>CM045731.1:30085000-30232500 GCA_024760905.1 Plotosus lineatus
AAAAAAATAAATAAAATAAAAAGTGAAATGGAGGGGCAGTGGTGGTCTAGTGGTATAAGGTATAAGGCATAAGGTGCCGGATCGCTGATCCAAAGGTTGGGGGTTCGAGTCCCACTCTCCACAAGGTTGTCACTGCCCCCCCCCCAGTGCAGCTAACTGGGTTATCAAAGGCCGGCCATGTCTGTCACTGTCTATGGTGTGAGGCATGTAAAAGAACCATTGCTGACTTTCGACAAGAGTAGCTGAAAAGCCGTCAGCATGTTTCCGCCCTGCGATGGCCTGGCGAGCTGTCCAGGGTGTACTCTGCCCTCGCCCTGAGTTGGCTGGGATGGGCACCAGCCTCCCCGCGACCCTAATTAGGATGAAGCGGTTACAGAAACTGATGATGATGATGATGAAAAAGTGAAATGTTCACACGCAGAATAGCAGAATACACTCCTTTAACAGTTAACAATAGTGGGCGGGGCCAAAAATAAGGTTTGAAGAGTAGGAAGTAAAGCCAGCTTGCAGTCACTTCCAGTCGAGCTTTTTACTCCAACAACACTTCAACAAGAGAATAACTGATCCCAAGGTTGGGGTTCAAGCCCCACTCTCAGCAGGTTGTCACTGTCCCCCAGTGCAGCTAACTGACTTATCAAAGGCCTGCCATGTCTCTCACTGTCTGTGGTGTGAGGCTGTAAAAGAACCATTGCTGACATTCAACAAGAGTAGGCTGAAAAGCCGTCAGTGTTTTTCCGCCCTGCGATGGCCTGGAAAGCTGTTCAGTGTGTACTTTGCCTTTGCTCAGAGTCGGGTGAGATAGGCGCCTCCCCATGACCCTAATTAGGATTAAGCGGTTCAGAAAAAGAATGAATTAGTGGATGCTTGTCACCTCAGCAAGATTCTCAGTTGATGTACTCTAATGTGGCAGCTACCTTACTCTCTGTAGTAGCCACACCCAAAATATTTCTGGTGGGTCACTGTTTAATTTTACATATTTTGTGACTCTTTTGATAAGTGTTCTGATTCACACAGCTCTTTATTAACAGTACGGTTGTGTAACTATCCATTGCAGGTTTGTGCTGACATTTATGTTAAAGTTGTTGAAATTATATTTCAGTTAATTTTATATTGCTAAGATTTAGTTACCACCTTTCTATGCCTGCCAAGTATGTTAATTTACATTCTCCTTCATGCTAGTGCTCATCCCGTCTGTTGTGACCATACTCTGTTAGTGATGAGGATGTAACAACTATCAACATGTCTTAAGAGTAAAAGCTACATCTGCTGGCCCACCTTCTGTTCGAGCAAAGAGGGCAACTGAGAACGTTTTATGATGTTGTTCAAGAGTTGAAACTGAATGACAGGATGCTGGGCAACAGGAAAGAAAGCAGCACTCACTGTGTTATGTGCATGGATGAAATGTAACCTCTCCAGCACCTAGTACAGACTCACTGCTGCATCCAAGGCCATTTTGCTGAAGGCGTTTTCTTTGTGCACTTCTGTTGTGTGGCGTCAATGGAACCAAGTGGAAATCTCATTTGAGTGGATGGATAACTGGTTTAAAAATTTACTTCAATGTCTCAGGTACTGAACAAATGTTTTCGTCCTACTTAATTTCAGTCTTGGTGTTGGAGACTAATAAGCACACTTGAACTTAATAACCTTTGTGATCTTCTAAAGTTCCACTGACACTGCACTCACTGCTTATGGTACTGTATGGATTTTCCACACAACTGATTTAAATACATTTTGTAGGACGGACTGACATGCATAATGATTGATGTTCCCTGAGATCATCTGATGTTTCTGGTCTTTCAAGACCATACGCCTTCAATCAGGTGACCCATAAAAGCCTATCTTCTATCACTTGTTTGAATCCAAAACCATGAGAAAGCTCTCTCTCTCTCTCTCTCTCTCTCTCTCTCTCTCTCTCTCTCTCTCTCTCTCTCTCTCTCTCTCTCTCTCTCGCTCTCTCTCTCTCTTCCAAGAAGTAAGAACAGTGAACAGTTCCACAGTGAGCATCCAGTAAAGCCTATACACTTCACAGCGGTACTTTCAGCTTCTACACTGGCTCCTCTTCAGCACCCTCTGGTGCTTAGACCAATTTTGCTCATTTTTCTTTTCAATATGGTTCGACCAATGAACTGTCAGCTGTTTCAAAATTTTATAGCTGTTTACTGTTTTGGGAGGAATGTTTCATATGCTGTTCATACGTATCATAGACTGGAATGTTTCATATGCTGTTCATACGTATCATAGACTGGTGACATAGGAGAATAAAAATAGTAAATACTGGTTTCCAGCATGAATACTGGTTTCCAACATCGTTCCAAATTCAAAAAAGCATGGAACTCCACGATTCATGAGCACACTTGGATATGATTGGGCTATGAAAAAGAGGTAGGACGCATTCAAGGTATGAAACATGAAGAAATTGTTTCCAATTTCATGAAGATTCCCTACAATGGCGCATCAAGTACTGTTACATTTTGTTATGGTCTGTTAAGCTTTACTCTGATTCCAACACTGTATCACAATTGCTATCAAATCATAATACATAATAGTAATCGTGGCAAAATTCTTGACAATCAAAAATTTTGCCGCTATTGGCGCAGTCATCACAAATCCACCAAGTTCCCTCAAGATGAGCACAGTTCAAAACATCCGCATTCATCACAATTCACTCAAATTGTAGACATTGTGGCTCAGTGGAAACCCATTGTAATGTCAGATATCTGCCTCTAACAACACTAATATCCTCTTTCCAATTTATAGAGTACAGTAGAATTATTGCATTTGGGGCAGTGGTGGTCTAGTGGTATAGGGCGCTGGATCGCTGATCCAAAGGTTGGGGGTTCGAGTCCCACTCTCCACAGGGTTGTCACGGTCCCCCCCAGTGCAGCTAACTGGGTTATCAAAGGCGGGCCATGTCTCTCACTGTTTATGGTGAGAGGCATGTAAAAGAACCATTGCTGACTTTCGTAAAGAGTAGCTGCAAAGTCGTCAGCGTGTTTCTGTCCCTTGCTAAAGGGTTGTGACAGGAAGGGCATCCGACGTAAAAAAAAAACCTCTGCCAAATCAAACGTGCGAATCAGATGATTCGCTGTGGCGACTCCCGAGTAAAAGGGAAAAAGCCGAAAGGAAGACAGACAGTAGAATTATTGCATTTAATTAGCCTAGGGAGTTGGTTTTCATTTGATATGCTAATGAGATAATACATACAATCCATAAGTACTTTGGAATGTGTGACAAAGGACAGCCCTGGTGGACCCCCACCCTCACCCGAAATGAGTTCAACGTGTTATTACCATTGCCGACCAGGCTCTTGCTCCGGTGATACAGAGACCTAATTGCCTGTAGCAACGGGTCCGGTACACTGTACTCCCGGAGCACACCCCACAGGATAGCCTGAGGGATACCCTGAGGGACATGGTCGAAAACCTTCTCTAAATCCACAAAACACATGTAGACAGATTGGGTAAACTCCCATGTCTCCTCTAGGATCTTGTAGCGTGTATAGAGCTGGTAGAGAGTGATGCAGCCAGAATGAAAACTACATTGTTCTTTCTGAATACGAGTTTCAACCATCGATCGGATCCTCCTCTCCAGTATTCCTTCGCAGGCTTTCCTGGATACGCTGAGGAGTGTAATTTCATGATAATTGGAACACACCCTCTAGTCCCCCTTTTTAAAAAGTGTACACCACTGCACTGAGTGACAGACTGAGATTTGGGTCAAATTAGCAAATGTCTAACAAACACCTGGAAGAGAACCAGTGCAGGATGAAACGGCGTCTCTCAGGCTACCAGTGAGCTACTGTGATTAGTTTTCATTTAAAAAATGTATGATCAGAAGTCTCCTCCCACTTAGATGTTTTTCTTGCAGAGGCTGCTCTGGGAGATGATCTGTGTTCAATTAAAGGCACAAAACAATGCTTCAAAGACACAGCTCATACAGAGTGCCCTAGCTCAGATTTTTTTGCTTTACAGTTTATGCTCAGTGATCTCTTACCTGACATGACCATTCCAATAAATTATCATTATAACATGTGGATATGCATTATACTATATACCGTCATACCAAGAAACATGGCAATAAAGCTCCTGATAGAATTACAGGAAAACGGGAGAGCACGGAATACTGGAAAGATGGAGTGAGGGGTCTTGAGTGGAGTGTGGTTTCCTGTGGTTTCTCTCACACTGGGGTTGGCGTGCTTCTCATTAATCCAGATGTTTGGGAGCCATGTTGCTCTGTGAACTGACATTCCCTCGCTCTCTGGAGGAGCTGCTTTTTCCACAATAATGCCAAACACATGTGCTGCAGTGCGGATACAGAGTACTGCACACACTCCCACCGTTTAGAGGGACAAACAAGGCCAAACCTATCAAGAGTAATGTATAACACTTCTCTTCTTCATGTCCTTTGAGTTTTCAACTGAATTTGTTTTCAGAATCATTAAATGTAAAATAATGTTAATGTTGTCTATAAAGTTCCCTATAAAGAATTCTAGTACAGTATAATTCTAGTACAGTATAGTATAGTATAGTATAGTATAGTATAGTATAATATATATATATACAGTAAAGCCTCCGCTGACGAACGCTTAAGCTCACGAACTTTTCGCCTCAAGAACATTAAATTCGCGATCATATAGTCTCTGCTGATGAACTAGTTTTCGGCGGACGAATCAAACCACGCGGTCGAACAGCACCACGGTGGCGGCCACGAGAAGCTGACGCACTCTCACGGCGTCACAGTTCGTCACACCCCTTTCTTTGAGTGCGGACGTGGTTTGTGTTTGCTAGACATTTTGGACCATATTGAGTGTAGTTTTGCTATTATGGGACCGAAAAAGACCCACCACAGGCGGAGATCATTGAAAAACACGAACGAGGTGTGCGTTTGTGTGACTCAGCGTCCCAGTACCAGTACGCTAAGTCTACCATTGCTCCCATCCTTAAGAATAAGGAAGCTATTAAGGGTGCGTGTGTGGCTTAGGGTGTTTCCAAACAGTAGGCGTTTCCAAACACTCCTTCCAAACAGTAAGTCCCTCCCTCCCTCCTCCTCCCACTCCATTCCATCAAGCCATCAACTACCATCACAAAGGTAAATAAAACCACTTTATTATACAGTACAGTTTATTTCTTTAATTACAATACAATAGCACATTTATTATACATAAAATAAGGTATATTTTTGTGTAGTTTTAAGGCTTATTTAGTAGAAAATTATGTTTTATGGGGACCTGGGAACGGATTATTCTCATTCTAATGGTTTCTTATGGGAAATAAATGTTTGGAAGACGAACTTTTCGCCTCACACACACTTTCTGGGAACCAATTATGTTCGTGAGCTGAGGTATCACTGTATATTATATATCTTCTTTTCCTTTCGGCTGTTCCCTTCAGGAGTTGCCACAGCGTATCATCTGCCTCCATCTCACCCTCTCCTCTGCCTCTTCTTCTCTTACACCAACTACCAACTACCTTCAGGTCTTCCTTCACCACATTCATTAATCTCATATATAATATAAATACAATTTTGCATACAATGCCGTATAATCAGCTCAATGCATTTTTTGGACAGCTGAGTCAACTTAATCCTCAAATCCAGTGCCACTGCTCTAACTGAACTGGGACATATTTCAGGGCTGTCAGTCAACATCCAACAACGAATAGGAGCTGCCTATTCAACTTAATTGATTAAGACTGTACAGCCACCTCTCTTCTGTTCGTGTTGTGCACTGTCTCACCCAAACTGCTGCCTGTTATGAATGTATGACTTTTACAGCTATTCTGTTCCCCCCCCCCCCCCCCCATCTGGCAGACAGACTAAAGATTATTTATTTATTTATTTATTTATTTATTTATTTTATTATTTTTTATGAAAGAAAATGGAGTAAGTCACTGGCTGAGTTTCATTTCCTCACACTGGGAACATATGGGTGCACCCTAGAATTGCGTTTTACACTTTACAAAAATAAAGTATATGGTGTAGGCCACCGTCAGATTATACACCTCTCCTCCTTCCTAAAGCTGAGAAAGTGTGTTGACATTCTTAAACTGCATATTCTCTCTCTCTCTCTCTCTCTCTCTCTCTCTCTCTCTCTCTCTCTCTCTCTCTCAGAAGGACTCAGATTAAACAAAAACAAAACAAAACAAAAAAAATCCAGACTTAAATGAATGAAATCCAAATGTAATATTTTATTTGAAGCAGTGTTTTTTTGCATAAGTAACCTGACCCACTTTTATCTCACTTCTTGTTTACTGTACAGCAGGGGTCCCCAACCTTTTTATTACCGCGGAACGGTCAAAGCTTGACTATTTTACTACGGACCGGGGTGGGGGTGGTGTCATAGACTGTTTATATTGTAAATATAATTTATTTATATAAAATAAGAAGAAGAAGAAGAAGAAGAAGAAGAAGAAAAAGAAGAAGAAGCAATCCATGAATGCTATTTTTTTAATAGCTGAAATAAAATTGGTTGGGAAGTAGAGCTTGAACTATTCTTTAAAAAAAAAAAAAAAAAAACAAAAAAGGTGATGGTGCACCAGCTGAAAGAATGAAGGCTCAGACTCAGTCTCACCCAAAATCCCCGCTATTGTTTGAAACATGTTCAACTCGCCTCTGCTGAAATGCCATCCCCTTGTGGGTTACATTTTAGCACTCAAATGATCGACATGTAACTGAGAGAATCTGGTCATTTTTCAAAATAAAAGATTTTTCAAAAATGAAGATCGTTCAGACTCAGATAATAAATAAAATTTAAATAATTCATTATTTCTTCTGTGGGGTTGTACCAATTGAGCCATGGACCGAGACCGGTGGTTGGGGACCCCTGCTGTATAGGGATCCATCAGCTTCTGCGGGTAATGGGGACCGAGACCCCCTTGCGACCGCCGAATTCCACGAAGACCCCCCCAACTGACTTATGCGTACATGTATATGTGTATGTAATATCAATAAATACGTATTCAACACTATAAATGCTTTTAACAACAATTAAACATTCAAAAATAATGCATAAGATGTAAATAAAATATAAATACATACACATACAGAGCGCATGCACACACACTCAGATACGCACCTCACATAAAAATGGAAGTAGTTTTGATGGAGGGGTTTTGGTTTTTTTTTTTTTTTTTTTTTTTTGTATAATTGGCCTTGTTTTTGTGGCATTTTCCTTAACTTTTTCCCCAGTTCTTCCTTAATTTTATCATTTTTTAATTTGATGAATTGTCTGTCTTCCTTTCGGCTTTTTCCCTTTTACTCGGGAGTTGCCACAGCGAATCATCTGATTCGCACGTTTGATTTGGCAGAGGTTTTTACGTCGGATGCCCTTCCTGTCACAACCCTTTTAGCAAGGGACAGAAACACACTGACGACTTTGCAGCCTACTCTTTACGAAAGTCAGCAATGGTTCTTTTACATGCCTCTCACCATAGACAGTGAGAGACATGGCCCGCCTTTGATAACCCAGTTAGCCACACTGGGGGGGACAATGACAACCTTGTGGAGTGGGACTCGAACCCCCAACCTTTGGATCAGCGATTCAGCGCCCTATACCACTAGACCACCACTGCCCCACTTTTTAATTTGATGAATATTAAAAAAAAAAAAAAAAAAACACGATGCACTGAAACATCATGAATTGAAGTGCAAAGTAGCGAGGGATCGCTGCATTCCATTTGTGTAGTTGTACAGATCTGGGCAGATTGATCATCACCTTAGTCTTTTTTTGTCTGATTGACATCACTGCATTGTTAGAGATACACGATGACAATATATGACAAACTAACATTTTAAGAATCTGCTATTGCCATAGACCAGATAATACAATTTCTTTCACAAGAGATGCATTGAGGTGAGTCCAATTTTATGTAGTGAGTATCTCCCAATCTCATGCACCAGCTCAGGCTCTTTCCCGTCACCAGAGAGGTGTCATTACAATGTAATTGTATTGTAACGTCACTTACGACAAGCGCCTACATTCGGTGGAGCGCCTCACATGTCATAAGGGTCAGTGTCAGTAGCTGAGGATCGGTCCGACACAACTCATGCCTTCGGCTGCCACCCAACTCACAATATACCCGACCCCTATAGCCCCTCCCACAGGTGGTTGGTCAATGGGATGGTGGACCCGTGTCTCCTTTTTGGGTTGTGCCCGGCTGGGCTCCATGAGCTGAGGCCTGATCACCTTGCTATTGAGCCACTCTGTCAAGCCTGGTTCCTTGGGGATGGGGGACGGGGGGTGTCTGTGTCCAGAAAAGGTGTACAGTGGTGATCTTTTCTCTTTATTTTTATCCATAGAGGTCATGTGAAATGTGCTTAGACGGGACTTTCACCTAGGACTTCCTTGCCTTGGGTGACCCTACCACGGGCATAATGCCCCCAACAATATGTCTCCTAGGATCAATAGGACATGCAAACCCCTCCACCATAACAAGGACAAGTGTAGCATAGTACCAATTGATTGTATGTACAAACCGGATTCCAAAAACATTGGGACGCTGTACAAATTGTGAATAAAAACTGAATGCAATGATGTGGAAGTGCCAAATTTCAATATTTTATTCCAAATAGAACATAGATGACAGGGTCAAAATTTTAAACTGAGAAAATGTATCATTTTAAGGGAAAAATATGTTCATTTAAATTTCATGGTGTCAATAAATCTCAAAAAAGTTGGGACAAGGCCATTTTCCTCACTGTAAGGCATCCCCTCTTCTTCTTACAACAGTCTGCAAACGTCTTGGGACTTAGGAGACACATTTCTAAAGTTTAGAAATAGGAATGTTCTCCCATTCTTGTCCAATACAGGCCTCAAACTGTTCAACTGTCTTGGGCCTTCTTTGTTGCAACTTCCTCTTAATGATGTGCCGAATGTTCTCTATAGGTGAAAGGTCTGGCCCTTTCAATACCCGGATCCTTTTCGTACACAGCCATGATGTTGTAATTAATGCTGCATGTGGTCTGGCATGATCATGTTGAAAAATGCAAGGTCTTCTTTGAAAGAGACGACATCTGAATGGGAGCATATGTTGTTCTAAAACCTAAATATACCTTTCTGGATTGATGATGCTTTTCCACATGCGCAAGCTGCCCATGCCACATGCACTCATGCAACCCCATGCCATCACAGATCTGAACTGAGCGCTGATAACCACTTGAGTTGTTCTTGTCCACTTTAGTCCAGATGACATGGCATCCCAGTTTTCCATAAAGAACTTTAAATTGTGATTCGTCTGACCACAGAACAGTTTTCCACCTTACCACACTCCATTTTAAATGACCCCTGACCCAGAGAAAACACCTGCACTTCTGGGTCCTGTTTAGAAATGGCTTCTTCTTTGTACTGTAGAGTTTCAGCTGGCAACAGCGGATGGCACAGTGGATTGTGTTCACCAACAATGGTTTCTGGAAGTATTGCTGAGCCCATTCTGTGATTTCCCTTCCAGTCGCGTTCCTGTATGTGTTGCAGTGCCGTTTAAGGGCCTGAAGATCACGGGCATCCAGTATGGTTTTTCAGCCTTGATCCTTGATGAGATTGTTCCAGGTTCTCTGAATCTTTGGATGATGTTATGCACTGTAGATGATGATAACTTCAAACTCTTTGCAATTTTTCGCTAGGAAACACCTTTCTGATATTGCTCCACTATCTTTCTGCGCAACATTGGGGGAATCAGTGATCCTCTATCCACCTTAGCTTCTGAGGACACTGCCACTCTTAGAAGCTCTTTTTATACTCAGTCATGTTGTCAATGGACCTCATTAGTGGTAATTAATCTTCCAGCTGTTTGTTATAAGTGCAATTGACTTTTCCAACCTCTTATTGCTACCTGTGCCAACTTTTTTGATATTTGAAATATCAAAAATCCACCATGAAATTTAAAATCATATTTTTTTCCATCAAAATGATAAATTTTCTCAGTTTAAAGTTTTGACCCTGTCATCTATGTTCTATTTTGAATAAAATATTGAAATTTGGCACTTCCACATCATTGCATTCAGTTTTTATTCACAATTTGTACAGTGTCCCAAGTTTTTTTGGAATCTGGTTTGTATTAACTGATGAGCATATCTAACCAAGACCAACTCTCAAGGCTAATTAAATGTAACGATTTTACTGTAATCTATAAATCGGAAAGAGGTTGTTAGTAATGTTACAGGCAGGTAGCTGACATTACAATGGGTTTCAACTGAGTCACAGTGCCTACAATTTGAGTGAATCAGGATGAGCATCGGGGTGCATGGAATTGAATTGTGATGATCTTGAGGGAACTTGGTGGATTTGTGATGATCGCACCAATAGCGGCCAGCCACTGATTTTGTTAATCATTTTCATGGACAGAATTTCTAGGTGCACCCAAGACATTCAGGCGTTCTGGTTTGGTGGCCTTAGGAGCTTGTCTCTGTTTTAAACATCCTTTTTTCTTAATTAATCCAGGACCTCTAGCTCACATTCTTTTTATGTTCTCTTCCTTGTCTCAGCATTAGCAGCTGGACGACCATTTGTCTTAGGTAGGATACTGGTGATGAGCATTGAGGAAAGAGTTGACCTCATCTTCAATCTTCATTGAAGTGATTTGCAGTGCGAAGTGTCCGGGATGAGAATCAGCACCTCCAAGTCCGAGGCCATGGTTCTCAACCAGAAAAGGGTATAATGCACCCTCCGCATCAT
This sequence comes from Plotosus lineatus, assembly GCA_024760905.1. Classification (NCBI taxonomy): domain Eukaryota; kingdom Metazoa; phylum Chordata; class Actinopteri; order Siluriformes; family Plotosidae; genus Plotosus; species Plotosus lineatus. The sequence continues at coordinate 30,095,667 of CM045731.1, forward strand.
GAATGAGGTCCCTGTCTCAAATGGAGGTATTCAAGTATCTCAGGGTTTGTTCAGTTTTGTTCACAAGTGAGGGAAGGATGGAGTGGGTGATTGACAGGTGGATCGCTGCAGCCTCTGCTGTAAAGCGGAGCTTGTACCGGTCCGTCATGGTGAAGAGGGAGCTGAATTGCAAAGCAAAGCTCTCAATTTACCAGTTGATCTACGTTCCAATCATGACCTATGGTCACAAGCTTTGAGTAGTGACCAAAAGAACAAGAGCTCGGACATAAATGGCTGAAATGAGCTTCCTTTGACTGGGTGGTGGGGCTTTCCATTAGGGATAGCATGAGAAGCGCAGCCATCCGAGGCGAGTTCGGAGTAGAACTGCTGCTCCTCCGTGTTGAGAGGAGCCAGTTAAGGTGGTTTGGGCATCTGATTATAATGCATCCCGAACACCTCCCTGGTGTGGTGGTTTGGGCATGTCCAACCAGGAAGAGACCCTAGGGTTGATCTAAAAAATGCTGGAGGGACTATGTCTCTTGGTTGGTCTGGTAATGCCTCACTGACCTCTGGGAAAAGCTGGAGGAAGTGGCTGGGGAGAGGGATGTCTGGATCTCACTGCTTAGGCTGCTGTCCCCGTGACCCAACTCCGGATTACGCTGAAGATGATGATGATGATAATAATGGTGATGTACTATAATATCAGTTCTTCATTTTCTGTAACCATTCAGTTCAGTTCATTTTCTATAACCACTTAATCCTAATTAGGCCGCAGGAAGGCTAGCACCCATCCCAGCCGACTCCGGGTGAGGGCAGAGTATACCCTGGACGGCTCGCCAGGCTATCGCAGGGCTAAAATATGCTGACAGCTTTGCAGCCTACTCTTGTTGAAAGTCAGCATTGGTTTACATGAACCTCACACGATTGACAGTGAGAGACATGGCGTTTGATAACCCAGTTGACTGCACTGGGGACAGTGACAACCTTGTAGAGAGTGGGACTCGAACCTCCAACCTTAGGATCAGCGATCCAGCGTCCTTTACCACTAGGCCACCACTGCCCTCGCACTATGATATGTTATATATACTAATAAGCTAATACAACATCATAGCTAGTTTGTATATTTGGAATTAATTTATTGCATATATATCGATTTAACAGATATGTTAATTGGCGTTTAAAATAATAAATAATTTTTAAAATATGCAATTTTGTTGTGTCTGATATAAATAAACTCCACATGCAGTGATAGGCAGAAGTGGTTTTATTTAAGTGAAAATGCCAGGAATGTTAATATGTTTGATGAGAGTTCATGTGTGATCTAACTCCATTTTGAGGGAGGTGTTTAGCAGTCTCCAGTGTGGGGAACATAGTTGTGTAGTGGTTAACACGTTTGCCTCACAGCAGTGAAAGTCCTAGATTTGAGTTCTAAAAGTCATGAACATTAGTTTGATTGGCTGTGTCAAGTTGCCCCTAGGTGAGTATGAATGGCGAAGTGTGTGTGTGTGTGTGTGTGTGTGTGTTGGCCCTGTGAAGCTGTTCAGGGTTTACCGCACCTGAGATACAATCGTAGCAAGAATTAGGCAGTTCAGCAAATAAGGGAGAGAGTGAGTGAGTCTCCAGTGCTAATGCTTCATAACAGTCCAAATAACAGTCCAAACTGAAATTGTAACTTTATGTTTTGCAGTTATTGCGACACTGTGTCCCCCCTCTTTTCAGGTACCCCTGCAAAATAAATAAATAAATAAATAGCAGGCAAAAACCCCTCCTGTGTCATTCTCTCTCTCTCTCTCTCTCACACACACACACACACACACACACACACACACACACACACACACACACACACATATATCTTCTTTTCCTTTCGGCTGTTCCATTCAGAGGTCTCCACAGTGAATCATCTGCCTCCATTTCACTCGATCCTCTGCATCTTCTCTTACACCAACTACCTTCATGTCCTCCTTCATCACATCCATAAATCTCCTCTTTAGTCTTCCTGTAGGCCTTCAGCCTGGTAGTTACAACCTCAGCATTCTACTATCAATATACGCACTATCCCTCCTCTGTACATGTCCAAACCATCTTAATCTAGCCATTCTGACTATATATATATATATATATATATATATATATATATATATATATATATATATATATATATATATATATATATATATATATACATATATACAGTCATCCCTTGAATATCGTGGATAATGTAGACCAGACCTGGCCGCGGTATTCAAAAAACCGCGAAGTAGGAACACCCCGCTCTCCCATTTCTACCATGTTGTCTCATTTCTATATGTTTTCACGTCTATACAATATCAAGAAGTGTATATTGAATACCACAGATGCAATGTTTGCTTTAAGGATGTTAATAGAGAAGTACAGAGAAGGTCAGAGGGAGCTGCATTGTGCTTTTGTGGATCTGGAAAAAGCATATGACAGGGTGCCAAGAGAAGAACTGTGGTATTGCATGAGGAAGTCTGGAGTGGCAGAGAAATATGTTAGAGTGGTGCAGGACATGTATGAGAGATGTAAGACAGTGGTGAGGTGTGTTGTCGGCGTGACCAACGAATTCAAGGTGGAGGTGGGACTGCATCAAGGGTCAGCTCTGAGCCCCTTCTTGTTTGTGATGGTGATGGACAGGCTGACAGACGAGGTTAGGCAAGAATCTCCATGGACTATGATGTTTGCAGATGACATTGTGATCTGTAGTGAGAGCAGAGAACTAGTGGAGGAAAATCTAGCGAGGTGGAGGTATGCCCTGGAAAGGAGAGGAATGAAGGTTAGCCTCAGAAAATCAGAATACATGTGTGTGAATGAGAAGGACCCAGGAGGAACGGTGATGTTACAGGGAGCAGAGATAATGAAGGTGGAGGATTTTAAGTACTTAGGCTCAACAGTCCAGAGTAATGGAGAGTGTGGAAAAGAGGTGAAGAAGCGTGTGCAGGCAGGCTGGAATGGTTGGAGAGAAGTGTCCGTTGTGATGTGTGATAGGAGAGTGTCAGCAAGAATGAAGGGAAAAGTGTACAAGACAGTGGTGAGGCCAGCGATGTTGTATGGCTTAGAAACTGTGGCCCTGGGGAAAAGACAGGAGGCAGAGCTGGAGGTAGCAGAGATGAAAATGTTGAGGTTCTCTCTGGGAGTAACGAGGATGGATAGGATTAGAAATGAGTACATCAGAGGGACAGCACATGTAAGATGTTTTGGAGACAAAGTCAGAGAGGCTAGATTGAGATGGTTTGGACATGTACAGAGGCGGGATAGTGAGTATATTAGCAGTAGGATGCTGAGGTTGGAACTACCAGGCAGAAGGCCTAGAGGAAGACCAAAAAAGAGATTTATGGATGCGGTGAAGGAGGACGAGAAGAGTACGAGAAGAAGATGCAGAGGACAGGGTGAGATGGAGGCAGATGGTTTTCTGTAGCGACCCCTGAAGGGAACAGCCGAAAGGAAAAGAAGAAGAAGAAGTTTGGAAACAATGGACGCAGCCTGCCTTGGGTCCCTGCCTTCCGCTTGCTTACATGTGAGTTTCAGCGCGAATTTTGAATCTTTTATAAATATTTTTTTTATTTTATTTTTTATTAAAATACTGTGATGTGCCAAGACAGCGATGCTCAAATCGCGAAGTGGCAAGGGATGACTGTATATATATATATATATATATATATAAGTGTGTGTATGTGTGTGTAATTTATAAAAATTATATATAAATATGAACTGTTTGCATGAGAAAAGTTTTTTAGGTTTTCTTCCACAACAAAAATAAAACAGTGAGGAGACTTCAACTATTTTGAGTTCTTAAATATTGATTCATCTCATCTTTGCCTGAAGCGAAACTATGGATGGCTGTTCTCCCCCAGATCTCTTCGATCTGTGAAGGTTTTTTCTCTGGATGTTTACAAAGAAAAACTGTTTCTCCTTCATCATCCAAGGCTGAGTTTTCAGTCAGTATTTTACTTTACTACAACGCCATATTTGGAATACTGAGTATATCTGAACTATATGTAAAAATAGGCAGTTAAAAAAATGTGTTATGAGAAGATTTCATCTCTTAACATCATGTTATTTATTGTTGATTCTGGTGTTAAAGAAGGAACATCTGTGAACCTGAATACATCATCAATATCATTACTATGTTTGTTGTACATCTTATAACATTTCCAGCTGCATTCATCAGATCATCTTTAATTAGTAAGTCATTTGATTAAGATGATGATAACTTTTATGTTCGAATGATTATAAGTGTACATCATTAGCATGCTAATAAAATATATTTAATATTTATAAACGTACTACTTCACCATACATTTAAATGAGCACCTACGAATCAAAACAGAACAATTCTTGGTTTTATTGCAGCATTAACACGAGGAGACATTTTTGTTGGAGAATTTAACAGCATAACAAATCACTGTGGATTATGCTGAGTGATAAATGCTGTACATATCATGTCATAAATTCCACTATTCAAACTACAATGCCACTGTTCAGCCCTATTATGGCACCATACTTAAAATATACCACAGTGCAAATTTATATCAATGTTTTACATCAGCATAGAAATGGAAAGGTATTCTGCGTGTATGGTTCTCTTTCATCAATTGTTCAAAAAAAAAAAAAAAGTCAGTCCACCATAGGATCTGTAAAAAGCGAAATTAACACAGGTCTAGTGCCCTTGGTGGCTGACTGTCGTATAGACCTGCCAAACTACAAATTTCAGGACTGTCTGTCTGTCTTCCTTTCGGCTTTTTCCCTTTTACTTGGGAGTCGCCACAGCGAATCATCTGATTTGCACGTTTGATTTGGCAGAGGTTTTTATGGTGGATGCCCTTCCTGTCACAACCCTTTTTAGCAAGGGACAGAAACACGCTGACGACTTTGCAGCTACTCTTTACAAAAGTCAGCAATGGTTCTTTTACATGCCTCTCACCATAGACAGTGAGAGACATGGCCCGCCTTTGATAACCTAGGTAGCTGCACTGGGGGGAGACAGTGACAACCTTGTGGAGAGTGGGACTCGAACCCCCAACCTTTGGATCAGCGATCCAGCGCACTATACCGCTAAAACAGAATATTTTTCATGTCCCTTCTCACGTCTTTCTGTGTGTCAAATTTGACTAGTTTGTCGTCCCTATGCTGATACTTGACGATGACAAGCCTAGTGGCTCATGGGGCCGATGCTTATTCCCGGATTTTGTAGCATTTAAAAAAAAAAAAGAATTCCAGAAGAGACTTTTAAATGTTATTCCACTGTATCATAACGAGGGTTGGCTACATATGGGAATTAAATGATTGACAGCCTCTGCAGTGTACCAACCCTTGTAGTAGGTGTTCCTTACCTCCTATTTCATGAACTCAGGCTCCCAATTCGACAACATAACAGAAGAATCTTTGTTTACGTAGACTGGAAGACAAAGGAGCCATGGCCTTTTTCTCCTTCTCTGTCTTATACACCACAAGAGATTGCAATCACACTTGGGGCAAGATTTTGTTTTCTATGTGGAGTACTTTCTTTGTTTTTGTGGATTTCCTCCAGGTACTCCAGTTTCCTTCCACAATCCAAACACATAGCCATTAGGTTAAGTGGCTTATCTAAACTGTCCCTCGGTGTGAATTTGAGTGTGACTACTTCTTTGTGTCTATGCTGGTGGTGTAATTTATTGGTGTTCAGGGTGTAGCTCAAATTAAGCTATGGCTGGCTGCAGCTTACGTATGACCCTCATGAAAAAAATGGTATGGATAAAAGATGGATTTATTGATGAATTAGGCCATAAAAAAGAAGGTTCCAATGCAAATAGAGCTGTTTCGCCTGGGAGTATAGCTCTCCTCTATCTCTGGCCTCTTTTCCTCTCTTAAACTTGAGATTTCGTTAAAACTGGCCCTAGAGACACAACTGAAGATTTGAATTATTTATAAGGAATGTGTTTGACAATTTATTAGAAATTGTTCATTTAAACTTTTCAAATCGGAGGACTTCTTCCATTAACCTTTCCCATAATCCGTGCTGAATTGTAATTATTCAGTGATACTGACTGGCATTGGACAGCGTACAATAACATTCTTTAAATAATATGTCTCACTCAAAGGGAATATAAAACATTTCTCTTATATGTGGAGAAAGATCCTCGCCTAATTGCCCTGATTAACTTTCCATTTACAGTGAAGGCTTCTGCAATAGAGACTGTCAGTTCAGCAATAAACTGTCGAAGATATGTGAGAATTGGGAAAAGCCAAAAGATAACATTCTACGAGACAAAAATTGGGCTTGGTGGTACAGTGGTTAGGGCTCTGGGCTCTTAATTTCGGAGTCATAAATTGTAAGCTTAAACAGTGCGGTCCAGGTGTCCCTCACTGATGTTTATTTCTCGAGCTCTTCTGGGGGGGCATTGCACTGCTCCCAGACCAGCTCAGAGACATAGTGTACAGTGTAGATCTACGGTAATGCAGATAAATAAAATAGCATATTAATGATATGATATAATGCTTTGGTACATTATTATTATACTAGCTGTACAGTAAAGTAGAATCACAGTTTTGTAATGAGTGGTGTTGGAAAAAAAAAAACAAAACCCAAAAAACAAACAAACAAAAAACAACAAGTAAAAATTTGTGGTTGATCTTAATAAAAAAAAATACTGATGGCCAAATTATGTGTTCATCCAAGCACCACAAAATACAATGGACTTTGAAAGGCGCATAGCTACACATAGCTAACAGCTGATATATACACACAGTCATCCCTTGAATATCGCGGATAATGTAGACCAGACCTGGCCGTGATATTCGAAAAACCACAAAGTAGGAACACCCCGCCCCCCCATTTCTACCATGTTGTCTCATTTCTATATGTTTTCGCGTCTATACAATACCATGAAGTGTATATTAAATGTTACATAGTTATATGCATATGTAAATACTGTAATGTATTAATATTTAAATAGAATTTATATATAAATACTTTAAGTACTGTACTCACCTCTGACAATACTGTAGCTCTTCTCCACGGTGCAGGACGTTCACAAACACGCTACAGTAAGATCACAAAATCACAAAAAATCCTGCGGGAATGTGTGAGGCAACAGCGTCACGCATCTAAGCCAATCAGCTTGCAAGATTGAGGTGAGTGGGCAGGAGGCAACATATATATATATATATATATATATATATATATATATATATATATATATATATATATATATATATATATATATATATATATATATATATATATATATATATATATATATATATATGTGTATATATTATAGAACTTCTATAAATCTATAAAAAGTTTTAGTTTGATTTGTTGTGATTTCTTTTGTTTTCCATAATCCATAAAATGCCTTCATGGGGTATGCTTTAATTTGTGAATGGCTGCCATTAGCTCCACACAGTTATTAGTGTTATTAGCTGTGTACGGTACACTCTGGCTTTGCTGAGAGTCAACTGGGATTGGCTTCAGATTCCTCATGAATCTAAACAAGAAAAGGTGAAAGGATCATGGATCTTTTAGCAGGCTCAAAGAGCAGAACTTATCTGACCTGGTATTGTGTCGTAGTTAGAATTTTTAACTATAAAAAAAAAAAAAAAAAAAAAAAAAAAAAAACCCTGTAAATTTACTTTTCTACCACAACTCTTTGAAGGGTTTTAATTGGTGCCTGTAGCTGCCTGCACTGGAAGCTTTCCTGTGTCTGTCTTCATTAAAAAAAGAAATAAACCATGCAAACCCAGTTGTAGTGTGCTTTTTTCTTTTGCTATTGCATCTATGTAGTACGTATACTAAAACACATGTGCTCCACATGTATGGTGCATAACTGAATATTCCCCTGGATGTTCCTTCCTGGGACATGTTTAGTGACATCCACCTGGTCTTTAGTGCATACTTATTAATTATAGTAATATAGTATTGCCGGATGTGGTGCAGAATTATGTTAAGTCAAAGCATAGTATAATAGATTGTTAGTACTGTGACCATACAACACAGTGTAGTGAAGTAGTACTGGGTCTAATCTTTGTGGCTTCATTGAAGTCACCCCTAAGGATAGTGGGCAGGTCTTTTGGACATGTGATGGGGTTAGGTGTCCCAGCCACCACGAGTCTCCACTGTCATGTATGCATACCACAAGACGTAAGAGTAGAACCTGTCTACCTACACATGCGAAGACTAGGTCAGGCTGATTGTGTTGAAGAAACCACCAAATTGGTTCAGTGGACAAGAAGGTGGACCCAGCAAAGTGTTCTGGAGTGCAACCAGGGCACAGTGAGACACACTGGACACTGCTGGCCATCCACTGCATCCTGACCTATGTTGTGCCACTGGACTCAGATAGACCAGGGCGAGAGAGTGAGGTTGACTATTTGCTCAACTCTCCTTCACCTAAAGATAAGTCAAGAGCAAGTTATGACTTCACCCATACCGCAGATCAATAATCTGATATGAAGTCATAGCATCTTCGACCTCAAACGACAAACAAAAACAACAACAACAACAACAGTGCAGTGAAGTAGTAAAGTGCAGTATTAGGGATTAGACAAAGCAGAATGTACTCACATGCTATTTCTGTATCGTGATAGTATAATTTAGCATCTCTCTGTTTCTGAGGTTTCTGCAGTAGCACTATGGGATATATTTCTTCTGAAACACCATAACTGAGCTACTGTAGAGTGAGCCCTCACAAATAAAACACACATTCTGAGATACATACACTGTGTCAGTCAAAAACACACTGTGGGTTTGATGGATCTGCTAAAATTTGAAATATAAAAATTAAAATATGTGTCCCTGGGTATATTTGTGCATGTGTGTGTGTGTGTGTGTGTGTGTGTGTGTGTGTGTGTGTGTGTGTGTGTGTGTGTGTGTGTGTGTATGTGTGTGTTCTGCAAGGTCCCCTGACTCTCCTTCTCTGTCTTTCATTGTGGGTTTGCTGGCGCGCGCGCACACACACACACACACACACACACACACACACACACACACACACACACACACACACACACACACACACACACACACACACACAGAGTTATAGGCTAAAATATCAATGTTCCCTCAACAGTGAAGAGAGAACTTCTAACTCACAAAAATCTGTAAATAGAACAAAATAAATAAATGAATAAATAAATAAATAAATAAATAGAAAATAAAATAAAAACCCACGCTCTGGGAGTACATATATACATTCCTGTAATGTAGGGGGGAAATGATAAAATTGGAACGCTCTCACATTCAACGGGCTGTGAATAAATCACTGCATCGCCAATGAAACATGATTATAAATAAGAATGAACAATAATTTAATAATGCACTAAAATTTCCAAAACAGTGCTGTTTTCTTTTCTGATCACAGAACAAAACATTAAAGAGAGAGAAAAAAAACAAGGAAATAATCCATCTCGGGGCAGTGATGGCCTAGTGGTAAGGTTCTGGATCGCTGATCCTAAGTTTGGGGGCTCAAGCCCCACTCTCAATGGGTTGTCACTGTCCCTCCAGTGCACTAACTGGGTTATCAAAGGCGTGCCATGTCTCTCACTGTCTATGGTGAGAGCTTCATGTAAAAGAATCATTGCTGACTTTTGACAAGAGTAGGTTGCAAAGTTGTCATCGTGTTTCCGCCCTGCAATGGCCTGGCGAGCTGTCCGTACCCCTTCCTCTCAAAGAGTCGACCGAGATGGGTACCAGCCTCGTTGTGAAATTAGGATTAAGCGGTTTCAGAAAATGAACTGAACTGAACAAATGATATGAAGTGCAGTAAACACTACTAACTGGGTTATCAAAGGCCGGTCAAGTCTCTCACTGTCTGTGGTGTGAGGTTCATGTAAAAAAACAAAAAACAAAAAAAAAAACAAAAAACAAAACATTGCTTACTTTTGTCAAGAATAGGCATGTTTCTGTTCTGCGATAGCCTTCCGAGCTGGCCAGGGTGTACTCTGCCCTGATCCAGATTTGGCTGAGATGGGCGTCAGCCTCCCTCCGACCCTAATTAGGATTAAGCAGGGTCAGAAAATGAGTGAACGAATAATCCTTCTTACTTAAGTTAAATATGCACATAAAATGATGGTTTTTCATCATCAGCGATAAAGCTTAGTACTTTTTTTTTTCATGATTTGATGAATGGACAAAAATGTCTGCCCCTGGACCTGTAAGTAGTACACTTGACTGAACATGGATGGGCCTGGAGTGTTTATGCAAAGGGCTGAACTGGACAGACATGGGTGGGCCTGGACCACATATGGATATGGACTTGGATGCAAGTGGACTTGGATTGAATGCAGACAGGATGATGGGCCTGTACCTTAATTCAAAGGTCTGAACTGGACATGGGTGGGCCTGGACCAGTCACAGGCAGGCCTGTGCCTGGATCCAGGTGGACCTGGATTGAACGCAGATGGGCCAGGACTGTTTATAGAAAGAACTGAAGTTGGCATGGGTGGACCTGGACTGGTTGTGGGTAGACTTGAACGACGTGAAGACTTAAAAAAAATACAGCCGGGGTGAAGTCAGATATAAGCACTGGAAGGTGGGTTTAAAAAGAAAAATCATTCTGAGTGATGGAGACAAAGGAGGTGCAATCACTGTGTGACAAAGCTGGTGTTTTTTCCTGCTGAATGATGTTTAACAGAAAGAGAGAAGGCGGGGTGAGAGAGAGAGAGAGTGAGAGAGACGGGGGGTAGAGAGAGGGAGCGATTGAGAGGGATAGAGAGAGAGACAGAAAGGGAGATGAGAGAGAGAGTGAGAGAGAGAGAGAGAGAAGGGGTGGGTAAAGAGATGGAGAGAGACTGAAGGAGACAGAGAGACAGAAAGGGAGATAGAGATAGATATAGAGGGAGCGTTATATATACAGTGGTACCATGTATTACGACATTAATCCAATCCGAGGGCAAGCTTGTAAGTCAGAATGTTTGTTAGATAAAATCCAAATTCCCATAGGAAATAACTGAAAACTAATTAATCCGTTCCAACCCCCTCCCAAACTCATATAACCTGACACAGACACATATATTTGACCTAATATATTAAAGATACACATGTAAAAACAATAAATATTTCATAATAATAAATGTACATTAACATTAATATAAAAAAAAGATAGATCATTGACTGCAGCAAAGATGTCACATGGGCAGGCATTAAGTGATGAATAACAGAGAACGAGGAAACTTTTATGTATGTGCACGCTACGAATGCCAGCAAGGAAAGGCTCGTGGTGAGCTTCCACAAGGCCAGTGCTTCTCAAATAGTGGGGTGAAAGAAGACATGGGGAGAAAGAAAGTGAGACGGGCACTTTATTGATTTTCATTGTTAATTAACATTTAATTGCAGTGGATTATTTCTGTAACCGCTTCATCCTAATTAGGGTCGCGGGGAGGCTGGTGCCCATCCCAGCCAACTCAGGACGAGGGCAGAGTACACCCTGGACAGCTCGCCAGGCCATCGCAGGGTGGAAACACGCTGACGGCTTTGCAGCTACTCTTGTCGAAAGTCAGCAATGGTTCTTTTACATGCCTCACACCATAGACAGTGAGAGACATGGCCGGCCTTTGATAACCCAGTTAGCTGCACTGGGGGGGACAGTGGATTATTAAATGTATTTTGTTCCTTCAAAAAGTTTTCTGACATTATTTTATGCAAATAGTTCTTTCACAAATATCTAAAAAAAAGTGAACTCCTCTGTCTTGAGAATGTCAGCTTCTAGCTTTACCTGCAGGACCTGAGGAAGAGAGACAGAGACAGATCGGGGCAGAGTGTTAGACTGTGATCAGGACAGGAGGGTTAATACAGCCGAGCTGGTGGTTGGTGGGTTCTGACCCTGAAATTTATCACATTTTTTTTCTACACACTTTTCCTGTCGCTGGACATGAAGACCGCCGTCTGTCGCTGCAGAGCTAAATGTGAGAAGACAGCGCAGAGACATCCTTGCTGCAGAGAGGGGCGTGAGGGACAGGGATGAACTCTCAGAGACCACAGTAATTAACACTGTGTTCTGTTGGTATGATTTCATATCACTGCAGGACTGAGGGATGATCATGGGTCACAGATCTTTTCACTCCATCACCCTGCTTCATTCTGGATTCTGATTGGTCAATAAGTGACTTTGACAGAAGCACAGCTGCAAATTTACTCATTTTGTTTCCATAGTAACAGCTTATTCACAGCGACATGGATGGTGGATGCTCCACATATATTTTTTTAAGGAGGAATGCGTGCGTGTGGAAGGAGTCTCCATTGTCAGCACTTTCTAATAGTCAGAGGTAAAGCTGGATTTTATAACAAGGCATTTGTGTGTGTTGTTCTAGAAAAATAACCAAAATCAAGATGTAATTGTGATTGTGTGCCATCACACAACAGTTTCCTGTAACGTCCCCCAAACATACCAACGCTATGACTCAAGAGTTCTGACGGTAATAACACTAAAATTGCCGACACAAGTATTCTGACATGGCTAAAGTGACACGGCTCATCAAACATCTGCACTATGCTTTACATAACAAAGATGATGAAGTAAAAAAAAATCCTGCAAAGAAGAAAAAACATCATGAGGGTCCCTCAGCTGATGAAGCATTTTATTCACTTGAGTAGATTTATTTCAGAAGTCGTTTTCAAACGTCTCGCTGCCGCAACATGAATTTTTCATCTCATATTGTGTCACTCGATATTGGCTCATTGAGATTCCAGAGCAGATGAGCTGGTGACCTTTCAGACCATAATTAAGCTAACCATATTTTTACAACCGCAATGTGGGCCTGTCATATTTTAATTAGGAACCACTGGCATGGATGGAGAACCACAGCAGTGTGAGGATTTTCCAGCAGAATATATATTTCCACTACTTGATCTCCACTTGTCATTAAAACAAACAAACAAACAAATAAATAAATAAATAAATAAAAAGTTAAAAAATATATTAGCAAAAATGCCTGAGTCACAAAGCCAGAACTGTCTTGCTGTAAGGTGGACATGCTAACCATTACAACACCATGTCTCCCCAATAATAACATATAAAAAAGGTTCTGTAGAATGAGCATAAAATTAATCCAATAAAATACTGCTGACCCGACAAGGGTGGCGGCTATCTCAGCCAACACTGGGCGAAGGCGGGATACATCCTGAGCAGCTCGCAAGACCACACACACACACACACACACACACACACACACACACACACACACACACAACATTCACATTCACACTCATAGCAAGGGACAATTTGGAACAGCTAATTAGCGAATGTGCATGTTTTTTAACTGCAGGAGGAAACCGGACAACCCAAAGGAAACCCATGTAAACATAAGGAGAAGATGTAATCTCCACATTGAAACACTCTTGTACTAGCATAGTTGTTAGCGTAGTGGTTAGCATAGTAGTTAGCCTCAAACTATTAAACTATTTTAAACAAAAAACTATTGAGTTTAAATCCTGGGCTCAGGTGATTCATATACTTTCCAGACTACAAGTCGCACTTTTTTCATACTTTGGCTTTTACTCCAGAGTGACTTATATGCGAAATTATTACATATAATTCTGTTTGTAATAATAATAACAAACATCATTTCATATATTTGTTATTTTTACACTCACAACCACAAGAGGGCTCTCTAGGCTTGAGTCCCAGTACCTGCTCATCCACTACTGAAGAAATGTCCCCAAGAAGAAAATCCTATTCTGCGGATTACAAACTGCAAGTAGTGAAATATGCAGCAGAAAATGGTAATTGAGTAGCAGAAATAAAGTTAGGAGTAAACAAGAAACTTGTGAGGGACGAGATAAAGGAGATTATTATTACTGCAATGAAGAAAACAAAAAATGCTAATAGCAGGGTAAAAGCTAGATGGCTACAGCTAGAGGAACAAGTTCGCCATGGGTGCTTGAGCAATATGTTTCAGGGAGAGGCTTGTCAACAGTGCAGTTCCATCTCTACATCCAGGTAGTTGTCAAAGAGATGAATATACATGGCCTTGCGTGAGGACTTTCTTGGTGTTATCGCTTCATGCAACACAACCCCCTCTCTATCGGAGCGAGAACCACAATGTCACAAAAACTGCCAGCAGATTTCCAAGCTAACGTAGACAGTTTCCATGGGTTTGCGACTTATAGTCTAGTGCGACTTATATATGTTTTTTCTTTTTTATTATCCATTTTTGGTCAATGAGACTTGTCAATGAGACTTGTACTCCGGAGTGACGTATAGTCCGGAAAATACGGTGTGTGTGTGTGTGTGTGTATGTGTGTGTGTGTGTGTGTGTGTGTGTATACATACAAATATTTATATAGCGCTAATTCTGGCACATGCCACTCAAAAGCGCTGGGGGTGAGTCTGAGAACTTATTGATAGGCATGGTAGGCAAGTGTGAACAGATGTGTTTTAAGTTGTGACTTGAACGTGTTTATGTTCATTTGGGATCTGACATGGATCGGTAGATTGTTCCACAGTATTGGACCCGCTTTCTCAAATGAACGGTCACAAAATGTGTGTGTCGGGTGGCTGGTATCTCCACGAGATTCTTTGAGTTTGATCGGAGAGATCTGAGTGGCTGGTACTCTCAAAGAAGATTGGCGAGGTAGTTAGGAGCAAGGCCTTTCATGCACTTGAACACAAGGAGCATTATCTTATACTGAATCCTGAGGGACTCCGTATGTTAGGTCTTTGGCATTTGACATATGTCCATCTATCATGATGGACATATATATGACTTCAACCATTTCAATGCTATTCCTTTGATACCACAAATACATTCCAAAGTTGAGAGGAGTATCTTGAGGTCAATGGTATCAAATGCAGCTGAGAGGTCTAGGAGGACAAGGATATCAGCTCCGTTTTCATCTACTCCTCTGAGAAGATCATTTTGAACCTTTCTCAGAGCTGTGTCCATGCTGTGGAAGTTACGAGAAGCAGACTGGAATTCCTCCTGGCAATCATTGAGGGAAAGGTAGTCCTTGAGTCGTGTTACAACTGCTCACTCTATCAGCTTTGAGACGACTGTGAGATTGGAAATGGGTCTGTAGTTTTTAAGCTGTTCAGGATCTAAGTTCATCTTCTTGAGGAGAGGAGTGATGACTGCACACTTCAGGTTGTTTGGCATGACACCTTTGCTTAGAGACGCATTGATTATGTGCGTCAAAATTGGGAATGATGCGTGTAAGGTTTTCTTCTGGAACCATGTTGGAATAGGATCCAGTTTGCAGGATTTGGTTGGTGAATTAATGACAATTTTGGAAACTTCTTCTTCTGTGACTGGTCTGAAGTACGTAAGAGGTTGAGATATATGGTGAAATGGTGGTTGGTTAAGACATTGTGCTACAGTTAGCGATTGAACAATGTGGAGGACCGGTTTGCAAGTTCATCCACAGATGAATGGGAAGGAAGTGCTGCACATTTTTGCTTAAACAAGAGTTTATTGGCAATTGCGAATACTTTTTTCTGCCCATCAGCTGTTTCCAATGCTTGCTTATAATAAGCTGACTTTTGCTGCCTCTGTAGCAGAGCACAGTCGTCAATCTGTTTGTGGATCACTAATTTGGTTTTCTTGTAACGTATATTGTTTTCATATTTTCGATGCTTGCGTTTAGCGGTGTGTATGTCCTCGTTATACCAAGCGGATTCCGGATGAGTAGTAATGGTGCATGTTCTTAGGGGAGCATGGTCATCCACGATTTGGTGCATCTGTTTGTCATAATGCTCCACACTCTCAGTCACAGATAGACCCTGGTACTCTGAGCATGAAATGGCAATGTCCTGGCTGAGGTCATCAATACCAATGGTCTCCCATTTCCGGTATTCAATTTTCTTCCTTGTTCTTCTTGGGACTTTGATATTGAAATCGAACAATATGCCACAGTGATCAGAGTTTACAGAAGTTACATTAGTGCAGTGGTTTGCCATTGCCTTCTGCATGATGCGAACCTACAGGCAATTTAGAACAGTCAATTAACCAACTATGCATGTCTTTGGATTGTGGGAGGAAACCGGCGCACCCAGAGGAAACCCATGCAAGCACGGGGAGAACATGCAAACTCCACTGTACTGTAGTAAGGGGGTTGACTTTTGTGAATGTAGATAACATGTTCAAGACTCTGTTGTTGAACCATTTTACATATGTAAACTGCTTCTGAGTTCTCATTCTCTATTTTAGCAGCTTCAATTGCACCTCGTCCTTTTTTCGTTATTGCCTTTTGACATTTCATATCCTTTGATAATCCAGGTAATCTTGATGGTCTGACAGTCCCACAGCAAAATATTCCACGACCGAAGAGATAATTTCAGTAGAACAAGGTGGATCAGGACCAAGGAAGGGCACCGTAACTGAAGGATTTTCATTTTGAAGGACTGACCACTGGCGAGTGAGATTTCGTCTTGTTGCTCTGCTTGCACTAGAATCATCTGCAGTTGGCATTAGCGCTTGTTCATCTGTGATAATGGCTCAATGACATCATTTGGAGGATCTCTTCATCTAGATCTACAGTATTTCCTGTTCCATATTCACATCATCAGGGATGAAGCTGGGATCAGCCACCTCATCATCGTAATCCATTTCTGTCTCAGATTTGTCACCATTGTCACAAGTGGCCAGCTCAGCAGTCCCGACACTGATGTTTTTCATGCCATAAAAAGTTCTGGGGGCGATTGATATACCGGTGGTGATTTCTAAATGACGAAATTGGGTCAGACTTCACCTCATGACGACTCAATTTGAATCGATAAATAACACCAAGATATTCCTCACAGAAAACAATAATGTATATATATATATATATATATATATATATATATATATATATATATATATATATATATATATATATATATACAGTGAGTTGTCAACTTCCGACCGCTTTTGGTTTTGGCAGACCGGTCGTAAAGCGATCTGGTTGTATGTCGACTTTCCATCCAAATACACTCATGCCAAACAAAAACAGATTAATAAATCTCGCGCATTTAAATCTATACATCTATTTTCAATTCCACGTCACTGTGGCGTGCAGCGGAGAGCCAATCTTTTCTGTACTCCAGTGTATGGGCGGGTCTGATACCTTCAAACTCTAATTTTATTGTATTATAACAACAGCCACAGAGACTGCACGTGTTGTTTTTGAGTAAAGAGATAAATTTCACTTGTTTTGATGGGCTCATTTCCACAAACAAACACAAATGGACAGACATGGAAAAATTTCAACCCGCAGACCAGCTGATTGCCAAAACGTGGGACGCGCTTCCTGTCACATAAACACTGCAGCTTGTGAGTCCAATGAAACTGGAGTTTCAAGGTATCAGACCTGCCCAACACAGCGAGGATTGGCTTTCAGCTTCATGCCACAGTGACGTGGCATTGAAAGTAGATGAATAGATTTGATCTGAGCTCTGAGCAGTTAGAAAGTGAAGCTGCATCATCTCCTGCTTGGCCGTTTAAGATGCTGGTGCTGCCGGCAGTGCAAACAACTGTCGTACGCAACACTCGCACTGCACTGCCATGAATCATGCTTCACCACTTTTGTGGTCGTAAAGTCGATCAGACGTAACTTGCATAGGTTGTAAGTCGACGACTCACTGTATATATATATATGTAAAAGAACCATTGCTGACTGTTGTAAAGAGTAGCTGCAAAGCCATCAGCATGTTTCTGTCATTTGCTAAATGGTTTGTCAGGAAGGGAACTCGGCGTAAAAACCTATGCCAAATCAAATGTGTGAATCATACGCTGTGGCGACCCCTGAAGAAACAGCCGAAAGGAAAAGAAGAAGATATACTGTGTGTGTGTGTGTGTGTGTGTGTGTGTGTGTGTGTGTGTGTGTGTGTGTGTGTGTGTGTTTGTGTGTTTGTGTATGTTTGTGTGTGTGTGTGTGTGTGTGTGTGTGTGTGTGTTTGTGTTTGTGTGTGTGTGTGTGTGTGTGTGTGTGTGTGTGTGTATAAAAAAAGCAAACAAATACATAAGCTAAAAATAGCAAAGCAAAGGGGGTTGATCTGAAATATTAATTAAATGTAAAATGTGTAAATGAAAAAAGAAAACCGAATAAAACATTTAAATGTTATTATTTTCTAAATTATTATTGAAATTCTGCTTCACATATTTCACGTGAGACTTTGTAAATTCCATTATTCCATGATCACAAAAGGCTTGTTGTCTTCATGCATTTCTCCACCACTGAAGCAGCTATTGACGAGTAGCACACTTTGCGTGTTGACATTAGTGACAGCAGACACTTGTGTTGTGACAGACTGTCAGGGTCTGCTTTAAGGGCCCACCCCTGCCTCTGTTCTCTTTCACTTTCTCTCTCTCTCTCTCTCTCTCTCTCTCTCTCTCACACACACACACACACACACACACACACACACACACACACACACACACACACACCATCCCCAACATCACACATCAGATCGCACTCAGGGTGCTTGCATCTCTCACAAGGGTGAGGAAGTGATTCTGTCATTTTTACTAAAAATCAAAAACAGAAGGAAAGGGAAGTGAAATGTCTGTGAACAGAGCAAAGAAGAGTTGAAATATATTAACTGACCTAACATAACAATTTACAATAACAGAGACTAAAAATGTGAAGTTTAAAAAAATATTTAGCGATGTTGATATTAAGACTCCGCCTACCCATGACAGATATCTCTTTAGGAGATTTTTACTTTTAAAGCGAGTCCTTTCAGGGCCATTACTGTACTGATCTTCGGCACAAGATGCTCCTCTCTGTCTAGACATTATTATGTTTCTGTTAAATCATGCCGAACCATTTAATACCATTGGGTTGTGAGGAGGCTGAAGCCTATCTCAGCCATCTTTGAGCGTAGATAGGTATATCTTTGCCCCTTTACATGGACACTAACACCGAGGGGCAATTTATAACAGTCAGATTGCCTAATGGCGTGGGCAGTCCACTGTCTTGTGGTATAGGGCGCTGGATCACTGATCCAAAAGTTGGGGGTTCGAGTCCCACTTTCCACATGATTGTCACTGTCCCCCCAGTGCAGCTAACTGGGTTATCAAAGGCCAGCCATGTCTCTCACTGTCTATGATGTGAGGTTCATGTAAAAGAACCATTGCTGACTTTCGACAAGAGTAGGCTGTAAAGCCGTCGGCGTGTTTCCACCCTGCGATGGCCTGGCGAGCTTTCCAGGGTGTACTCTGCCCTCATCCGGCGTTGGCTGGGATGGGTGCCAGCCTCCCCGCGACCCTAATTAGGATGAAGTGGTTCCAGAAAATGAACTGATGAACTGAGATTGCCTAATGTGCATATCTTTGGACTGCAGGAGGAAACCAGAGTACCAGGAGGAAACAGAGAGAGAACATGCAAACTATACACAATAATGTCCCTCCTGAGCCCAGGAATCAAACCCATGTCCTTTTTGCATTGAGGTGGAGGTTCGAACCTCTATGGCTAGCTAACCGTGCTATTCTTGCTGAAATAGTTTACAATACTTTTTATTTATTCATTCATTCATTTCCTAAGCCACTTCATTCCAATTAAGGTCTCTGGAAGACTGGTGCCCATCTTAGCCGACACTGGGCAATGGCAGGGTACACCCTGCACATGTCGTCAGACCATTGCAGGGCCAATATAAATACAACCGTTCATACTCATATGTAGGGGCAATTAGGAACTGCCAAATAGCCTACTTTGCATGTTTTTGGACTGTGGGAGGAAACTAGAGTACTTGGAGGAAACCCATACAAGCACAGGGAGAACATACAAACTCCACACAGAAACTCCCCGAGCCCGGGAATCGAAGTAGGGGACATCTTGCTGTGAGGGGGACCTACTAAACATTGTGCCACCATGGCACCACGCTGGTCCCAAGCCCAGATAAATGCAGAGGGTTGTGTCAGGAAGGGCATCCTGCGTAAAACATATGCCAAATGAAATATGCGAGTCTCTACAAAGAATGTCATACCGGATCGGTCGAGGCCTGGGTTAACAATGACCGCCATCAGTGCTGTTAGCCAACAGGGTGCTGGTGGAAATTGGACTACTGTTGGTCGAAGAAGGACAGGCGGGAGGCGTGTCCGTAGGCGGAGAAAGAAGAGGAAAGCATGAGTCTAGGACTGAGAGTAGGGACTTTGAATGTTGGAACTATAACAGGAAAAGGTAGAGAGCTGGCTGACACGATGCAGAGGAGGAAGGAGGACATACTGTGTGTTCAGGAGACCAGGTGGAAAGGTAGCAAGGCGAGAAGCATAGGAGCAGGGTGTAAGCTGTTTTTTTTCATGGTGTGGATGGGAAGAGAAATGGAGTAGGCGTCATCTTGAAGGAGGAGTTTGTCAGGAATGTTTTAGGAGTGAAAAGAGTGTCAGACAGAGTGATGAGTCTCAAGTTAGAAACTGAAGGCGTGATGTTCAATGTTGTTAGTGCTTATGCCCCACAGGCAGGATGTGAGCTAGAAGAGAAGGAGAGATTCTGGAGTGAGTTAGATGAAGTGATGCAGAGTACCCCCAGAGGTGAAAGAGTGGTCATTGGTGCAGACTTCAATGGACATGTTGGTGCAGGAAACAGGGGGGACGAGGAAGTGATGGGCAGGTTTGGTATCCAGGACAGGAACACAGAAGGACAGATGTTGGTAGATTTTGCAAAAAGGATGGAAATGGCTGTGGTGAATACTTTCTTCCAGAAGAGACAGGAGCATAGGATGACTGATGAAAGCTGAGGTAGGAGCACACAGGTAGACTACATCTTGTGCAGGCGATGTAATTTGAAGGAAGTCAGTGACTGCAAAGTAGTAGCGGGTGAGAGTGTTGCCAAACAGCATAGGATGGTGGTATGCAGGATGATGCTGATGGTGAGGAAGGTGAAGAAGGCAAAGGCAGAGCAGAAGACAAAGTGGTGGAAGCTGAAAAAGACCCTAATTAGGATTAAGTGGTTACAGAAAATGAAGAAAATGAACTGATGAAGGCTATTTTTCCAGCCATGTTATTTATGTGAATGGGAATTCTACATTGAGAAAATAAAGGTTCTGCTGAGTGAATACAAGGAATCTGAGCCGAGCCCTGCCTGGGTCATCTGTGCGCTTGATGCGCCGTGGGTTGTTTCCTTTTGACACCAAATGAATGACTCTGTCTCGGAACCAGGGCACGTTGTTTGCTGTCTTTGTGTGAGAACACACACGGGTCACTGCTGTTTGAGAGTCTTTGAACAGGACTGACAGCTGATCGGCAAATACCAAAGGTGTATTGTGCTGCACCGAGGTGGCAATGATGTTTATCTCAGTCTTTTGAGTCTGAAAAAATATCCTGTGTGTATCTGAGTGTTGGCACAGAGACTTTATCTGGGAGTAATATTCTCAAGTTTTCTTTTTTCTTTTCACATCTCTGTTTTGAAGTGTTTTCTTGTTGCCGTAGCCTCCATTATTAATTTCCTTGAATATCCCTTGTCATATATTTCAGTTTTTCTTTGCTGTCTTGTGTTCTCTCGACAAACTCCAGAGTATTAATCATAAACTATAACAGACCAAATCTTGTCCTTTTCTTGTCTATTATCAGAGAATTAACGTGATTGTAAGATGAAGGAAGACCTGGACTTTTTCCTTGAATAATTCGAAGCCTGGTCTTGCTGGGATTCAGTTATAGTTGATGAGCTGCCACGCATAATGAAAAGTCTTTCACGCATGCTGAGATGAAGTGAGCTACATGGGCATCTGACAACAGAAAAGATTGAGCATCAACAGCATAACTGCACCGAAAGAATTGATGTGAAGCGATCCATTTACTGAGAAGAAAAGAGGGTGGCGGGGTCCGGATCAACTACTAAGGCTTGAATGATCCCGAGGGAGACTCAGATCCGCCCTTGTTCAGGTCTTGAATCTGTAGTATAACTCTTTAATAATAACTCCACAATATATTCAATTACAGTTGAAATTCAAACCAATCTGAGTTAGTCACATTAATTGATGTATTTAAAAAACATGTTCTAATCATTGTGACATTCATTCATTCATTCATTCATTCATTTATTTTCTGAACTGCTTAATACTAAGTAAGGTCAAGCGGAAGCTGGTGCCCATCTCAATCAACTCCACAATAGGGTAGATCACACCCTGGACAGCCCGCTAGGCCATCACAGGTCCAACACTCACACAACCATTCACACTCATACCTAGGGAAGATTTGTTCAATTCAGTTCATTTTCTGTAACCACTTAATCCTAATTAGGGTCACGGGGAGGCTGGCACCCATCCCAGCCAACTCCGGGCGAGGGCAGAGTACACCCTGGACAGCTCGCCAGGCCATAGCAGGGCAGAAACACGCTGACGGCTTTATAGCTACTCTTGTCGAAAGTCAGCAATGGTTCTTTTACATGAACCTCACACCATGGACAGTGAGAGACATGGCTGGCATTTGATAACCCAGTTGACTGCTGGCCTTGGAGGGGGCAGTGACAACCTTGTGAAGAGTGGGACTTGAACCCCCAACCTTTGGATCATCAATCCAGCACCCTATACCACTAGATCATTGGTCTCCAACCTCCCGGCCGCGGACTGGTACCGGTACGTGGATCAATTGGTACCGAGCTGCACAAGAAATAATAATTTATTTATGTTTTATTTAGTCTGAATGATCTTTTATTTTTGAAAAAAAACTTTTATTTTGAAAACTGACCAGATTCTCTGTTACATGTTGGTCATTTGAGCGTTAAAATGTAACCCACAAGGGGACGGCACATGAATAGAGGCGAGTTGGATATAACTCTGGGCAAGGGTGGGGTATTATATTTACAATATAAACAAGCTACCCCCCGCCCCCCAGACCCCGGTAAAATTGTCAATCGTTGACCGGTCTGCAGTGATAGAAAGGTTGGGGACCACTTCAAGGGACCACCACTGCCCCAGGGAAGCTTTGGAACAGTCAATTAATCTATTGTGCATGTTTTCGGACTGTGGGAGGAAACAGTAGTACCAGGAGGAAACCCACACAATGAGACCATGCAAACTCTGTACAGAAATGCCCGAGTTGGTCAGAACATTTGTGTAAGTAGACCGTCACAGGTCTGAGATGAATTCATGAGTTTACAAAGTCTCCGTGCATTTTCCTGCAGCTTTACCTTCCTGTCTTTGCTTGTTTGATATCATTTGAAGTAGACGAGGCTCCCAAATCAAATGAATGAATTTCAAATTTTCTGTTATTTAGTAGCAGATTATTAATGATCATACAAACAAGATGAAGAAAACAATTATCTAATCACACATCCCATTTTCCTTTCTTAATTCCAATAAATAAATAAAAGAAAAGAAAATCACACATCTTCTCTTTCCTGATTTTGACCCTCAGCTCTTCCCTGTTCCCTTCATCTCATTAGCAGTTGGACCCAGGAGGCCACCGTCTCTCTTAATTCACTTAAAAGGGCCACACACCATTTCTTGCTGCTGATGCGGAAACATTAAGAGAACGTCTTTTGTATTAATCATGCATCATCGACTCATGATTGTTTTATGTTTATTTAGAGAGCAAAGCAGTTCTTTTCATGGCAGAACCCAAACTTCATTCTCTCCCAGTGCGTACCTTCAGCATTCCTATCAGATCTCGATGAGTTTAGACTTCCTGCTTCCTGTAAAGCTGAATACAAGTAAAGCTGCTTTATGGTGGTGCGTATCATTAAAAAGTGATATTCAAAGCTTTCTGCCACCGACACTTACAGGACTTGGTGAAAGACTTTTAAATAAAGAATGTGTAACAGGAGACGTGTCCACATCCATCTCTGATAAATAGGTTATTTTTCTTCGAGTCAACGTTAAATTTCTCCATAAACACTCCGTAAATCCTTTTATTCAACGCCACTGCCTTTTATATTCATACTTTTTCGTCATGTCCCCTCCTCTTTTCTTCTCATCCCCCTCTTTCTCTCTGTCCTTTTCTCTTTCTGTTCACCTTTCTCACCCCTTTCTTGTCTCTCTCTCTCTCTCTCTCTCTCTCTCTCTCGCTCCCTCTCTATCCCCCCTCTCTCCCCTCTCTCTTTCTCTCTCTCTCTCTCTCTCTCTCTCTCTCTCTTACTCTGTTTCTTCTAATGTTCAATCCCTTTTGCCTTTGTTCTCTCTCTCTTTGTCTCTTTCCATCTCTCTCTCTCTCTCTCTCTCTCTCTCTCTCTCTCTCTCTCTTACTGTCTGTTTCTTCTAATGTTCAATCCCTCTTGCCTTTGTTCTCTCTCTCTCTCTTTGTCTCTTTCCATGTCTATTTCTCTCTCTCTCTCTCTCTCTCTCTCTCTCTTTCTCTCTCTCTCTTACTGTCTGTTTCTTCTAATGTTCAATCCCTCTTGCCTTTGTTCTCTCTCTCTCTCTTTGTCTCTTTCCATGTCTATTTCTCTCTCTCTCTCTCTCTCTCTCTCTCTCTCTCTCTCCCTCTCTCTCTAGGTCTGTCTGTTTCTCTCTCTCCTTATGTCTCTCTTCTTTATGTCTCTCTGTCACTGTCTCTCTTTATTTGTCAACCTATCTCTCTCAATCTATGCCTCTCTGTCTCTCATCTCTCTGTCTTATTGCCTATCTGTCTTTCCCTCTCAATTGTTCATTTTCTCTCTCTCTCTCTCTCTCTCTCTCTCTCTCTCTCTCTCTCTCTCTCTTTCTCTCTTTTGTGCTGTAAATCAGTTGTCTGTCCGTCCATCTCCCCCCGCCCCACGCTCAGCGTTTTGCAGGATACAAAACTGGACACTAAACTTTTTTTAATCCAAACATAAGCATATCACACTGAAAGCTGCATAAAGGATTAGTGGTGAGCATGGTGTATGAGCTCTTTCTGGAACTGTGATAAATATTTACACACGAACATCCATCCTGGATCCATTAAAAAAAAAAAAAATCAGTCTCAGAACTAAGAATATATTTTTCAACCATGCAAACCAACAGTGCTGAGTTCTGAATTCTGTGATTGGTCAGAAGGTGGTGATTTATGTTCTCCAACAGCAGCTCTGACATTAGTGCAGGTTTATATTAATGCGCTTGTTCTAAAATGTTATTATTTCTATAGAAACAGATCATTCACAGTCAGGAAATATTTTAAATGTGTAAATATAGATTGATGTGGTGAAGTAAATTGATTTACCTGAATATGTGAAGAGCTTTGTCCCTGTCGGTAGAAGTGTTAGTCAAGGAAAGTGTCTGTTTCTCCATCACCTCAGCAACACATACTCTCACATAAATCTATATTTCATTAGTGGCATAAAAAGAAAACATCAGTGCGAGTGAAAATAAATATTTGACTTTATTTGTAATGCTGACTGTCAGATATTTATCACTTATTTATACCACGAATAAAGAAATGTAGACGCATTTGCACAGAATCTCTCAGAGCCTGTATGGGGAACAGGAGTGTGTGACTGTGTGTGTGTGTGTGTGTGTGTGTGTGTGTGTGTGTGTATGTGTGTGTGTGTGTGTGTGTGTGTGTGTGTGTGTGTTTGAATCTGTCACCCAAGCATATGAGCTTTAAATATCACACCTGAATGCAAATCCATCATCATACATTTATGGATTTACTGTCCCAGAATGCACTGCTCCTATTTGTGGATTAAAGCTTATAGGAAACACACTGACCTCCATAATTATTGGCACCCCGGTTAAGATGTGTGAAAAGCCTTGAAATAAATTACATTTTTCTTGCAGAAGCTACTCTCATATTGAAAATTGTAGAAAACCAAAAACTTCAAAACCATGAAAACTTCAACTCAAGTGAAATTTAAGGTGGAAAAAATCCCTGATGAAGAAATAATAATTTTTCTTAAATCACCTTCTCCACGATCATTGGCACCCCTCACAATTCCTAGGAAATAACAATGGAATTGAAGTATTTCTGTCATTTCTACAGTAGTTTCCAAAGTTGGTAAGAGTATTTTTCAGCATGGAAAAAACAAAGGAACGCACCATTTCAATCAGGCAGATGTGTGTCGACCTTCACAAGTCAGGCAGTGGCTACAAGAAAATAGACCCTCACTTGTATTTGCTTATATTTACTGTCAGAGGAATCATTAAGAAGTTTAAAACAGCCAGAACAGTGGTAAACAATCCTGGATGAGAGCACAATGTTATTTTACCACCACACTCAGTGGAGAGGATGGTATGGGGAATGAAAAGTTCTCCAAAGCTCACTGTTAAAGATTTGCAAGAAATAGTGACAACTTCGGATCTGAATCCCAAAATCTTGTCTCCAAAACAACCATCAGGGGCCATCTACATGCCAATAAGCTGTTTGCAAGGCATCACACACACACAAAAAAAAAAAAATAAATAAAATTAAAAAAAAAACTTTTCTCACTCACAATCATAAACGCTAAGTTTGCTCAGTGGTACTGGGGGTAAAACTGGGACTGTGTGCTTTGGTCAGATGAGACCAAGATAGAACTTTTTGGCAACAAACACTCTAAGTGGGCCTGGCGGAACACAAAAGATGAATATGCACAAAAGCACTTCATTCCCACTGTGAAGTATGGGGGAGAGGATCAGAAATGCTGTGGGCTTTTTTCTCTTCCAGAGGCCCTGGGAACCTTGTTAGGGTGCATGGCATCATGAACGCTTTGAAATACCAGGACATCTTAAATGAAAATCTGGTGGCCTCTGCCCAAAAGCTGAAGATGGGTCATCACTGGATCACTTCAGCGAAATAATGATCCTAAACTTGTGTCCAAATCTACACAGAAATGGTTCATCAGACACAGAATCAAGCTCCTCTCATGGCTATCTCAGTGCCCAGACCTCAACCCCATTGTAAACCTGTGGCGTGAGCTGAAGCGACGCGTGCAGAGGAGAGGACCCAGGTTGCTGGATGATTTAGAGAGATCGTGCAGAGAGGAATGGTCCATGACCTATCTTCCTGTATCCTCCCATCTTAAACAATATTGTAGACGAATATTAGATGCTGTTTTGCAGAGAAAAGGGGGCTGTACAAAGTATTAACATCGGGGGTGCTAATAATTGTGACACACATGATTTGATATAAAAGCATTATTTCTAAATCTGGGATTTTTCTTCACACTGAATAAATGCACTTGAATTAAAGGTTGAATTTTCTTTTTTGTTTCATTGTGGTCCAGTATTATTTAGGGGAAAAAATGAATTTATTTGAAGCTAAAGAACAAATCTTATTCCCCCATTTCATTGGATCACGGCATGCAACGATCATAGTGGAAAGGCGCGGAATGCAGTCTACAGAAGAGCTTCGGCATTCTTAAATGGAAAATGGATGAAAACCATATGGAAAAGTGGAAATCCCTCTGATTGAGTCTGTGATGGATGAAAGCATACACTTGTGCCCGTGTTTAAGACGCGCTGATCTCTTAACCCCGCTTCGTATTTGCTTGATCATTTATTATAAGGCGGTTTAAACAGAACTGTGCGTATGACTTGCTCTCTACTCCGTCCGCACGTACATGATCATCGGCATGAGGAGGATTATCATGCAGACCCGATCGAAGTCTGAAGCAAACCACAATCAGCAGTGGATCAGTGAATCAGAAGAAGGTGAAATACTCACAGTGTGCCATCGATCGGTCTTCAGGGGCCATGTCTTTAAGTGAGGGCAAAGCACCCGGCAAGCGCTCGGTCTGATGCTGCTGATGCTGCTGCTGATGATGGTGCTGATGGTGCTGATGGTGTGTGGTGTGTAGAACACGGAGCACTCATGGAATTTTTTTCAGTGAATGTTCTTTTGAACATCATTCACAGAATATTTTGGCCTGCCAGAAGCATATGGAAGTGAAGGAAGACTTAAGGAATAACTACGGAATGACACGGAATGACACGGAAGATAAGGGAATAATTGCGGAACGTGTGCGGATGACAACATTTTTGCTTCCGTAAAAAGTCTGCCGTGCTCCAGTGAAATGGGGGTATTAACCAGGGTGCCAGTAATTATGGAGGGCAGTGTATACCTGCAGATGAGCCTCAGTTCTCTGAGATACTCGAGTGACTGGTTTCAGATGTGAGTCCTCTTTTCTATATCTTACTATTACACTGTTCATTAAACCTCACATCACACTCAGCCATGTTCCAACTATGTTCTCAAAAAAATTAAGTGCCTGCAGTAAAAACATATTAAATAGAAACCACTAAGAACATGGTATTGTCTCCATAGATATACATATGGCAGACATGGACATTATTGAATCAGGACTAAATAAGAACTTAGTAACAATACTATAGATGTAGGAATGACATAAGTATAATCTAGTAAAGACTTTGCTGATCTCCCAGTGCAGCTAACTGGGTTATCAAAGGCCAGCCATGTCTCTCACTGTCTATGGTGACAGGTTGATGTAAAAGAACCATTGCTGACTGTCAACAAGAGTTGCCGCATAGCCGTCAGCATTTTTCTGTCCTATGATGGCCTGTTGAGCTGTCGAGAGAGTACTCTGCCCTTTGCCCGGAGTCGGCTGAGATGGGTGCCAGCCTCCCTGTGACCTTAATTAGGATTAATTGACTCAAAAAGTGAATGAATGGACTTTGCTGATGAATGGACCAGCATGGTACAGACGTGTTGGATGTAAATTTGGACACAAAAAAATTTACTGCGTGAATTAAAAGAGTGCATTGCGCAGTATTTATAAAGTCCAGATGAATGTATTGAGAATGTGGTAATTGTACAGTCTATTTGTTGTAAGAACGCTTTGGATGTGGTCCATGTGTGAACATACGTGTGGTACGATGTTGATGGAAATATGTTTTATATTTGATGAGAACGTGGCATAGATGAAGTCTGGTCTGGTCCGGTACATTCCAAGTCGTAGGATGACTCTTGGTGACCTGCCATGAAGGAGAATGCCTTAATTATCATCTTCATGGAGGTTTTCTTGGCAAAGATAGTGCAGTGGTTTGCCATAGCCTTCTGCACGATGCGAACCTATGGGCAATTTTGAACGGCCAAATAACCTACTGTGCATGTTTTTGGACTGTGGGAGGAAACTGGGGTACCCGGAGGAAACCCACACAAGTACGGGGCGAACATGCAAACTCCACACGGAGATGTCCAGGCCAGAAATCGAACCCAGGCCTTCTTGCTTGTGAGGCGGACGTGCTAACAACTACGCCACCGCGCTGCCATAGATGAAGTAACCACTGCACATTTTTACAAAAATTTGACCACATCCTGAAATTCTGAAATTGCAATTTTTTGGTGCAGCGCAGTCTTTATTATCTTCATCTGAATGTGATCAGGAGCTTAACAGGCTACGTTAGCAGTGTTTAGTGCAGTGGTTCTTAACCTTGTTGGCGGTACTGAACCCCACCAGTTTCATATGCTTATTCACCGAACCCTTCTTTAGTGAAAAATAAAATGTGTTTTTTTTTTTTCAAATTCAAGACATAGGTATATGTTTTTATTGGGGCACCAAAATGAACCGTGCATTAACATCACTATGTGTTCAAAGAACAAAACTGATACAATGCATGAACTTCGCCCATCACAACTACTTACATTTTTATGTGAGGTGCGCATCTGAGTGCGTGCACGCGCGTGCGTCTGTATGTGTGTGTATTTGTTTTATTTACTTCTTGTGCATTATTTTTGAATGTTTAATCATTATTATAAGCATTTATAGTACTGAATATGTATTTATTGATATTATATGTACATATACATGTACGTATACGTCAGTCAGCACAGGGTTGAGCCTACTTTTCAAATCATGCAGATATGACACCGACTAATATCACATTCCGTTATATATGTGAATCCATGTTGTACATATTCGATCGACCACTTTCTTTTTTACTCAACATAGTATGGATTAAAACATTAAGAAATAAATCACACAACGTACCATCACAACAGTCACAATTCAACTACTGAGCGCACCAAATTTCCTGCAGCACAGATTGGCCAAGCAATGTAGCGTGATCACCTGCAGCCAGTGATGGCCAAGCGGGGCGTGTCATCATGAATATGAGTCAGGTGTGTGTCTTGACCTCGGCCGAACCCCTGAGACTGACTCACCGAACCCCTAGGGTTCGATCGAACCCAGGTTAGGAACCACTGGTTTGGTGGTAGTGTTCATGAGCAGTGTTCACAGTAGATGTGTTCGGTGGGAGTGTTAAATAGTAGTGTTCAGTGCTAGTATTCATTAGCTGCGTTAATTAGCAGTGTTCATTACCAGTGTTCATTCGAAGTGTTCAGTGGCAGTGTTCAGTTGTAGCATTCAGTGGTGGTGCTTATTGGTAGCATTCAGTAATCATGTTAAGTAGCAGCATTGTGTAGCAATATTCATTAACACTGATCAGTGGTAGTGTTCAAAAATAGTTATTTCATTATTAGTGTTCAGTAGTAACATTCTGAAGCAGTGTTCATTATAACCTGTGTTCATCAGCAGTGTTCAGTGGTAGTATTCATTAGCACTGCTCACTTAGTAGCATGCAGTGGTAGTGTTTAGTAGCAGTGTTCAGTAGTAGTGTTTGGTAGCACAGTTGGTAGCCAACTTAGAACTGGAAATTTGAACATGGGATTTTTGAGAAATCATTTTATGTTTGTATTTAATTATGTTATTAATCCATTTGTATCTGTATGCTGGTGGTTTGAAAGCATGAGGAATAAAACATAATTAGTAATAGAAATTTAAAACAATAATATAGACAGAAAACAGTAACCTGATGGTTAGCCCGTCCACTTCTCAGCAAAAAGGTCCTGGGTTCGAGTTCGAGTTTAGGGCTTGGCGGGGCATTTCTGTGTGGAGTTTGTATGTTTTCAGTCTGAAGAAATATACATTAGGTTAATCGGTTGTTCCGAATTGGCCCAGGGTGTGAATTTGAGTGTTAGTGTGAATAGTAATGTGTGTGTTGTACGATAGACTAGCGAGACCTTCAGAGTGTATGCTGCCTTTGTCCAGAGTTGGCTGGGATAGGTTCGAGCCTCCCTGGGACCCAAGTGGGGTTAAGCAGTTCAGCAAAAGAATTAACGATAATACAGACAGATGCATAGAATAATGACATTAAACAGAAAGGAAATACGGAAAAATGTGAAAATGGAATGAGAGAAAGATAAAATGGAGAATGAAAACGGGTCCGTCGCTCCACAATGAGGACCATCTAGATATCCTGGGGTTGGGGTGGTCGAGGATTGTGGGAACGCATATGATTGATCAGTCCGATCTGCGCCTCACTGTACGAAGTTCTCTGGCAGTGAGAACAGGGGATGGTGGCAGTAGATGAAGGTCTGCTGGCACTGTTCTTCCTGGTCTGTGTGCGTTGCTCTGCTGTAGCAGTCCTGTTCGCTTCACAGTTACTGGCACCTCTGCAGACAGCTAAGCGCCATTCAGATCTACCCTGTTCCCACATGCTGTGGCTGATTCTGAAGGGCTTGAGTGAGGCTTTAAGCTCTTTTTCTGGCCACCTTGGGAGCATTTGCCCTGTATCAGTTCACCATTCATCAGTTTCTTTGGGAGCCTATGGTCTGGCATGCAAACCATGTGTCCTGCCCAACAGAACTGTGAAAGGTGTGGATGCTGGGCAGGCCAGCACGAGTGAAGACCTCTGTGTTTGGGACCTTGTCTTGCCACTTTATGGCAAGAAGTTTTCTGAGGCAGATCGTGTGAAATTGGTTCAGCTTCCTGGCATAGCTCTAGTAAAGAGTCCATGTTTCACAGCCATAGCAGTGTGGTGAGAACTATGGCCCAGTACACTTTGATCTTGGTCTATAGAGTGATGGCTCTCCTGTTCCACACATTCTTGTGTCTGCCAAAAGCAACACTTGCTTTGGCGTTTCTGGCATTCACTTCATAATGGATAACAACATTTCTGGAGAACGGAAAATGAAAACGGTAAATAAAATTTGTCAGTGGTTCCGAGACTTTTCTAACTACATTTTACGGTAACAACAATTAAAGTAAATAATGACACGTGACTCCTGTGTAATAAGCTGAAAAATGTAAAAACAGTTCGTGTCCTAATCACAGGAAAGAAATCTGAAATACGTCTCTGCGGTGAGTTTATTTTTTTCCCAGCATTCTGGCAGCTTGGTGCTGTAGAATAATGAGCCGTGTGTTCCGTCTCTCTGAGGAACGTCTCCGGAGGAGTAAATACAGAATACATCAGAGTGTTGGGATTGGTTAAGACTTGGATATGCAGACGGGAAAAAAGGAGATGAGATTGCATTACGATTGAAGTTGAAACAAAAGCAGAGAATTCACATCTATATGCGCACCTTGCCTTCTTAATGCGCTCCATGTTCAAAGGAAAACAATACATTAAAAAGTTTCTAAAATAAATCAGCTCTCCGTCTCCGCCTCTGTGCTGCTGACCCAGTAATGTCCACATTTATCGCCGAGATATTTCATCAACCCCACTTAACTGCCTCATGACACATTACGAGTAAATACAAGTCATGCCGCAATTTACTCATTCATTACTAATTTCGGAATGTAAAACTGAGATAAGCACTCATTACATTAGATTGATGCTGTGTTCTGGATTGTGATTGGTCAGACGATAGCGATTAATGTTCTCAAACACCAGCTCTGACAGTAGTGCAGGTTTATTATTGTGCTCATTTTAATACATCATTCAGTTCAGTTCATTTTCTGTCACAGCTTAATCCTAATTAGGGTCGCAGGGAGGCTGGCGCCCATCCCAGCCGACTCCGGTCGATGGCAGAGTACACCCTGGATAGCTTGCCAGGTCATCGCAGGGTGGAAACACACTGATGGCTATGCAGCTACTCTTGTCAAAAGTCAGCAATGGTTCTTTTACATGAACCTCTCGCCATAGACAGTGAGAGACATGGCCAGCCTTTGATAACCCAGTTAGCTGCACTGGGGGGACAGAGATAACCTTGTGGAGAGTGGTACTCAAACCACCAGCCTTAGGATCAGTGATCCAGCGCCCTATACCACTAGGTCACCACTGCCCTCATTTTAATACATTATAATTTGAAATGGCTAATACTGTTTACTTATTAGGGATGCTGAGAAAAAAAAAAACGAAAAAAAAAAACCGTTATTTAAAGGAGATTGCTCTGTTATGGCCGGTGTCACGCTCAGGTGGAGACAGATATGTAAAGTAGCTTCAAGGATCGCTGCCCCTCCACCATGATAAAGGCATCAGGCAAAGCAACATTTTACTGACAGTCATGAAAAAGCTTGAGAGAGGAATTTCTGTATATCAGTACTTGTGTGTGTGTGTGTGTGTGTGTGTGTGTGTGTGTGTGTGTGTGTGTGTGTGTGTGTGCATGTGTTTGTGTGTGTGTGTGTGTGTGCGTGTGTGTGTGTGTGTGTGTGTGTGTGTGTGTGTGTTATATACCCTGAGGCTTTATTGATGATAGTACTCGAGCACTTGAGAAAATGAGAAGTTGTCATTTTGGCACACTGCATTTGTGTAGGTCACTTTGCCAAACGGACCAAATGTATTTTGTGCGAAACACAATGTGTATCTGCACAATTTGAGGAGTGGTTTGGAAAGTCTATATCAAAGCTCAAAAATGTCCATTATTGTTAGTCAAGTGCACTTCATAATGCCACGTCTATCAAGTGAACAAAGACTCCGGGCGATGGGTGTGGCTGGGATTGGGTTGAGCTAAAGCAGTGCATCTCAATTATTTTCTGTGACACCCCCTGTCTGTCTGTCTGTCTTCCTTTCGACTTTTTCCCTTTTACTCGAGAGTCGCCACAGCGAATCATCTGATTCGCACATATGATTTGGCAGAGTTTTTTTTTTTTTTTACATCGGATGCCCTTCCTGTCACAACCCTTTTTAGCAAGGGACAGAAACACGCTGACGACTTTGCAGCTACTCTTTACGAAAGTCAGCAATGGTTCTTTTACATGCCTCACACCATAGACAGTGAGAGACATGGCCCGCCTTTGATAACCCAGTTAGTTGCATTGGGAGGGACAGTGACAACCTTGTGAAGAGTGGGACTCGAACCCCCAACCTTTGGATCAGCAATCCAGCACCCTATACCACTAGACCACCACCGCCCCTTTTTGTGACACCCCCTCTAGGAAGATAAAAAACATTTCACACCCCTCCCCACCCCACCAGCAACTATAAATAGCATTATTTGTGGATAAAATTGTTATTAGTATACCTCTGCATAACATTGTAGCTGTTTTATTAACATTAAAAACAAAAAATAAATATACAATAGTTCAACTTGCAATAATTAAAAAAAAAAGACCTTCATTAACATTCATAATCTCCCCGGGGATGGGGGCGGGGTGGGGGCACGATTTAAGAAGCACTGAGCTACAGTGAGGTAGCAAAGTGTACCGGCTGTACATAACCCAGTATCAGAACCTGGATTAACCGCTACAAATGACAGGGTCAGAGGCCACCAAGAGGCCACCAAGTCATTTACCACCTTAACAAGTGCTGTCTCAGTGCTGATGAGGCCTAAAACCTGACTGATACAGTTCGTGAATGTTATTCCTATAAAAATATGAACATAACTACCGCGCGACAGCTTTTACTCAGATCTTAAAGATAAAAGGAAGGTTTAATATCGGTCTATAGTTGGACAGCTGATATGGGTCAAGATCAGGTTTTATAATCAGAGGTGTGCTAGCTGACAATAAAAGATTTAGGTACATAACCGATGCTAATAGAAGAATTTATTATATTTTATAAAGGGTTGATCACGTCTGATAATATTTGTTGAAAGAAACATGTAGGTACTGGATCAAGCTCACAGGCTGATGATTTCGATGAGGAGATTAATGAGATTAGTTCTGTCTTTTGAACGACGTTAAAGCACTCCAGTTACGGATCTATGGTGTTGTATTATTTACTGTTTTAGTTATTTACATAGCTGTCTTTAAATTTAGGAATCAATTTTGTGGCCTGATATTTTCAATTTTAACATTAAAAAGATCATAAACTTGTCACCGCTATAAATTGATGGCTTACACGGTTTGTTCATGGTCTTTTCCCTGGTTAATTCTGCAACAATATTGAATAAGTATTTCAGATTATTTTTGTTATTTTCTATTTGATTTGAGAAATATTCTGCTCTAGCAGCACTAAGAGCTTTTCTGTAATTAAGGAGACTCTCCTTCCATTCTGATTGGAAAACCAGGAATTTAGTTTTTGTTGCAATTTTTTGTTTAGATTGCATTTGTTCCATTTTAGTGTTTGTGAGAATAAAAATAAAAATAAAATTTAAATAAAAATAAAATAAAAATAAATTTGACCCAAAGCAATCAGTGGCTTGACAGAGTTTGGCAGGGTCCGAGAGTGATCCAATCATAGTTAATAATTCTGGAAGATTATTGATGAAAGTCTTTGCTGACATTGATGTAAAAGTACGATTAGTGTGATAACATGGTGAGGTGTATACAGACGCTCCCCAACTTATGTTTTTGTTCGGTTCCGGACGGCCGAATGTAAGGTGAAAAAAAACGTAAGTTGTTACTGTATGTTCCAGTGACGTATGACGTTCATATACTATACTATACATCCATAAATACCATTACTGTATCTCATAAAACACCCCTAAATCAATTATTATAAACATAACATTGTAAAATAATATCAAATAAATCAAATAATATCAACATTAACTTCAAATAAATTAAATTCAAGCAAAATAATTTCAAATAGATAAATTTTAATCAAATTTACTCATCAAATATCAAATACAGTATCAAATATAACCTTTAACATTCTCTGTGATGCGATCTTTCTGCTTGTAAATGGTTCTGATGGTCGACGGAGCCATTTGGAAGAAACATGCAACATGCACATTACTCACCAGCATAATTTTTCTTCATAATAGCCATCTTCGTTTCTAACAAGATGGCTTGCTGCTTTTTCTGATTACCACCATCACTAGTAGGCTTACGTGTCTGACCAACCATATTTGCTTAGAGTTACAAAAGTCCGCAAAGCAGTGTAAACACAAAGATAAAAGAGACAACATCTTAACACAAGGGTAACATGTGGAGAACTGGGAAGAAGGAGGGGCATGTTCAGTCTGTCGTTTGTAAACAATGGACGCAGCTTCATTACGTCATTGCGTCATTACTTCAGCGTACTACGTAAGTACAGTAGGCACTTGACTATTCGCGGTTTTGCAGTCACGTTTTGAGTATTTGTGGACTGCCGAGCAACTCGCACGTGATTCAAATTCAGCCAATGGCTGTCCTCCTTCCTGCTGATTGATTGAGATGATGTCATGCCCCTTTTCCTCATTCGAGCACAAGTTGGCAATGAGCCTTTTTTTGTGTGTTTTAATTACCAGTTAAGATCTATGATGTCACGCAAACGCCTGCTAAGCACCAGAAAATGGTAATGACGTTGGATGTCTCTTCTGAAGAAATAAGACTTTCTCCAGAAGAAACAACAGTTTCCTCTGAAGTCACGTCATTGCTGAAGAGGAATAATCGTCTGAACTGTTGTAAAACACTCCACTATTAAAGTCTTTTTCAATTATTATTCCAGTACATGACCTAAGGTAATGTTTAAAATGTTTGTGTGCTATATTTTACTTACTGTGGTGTAGCATGTTTCTCATTTTGTTTAGTTTATCCAATTTATTACATTTCTTGTTCTTTTATGTCCTTTTTGTTATGGTCTGTGTTTTGGGGACTTTGATTTTGGCGCTGTGCCTCTAACTGTTTACTCTCCGCTTCGGCTGAGGGGCGTGGCTGAGCTGCTCGGTAGCACACACCTGAGATCACTATTCTCATTTACTCCCAATAAACAAAAGCACCTGCGCCAGAGGATTAACTCACACCAACATCACTGCTTCTTTGGTTTGTAACGCTCTATAACTCAAATTCTGTTTTGTTCTAGCTTCGGCTGTGGGGCGTGGCTGAGCTGCTCGGACTTAATGCAGTTAATACCTGAATTCAGTTATCTCATGCCTAATGCAATACGTTCCTCTAGTGGGCATTTTTGAAAACTACACTGCTGTATATTTTTCAGAGGATACCTTGAAAGGTGTTTTTATACGTATGCTGTATAATGTTTATATTTTATCATCAATAAATATAACCGTAAAAATTGAAAAGTTTTTCTTAATCATTACTACATTTTACTCCATTAATACTGAATCAATGAGTAAGACTGTCTATAGAATGTGTTTAAGAAGCATATTTTAGTGCATAGATACATAGTATTTTACTTCCGGCTGCTCATTCACGCATGTGATGTGATACATGGGGTTTTACTTCTGGGTACAGAACTTGTGGATTATCTTGATTTGCGGGAGGGCCTGGAACCGAACCCCCGCAAATGTCAAGGGCCTATTGTACATCTCATACTAGAGAGAGCATGTTAAACTCAAAATTTGACATGTTTTTCTTTCTTTCTTTTTTCTTTTTTAATCGTAAAATCGAAAAAATACATAAAACGAATAAATGTAAGTTGGGGAGTGTATGTAGGTGTATGTATGTATCTATGTATGTATATATATATATATATATATATATATATATATATATGTATATATATATATATATATGTGTGTGTGTGTGTGTGTGTGTGTGTGTATGTATATGTGTGTATGTATGTGACAACCACAGAAGGATATCACTTCTCTCTATCGCTGGCAAGATCTTTGCCCGAGTGCTCCTCAATCGTCTCCTGAAACATCTCAAGCAAGGTCATCTCCCCGAGAGCCAATGCGTATTCCGCGCAGGTCGAGAGACTATTGATATGATCTTTGCTGCCCGTCAGATTCAGGAGAAAAGTGTGGAACAAAGTCAAGATCTTTATATCACTTTCGTAGATCTAACAAAAGCCTTCGACACTGTGAGCAGAGAGGGACTGTGGAAGATCATGTCGAAGTTTGGCTGCCCAGACAGGTTCGTGAAGATTGTCAGACAATTTCACGACGGAATGATGGCCCGTGTTCTTGACGATGGAAACGCCTCTGATCCGTTTCAGGTGTCAAATGGAGTTAAACAAGGCTGTGTCCTCGCCCCTACACTGTTCAGCTTGATGTTTTCGGAGATGCTGACCGATGCCTTTAGGGAGACTCCCCTCGGCATGCCCATCAAGTACAGGTGTGACGGAAAGCTGGTCAACCTCCGACATCTGCAGGCCGTCACTAAAGTCAAAGAGACTGTGATTCATGATCTGCTCTTTGCTGATGACTGTGCCCTCAGTGGCATCAATGAGCAAGAAATGCAACAGGAAATGGACGCATTCTCGTCTGCCTGCTCTTTGTCCTCACCGTCAGCATCAATAAGACTGAAGTGATGTATCAGCCCGCCCCAGGAAAACCATATCAGGAACCAAACATCACAGTGAAAGGACAGCGACTTCAAGATGTGGAAAACTTCACCTACCTCGGCAACACTCTCTCTCGCTACGCCAACATCGATGCTGAAGTCAGCAACCGCATTGCGAAGGCAAGCAGCACTTTTGGGAGATTGAAGAAGTTCTCCGTTGTCTCCGCTAGCAAGATAGGATCACAAACACCGAGGTTCTGGAGAGATCAGACCTCCCCAGCGTTATTACCATCATGCGCAAAGCTCAGACACGATGGGCAGGACACGTCTGCCGTATGTCAGACTCCAGGATACCCAAGCAGTTACTGTACGGTGAACTCAGTCGTGGTAGCAGGAAAGTAGGAGGCCAGCGCAAACGCTATAAAGACTCCATCAAAGCATACCTGAAGGACTTCAACATCGACGTTGAAACGTGGGAAACCGCAGCGTTTGACAGACCGGCTTGGTGCAACCTGATTCACAAAGGTGCTATCTACTCGGAGAATAAACGTTTGAACGCAGCCAAAGATAAACGTCAAACACGCAAGGCTCGAGCTGACCAATCTACCAACACGACCCCCTTTCACTGGTGTCCAACTTGTGAGAGGGGTTTTCACACCCGTATTGGCCGCCTTACAAGCCACCTGCGGACACATCGCCCCGCCTCTTAGACACTGTGTTGTTTGTGTTGCTATGGTCATACTCCATATCGAGTCGACAAACATCATCATCATCATCATCATCATCTTAGTACTAAGAGGCAGTGGAAGTGAGATAAGATAATGATCTGGAATATTTTAAGTCTGTGGAACTGCAACTATATTTTCCAACATTTAATCCCCAAAATTAGTATTAAATCAGGAGTGTGGCCACCTTTTATGAGTGGGTCCTATTGCATTGTGATTTTCTCCTACTGAATGTACGATAGACATGAACACCTTTCTTCTGATTTATCAAAATTAATTTTAAAGTAACCAATAATTAAATCTTCATCTAAAGGAACAACCAGGTTTGAAACGAACTCTGTAAATGCACATAGGAATTCTGAGTATGGCCCTGGGGTGTGTAAATAATAATTAAACAAATCAGATGTGTGTGTGTGTGTGTGTGTGTAGGGGCAGTGATGGTCGAGTGGTATAGGGCGCTGGATCGCTGATCCAAAGGTTGGGGGTTCGAGTCCCACTCTCCACAGGGTTGTCACTGTCCCCCCCCAGTGCAGCTAACTGGGTTATCAAAGGCGGGCCATGTCTCTCACTGTCTATGGTGAGAGGTTCATGTAAAAGAACCATTGCAGATTTTGGTAAAGAGTAGCTGCAACGCCGTCAGCGTATTTCTGTCCCTTGCTAAAGGGTTGTGTCAGGAAGGGCATCCGACGTAAAAACCTCTGTCAAATCAAACATGCGAATCAGATGATTCACTGTGGTGACCCCTGAAAAAGGAAAAAAATGTGTGTGCATATTTTTTTCAGGAACTAGGAACATATGTAATGTTATAATAGAATTTTAAATGCATTAAATTCATGTCTGGATTTTTGTACAACGCTGAGATTATCAGTATAAATAACTGCGATGCTCCTCGTCTGCCAAGTAGACGAGGTTGGTGTATATATTTGTATCCGGGAGAATTCGCTTCATTTAATGATATATACTATTTGGGTTTAATTCATGTTTCTATTAAACACATTACACTGAACTCCTGATCAGTAATGATTTCATTAACAATATGCGCTTTCGATGCAAGATATCTAATATTTAACAATCCTGTATTTAGATCAAAGATGCAGGCTGTAGATTAACACGAGGCATGTATTACTGAAAGTTGCAGATATGATGGGAGTCATTCCTGTTTCTGTTCCCGGCCACTGCCTCTCAAAGACCCAGATTTTCAGACTGTCGAGGTGATGGTTGTGATAAGGGTGTGTAGAATCGCTCCTGGCTCAGTTTTCCTGAATGCACTCCTCGTTCCATGATGCGTTCCCTCACATCCACCCTCCGTCAAATGCCTGCAGAGAGAAAAAGAAAGGAAAATACTAAGTGATTGGATAACCGACACCCGTCTCTCAATCACGCCTTTCTCACTGGTCTCGCTAATCATGACTCACTATTGTTCTCTGGTACACCTCTTACGGAACTTGATTGCTCTTTGATTCGTCCTGACGATGGCTTCCTGCTCACTCATTTGGCCCTTATTTTCCTGCCTGATTTTTCTCTATTCCCTGCTTTATTTATTTATTTCATTTTCCCCTCTATTTAAGGAGTGTGCTGATTGAAGCGATGACCTGCGGTGCTTTCTAAAAATTTTGACATCTTTCATGTAGAGGTTATAAACGCCACCACCACATGCCATTATAATGTAAGACGAGACTCTTCCAAAGAGAGCAAAGAGCCGGTGCTTTAGTTTCTGAAGTACTTTTATCTGTGATTGAAAGAGATACAAAATGGAAAAGTAACAAAGCCGTTATCTTCTCTTACGCCCCGTGTTCAACTGTCAGGGTGTTTTTCTTTCTTCTCAGTCTTTTCATCCTGCTTGCTCTCTTTATAATATAACATATTGTGTATTAATGAAATTCAAACAAACGAGATTAAAAAAAAAAATTCTGAATGTCTTAAAAACAAGATAAATATAATTCAAGTATATGAACTATGAAGTTAAATGAATGAGCAATAAACATTGAAATAAATTTCAGTTCATTTTCTGCAACCACTTAATCCTAATTAGGGTCGCAGGGAGGCTGGTGCTCATCTCAGCCGACTCCAGGCGAGGGCAGAGTACACCCTGATCAGCTCACCAGGCCATCGCAGGGCAGAAACACGCTGACGGCTTTGCAGCTAGTCTTGTAGAAAGTCAGCAATGGTTTTTGTACATGAACCTCTCACCATAGACAGTGAGAGACATGGCTGGCCTTTGATAACCCAGTTAGCTGCACTGGGGGGACAGTGACAAGCTTGTGGAGAGTGGGACTCAAACCCCCAACCTTAGGATCAGTGATCCAGCACTGCCGTATACCACTATGCCACCCCTGCCCTGAAATAAATGTAATTCATTCAATTAAAATTATTTTTTAAAATTATGTATAATTTTCCTTTTCCAAGTATAGAATACAAAAATTAACCATCTCAGCCTGTACCCTTTTCTTTTGGGTGTGGGGTGGGGGGTAATTTTCAACACTTATTTATTTCAACCAAGTCCACTCCCTCGCTTCATAAAACTAAAATCTTCTGTTTATAATTATCAGGTCAGGACAGAAGATTTTGATGTTTATTCAACTTTTCAAAGCCCTTTAAATTCTTCAGTCATTTTTATCATTCACCAAGCCACAACCCCCCTCCCCCACCCACCCACACACACACACACACACACACACACACACACACACACACTTTGTTCTAAATCCAGCTAATTGTAAATCTTCCCCTTGTTACTTGCAGTGATGTGATCTAATATTTTGTAATTAGCTTGTGCGATGATGTTGCATCAGTCTGAGAATTCAGTAAAGCTCTGATTTGGACGTCATTAACTTTTTTCACATCATGACAACCCCCTCACCCTTCTGGCCAACCCACCCTTCTACCATCCCTCCCTTCTATGCCTGCTTCCAGCTAACTGGAAGCAACTTCAATTAAAATAATTGCAATAATATGAGGTAATATTCTGTAATTTGTTGCATCAGTCGGTAGCCAGTAGAACCTATTGACTGGGTGTATTAATATCATTACAGAGGTGTGTGTGTGTGTGTGTGTGTGTGTGTGTGTGTGTGTGTGTGTGTGAAATCGTAAACAGATGACTGGAGGTAGAGTGTGTGAATGGAAGAATAATTACATTGAGTAATATGATGGCTGTGTGATGATGCTCCCATCTTTTTTTGGTTGACATTTCACATCCCTCCTGAATTATATGGCTATTTGTGCATGACCACCATTATATAGTTTTTATATGTATTTTTAATGTGTATATATATATATATATATATATATATATATATATATATATATATACACATATGTAAATTGTTTCTTCCTTTTGGCTTTTCCCTTTTCTCGGGAATCGCCACAGCGAATCATCTGATTCGCACATTTGATTTGGCATAGGTTTTTACGTTGGATGCCCTTCCTGTCACAAGTCCTGTTTATCACGGGACAGAAGCACACTGACGGCTTTGCAGGTACTCTTTTTACGAAAGTCAGCAATGATTCTTTTACATGCCTCTCATCATAGACAGTGAGAGACATGGCCCGCCTTTGATAACCCAGTTCGCTGCACTTGGGGGGGGGGCTGTTACAACCCTGTGGGGACTCGAACCCCCAACCTCTATATATATATATATATATATATATATATATATATATATATATATATATATATATATATATATGTGTGTGTGTGTGTGTGTGTGTGTGTGTGTGTATAAAATCAGAGTCCAACTCATCAATCATACAAACAGTTTTGCTATTACTTCAAAACATATTTGAAACATTAAGTGAAATTGTTTTTATGAAATCTGCTTAAAATGTAAACAAGGGTAAAATGATGTGTGTTGGAAAAAAAAAAATCAAATGGTGATGGCGT
This sequence comes from Plotosus lineatus, assembly GCA_024760905.1. NCBI lineage: Eukaryota > Metazoa > Chordata > Actinopteri > Siluriformes > Plotosidae > Plotosus > Plotosus lineatus. Next base: position 30,138,325 of record CM045731.1, read on the forward strand.
TTACACAATGCATGTTTGTTAACTACCACTCAACATCACACCATGACAACCACCCATACATTTTCCACCAGGCAGGAAGGTTCAGTTGTGCAATGCAGTGGAGTAAGAAGTAAAATCTGTGATGTCACACTGACATCACTGGGCTCTGTATTACTGCTTGTTCATATTTGTGATTGTACTATGGACCTCAAACTTGTCAAACTCTGAAAATTGGCAGCAGGACCTTTGAGATGCTTCAGTATGCCTCCAGCAATAAAGTAATGAGCCAGTCCACAGGTTTTGAGTGACATTCACACTTCAAGAGGTGCAGAGTCCAGATAATTCAACGAATCTCTCTCTCTCTGTATATGTATATGTATATATATGCAATAAGAAAAAAAAAACAAACTGTAAAATACATTTTTTTTAAAATATTTTTTTTACTGCTAATGTAGCAGACGTATCACTTTGACTTTAATCATTTAATCATTTAATTAGTTAAGTACCAGAAAGCGGGAAATTGGTGCTGATTAATGAGTGACAGCAGGTGGCTTTGATTAAAGCTTAGTATCTGCTATAGCTGCAGGTTTTTTCATCATAAACACTTTTATATCGCATACATTCTTTCCTAAAATGCAAAAATTAAACTCAGATTTAAACTTTACATGACATAGTGAGCTCTTAGCAGTGAAGATTATAATTGTTCACTTCAAACTGCTGTCATGTTTCCTCTCATTAGCTTGTTGGTTATAATTAGAAACACAACCATTAATGAATATGAGCGGAAAAATAAAACACATGCTAAAATCCTGTCAGTCTTTCTCAGGTTAGCTTTGGATTTTAACTGAGTACTTATAAATTGATTTTATCAAATACTTTGAGGTTAATTCACAGCTAATAGTTCAGTGTTAAAAGCGAAGGTGAAATTTCTTCCGGTCACTGCATGCCGTACATTACAGGCAGTAAAGTGAACTCATGTAAGATACCTGACTTAAATGCACAATTAAAATACGACTTTGTTTTTTTTAAATATGAGTTACTCAGTGAAATATTATCAAATTAAAAGGAAAAGCATGTTTACACATGTTAGCTGACTAGCATTGGCAATGAAGACACTGAAAATGTACATGACAAATGTCATACATTCTGGTCATCACCAATGATTTTGTACTTTTGTTGGCAAATAAAAAATATGAATACTTCTGAACTTAATTTCAAAACATGTATTGAAGTTTATCTTGTATAGGTTAGCTATATAAGTCATAAAATTTACAAATATGCCTCAAAATTTCTGCTCAGGGGAGTGTCATGGTGGCGTAGTGGTTAGCATGTCCGCCTCATAGCAAGAAGGTCCTGGCTTTCGATTACCAGCCTCTGTGTTTCTGTGTGGAGTTTGCATGTTCTCCCTGTGATTGTGTGGATTTCTTCCAGGCACCACATTTTTCTGGGCCATAAGGCACACCGGATCATAAGGCACAACAGCAACGAACGATGCTTGGGCGGCCCCAGGTCCATACATAAGGTGCATTAAGCAAAACAAAAGTCAGATAAATGAAACGTGATTGAAGTCCCGCAATAACATTGTTCAGCTGCAACACATAAAATATAAAATAATACACTTCACAAAAATGCTCAACCTTGTTCAATTGCAATAATATAACAAAATAAAATAATACACTTCACAATGACGCTCAGCCTTGTTCAGTTGTAACAGTATAAAACAATAAACTCACCTTTTCAGTTCATTCTTCTTCCACAAATCCATCAAATTCTTCATCTTCAGTATCTGAGTTTAACATAAAGCCCGGTTCCCTCTATTATTTTTTTATTATTATATTTTATTATCTATTATTCCCTAGTGTATGGAGTCACCATTCAATAGAGATGGAGATTAGAAGTCTTCCTGGGTCAAGGCCTTCTCTCAGCCACGCCCCCTTAAAGAGACAGTGCAGGAGTATTGTGTTCATTACAGAACAAAGGCCATTACTCTTAAGGAGCCAACTCTTGAGGAGTATTGGTGTAACTTTAAATTCAAGAAGGTTAATCCGAGGTCTCAGGGGGACACCTGTAGCAGTGCTTTATCCTGGTATTTGAACATAAAGCCCAAATTTCTTTAACTTACGACCTTGTTGACACCAATATCTCGCGGAATGATGGTAACCTCTGAATTAGTTTGCTTCACTTGGTCTTTGACGGTGTCAGGGAGATGGAATCACGCAGCCGTATCCACACACAAGGCGCACCGGATCATAAAGCGCACCATCAGTTTTTGAGGATGAAAGGGTTTTGTGTGCGCCTTATGGTCTGGAAAAATACAGTACTTTGGTTTCCTCCCCAGTCCAAAAACATGCACAGTAGACTAATTGGCTGTTTCAAATCTCGCCTAGGTGTGAATGTGCATGGTTGTATGAATTATGGCCCTGTGATGGCCTGGGGGATTTGTCCAGGGTGTACTCCACCCTTGCTCAGAGTTGGCTGGGATGGGCGCCAGCCTCCCATGACTCTAAATAGGATTAAGTGGCTCAGAAAATGAAGGAATGGATGAATTTCTGTTCAGATAGAACATACTAGCAGGTTAAGATTAGAGGCAAAAATTATTCAATTTTATGAAGTTGACTTATAATTTCTACAATTTCCTCTCACTTTAACATTAGAATTACAGATTTGGATCAATTATAAATATAATTATATCCTTATAAAAAAAAAAAAAAAGAGGTCAAGATAGTTGTTATGGCACGGTGGTGTATTGGTTTGCGTGTCTGCCTCACAGCACGAAGGCCTGGATTCGATTCCTAGCCTGGGTGTTTCTGGGTGGAGTTTGCATGTTCTCCCCATGCTTGCGTGGGTTTCCTCCGGGCACTCCGGTTACCTCCCACAGTCCAAAAACATACAAGGTGGGTTATTTAGCTGTTTCAAGTCTTCCCACATGTGTGAATACAAATGGATGTGTGAGTGTTGACCCTGCAATGGTATGGAGAGCTGTATAGGGTGTACCACATCCTCGCCCGGAGTTGGCTGAGATGAACGGCAGCCTCCCTGTGACACTAATTAGAATTACACATTTCAGAAAATGAATGAAGGGATAGTTGTTAGCTACATGGCTAGCATGAGATGTGAGGATTTGGAGCTTTTTGTGATAAAACTTGAAAAAAGTAATTACAGTTCGGCTAATAATGAATTAATATTCATATTTAATGTTCATAATAATTTCATGACTATGCCATCAGAATTTTTTTATGAGATTGGCACACTGTAGCTACACGGTTAGAATTAGCAGCACAGACAATATCAGTTCATTTTCTGTACCTGCTTAATCCTAATTTGGGTTGCGGGGAGGCTGGTGCCCATCCCAGCCAACTTCGGGCGAGGGCAGAGTACACCCTGGACAGCTCGTCAGGCCATCACAGGGCGGAAACACGCTGACGACTTTGCAGCCTACTCTTGTCGAAAGTCAGCAATGGTTCTTTTACATGTCTCACACTATAGACAGTGAGAGACATGGCCGGCCTTTGATAACCCAGTTAGCTGCACTGGGGGAGCACAGACAATAATCATACTTAAATATTATTGTATTAATGTCCCCTCAGGTTAGATTAACGTATCATTATATTTATATATTATATGTTATTATATATTATGATTGTATGTATTTATTGATGGTTGAGTGAGTGGTTCGCTAGTTTTAGCAGTGAATATTTAAATTTACAAATATGAATATGTTTTATATAATGCTTGATATGATTTATTAAATCAAAAGCAGATGAATGGAAACAGGCCTTTGATAGCAGATATTTTGAAGTGAGAAAGCCAGAATGAAATGAATTTGTTGTTAGATTCCATCGAGTCCACGGTGTCTTTTGGCTAATACTGTGAAAACCCTTGACAGCTTGGGGAATGAACTCTGCTTTTTCTCTCCAGTCATAGATGATCAAAGGATAAGTATTCCGACTCTATGAGAGTTTAGACTGTTTCAGCAGGGAAATTTTGGCTGAAGCATATTTCTGACACGAGCTGTTAGAGTAAAAGTCTGATTGTAGCGTAAAGCTCCGCAGGTGTGCATTGTGTCAAAATAACATCTCGCGAGCCGCTGTGAATCCTCAACGCGAGTTTTCCTCCATATGTGCATGACAGCTTGTATTCTTAATTAACAGTATTCCAACCTGTTTTAACTGTCACTTAAGAGCATTAATTAGGAACTGAAACACAACCTTGGCATTTAAGCTGTTTAACTGCCTGGTAATTTTAGAAAATTGGAATGGTATACGCAGGTTAAATCGCACTCATTATAGAGGTCGTAGCCCTGGGCTTCATTGCCATCATTGTAAGCCTCCTTATATATTCCCCAGGTAAAGTTTTCTCGGATTCTATTGAGGATAAAAATTTATGCAGGTTGCTTAAATGCTGGATTTAGCTGACAATGAGATTTGAATAATTATAATTTCAAACAATGTGGGTGATGCTGCTCACCAGAGCTAACAGAAAATGCTTCTGATACCTGTATGAACAGGAGCTGGTCATTGACCTGAGTGATGATGGACACTTTTGGATTAAGTCGTAAGTTTGATTCTAAAAGGAACCCTTTGAGCAATCAAAAAACCCGAAGGTATTCACCGAGTGCTCAAACCGACCTGTGGCTACAATTTTGAGGTGGGGCTTTGAATCACTAAAAAAGAGAACCTGAAATATGCTCTTCTAGGTAAGACTCTGTGCGTGCTGCACTTTCTGTGTGGGTGTGGTACGTGACACTATGCTGGCACTCAAGAAGAATTACAGGAATATCATATCTATTGTGTTTATGATACAAAATCCATGTTTATAATGCATACTTATTACACACAGGGCAGTGATGGCCTAGTGGTATTGGGCGCTGGATCGCTGATCCAAAGGTTGGTGGTTTGAGTCCCACTCTCCATAAGGATGTCACTGTTTCTCCAGTGCAGCTGACTGGGTTATCAAAGGCCGGCCATGTCTCTCACTGTCTATGGTGAGAAGTTCATGTCAAAGAACCATTTCTGACTTTCAACAAGAGTACCTGCAAAGCCGTCAGCGTATTTCCGCCCTGCGATGGCCTGGCAAGCTGTCCAGGGTGTACTCTGCCCTCACCCGGAGTCGGCCTCCCCATGACCCTAATTAGGATTCAGCGGTTACAGAAAATGAACTTAACTTATTACAAATTAGTTATACACTCATTAAGTATACATTTTTTATTACTCACTGGGTATGGAACTACTTTACACTATGTGTTGCTGATCTCTGGAATGGTAACGTTCAGAAGATAATTTTAACTGCAGCATTGACGGGGCTATAAAAGCATGAATAGCATGAATTGTCATTCTGTGCTGAATAAAACATTGGAATTGTTGGTAACTTACTCCGGTGGGGGAAGAACAGAGAATGATCAGAAAAGTTTGCTGTCCACTCCGTTATACCACACAAGAAAAAACAAGGATTATGGAATGGCACGGAACTTTTCGTTGGCCCAGAGCACAGAGTTCGCCTGACCTGCAATAGTGTCATGATTAAAATATGCTAACTGTTAGCTGATTCAAAGTGTGCATCCTCAGGCAGTTTTAAAGTGATTTTGCTGAAGTGGGTGAGTATATACAGTACTTATAGGATTTTCCACCTCCGTCTCAGTGTAGGCCACAAAAATTAATATTCAGTGACATCCCCCTTACCTTTGGTGCACGACAGTAAAATATCATATACAGGGATCCCTCGCTACTTCGCACTTCAATTCGTGTGGCTTCAGTGCATCGCATTTAAAATAAATAGATAAATAAATAAATATTAATCAAATTAAAAAATAAGAAAATTAAGGAAGAATAGGGGAAAAGTTAAAGAAAATGCCACAAATACAAGACCATGCAAAAAAACAAACAAACAAAAAACCCCCAAAAATTCCCATCAAAACTTGTTTACATTGTTGCATCAGTGTGTACACCTGCATTTGCGTACGTGCATCTGTATGTGTGTGTATTTATATTTTATTTACAGGGATCCCTCACTTTCCGTGTTTAATTGCAACCGAGATCTCCACGCGACCATCCAAATCCGCGAAGTAGGATCACCCCCCCACACGTATATGTACATGTATATGTGTATATAATATCAATAAATACATATTCAATACTATAAATGCTTATAATAACAATTAAACATTCAAAAAATAAGATAAGATGTAAATAAAATATAAATACACACACATACAGATGGAACTGCATGAGAAGAAGAGGACACACATACATACACGCGCACGCATGTGTGTGCACACACAGATGCAACAATGTAAGTAGAGATGCTCCCCAGCTTACAAACCAGTGAGGTTCCCGAATGTGTTTGTAAGTCATTACAGGTCATTCTTTATAGAGGAACGTATGTTTAAACCATGTATAAGTAACCTATACGAGTTTCTACTGTACTGTATACAATCTCTCTCTCTCTCTCTCTCTCTCTCTCTCTCTCTCTCTCTCTCTCTCTCTCCACAATCATCACATTTTCAATATCATTATGTCCCGTGTTTAAACTCCTGGTTCCTCTCAAGCACAACACAGTGGATCTGATCAGGTTTACAGAGTTTCACTCTTATCCAGTTCATTATAATTCTGGAGTCAATTTGTTTCTTCTTTGAAAGTTTTGGCAAGAGTTCAGAAATGTATCTTCTGCTTCTCTTCCCGAACCATGTCAGCCACATCCCCTATGCAGCGTAGTATTAAGTGTACCTCAGGATAATTTTAATCATATTTCATACTCATATTTATGATATATCTTTCTATAGATTTTATTCCATCTCTATTTCTATTTGTTCTTGAATTCATTTCATTTTCACTTTCACTTTTGACCTCGCCCTGATCGTGATCGTTTTGATGGGAGAATTTGGGTTGTTTTTGTTTTGTGTTTGTTTAGGGTTTTTTTTTTTTGTTTTTTTTTGTTTTGTTTTTTTTTCCCATAATTGGCCTTGTTTTTATTGCATTTTCCTTAATGTTTTTCCCTATTCTTCCTTAATTTCATTATTTTTAATTCGATGAATATTTATTTATGTATTTTTAACGAACCGTGATGCACTGAAGCCGCTCTAATTGAAAGCGCAAAGTAGCGCGGGATCCCTGTACACCTTATGTTATTGTTTAATGTTTAATTGTTATTATAAGCATTTATAGCATTGAATATGTATTTAGTGATATTATATACACATATACATGTACGTATACGTCAGTGTGTGTGGGGGGGTGATCCTCCTTCGCGGATGTCGATGTTCACTTGGGGATCTTGGTCCCAATTAACCGTGGAAAGCGAGGGATCCCTGTAAAAGTGAAAGTAAATAATTTTTTCATTCATTCATTCATTTTCTGAACCATTTAATCCTAATTATGGTTGTGGGGAGGCTTGCGCCCATCTGTTTTATTATTCTTTCAAAATATTTTCAAAGTTGGCAGTGTCTCTCTCACACACACACACACCCACACACACACACACACACACACACACACACACACACACACACACACACACACACACACACACACACACACACGTAGTCACATTACCATGCTAAAGAATGTACATTGTAGTGTGAGTTATCCAAAGGTGCTACTAGCTAGACAGCATGCTTTTTCGGCATGTAACCTTTAACTTATCCAGAGTCAATAATTGAAAACGTCAGCTTGGAAAGGGATACAAAGAATTAGTTTACTTCTTTCCACCAATCAGAAATTAGAAAATATTTTGAATGAATGATAGTAGACCTCCCGAGTGGATAATGCTTGAATCAAAATGGTGGAAAACACTCACAGTTTTCAACTGGCTCTTAAATAATAGAAACTGATCACCAGTTCTTAAATCCTTAAACTTCATGAAGAAAACTAATCACTCTGGCTCTTGAAAACAACATTTTGATCTGTCTATGAGTTTCAAACAATACTGGTGTCCCAACCATAACCAGAAACCATTGCAAATACCAAACTAATTACATTTCTATCTGAACTTAAATGTATTGCTGTTCGTCCTTTGAGTTTGAAGATGACCATGACTTCATATCAGATTTGTGATCCTTGGCTGTGGGTCCAGGGCTAGTGAGGCCAATCTGAGCCCGAAATGCTCACACACAGGACATGTGTGGGTGGGTGCTGCAATGAAAGTTGAGGCAGATCGAGCTTTGCACGCTGTGCATTTCTGCTGCACCTCTGCAGTCCATTGCTTCTCTGCTGCGCGGGCACCTGTGAAGACTTTGCTTCGCCAAGCTGAGCGGTTGGTAGCAAGCTGCTCCCAAGTGCTGATGTTTATGTTCATGTCCTTGAGGAACACCTTAAGCCTGTCTTTGAAGTGGTTCTTCTGTCCCCCAACTGAACGCTTGCCTTCACAAAGCTCTCCATACAGTTGCTCTTTTGGCAGTCAACTGTCCGTCATTCTGATAACATGGCCTGCACATCTGGACTGCGCTTTCTGAAGGAGGGTGTAGATACTGGGAATACTGGCTTGTTCCAGGACTTGCCACTTGATGCGGAGGAGTCTGCGGAGGCAGCTCAAGTGAACGCAGTTGAGCTGTTTGGTGTATCTGCTGTAGACAGTCCAGGTCTTACAGGCGTAGAGGAGGGTGGTGAGCACCACTGCGGTAGACCTTCAATGCACACATTCTCACAGAGGCTTCCAAAGGTAGAACTGGCCTTGGCAAACTTCTACATCGATGAAAGTTGTGCTACCCAGATAGGTAAAGCTGTCAACAGCGTGGAGTTCCTGTCCCTTCACTGTGATGTGTGGTTCCTGGTAGGGTTGTCCTGTCGCAGGCTGGTACATTACTCGCAGGCTGGTACATCTGGATGTACTGCTGGTACATGTGTCCAAACTTAAATGTAAAAATTTGCTGTTTACTTTAAAGTGGTTCACGCAGAAAAGCACATTACAAACAGAAATACAAGACGTCTAAAAAGTTGAGTTAAACACATACGTATGGAAATTTTTATCTCCTGATCATGAGGTCAGCACCCTAACCACTACGCCACTCGCCCCACATGGAAATTTTACACTTGCACAATAATCCAGATTTTTTCATTCTGAAGAAAAACTGAGAGTTTTTGTTGTTGTTGTTTTTAAATCATAGTTCAGAATCCACTGAAGCCTGTAAAATAAACAAACTTATTTTTCAAAACATTATGCAAGTTTGGCTAAATTTGGCCATCAGTTCATAAAAACCCACCGTTGTGTGACATCATGAAAAGGTTATACAAGGCTTGCAAACAGGACAGCAGTGTATTGTTTTATGTTGCTCTTCTGACAAACACACATTCTCACACAGCTCACCTGCATTGGTCCTGATTAGAAAACTTGAAATAAACCATAATAATCTGAGTTCTTGTGCTGATAATGTTCAGTTCGTTTTCTGTAACCACTTAATCCTAATTAGGGTTGTGGGGAGGCTGGCGCTCATCCCAGCCGAATCCTGGTGGGGCAGAGTACACCCTGGACAGCTCGCCAGGTCATCGGAGGGCAGAAACACACTGACGGCTTTGCAGCTGCTCTTGTCGAAGGTCAGCAATGGTTCTTTTACATGCCTCTCACCATAGTCAGTGAGAGACATGGCTGGCCTTTGATAACCCAGTTAGCTGCACTGGGGGGCAGTGGCAACCTTGTGGAGAGTGGGACTCGAACCGTCAACCTTTGGATCAGTAATCCAGCGCTCTATACCACTAGACCATCACTGCCGCTATTGCTGATAATGCAATAAATATAAATGTAATATACAGTGGTACCTCACCTTACGAATCTGTTAATCTGTTCCAGAGGCTGTTTCGCAAGAGGCTGTTTCGCAACCTGGATTTTTCGTATGTAGAACCGCATTTTACATGTAAAACGCATGATTTGTTCCAAGGCCCCCAATACTACCCCTAAACCCTTTAAAAATGATAAAAGCATACCTTTTAAGGTACTTACTTCATGTTGACCATGTCTTCTTAGCAGAATTATAATCTTACAAATGTTTATGCAAGGTTAAAAGCCTGAGCCCAAAAATTTGCAATTAGCACACTTGACAAACTCATCAAACAACAGTAACTCTGTCATTTACACGAAAAGCATCATGGGTATTATGGAGATACAGCTCCATAATAGCCAATGGGAGAGCTGTGTCATCCCTCCTAGGCAATGGGAGGCCAGTGAGGTGGGATGTTGGGAGATAGCCAATGGGAGGCCAGCTGGGCAGGATGTTGGGAGCTAGTCAATGGGAGAGCAACTCGTGCATTGGTTGAAATTTTGAGATGGTCCTTTCGTAATGTGAACTTGTTTTGTATCTAGAGACAAAAAAAAAAAATTAGGAAAATGTTTTTTGTAACCTGGATTTTTTGTTTGCTGGGACTTTCGTAAGGTGAGGTACCACTGTATAGTGATATGATTATTCATCTCATGCTTGGTGGATGTCTTTGAATACAATAGCTTTACTATATAGCATCATTCACCTAAATTTCAGTGAATAATTATTAAATATTTACTAAATACACAATCACACATTGAATGCAACATCCAACATCCACCAAGAAAGGTAATACATTTTTTATTATTTGTTTAAATAAATCAATCTGTAGTGAGAGCAGAGAACAAGTGTAGGAAAATCTAGAAAGGTGGAGGTATACCCTGGAAAGGAGAGGCATGAAGTTTAGCCTCAGTAAGACAGAATAAATGTGTGTGAACGAGAAGGACCCAAGAGGAACGGTGAGGTTACAGGGAGCAGAGATAAAGAAGGTGGAGGAGTTAAGTATTTAGGCTCAACAATCCAGAGCAATGGAGAGTGTGCAAAAGACATGAAGAAGCTTGTGCAGGCAGGTTGGAATGGTTGGAAAAAAGTGTCCGGTGTGATGTGTGATAGGATGGTATCAGCAAGAATGAAAGGAAACAAGACGGTACAAGACGGTGTTGAGGCCAGCGATGTTGTATGGGTTAGAAACAGTGGCCCTGGGGAAAAGACAGGAGGCGGAGCTGGAGGTAGCAGAGATGAAAATGTTGAGGTTCTCTTTGGGAGTAACGAGGATGGATAGGTATATAACGAGGATCTCATAAACCATTACCGTATCTCATAAAACACCCCTCAATCAATCATTATAAACATAACATTGTAAAATAATATCAAATATATAAAATAATATCAACATTAATTTCAAATAAATTAAATTCAAGTATAATAATTTCAAATTCATAAATTTTAATCAAATTCACTCATCAAATATCAAATACAGTGTCAAATATAACCTTTAACATTCTCTATGATGCGATCTTTCTGCTTGTAAATTTTTTCCGATGGTCAACGGATGGACACATGACATGAAGCTGAGCCGACTCACTTTACATGAAGCTTAAAACAGCCAATCAACGCTTACAATATGTGAGGCGCTCAATACAGAATGTAGTGCACTTGCTGAAAGTAGTTTACAGTACTTGCTTGAAACAAAGCACGGGTTATGTGGACTTCTGGCTTTCAAGTGAGCAAGGGCTTCGTTGAACTCAGACCAGAGAATTCTCTCTTTTTTCTGGATTCGGGTTTTCATATTTTACAACTCTCTTTGCTTAACTGAGTATGCATGGTAGATTGTGCCGATCCGAGCTGATAGTTAATTCATCTCTGTGTATGAGACTTGCACCCATGCTAGTAGAGTTACGCTTCTGACCAACCATATTTGCTTCGGGTTACAAAAGTCCACAAAACAGTGTACTGTAAGTACTATAAACACAAAGATCACAGAGACGGTGTCTTAACACAAGAGTAACACGCTATATAACTGATATATATATATATATATATATATAAAACTGAACTGGTAAGAAGGAGGGGCACGTTCAGTCTGTCGTTTGTAAACATTGGACGCAGTGTCATTACGTCATTGCATCATTACGTCAGCATACTACGTAGGTATGTCTAAACTCAAAATTTGACTTTTTTTTGGAAAAAAAAACAACAAACAAACAAAAAAAACGTAAAAGCAAAAAAACCCCAAAAAAACGGATGAACGTAAGTCGGGGAGCGTCTGTATAGGTTTTACATATTTTAGCCATGACAGACTCTGAACAAAACTAAGTGGTCAGTAGGCTAAAAGCTTACTCTATTCTCGAGTAGGCAAACAAAATTTATTTATCCTTTTTGGTGGAAAGAACATATATTTTGTGGAATGCCTCATGTAATGGACAGACCACTTTGCAGTGATGTACTGGGGCACGATATGTCCCTCTGTTTCTTTGTCACAGTGTCCTACAAGTGTGTCACCCAAGCTACACATTAAATGATGATGTGACCAAATGGGGCAGTACCACCATGAACCCACCCACAAAGCCTTGTAACTGCATGTATTTTATTTCCAGAATAAGTAGGTGTTTTGTCCCCACCAAACTCAATTGCTTACTCTGAAATACAGACCTAAAGAAAAGAGCTGTCCTGACCATGGACCTTGTGGAAACACAACATAAGGTACTATATTGGCTTTTTACACCTGAGCTCTAGTGGCTCATCAGGCCGGTGCTTATCCCAGGTTCCATAGCGTGAAGCAACTGGGAGTACAACTCTTCCTGGATGGAATGCTAGTCCATGGCAGGTTACCTTCCAAGTTTAATTTTACTGGTACCCATTTATTCTGCTGGGTGAACAGAGGCACACTTGTGGTTAAGACCTTGCCCAGGGGTCTCAGCACATTTTGGGTCTCACTAGGATTTGAACACACAACCTCCCGATCATAATCGCAGCACCCTAACCACCACGCCACCAGCTCCACAAGGTGGTATAAGGTACTATATAGTATTACAGTGTTTATTATATTACATATTATAAAGGTCATGTGACCAGGTTTACTTGAAAGACTTTCTTGTGAAATGCACCCAATTTATAAAACTGCAACCTCCATACTCATCTGTGGGAGTGTAGAAACAGATGCAGGACACACACACACACACACACACACACACACACACACACACACACACACACACACACACACACACACACACACACACACACACACACTCCTGCAAAAAGACAGGAAGCATCTGTGTGATTTCCACCCACAGGAAGATGTAGTACACACCAGTGGGACAATCCCACCTGACTGTCAATTAAAGAAAGAAAGAACGAGAGAGCAAGGGGGGTTCATGCAGACAAGAAGAGAATCAGACAGAAAGAGAGATGCACAGGGAAATAGAGAGAAAGTGACAAAAAGAAACATTGCATAGAGAGAGCGATGGACAGAGAAATGTGTGCAAACAGGTAGAAAGACAGAACAAAAAAGAGACAAAGGAGAACATTGTAAGGTTTTATATGCTCATTGCATGCGCAGTAGGTTAATTGGCTGTTCCAAATTGTCTCTAGGTGTAAGAGTGTGAATGGTTGGAGTGTTGGCCATGCCTGGCGAGTTGTCAAGGGTGTACCCCCGCCCTCGCCCAGAGTCGGCTGAAGGGCCAGTGACCCTAATTGGGATTACGTGGTTCAGGAATTGAATGAATTAATGAATAATAATAATAATAACAATAATAATAATAATAATAATAATAATAATAATAATAATAATAATAATAATAATGATTGTTAGGGCCTTCGAGTAGCCCTAAGCAAGTTATCCCGCAGATCAATTCCCGAGAGTCACCCACATATGTGGAATGATCAGCAAAGAAAGCACAGAGACCAACCATGGTTGGATGCTCAAGTGTTTATTCACCGATCACCAAAGTATGATAACCAGTACAGGGGGTTTTAAACCTGAAAATGAAGAAATTACATCACGGCGTGTCAGACAGAAACAATGTGTCTGGTTACATTGTTAAGTTAATACTAGCTGAGATTACACAGTATGCAATGTGCACGATTAGGAAAAACTAGAAGGTTATAAAGGAAAACTGGAATATTCTTGTTCTAACCTAACCCACTTACGGGCCTTAAAAGTAGGTAAAAGGTTCTCTTAGTTTTGATTCTCATTTATAAACCCTAAAAAATCCATAATGTTCAAAAACATCTAAGCACAAACACATAGACATGAGAATAAGAAGGATATCATGAGTATAGTATAAGTGAATAAATGATCACAAAATATAAAGCAGGTGTGAAATAACAATGATGTTAGATGGCAGCCATATGATTATGAGAGCATGGTAGGTATATATGTTGGTTATAATAAGATATCAGAAAATCCCTTTCAATAATAATAATAATAATAATAATAATAATAATAATTATAATAATAATAATAATAATAATACATAGTTCAGCTCCAGAACAAAGCAGTGATATTGGACAACAACAGTAAAGTAAATAATAAGTACAGGAATCCCTCACTTTCCGTGGTTAATGGGAACTGAGACCTCCCCATGACCGCTGATTTCTGCGAAGTAGGATCGACCTCCCTGACTGACGTATACGTACATGTATATGTGTATCAATAAATACATGTTCAATGCTATAAATGCTTATAACAATTAAACAATTCAAAAATAATGCATAAGATGTAAATAACATAAATATACACATACAGATGCACGCGCGCACGCACACACAGATGTGCAGCTCACATAAAAATGTAAATAGTTTTGTTGGGTTGTGTTTGTTTGGGTGTTTTGTTTTGTTTTTTTTTTTTTTTTTTTTGTTTTGCTTTTTTTGTATAATTGGCATTGTTGGCATTTTCCTTTCCTCTTCCCCTATTTTTCCTTAATTTCCTTATTTTTTTATTTTTCAATGAATAGTTTTGAAAAACCCGTGATGCACTGAAGCAGCAGAAACTGAAGCACGACGTAACAAAGTATCACTGTATACTGCATAAACACAACCTGTTTCTGCAGTCTTTCAGACTCTCACTCCATTTCATAGCCACCCCACACCACTTTCAATTATATGACTTTTTGACAATGACTCTTGTCACATGATTAGCACATGTGGTTATCATTCCAATAATGGCATGCATTATACAGAATGTTTTCATCAGCTCTTGGCTTGAGATTGTCTAACGTCATTTGACTTAAGTTTCTGTTTTTTTCTTTTCATTCCTTGTTCTCTGTTTTTCTTTGTTGAGATCTATGATTTGTATTTTCAGCTTTATTTAGTTTTTCCTGCCATTTTGCATAAGTTATGAGAAGTGGAGGTGGGGTTAAACTTGACAAACACCCTGAGGTGAAAGTGATATAAGATTCTTGCAGGAACCGTGCAACTCAAAATGTTTTTAGGTTGTGCACTTTGCATGCGAGCATCATATTAAAGATGTTAATAAAGCCTGTTCTTTTCTGACTATGACTTTGATTCTTAAATTCTGTGCACATCCTTGAGTGCATAATGCAAAATGTCAGACATAAAATGTAATATATGGTAAAAACATTTATTTTAAGGTAAAATGCAGATAAAGTCATTTAGGAGGAACTAACATCAGAACCAATAACACAACAACCTCAACATAAAGTGTTTTCAGAAGCTTTCTTACAACCCTGGCCCACAGAGAATGTAAACTACTCAACAAAAATCATACGGCCTACTGTTGTGTTCTGGTCTTGTAACATTGTTAGCCATTCATGGCCCATCAATTGTCTACTGCCTCGCTTCCCTGCCCTATGTGTTTCCTCTGCACTTTATGCTGTCAATATGCTCATCATCTCTCTTTGTCTTAAACATAAAATCTTTTTTTTTTTTGCATTTTTTGCCCTTCAAGTGCGTTAGGCTGTGTTTAAAACACGTTCCCTATCAAAATAATGCACCTGTTATGGTCTGTGTTGTGGGGGGCTTTAATTTTGGCATCTCTCTCTCTCTCTCTCTCTCTCTCCAAGCACTGTAGGCTCCGGCATGGGTGCATTGCTGTCACATGCGGGTGGATCGCTATGCACACACCTGATTCCACTCACCAATCTACCATGCTATAAAGATGAGCAGTGCGCTTCTCCCGGTGCTAGAAGATTGTTTCACATCTCTGTTCCCCTGTGATCTCTCTGGCTTCTGGTTCCAGCACCACACTTGACCAGTTACCCATGCCTTAGTTCCCAGTGCTTAGTGTGTGTTGTGTTTTTCTCTTCATCTCCAAGAGTTACCATGCTTGCATCCTGCTTGAGCTTTTCCACGTTAAAATAATAAACCAGCTCTGTGGCATCTTACATTGTCTCGTGCATTTCTGGGTCAGGCTGAAAGTCATTCCGTCACAGCACCGATCTCCAGCTGACCTCCCTGTCTGAGATCCTTCCATCACCTAGGCAACCTGCCATCCAATGAAAAGAACACATTGAGTTTTCTCTCTTCCACATGTGTTTGTTTGAGGAAGGGAGTGATGCTGCTCACATAAGAGAGAGACAGAGTATTTCACGTTGTGTAAAACGTCACGATTTATTACTTAGGGGTTTCTGTTTTATTCATTTTGAAAAAATGACTGTAGATAAAAGTGTTGTCTGTAAAAAAAAAAAAAAAAAAAAAAAAAAAAAAAAAAACAGCACGAGGTGGACATTGGAATAATGTTACTCAACACTGAGTGACTGCCTACAAGTCGCAACCTCTCGTGGTAAGAAAGTACTGTAGCCTACAAATTGTACTGTTTGTCCAGCACTAAAACCTAGTTCAACACATCGCAGAAAGCATATTCTGAAGATGATTTTTATGTATTCATCAATTTTACATTTATTTCTGTAAAAATCCCTTGAAAAGAGAAACATCGTACATTGTAGGCATATGTGAAAGTTGCTTTTCCGAGCCATTCCGCTATGTTCTGGTCGAAGAGGTCCATGTGTATCTTACTGGGACAGTGTTCCGGAGTATTCCAGCTTACTTTCACCTCTGCAAACCCCATGAGAAAGTAAGTTTGCTACAACCTCAGAGCACCCTGATGAGGCCAATGAGGCAGTTTCCACCCCAGAATTTCTGCATGAGGCCGACAGGGCAGCTTACCTTCCTGAACACATGCCACGGACAGACAGGATGGCCTGGCTCTAAAACGCACAACAGAATTCAGTACTGAAGTTTGTTCTTGTTCTATTTCTTGTGATTGATGTCCTAGTCCGTACCAAGACTCCATGCCAGTATGCAGAGTCCCCACCAATGTCCCAGCTAACTTCAAGGCTCACATCTCTGCCCCTGGCTGATAGTAAGACCCATGAGAGTGTGGTCAGCAAGTAGTGCAGTTCTGGAGGCAGAAAGTAAGATAAAGCATGGAGACATTATGGTGACAAAAAATGAACCACAGACAGGGTTTTGGAAAACTAACCAGACAGAACTGGGCAGCAGCAAACCAGGCTGATAGAAGGAAATTAGTCCAAGATAATATCCAACAACAAGAAAATGAAGTGACAGAAGCAAAGTCTGTTCAGTTACGGTGTCAAGGAGCTTGGACAAGGTGGGATCCAAGGGAGCTGAGTTGGACTGAGATCTGGAGAATGGAGCCACTCAGATTTCTGTTTTTGCTAAGGTCTGTGCATGATCTATTACCCACACCTCCAAATCTATGTAGATGGGGACTGACAAAAAATGCAATGTGTCCACTATGTAACAAAGCAGGATCACTACACCAAGCCTCAACAATTGATGCCAGCTGACAGTCAATCTTGCGATCAGTCGGCGGTCTTTCGAAACCGGTCATGTACATATTTCACTTCCGCATTGTAGTGCGTGATATTGTGTACTGCCAAAAACGGGTTCGTATATCATAAACATAAACAAAAATGACCAACACGGCATAAGTACATGCCAAAACGTTCAGAAAATATTTGTTTAAAGAGGACTTCGGAAATATTAAACATCAATGATTTTACCAAAATAAGATGCAAGATTTGCTAAAAGTCTTCTTCTTCTTTTCCTTTCGGTTTTTCCCTTCAGGGGCTGCCTCAGCGAACCATCTGCCTCCATCTCACTCTATCCTCTGCATCTTCTACTCTTACTCCAACGACCTTCATGTCCTCCTTCACCACCTCCATAAATCTTCTCTTTGATCTTCCTCTAGACCTTCTGCCTGGTAGTTCCAACCTCAGCATCCTGCTACCAATATACTCACTATCCCTCCTGTGTACATGTCCAAACCATCTCAATCGAGCCTCTCTGACTTTGTCTCCAAAACCTCTAACATGTGCTGTCCCTCTGATGTACTCATTTCCTCTGATACAAATTAGGGAAGAAACTATTCAAGTAATACCTTGTGAATGATCAAAATAATGTTACAGGGACAAAATGAAGTTATATGCATTAATGCTAGCAATTAGTTAACATCTCAGTGAAACCAGTTAAGCGTTCGAGTTGGTGCTATGGTTGTTTGACATTTATGGTGATTGACGAAACTTTTCATGTATTAAAAGTATTCCAGCAGTTTTATGAGAACAGTGATGTTTATTTGTATTAAAATTCAATGTTTCAAAATAATTAGTTGTGTTGTCCGTAATTTAAACATTTAATATTAGACAATTCAACAATACATAAGATATTATACATACATCTGTCTGTCTTCCTTTCGGCTTTTTTCCCTTTTACTCGGGAGTCGCCACAGCGAATCATCTGATTCGCACATTTGATTTGGCAGAGGTTTTTACGTCGGATGTCCTTCCTGTCACAACCCTTTTAGCAAGGGACAGAAACACGCTGACGACTTTGCAGTCTACTCTTTACGAATGTCAGCAATGGTTCTTTTACATGCCTCTCACCATAGACAGTGAGAGACATGGCCCGCCTTTGATAACCCAGTTAGCCGCACTGGGGGGGGGGGGGGGGTGACAACCTTGTGGAGAGTGGGATCCAGGGAGCGATCCAGCACCCTATACCACTAGACCACCACTGCCCCATATTATACATACATCTACTGAACTTAAAAGCACAAATCTAATTGATTCAATAGCAGGTTTGTTTAATAATTTGCTTGTACTTCAGGGAACCATTTTGTGCAATTTCTGGGTTATGCAACTCATTTTCAGGTGAATGAACATTGGGTAACCAGTGTTATTAACCCCATAACCATAAACTGGTCCCCCAATCTTTTGAAATGTCAAGGCCTACTACACCATGTGTTGTCTACATGCCAAGTGGCCCTTAGTCAAGGGAGGTATTGGTGGAGACATAATAAAGTGCTGATGGAACTGGCTGACATCTTGGAAAGAATTAGACAAACACAGAGAGACCCAAAAGGCCCCAAATCAAATGGCATCAGCTTTGTGGAAACTGGGGTAAAGAAACTATTGAATAAGCCCCAAGAAAGACCCAAAGACTTACTAGATGGTGTATGCAAATGGGACATGAGAGTAGACCTTTGGAAAATATTTTCATTGTCATTACAAACCTATGGCCCGATGTAGTGGTGGACAGAAAATGGAAAGTAACTTAAAATGATAGAATCAACAGTACCATGAGAGGAAGCCTTTGACGAAGCATATGAGAGGAAAAGAGCCTGGTATGCAGAGTTGGGAGAGTCAGATCGGAGTAAGGGATGGTCGGTTTGGACCTTTCCAGTAGAGATTGGTGCCAGAGGTTTCCCAGGAAGGTCAGCATCCCGCCTCTTGACATCACTGGCAGTAAGAGGTAGAGATCTCTAGGAAGCAGTGAGAGGACTTGGCGCCACAGCAGACAGATAATCATGCTGGTTGTGGTGGAAATGAAATCATTGTAGAAGAATGCCTTCTTCAGATCGGCAGTGATCTGGCCAATCACTGTCGACTCACCTCCAAGAGACCATAGCAGGTTTAGGAGTAAAAATGGTTGTAGACAGGTGGAGACCTGGCTGATGACATCTATGGAAGGAGCAGAAGAACATCTATCTGCTTATAGTAACTTATTTAAACTGGAAACAGTGACCCTCTGGAGAGACAGAGTAACAACCAAGAAAGATTGGTAACACTGGAGAGAGAGATATGGCAGTAGGAAAGACTACAACAGGGGAACAGAGTGTTGGCAGCTTTGTGCAATCTTTGCACAAGGACTCCCATTCCAAGCTACATGTAACCAAGAGGACACATATCCCAAGGTCTGGCAAGAGTTGGGGAGAATGACAGACCCACTAGAACAGATTCAATGGAAAAAACACGGCGATGATAATCAACATGAATACAACTGATACTGATGGGAGAGATGGCAGAACTGTTGTGCGAGTGGCAAGTTCCATAAGAACATCAGGGGTCTGCGAGTGTATCAGGAAAGAGCTAAGTGCCTGTCTTAGAGAATGAAGCTGTAGTGCACAGATAATCATTCTGGTGAGACACACCTCTCCTCTTTCCTCGGGAAGAGTGGGAAAATATATCAACAGTTTATCCACCCATAGTAGAAGTCAATGCGAAGGAACCAACTTGGCAGGAAGTGAGAGGGATAATCTTGAAAGCCTGTAATAGGTTATCATCTGGGCCAAATAGGGTATCGTACAAAGTTTTCAAGATGTGTCCCTTGCTGGAAAAGAGGTTATATAAACTTCTGGAAAATAATGTGGAGAAGCAGAATATTCCTGTATGCTGGTGCAGAGTGGAAGGAATAATCCTCCAAAGGGAAAAGGAATCCAAAGACATCAGACAGTTTCATTGCATTTCCTTGTTGAATGCAGAGGGGAAAATCTTCTCAGTGTTAGCAAGGCATTTGACAATGTACATGACAGGTAATGAATACATTGATACAACAGTCCAGAAGGGAGGAGTGCCAGGTTTCTCAAGGTGTTTTGAGCAGATCAGTGCTATCATTCAGCTGGTCAGGGAAGTAAAGATTAACAACAACAGTTTGAGAGTCGTATGGTAGGATTTAGTCAATGCCAATGGCTCAATACCTCAAGAATTGATTTTCAAGGCACTTGATCAATACCTCATCCCACAACATATTCAGAAAATGATAAAGAACTACTATTCTGATATGCTCATTAGATTCAGAACACCAGGATGTACTACAAGGTGGCAACCAGTACAGAAGGGAATAGTAACAGGCTGTATAATTTCAGTAATCCTATTTGTGATGGGTATGAACCTCACAATCAAGACTGCAGAGAAAGAACCAAGAGGTCCTTTGTCAGAAAGAGGGATAAGACAACCATCCAGTAGAGACTTCATGGATGATATGACCATTACAACATCTACAAATGTATAGGTTAGATGAATATATGCTGCCCTAAGTAGATTGGTAGATTGGGCTAGAATGTCCTTCAAGTCTGAAAAGTCAAGAAGCTTGATCATTATCAAGGGATCAGTCAGTAATAGGTTTTACCTCAAGGTACAGACAAACAGTAAAATGTCTCAGCAAGTTGTTTGATGCAAGTTTAAGGAATAGACAACAAGTGAAGCTGCTCAAGACAAAAGTGCAAGATGGTCTAAGTAAGATTGGCAAAACAGAATTACCAGGAAACTTGAAGTGCTGGATTTACCAACATAGCCTAATCCCAAGATTAACGTTGTATGAAGTGGTTACAACAATGGTTGAGAGTCTAGAGGGAATTGTCAACAAGTCCTTGAGAATATGGTTAGGAATTCCACCCAGTTTCACAAGTATTGGTTTGTACAGTTGCACTGCTATGCGTCAGCTGCCATTGACATCACTGGCAGTGAAGCTTAAAAAAAACAAGGGTTAAAACTGTGTTCTGTTAGAGTGTCAAGGAGCTTGGATAAGGTGGGATACAGAGCCAAGGAATCTGCGTTGGACTGAGATCTGGAAAATGGAGCCACCCAGGATTCAGTTTTTGCTAAGGTCTGTGTATTATCTATTGCCCACACTGCCAAATCTATATAGATGGGGACTGACAGAAAATGCAATGTGTCCACTATGTGACAAAGTAGGACCACCACACCATGTGTTGTCCAGGCTGGCATTTTGGAAAGAATTAGACAGATAAAGAGAGACCCAAAGGGCCCCAAATCAAATGTCATCAGCTTTGTGAAAACCGGGGAAAAGAAACCATTGAATAAGCCCCAAGAAAGACCCAGAAACTTACTAGATGGTGTATGCAAGTGGGATATGAGAGTAGACCTTTGGAAAAGATTTACATTGTCATTACAAAGCTATGACCTGGCATAGTGCTGTATACAGAAAGTGGAAAGAAACTCATAATGATAGAATTAACAGTACCATGAGAGGAAGCCTTTGAAGAAGTATATTACAGGAAAAGAGCCCTGTATGCAGAGTTGGGAGAGTCAGATCGGAGTAAGGGATAGTCGGTTTGGACCTTTCCGGTAGAGATTGGCGCCAGAGGTTTCCTAGGAAGGTCAGCATCCCACCTCTTGACATCACTGGGAGTAAGAGGTAACGCTCTTCAGAAAACAATGCGAAGACTCGGAGCCACAGCAGAGAAATCATCATTCTGGTTGTGGTGGAAACTAAATCAGTGTAGCTGGATGGGCAGTGAACTGGCCAATCACTGTCGACTCACCCCCAAGAGACCGTAGCAAGTTTAGGAGTCAAAATGGTTGTAGATGTGTGGAGACCTGGCCGATGACATCTGAGGAAGGAGCAGAAGAACATCTTTTTGTTTATAGTAACTCCCTGAGATAGCTGCTTGGGTCTATTTCCCAGCACTTCTTTCAATCACTTGACTTTGCCTGATGATTAGCACACCCTGTACGTATTTCATGCACAATATATCGAGTCTGGTTTTGTCAGCTCTTGCCTAGGGATTCTCTGATGTCAAAGTGTTGTGGCTTCTGGCTCACGGTTCTTATTTCTCATTCCCGGTTTCTTACTTTGCCTTGTTTAATTCTCTGTTACGTTTTCAACTTTATGGAGCTGGTCTTAAAACTGTAATAAAATAAGGACCATTTAATAATGCTAATAGAAAGTGGTGCATTGGCTAGCACGTCGGTCTCACAGCAAGAAGGCCAAGTTCAATTCTTTCGAGCTCAGGCATTTCTGTTTAGAGTTTGCATGTTCTTCCCGCGCTTGCATGGGTTTCCCCCATATACTCTGGTTTCCTCCCATAGTCCAAAAATATGCACAGTAGGATAATTGGCTATGCCATACCGTCCCGTGGTGTGAGTGTGAGTTAATGAATGTGTGTTGGCCCTGTGATGGCCTGGGAAGCTGTTAAGAGTGTAATCCACCCTATGCCGAGCATCGGCAGAGGTGGGCTTTAGACTCCCTGTTACCCTAATTAAGTGGGGCCGGTGGCATAGTGGTTAGAGTGCTGCGCTCATGATCAGGAGGTTCTGAGTTCGAATCCCACTGAGACCCTCACTGTGCTAATACCCCTGGGCAAGGTCTCAACCACAAGTGTGCCTCTGTTCACCCAGCAGTATAAATGGGTACCAGTAAAAATATACTGGGAAGGTTACCTGCAATGGACTAGCGTCCCATCCAGGGGGAGTTGAACTCCTGGTCGCTTCACGCTGTGGATAAGTACTGGCCTGATGAGCCACGAGGCTAAGCACTAGGCTCGGGTGTAAAAACCCAACAGACTTACCTTTACCCTAATTAGGATTAAGAGGCTGATTGACTAGTTTAGAAAATGAATGACTAAATCCATCCATTTTCTGATCCTAATTAGAGTTGCAGGGAGGCTGACGAAGAAGTAAGAGCAGAGTACACCTTAGACAACTCGCCACGCCATCACAGTGAATGAATGAATTATAATATTCATTCACATGTTTATTGCAATTAAATTAAAAAATATATCTATTTCTCAAGTCCATACACCAATCAGAAACAGAGGCCATTATTCGACCCCTCCGAAAAAAAAGAAAAAAAAAAAAGAAAAAAAAAAACCCTTTTGTTTGTCTATCATGTAAATAGACCCTAAGTGGAGATGGGGAAATTTATCCTATACTTCAGAGGATACAACTGCTACCTGTTTATAATCAACTCCAGAGTGTGATGCTTCCAACATGCTTCACGGTAGGGATTTGATTCACAGTGTTGGGCTTGTGATAAATGTAGAACTTTTGAGCCGAGTTAAATTTTGGTCTCATCAGACGGAAGAATATTCCTCCATGTGTTTGCCGAGAATATTTGGGCATTATCACAACTTTTATGTTTGTCATTTTGTCTAATTGCAACTCATTTCATTCCATTTCATTCCACTTGCACAAGTTACAGAGCAGTAAAACAGATATACACCAGTTCCACACTTAGCCTGCAACGTGAAAATTCAGCTGTAGTGCAGAACAAATTGCACACTTCATTCCATTTTTAATTCTGTTCATTTCATCTTCTTGTTATTTTGTTCGTTTCCCAAAGACGTATGGTGCCTCTTTTCACACAGCTTTATCCCAAAACAAAATCCATCTTCATGTCTCACCAGATGCATGCTTCATTAACCTTCATGCAGCCATTTGAGTGTGTGTGTGTGTGTGTGTGTGTGTGTGTGTGTGTGTGAGGCCCTGATCAAATATGTTCATCTCCTTCATGTTAAGAAGATACAAGAGAGTGCAGTACTGTGAAATATTAACATTTCCTGTAAAAATACAACAGAATCTTCTCACTTCATGATCCTAGTTGGTGTGGGCTAATATTCTAATGATCATGTTTGATTCTGTCGAAAACTCGAAAGGTTCAACACTCAATGTATAGTGAGTTTTCCCATTAATTATTAACCCCCGTTAATTAGTTTATATTTTTGAGATGCATTATCTTGTTGTTTAAGCTATTATCTCCTTATTTTGACAATTTTTCTTATGAAATAGCCTTCAAAATAAAAGCATTTTTTTTAACATTTATGCATTTGAAGAGTCATCATCATCAACATCATCATCATCATCATCATCATCATCATCATTCTCTTATTCCTCTTGAGTGTTTGGGTCATGGGGTCAGCACCCTTAGCAGCGGTGTCCCCACCCCCCCCCCCCCCCCCCCCCATTTTCAGACCCCAGGATCTAGTCCCAGTTTGACAAGCAAAAAGACCACACCATGGAAGTGTTCATAAGGCATTCTAATCAGATCCCCAAGTCGCCTCAGCTGGGTCCTCAAAGTGGAGGAGCTCCTTCTACTCTTTTCACTCCAAGCTCCTTCAGGATGGCTGAGCTTCTCATCCTATTTATGAGGGTGAGCCATAACAAATAAGCTCACTTCACAGAAGCGTGCTTTGTTTATTTCATTTTCCATTTAATTTGTTGTTCCCCTGTTTCATCCCCTTTTTATGTTTTGTTTATGTCAAGAAAAAATGTGATTCTGATGAATCCATCACCTCTATGCTGACTGGTATGAATGGAAATCCATGACTAAGAGTGCTGTGTCATATTTGAAGATGAGTGTCCCGGATGGCTCCATGATGTGAGACATTTCTCTATTTCCGATCTCGGTACAAAGAGATACATTAATATGAAATGGGCTCTTGGTGATGTGATGTGCGCTACATGATGCTGATAGCTCACTTTGAGATCCGTGTCCGCGGTTCAGCTTCTGATTTGCGCACATCATGAACAGAACTCTGACTGTAAATGCTCCTGATTCATCGATGCCAAAGAAACTGTTGGAGATGATTACAGGCTTCAGTAGCACCAACGTCAGCTCCATTACAGCTCCTGGAGTCTGGCTCTAGCCTCCCGCTAATCACATACCGGTGCCATTTTCAGTAGTTTTCTACAGGTATTCTTTCTGGGTTTGCAAAAATGGAGAGAATGGGGGTGTACAGATTGTCAATGTCACCATCATTGATGTCATTTGTTCAACAAATGTAGTTAGACACTTCCTGACAGTGGAGCGCCCCTGTAGTTTAGTATAATCATCATGAATAGTCGATGTTTACAAGTTTACAAGGTGAACTCAAGTCCATGTTTTGTAACCAAAGATATTTGTCTATAGTTATAGAACCTGCAGTGGAACACATTAAAAAAAAAAACACAAATCATAACTGAGGCACTGCCTTTTCCACTGTGCGCTTTGCACATGGGCAGCTCTGCTATTAATCTTCACAAGAGTCCTGACTCACAGCACCATCCATATAAAATACTAATCACTCATTAATTACTTATGAAAAACTAATGGGCGCCTTTAAGTTACCATCAATTTTAAAAATGTCATTATTTAACAGATATAAGCCAGTTTTCAGTTGATTTGCTTGTGTTTATTGATGTTTTGCAATCACGTTAATTTCGTAACAAATATTACCCCTAGTGGCCAATTCTATGTGTGACATGTTGATTGTGTCATGTGACCTGATGACACAAGAATTGATTATTTCCTTCCTACAGCAACTGATTCACTGTGTTGCAGGAGAAAAGAACTCGCTTCCTGAACCACTTAATCCTATTAGGATCGCGTGGATGCTGGATCCTATCTCAGCTGACACTGGGCGAAGGTGGGGTACACCTTGAACGGCTCGCCAGTCCCTTGCAGGGCCAACACACATACACACACACACACACACACACACACACACACACACACACACACACACACACACACACACACACACACACACACACACAGACTTCACACCCACAGTATTATTCACACCAAGGAGCCATTTGGAAGTCTAATGTGCATGTCTTTGGACTACTGAAGGAGGAATCGTGAGAACCCGAAACAAGCACATGCAAACACTGGGAGAACATGGAGACTGCACACATAATCACCCTTGCAGAAACCCAGGACTCATACCCAGGGCTTTTTTTCTGAGAGGTGGATATAGCACCATTATTTTGCATGTATATTTGGGTCAGCACTTGGTTAAATTTCAGACCCAACAATACTAATTACCCAAATGTACACACACCCTGACTTTCACTAAATGGATGCATGACTTCAACTTCCCAGATTTTAGTATCAGACTACATCTTGTACACATCTCCAATCTTCTCAATGAAGCATTCAATATCACATAAAGTCCCATCCATTCGATGGATTTCTAAGCTGAGACTGTTAGGGTTTCCTGGAATGACTCAGGCTCACAAGAGCTGGAAGGATTAGATTTGATTGGATTTGCTGCTGTTGGATGTTTAACGTCTTAATAAGCATTTTGGATATAATAAGTAACATATTGGTTACCAAAGAGCCCAGTAGACGATGCTGTCTATGATTTAGCACATTGAATCGCTGTTGAGACGTTTGTGGTCCGATCTGTGATTAGCTGACAATATTGATGAGTGATGAGTGACAGTTAAAAGTATGTCATTCTAACCTAACAAGAGTTTTCCCTTCAATTCATGAACACAAATCAAGCTTGGTAAGCTATCTGCTTCATTTTGTTTAAAATATCTTGGCCGTGGTGGTATGTGTTGGAAGTTACTAAACTCCACCCACTTTGCTTACTTGAAAGAACATAGACCTCATAGCAAGATGGTCCTGCACTTGATTCCAAGACATTTTTGTGTGGAGTTTGCATGTTCTCCACGTGCTTGCATGTTTCCTCCAGATTCCCACAGTCCAAAAGTATACAGTAGGCTGTTCCTAATTCCCACTGGGTGAAAATGTGAGTCTGAATGGTAGAACGTGTTGTATGTTTTGGCCATACAAAATTCAGGATGTACCCACTTTCATCCGGAGTCGGCCAAGATGGTTGCCAGCCTCCACAAGCCCCTAATTAAGATTAAGCGGCCTAGAACATGAATGAAAGAATGAATGTCCTCATGGAGCTCACTAAGTGAACAAGAAAATCTTGACGCTGGGAATGTGTTTGAGGCCCATAGTTTTGTAATACAGTACTCAGACACACTCTATATTCAGACTCTATATTCAGACCTTGGTTCTGTAATTCAGTACCCAGACACACTCCATATTTGGACTATATTCAGACTCTATATTCAGACTTTAGTTCTGTAATACAGTACTCTGACACACTCTATATTCAGACTCTATAGAAACACTTTGGCAAAGAACCGCATATGAGTGTGATGGCTAGGGGTACACATACTTTTGGATATTTCAGATTCAGCGATTCCATTTAAAATGGAGTTTAAACAGTAAATCATGTGGATCATTGGGGAACTTGCGTTTTCTCAGATCATTTAATCTGAAAGCTTAATGTGATCCTCTCAACACACGTCTCATTAATGAGCTCCGGCTCACGATGACAGAGAAATATTTGTTGTTTTATAATGCCAGTTAGTTTTTCCAAATTGCATATTAGTTTCTTCCTGCTTGGCTTTGATGTTTCTCCATGGGGAACATTGCTGTAAATAAAACGGACCAGCTTTCTCGCTCACTACATTTTGCATCCTTTAATTGGATCTTCAGAACAATGCGTGTCTTTAATTTTTTATGTGTTTTATATTCTCTGCTTGATTAGACCAGACATTAATGATCTCCGCATGTCTTTACTGTCTCTTGTGGCTCCACTTGCCAAACTTCCATAATATAAAAATCTGCATCACCCCCTCCCTTTTATTTATTTCATCTTTAGTTTCCTCCTCAGGCTTTGCTGCATTAGCTCTTCTCTACATTTCCTCCATTGGATTGTATTTCCATAAAATACAATTTGCATTGCACTTAGCAATAGATTTTGTAAGAGAACAGTATTTCAAAACCCTTTCCGAAAACAAAGTGACACTTTTTACAATGACGCCTCTGCAGGTTGGTGAATTTGCGAATGCTATAATGAGGTTACGCAGCTTTATTTGTTTTTTTGTTTGTTTTTTTTTTGTTTGTTTGTTTGGTTTTTGTCCATATCTCATGGGTACATGCAGGAATGAACTTCCTCCTTATAGCATGGTTGCTGTTTAAAAGCTTGTTGTTAGGTGCCTTTGAAAACTTTTTTTTTATCCTCAAAAATGCATAGTGAACACAGAATTCTGATTCAGCAGAATGAAACAAGAACATCAAACAGCGCCAAGTCTCCGAGGAAGAAAACCTGCTTTAAACTTACCTTTTGTTTTCTGGAGAAATAAAAAAGTCTACAAAGTGTCTCGTTGTTATGTTAAATAGGAAGACACTCACCCTTAACATCCTGCTCTGAACACAATGTTTTTCAATCACAGTGAAAGTGTTTTGCTATATAACATTATGCTTTCCATAAAGGTGCTATTCATAGAGCTGTACAAGACCTAACCTGCCAAATAATAATAATAATAATAATAATAATAATAATAATAATAATAAGGGCTTGATGATGTATGCCTCCGCATGGTGGGCCTGGATAGGGGATTTTCTCTGAACTAAACGTACATCACCCAGTTAGGGCTGACCCCCCGAAGCTGGTTTACTACTGGGTTACTGAATGGAAAAAAAACAATAATAATAATCTTTCAATTCTGCAGCCCAGTCAGCTTCCCTCCGGTAATCAAACCTGCCAAACAGGAAATGGGACTTGCCCCAGGGGGAGGCAAAGAACCCGTTCACGAATATCCTGGACGAACCATCTAAAATCCACACTACTTGAGTGTGCAAAGGCGACTGGTTGGCCTGAAAATCCACGTATCAGTGGCAAGTCGCTAAAGCAATATTGGGACAATTGCAACCCTTTGTATGCTTACCTGACCCAACAAAATTTGCGAGATCAACTCCAGCGATGAAAGATCTACATGTGCCGTGATGCAGATGATAATTTCCCTGCAAGGGATCAGATACCTTCTCAAGAGCCCAAGGTTCGGATAGAGGCAGACCCTAAATTGCAGATGAATGCCCGCGTCCTTCTCTCCCCTCTTCCCAATGAAGTTAGCCCACCTGATGGCAACAATGAAAATTCCCCTGGCTTTCCACTTTCTGATTTGACCAATGATTTTTCCACATCTTCAGTTATCATATTTCTGTTTTGTTTAACCGTTACTATAGATACATTTCAGATTTTTCCGATTGACAAAAGGAAGCCAGTTAAAATTGCACTAAAATATTTCCCACAAAATGAAAGTGATAAATTAAATGAAATAATTTCTGTAACTCTTGACGCGGAGTGTTCCCTGCATGAGATTAATTGTTGCATGTTTGTCGCTATTCGAACGTTAGAGGAATTACATACAGTTTCCAAACCTTCCAACAATTGGAAAAAAGCAAGAATAGTAAAGAAAACCAGTTTCAACGTAAATTAAAAGAAGCAAGGAAAGACATGTTGTGGCTGGAGCTTTGCCTTAAATTACAATCTCATGGCAAGTCAATGTCAAAAAGACAAAAGACAATTTGGAGAAATTTAAAGGCAAAATACAAAACAACTAAGGAAAAAATTCTCCTTCAAATACTTGATTCCCATAATGCAAAGGTTAAGATTTGGACAGAGAGAAAAAGAAAATGGGAAAAGAAGAATAAATTCATTAGACAAAACAAAATATTTAAAACCAACGAAAAACAATTTTACAGGCAACTAAATACACCTACAATTAAGGACGACCAGAGACCACCCATGGAATCCAGTGAGAGGTTTTGGTCACAGTTGTGGTCTAAACCTGGCAACTGTAACCTTGAGGAACCATGGGTGGAAGAATACAGCAAAGCCACGTCAGAAAACGTTAATTCACCATTGCTGTATCTCATTACTTCAAACTGCCTGAAGAAAACAATAAAAATGTCCAAATCTAACACAGCTCCAGGACCTGACGGCATTCAAAGTTGGTATTGGAAACTGTTCCCCTGTGTCCAACCACATCTGCTCACTTGTGTTAATTCTTTGATGGACACAGGAGATGTCCCTCCTTGGTTCTGGAAAGGTCGCACAGTACTCCTCCCAAAGAAAGGAGACTTGACAGATCCTAAAAATTACCACCCTATTACTTGCCTGAATACTATGTGCAAAATCTTTCCAGGGTGCTTGACAAATCTCGTGTGATCCTATTGCTCCTCCAATTAAATTATTTATGCGGAGCAAACGGGAGCCAGAAAGGGATGCTGGGGATGCAAGGATCAGTTATTGGTCCAGAAAATGACACTTGAAGAGGCTAACACTTACCACCGCAACCTCTCAATGTGCTGGATTGACTACAAAAAGGCATACGACTCTGTCCCTCATGAATGGATTCTGAAGTCTTTGCAATGTGCTGGCCTCCCTGAGCGATTACTCCATTTACTCAAGTCTTTAATGAGTTGCTGGTTAACTCAGCTTGAGATGTACTTGCAAGGTCAGGTTAAGACTTCAGAACCTATTTCAATTAAGAGAGGAATATTCCAGGGGGATTCTTTCGGTTCTCTGCTTTTTTGTTTGTCACTTAATCCCTTGAGTTTTTTGCTCAATAAGGTGGAAGGTTATCATCCAGGACCGCCACAGCACAGATCCCCAACACCTCTTACTCATCTTCTTAACATGGATGGCATCGAGCTGATTGCCAAAGGAGATTCCAACTTGAAGAAACAAATTCTCCTTGTTGAGTCCTTTTCACAAGATATTGGTATGACTTTCAGACTTGATAAATGTAACATTCTTCATTTAAAATGTGGAAAGGCAATCAATGATGGATCAGTTGAGTTACATGGAGGAGGAGTGATTGAGCATCTCGTGGAAGGCCAATCGTACACCTATTTTGGGATGCAAGTTCGAGACAAGCTCCAGAATGCCCAAATAAAAGACAAACTTCGGGCCGAGTACAAATCTCATCTAAAAAAGATCTGGAGTTCGAGCTAAATGCTGGAAACAAGGTCAAAGCCACAAATACTTACGCAGTGCCTGTCCTTTCTTACTCTTTTGGTGTTGTTGATTGGACAAAGGACGACATCATGGGTCTTGATAGCCTTACAAGAAGGATCATGTCTGACAACGAGTTCACCACCCTCGTTCCTCTGTAAATCGTTTATATTTATCAATCAATTCCGGGGGACGAGGTTTTATTAATGTGGAGGCACTTCATGATTGTATTTTATTGTGTACTTTTGTACATATTTATTTATCTGATGATCCTCTTGTGAAGCATATCAAGACTCACAATGAAAGCGAGGACTTCCATAGTTATCTTAAACGCGCCAAGGCTGCTGGACAGAATCTCAACATCAATGTTGATTTTGTCGATAGCGACATACTGCTGGCCGCTACATCTATGTGTCTCAACCAGGTGAAGTCTTTCATAAAATCTGCTTAGAGTCGTCATTTCAAGGAAAAACTGTCTGGAAAACCACTACATCGTGTTTATGTGCAGTGTGTTGGGCAGAACAGTAATCCATTGGACTCCTTTGCCTGGATGAAGTCGGCTGGTCTGAAAAGTGAAACTGAGGGCTTTCTTTTTGCTGCTCAGGACCAGTCACTTCCAACACGCAATCGTCAACGTAATATTATAAGGGAAAATGTGAATCCCAAATGTTGTTTGTGTAGTGAATTTAGTGAAACTGTCAAACACCTTGTCACTGGTTGTCTTGTTTTGGCCCAAACGTCTTATCTGAAAAGACATGATGGCATGGCACGTTCCTTTTATTATCGACTCCGTCATGCGTGTGGTTTTGACTCAGAGGTCCAACCATGGTACGACCGTGATCATGTCCAGGGCGTCATGGAAAATGATCATTTCAAGCTTCTTTGGAATCGGCCCATATACAGCCTGAGGAGAATTGAAGCCAACAAACCTGATCTTGTCCTTTTTGATAAATCCAATGGAATTAATATTATTTAATTTTCTGTCACTTTTGACAGCAATGCGATTGACACGATTCAGGAAAAGCATAATATGCGGACCTCGTCTTTGAAATGTCTCGCTTGTATCCAAAGTACAAAGTCATCTGACTCCCCATTGTTTTCGGCGCCCTCGGTTTGGTACCTCCTGATCTATTAACACAGATCAAGAGTGTGCCTGGGTTTGCTACCGGGAGCACAGCCATTCTGACAGTCTGGGCAATGCAGAAGGCTGCAGTGTTGGGGAGTCTCCATATTTTCCGGAAAGTTCTTGGTGGGTTTGACTAGGCAGTGCTTCCTGGGAGAAGTCCCATTCGCTGTCTGGGCTGCGTGTGGAGAAGGTGAGGGCACTGAGCTGATAATGAGCCTAACCAGCCTGAATGTGCCAGGATCACCCGATCCCTCTCTGCTGCATATAAATCTTGACTAATAATAATAATAATAATAATAATAATAATAATAATAATAATAATAATAATAATAACGTATTCGTCATGATATTGGAGTGGGTGGGTACTTATTGAGATGATTACTAGTGGTGTAGAACGGTAAGTTCTTATTACCATAGAGGTAGAAAACATGAATAATGACCGAACAATAAAAGAGTTTTACTGGAATTTGTGTAATTCATTTTGTGTTTTCATTTTGTGATATCAACCAAATGACTTACATGAAAGCTGAAAATAAACAGCATAATTAAAAAAAAAAAAAAAAAAAAAGACCCTTAAATTTTCTCTCCTGGTACTGTTTCTTTAAATCACCCCCACCCCACATGTAAAATCAAGCAGATTAACATGAATATCAACTTTAGCACATGGAACATGGTCAACTTTAGCACATGGCACATTGAAAAGCACATGGCCAGGAACTTAAATGTATGAAGTTAGTGAGCAGGAGAATCTGTGAAAAATACTAGTCATCAGTTTCTGATTGGTCCATATGGCTCATGTAGCAGTTTCTAATGGTTCATCTTGTTGGACATTTACCAAGAGAACACAGCAAAATATTCTCCTGTTTTTTTTAAAGCACCACGGAATGATCAAATGTGTTGTTACTGATGAGCATTATAAATATTCACTAGTGGCGGGGGGTCTTGAAATACCGTGTAAACTCATTTTTACAGGTAGTGAACGCCTCATTTTACCGTTATAGAGACTGATCGAATAAAATTAGTAAGATTGATCTACCATTCGGACAACTAAAGTACTGTGCAAGTTTTTGTACTGTGGGAGGAAACTGGAATACCTGGAGGAAACCCATAAAGCATGAGGAGAACTAGATTGGTACCTGTAGATAAAAACAAAACTTGAAACTTCATACTTAATACATTATAATACTATAATATAATAATATAATATTATAATACATAATACTTAATACTTTTCTTTTATTGTTTAGTAATTTATACTATTTATGTATCTATTTATTTATTTACTTATATAATATATATGTATGTGTGTATGTTCGTACTTGTACCTATTTTTGCACCCCCTACTGATAGTACCTCAAGAGCCTGTAACAGTGAATTTCTCCATTGTGAGATTAATAAAGCTGTATCTTATCTTATCTTATCTTGAAACTTTCTTCTCTGAATGCACTGATATAAAATTGTGATTTAAATGGTGAAAGAGTGGTTCAGGGATCATGAGGACTCATTCTCACACATGGGCTGGCACCACAGAGTCCTGACCTTTACCCAATGAAGAAGACTAAATGGAGCGGTTAGATTTTTTTTTTTTTTCATCATCAATTTATGATGTCATTGAAAGATAACCCGACTCTGGATAAAAGCAAGTCTTGTGGCGTTGCTTAAGGTTGTTGAAACAATGCAATGACAATAGCACACTGTAAGCTTATTGTAATCAATAATGCACCAGTCTAAATGCATTTTTTTTCCCCAAATTGCTTGCACTGTCATTACGATGTCGACAGTGGTGGCCTGGTGGAAAAGGGCAGTGGATCACTGATCCTAGGGTTGGGGGTTTGAGTCCCACTCTCCACAAGGTTGTTACTGCCCCCCCTCCCCCAATGCAGATAATTGGGTTATCAAAGGCCAACCAGGTCTCTCACTGTCTATGGTGACATGTTCATGTGAAAGAACCATTGCTGACTTTCGTCAAGAGTAGCTGCATAGCCACCAGCATGTTTCTGCCCCTTGCTTGTTGGTTGTTGGTTGTGTCAGGAAGGGCATCCGACATAAAAAATCTATGCCAAATCAAACATGCAATGATTCGCTGTGGCGACCCCTCAGAAAATAGAAGCAACCAAAAGGAAAAGAAGAAGAAGAAGAAGATTCCTTCCGAGATATAAGTGACATTTGTTGATGTAATGTGACACTTTGCATTCCAACTGTCATTTGAACGCTATGAGAGCTTACTTTAGTATTCATTTCTTTTTTATTGGATCAGATCATGTGATATAACAAATAAACATTTAGCTTCTACAGATGCTGTGGAGCCTAATAACCACTGCCTCAGTGTAATGTATTCTTAAACAGTCTTTAAAATAAAGGGACCCCCCCCAAAAGATCTATTTATGCAGCAGTTTTAACAAGCTGTGTGTTGCTGAATCTTCCAGTGTGATCATTCTGGAACACGGTCAAGAAAACGGTGGAAAACAAAAGTGCTAATGCTTTCCAATTAGCAAAAACGTTTGCACAGCTCACCAGATGGCTGGTTCAATCGGTCTAATTAATACAACATGTGATCCCTTTAATTTCTGTTTTAATGGACATACACACACATGCACGCACGCACACATACACACACACACACACACACACACACACACACACACACACACACACACACACACACACAGAGCTAGTGCCTGCTCCACTTTCCGACTTTCACAGATGGCGACTGGCTCATCATGGAAATAAAGGATTGTGTTAACCAAGATTTGCTAATGGTTAGCCGTGAGTGCTCACTGCCCAAGATAAAACCTAAAGTTTTTTTTTTTTTCTTTTTGTACCCTTGAAACATGAAATGAATTCCCTGCCCCCAACTGATGCACCAACAGCATGGACAAAACTTTCTAATGAATTTTTAAGAGACTTTTTTCTTCCACTTTTGAGTTTTTCAGTATAAAAAAGCTGAGAAACCTAAAAGCGATAAAGCAACAGATTCAACTAAAGCTCTGAGTAAATTTCCTTAACCCTAGAGGTTTGGGCCATAGTTTGTTGAAGCTTAAGTGTAAGGTTTTGTGAACTCATCTTTAAGCCCTTGTCAAATATGTAGTACAACATGTACACAGCAGGTCCATGAAAAGAAAATGTGGATGTGGATGTGGATGTGTTCTACAAAACTGTCCTGTTGTGCAAAGCTTGTTTTGTGGTTTGAACATGTTACATTCTTTCTCCATCTCCTAAGTAAATTCAACATCAGGTCGATATATGTTGTGTGATGGCCTATGTTGCCTTATGTGTCATATGTTCAACAGACGTTTGAATTGCAAATAACGATTTTCATACAATAGTCTTATGATTGCCCCACATATACCACCCAGTTTCCTATTCACACCTGTATTAACCTCAACAACATTTTTAGGACAGTGTTAGGTTAGGGTTGTATATACATCATTTTATGTATGTACAGCAGTGCTTCTCAAATAGTGGGGTGTGCCCCCCTTGATGGGGGGGGTGATGCAGGGGGGGTGATGCAGGGGGTGTATGACCATGGGGAACATGCTTTTCTGGAATTGTGTACGAGAATTAAGTGTAATTGCACCTCCACTACACTAGTTGGCAGTGGTGCTCTCATTGTCATGCTATGGTGTAGTAGTTTATCGCATGAGCAAACAATATGAAGTGCAGTAAACAACCCCTCAAGAAAAAACACGGAAAATTTTTCTAACAGGAACGAAGAGAAAGGTGGAGAGAGACGGAGATATTAAGACATAAATAAGTTAAATGAGTTTAAATAGGGATGTACTTTTTTTTTTTATTTCAGGCACATTGGTGCACTTTAAATCTTTTCAATTTCAGATTAAAAAACAATGTTCATGAAGGTTTTCTTTGTTGTAAGTTGAACTATATTTATTTCTTTTTTGCTTTTAATGTTAATAAAGATACAATGTTATGCAGAGGCGTACTAATAACAATTTTATAGACAGATAATACTATTTATAGTCGCTCATGGGGCGGTGGGGATGTGAATTGTTTGGTTTTTTTTTTCCCAAGGGGGGCCACCACAGAAAACAATTGAGAGCACTGATGTACAGTATTGTATCATCAAGTGTCATCTGGATATCAAATGGAGATATTGACCTGGTGATTGGGTGATGGCTTACTGATCTGATGGTCGGGGGTTCAACCCCCACTATCACCAATTTATTCACTGCTGTCCCCCCAGTGGAGCTAACTGGGTTAACAATTCTGGCCATGTCTCTCACTGTCTGTGGTGAGAGAAATGTAAAACACCAACTTCTGTAGGACATTGGGTTGCTGTCAATGTGTTTGTGCCATGCTATGACTTGTCGAGCTGATCAGTGTGCACTGCACCCTTGCCGAGATGGGTGTAGAGATGGGCGCCATTCTTCCTGTGACCCAAATTAATAATAATAATAATAATAATAATAATAATAATAATAATAAGTGGTTCAGAAAATGAATGGATATCAAATGAGATTTTTTTGTTTGTTTTCTGCAGCAGTAGTATCACTTACAGCCCGGCTGTATTTACCCTATGACAGATAAACAACACAAGTTTTATAAGTGTTTTTAACTATAGCAACTTTTAAGTTTAATTTTTTAAAGGTTGCCTGTGAGTTCCAGAGCATTCTTGATGTAACCAGTTTGTGATTTGCCAGACAGAAAATAAGATGTTATTGTGCTTCTTCTCCTTGAAACTTCATCTAATCAATGATAATGTGCTTCTGGGATTGTTGATATTGAACAAAACTCACAAGAATGCGTGAATAAATTCGATAAATAAATTAAAAAAGAAAATAAGGTCATTTTTCAGTGGCACATAATATTGCTGTCAAACTGTGTTATATTCTATATCTTCATGGAGAGCAAGGTTTAATGCTGTTCATCGCTCCTGGTCATCTTTCTGTGACCAAGGGAAAGGGCCAGAAAATGCCTGGTCCATCACATGTTTCCTGCAAACATATTCTTCTTGGGCAGTCGTGGTCTAGTGGTATAGGGCACTGGATTGCTGATCCTAAGGTTGGAGGTTTGAGTCCCACAGCCACTGCCCCCCCCCAGTGCAGCTAACTGGGTTATCAAAGGCCGGCCATGTCTCCCACTGTCTATGGTGTGAGGCATGTAAAACAACCATTGCTGACTTTCGACAAGAGTAGGCTGCAAAGCCGTCAGGGTGTTTCTGCCCTGCAATGGCCTGGCAAGCTGTCCAGGGTGTAGTCTGCCCTCACCCGGAGTTGGCTGGGATGGGCGCCAACCTCCCCACGACCCTAATTTGGACTAAGCGGTTACAGAAAATAAACTGAACTGAACATATTCTTGTTCTATGTACTGAATGTATGGGATCTGTGTGTGTGTGTGTGTGTGTGTGTGTTTCTGTAGAGGTGAAGAAGAATGAAATACATTAATATTGGTTATCACAGTTTGTTTTTGTTGGTAAAAAGCACACCTGAGCTTGAGAAGTCAAGTAAATATGCACACCTGAATTAAGTCTGTATTAATGATTAATTTCCCGGGGTGTGCACTAATTGGATGTAATAAATTGTTTGATGAATGAGTCACTGAGTGATGAAAATTATCTCATCAGAATTCATGTGCACACACACACACGTAATGACAAGAGCACAGGAAAAGTATTTTACTAAATGAAAAAAAATGGCTAGCTGGTAAATTCTATTTAAAATGTTGAAAAATAAGAATAAATTGCTCATGCAATAAAAACTGTTGTTTCACAGTGTTTGTACTCATCCCTTCGGCCCTGCTCACACCTGGTAATGATATCAGTCTTGAGTAATTTGATCACAGCTGGACAGCTGAGTCACACAGCTGTTCCCACCTGCTATTACAGCTACTTACAACGCCTGAGTTTGGTTTCATGTATTGTTTCTGCTGGATACCACACATGTGTACTACATCACCCTTCTGTTGCATTAATGTCCTGCAGGAAGAAGCAAAGAGTAGCTGATTTTGTTTCCCCTCTTTACCGCTCTTTACTTTACTTGCAGGGCAGTTGGCGTAGTGGTTAGGGTGCTGTGCTCATGATTGGGAGGTTGTGTGTTCGAATCCCAGTTAGACCCCCACTGTGCTAAGACCCCTGGGCAAGATCTTTACTACAAGTGTGCCTCTGTTCACCCAGCAGTATAAATGGGTCCCAGTAAAAATATACTGGAAAGGTAACCTGTGATGGATTAGTGTCCCATCCAGGAGGAGTTGAACTCCTTGTCGCTTCGCGCTATGGAAATGGGATAAGCACCGGCCTGATGAGCCGCTATGGCTCGGGTGTAAAAAGCCCAACGGACTTTACCTTTACTGTGCAACCGTCTCTAGAATGCTTTGTGGGAAATGCAACAGGGAGCTGCTAACAGTTCAGTACGACTTCATGCCGTCAATTCAGTATTCTCTGGTGATTGAAACGATAGGGTTGATTTGTTGGTCCTTGTCTCTGTCCGAGATGAATTGAAGCATTTGTCTTACCCATGCACTAAGCTTTATGTTCCTATTATCACTTCACCCATGGTAAGGTCAGGCATGACTGTTTTTTTAGTTTTAAATGATAAAACATTCATAAAAATAGATATGACTTCATAATCTTTTTGTTTATAATAATGTTTTATATTAATGGGAAAATGCTGCTTCCCCGTGATGACACTGTCAGATGTCCCACTCTTGACTTTTAAACATGGAGCATCCTGCTCTATAAAGGAAAAAAACAAAAAAACAACAACAACTTGATAACATGTGGGAAAGGCTCTCTCGTTATAAGCATTCTCATTGTTTAGTTAGCATGCTAAGGTATTTCACTTTTGTAATAATTGAATAATCTGAATCCTGTCAGTCCATGTCACTTGAGGAGGAAATGTTAAATAAGATTACAGGGATCCCTCACTTTCTGCGGTTAATTGGGATGAGATCCCCCCGCGACCGCCAAATTCCACGAAGTAAGAATCACCCCCTCCCCGACTGACGTATACGTACATTCGTATTTGTATATAATATCAATAAATACATATTCAACGCTGTAAATGCTTATAATAACAATTAAACATTCAGAAATAATGCATAAAATTTAAATAAAATATAAACACACACACACACACACACACACACACACACACACACATACAGGCTCACACGCACATACAGACGCGCACGCACATGTGCACAGAAATGTGCGCTCACACTCAGATTCGCACCTCACATAAAAAATGTAAGTAGTTTTGATGGGAGGTTTTTAAGGTTGTTTTTTGTTTGTGTTTGTTTGTGTTTGTTTGTGTTTTTTTGCATAATTGGCCTTGTTTTTGTCGCATTTTCCGTAACTTTTTTCCCTTAATTTCCTTATTTTTTAATTTGATTATGAGATGACAGATTTTCTTTCGGCTTTTTCCTTTTATCAGGGGTCGCCACAGTGAATGATTCACACGTTTGATTTGGCAAAGGTTTTTACGTCGGATGCCCTTCCTGTCACAACCCTTTAGCAAGGGACAAAAACACGCTGACGGCTTTGCAGCTCTTCTTCACAAAAGTCAGCAATGGTTCTTTTACATGCCTCTCACCATAGACAGTGAGAGACATGGCCGGCCTTTGATAACCCAGTTAGCTACACGGGGGGGGGGGGGGGGGGTTAACTCGACTCGAATCCCCAGCCTTAGGTTCAGCAATCCAGTGTCCTATACCACTAGACCACCACTGCCCTGCTTTAATTTGAAGAATATTTCATAATAATAATAATTAAAAAATACGCGATGCACTGAAGCTGCATGAATTGAAGCACGAAGTAGCGAGGGATCCCTGTACTAATATATCCTAATATTTTACACGAGGGAATTTGAGTTTATAAGCATTCAAGATGCTTCCTTTTTAAAACTCTAAAGTTGTCAGAACACTGTTGCTAGACAACTTGGAATACAGATGGTACAATAAGCTAGCTAATGGCGGTGTAAAATGACACATTGTCTAAAACAACTTAAATGCAGAGTCAAGGTTAAAAAACAAGACAGAACCATCTGGAACATCAACATTTTACTTGGATAGCTTTACAAAAAAAAATACCTCAAGTGAAAAACCTTGTATTAAGGAGTAGCACGAATGGCTAATTCAGGTTTTAAAGGAAAACTGGACAGACGCTACCACAGCATTTCTATTACAGCAGGAAGTAAAGACTCTGTTAATGAATGTACTTAAAAATTAAAATCTGAAAAGTTTTATTCTTCACAAAGTGATCTATCTTTTATACCAATGTGTCTCATTCATTCATTTTCTGAGATTAATCCTAATTAGGGCTGCAGGGAGGCTCGCACCCATCTCGACCAACTCTGAATGAGGGCAGAAGAGTACTGTACACCCTGGAGAGCTCGCCTGGCCATCGCAGGGCAGAAATACGCTGACAGCTATGCAGCCTCAGGCTGAGATGGGTGCCGGCCTCCTTGCAACCCTAACAAGGATCAAGTGGTTCAGAAAACGAATGAATGTATCAAGTCGTTGTGATGGTGAAAATCGCCCGAGTGTGACTGAAATCACCCAGTAAATGCACTTTTAGCGTCAAACACTAATTGACATTCTATACTCCATAATGAGAAACATCAGGTCTGTCTTCTAACTTTTAATGTCGTAGTGGAACTTTTTAAAATGTACTCAACTTTTTGAGTGCTAGGGCAGTGGTGGTCTAGTGGTATAGGGCACAGGATCGCTGATCCAAAGGTTGGGGGTTCGAGTCCCACTCTCCACAAGGTTGTCACTGATCCCCCCAATGCAGCTAACTGGGTTATCAAAGGCGGGCCATGTCTGTCACTGTCTATGGTGAGAGGCATGTAAAAGAACCATTGCTGACTTTCGTAAAGAGTAGCTGCAAAGCCGTCAGCGTGTTTCAGTCCCTTGCTAAAAGGGTTGTGACAGGAAGGGCATCCGACGTAAAAACCTCTGCCAAATCAAACGTGCGAATCAGATGATTTGCTGCGGCGACTCCTGAGTAAAAAGCCGAAAGGAAGACAGACTCAACTTTTTGAGTGCAACTTTGTGAAACTTAAAAAAGTGAACTTGATGATATTTGAAGAGATAACATAAATTAAACACAAGTTTCATGAGCTGCTATAGTGCAAATAATACCTTGATAACTTGAATATAAATAAATCCAGGACACTTCATACCTGGTCCTTCTTCTGGGTGAAACTCTGCAGGAACTTTGTAGAAATCTCGAACTGAGTGTATTTATCAGAGATGGTGTCATGGCAACTCTGCATTCTAACACGGATTTCATTTATAGAGTGCACACACACACACAGACACACACGCACACACACACGCACACGCGTACACACACACACACACGCACACACACACGCACACACACACACACACACACACACACACACACACACACACAGACACACACACACACACACACAACACACACACACACGCACACCCACACACACACACACGCACACACACACCCACACACACACACACACACACACACACACACACACTCACGTGTGTGCTCTCTCTATCTCTCTCTCTCTCTTTCTTTCCCCCTCCCTCTCTCACACACGCACACACACACACACACACACATGCTCTCTCTCTCTCTCTCTCTCTCTCACACACACACACACACACACACACACACACACACACACACACACACACTCACGTGTGTGTACTCTCTCTCTCTCTCTCTCTCTCTCTCTCTCTCTCACACACACACACACACACACACACACACACACACACACACACACACACACGCTCTCTTTCTCTCTCTCTCTCTCTCTCACACACACACACACACACACACACACACACACACACACACACACATGCTATCTCTCTCACTCTCTCTCTCTCTCTCTCTCTCTCACACACACACACACACGCTCTCTCTCTCTTCCTCTCTCTTTCTCTCTCTCTCTCTCACACACACACACACACACACACACACACACACACACACACATGCGCGCACACACGCACACACTTTGGCAACAACTTAAAGTTAGCTCTAAGCTGCGAACATCTTAGCACAGGTCAAACCTACAGGCATGTTCTGGTCATGTGACCTACTTTTTTGTTTAACTGAATACAGTATGCTTCATTTTATTCCTCATCTCACACCCAATTAAAACCATCTGCGGTTCAGAAATCCCAAAATTCTCCCAGTGTCTTATTGATCAATAGAATTTCATCTGAATGAATAAAACCTGCATCATTAAAACTAAAGGAGCACGAGCTGTCGCTTTCTCAAACCTCTCTTTCTCCTTTCTCGCTCTTTCTTCTTTCTCTTTGTCTCTGTCTTTTTTCTCTCTCTTATTTCTCTTTGTCTCTCTCACTCTGATTTTTCTCTTTCTTCACTCTACTTTCATTCTATACTCTTTCTCTCTCTTTCCTTTCTCTTTTTGTTAAACCCCTCCTCCCCCTCTCTCGCTGTCTCATTTTTGTCTCACTGTCTGTCACTTTATCTCTTTTTTTCTTTCTCTGTCTCATTGTTCTTTTTCATTCACTGTCTATTTGTCTCTCTCACGTTTTTCTCGCACTCGCTTCTCTCTTTACTTCTCTCTCTCTCTCTCTCTTTCGCTCTGTGTCTCTTTCTCACACTCATTTGTCCATTTTTGAATGAGATTTTTATTTTCAGCAGTTTGTAGAGGATCACGATCGTGATCATGGAAGATGGATGAGTCAGCTGTCTGGTGTGTTTTATTAATTTCAAGGGGGATAGAAATAAACAACAATGTTTTCATAATGCATTTAATTCAGCAAACAGGACTGTAGGAGAGAGAGAGAGAGAGAGAGAGAGAGAGAGAGAGAGAGAGAGAGAGAGAGAGAGAGAGCAAACAGGACTGTAGGAGAGAGAGAGAGAGAGCGAGAGAGAGAGAGAGAGAGAGAGAGAGAGAGAGAGAGAGAGAAAGAGCAAACAGGACTGTAGGAGAGAGAGAGAGAGAGAGAGAGAGAGAGAGAGAGAGAGAGAGAGAGAGAGAGAGAGAGAGAGAGAGACTTGTCTCAGACTTTGTGCTACTGAGATAAAACAAAACAAAACAAAAGATGCTTTTTTCAAGGACCACAATCATTCCCTTATTCTCAGAAACATGAATAAATATTGTTCCCTTTACAGCACATTTACTCAATCAGTAAACGAAATGTCCGGTCTCTGAAGATTTCCTCTCAAGCTAATGTTGCTAATAAGCTGAAGTTGGTTCCAGTTCCAGCGTTCTGCAAAATACAGTCGAGCACTTTATATGTATTTATATATCTATATTTATTTACATTGAATATAACAAGTTAAATCAGCCAACACCATTCAGTATATTTTAAAAAGGCGTGTTGTTTTTCCCCGAAGTCAGAGTCCAATCAAGTACACACTTTTGACAACAGTGTCGTGAGGCTCCAGTTGAGGATGATGGGATGTCAATATCAGGTATTTTTGCATTACTGCATTCATGATCGACCCCTGACCCGGTGTCGATATTTCCATCTTCATACAAGAGAAACCTGTTCTTTGCAGAAGATGCTGAAATTTAAGTAAAGGAATCTGATATAGTTATATCTTTGAGTGAAAATAAACTTACTGATACATGACAGAACTGACATAAAATCTTTACATAAGAAAAACAATAAAAAAAAGCGTGAGGAAAAAAAAAACAGACACACACACACACACCTAAGTGCAGTTTGGAACAACTGACTCGCCTAATATGTACGTTTTTTGACGGTGGGAGGAAACCGCGGTACCTGAAGAAAACCCACACAAACACAGGTAGAACATGCTAACTCGACATGGAAACACCCATGCCCAGGACTTGAACCCAGGACCTTCTCACTGTAAGGAGGACACGCTAAACACTACACCGTCATACCCACTTTTCATATCAGTGTCTGAAATATTAACTATACTAAC
This sequence comes from Plotosus lineatus, assembly GCA_024760905.1. Lineage (NCBI taxonomy): Eukaryota > Metazoa > Chordata > Actinopteri > Siluriformes > Plotosidae > Plotosus > Plotosus lineatus. Next base: position 30,182,645 of record CM045731.1, read on the forward strand.
ATTGTATTTGAATTTATTTTAAATCACAATAAATAGTACCAGAGGTACTCCGGTTTCCTCCAACAGCCCGAAGACATGCACATTAGGTTAACTTATTCATTCATTCATTCATTTTCTGAACCACCTAATCCTAATTAGCACCGGGGAAAGCTGGCGTCCATTTCAGCCAACTGTGGGCAAGGGCAGAGTACACCCTGGACAGCTCGCCAGGCCATCACAGGGCGGAAACACGCTGACGGCTTTGCAGCTACTCTTGTCGAAAGTCAGTGATGGTTCTTTTACATGCCTCACACCATAGACAGTGAGAGACATGGTCGGCCTTCGATAACCCAGTTAGCTGGAGCTTGTAGCTGTTGCCATGTGTCTGAGAGCAGCAGTTTTATATACTGCAGCCAAACTAAAAAAATAAAATGTAACGAAACAGAACATAACTTGAAATGCTAATGGATTTTAATTACATTATACACAAAGATTCAAGATATAATATTACTGCATTGTAAAATAACAAAAGTGTAGCTTGACAACACCACATCATGCATACATGGTCCATGCCAAACTTGAACTTTTCAAGTCTGCACTGAACTGCTGTACAAATAACTGCTGATGTGCTATAAACTTTAACATACACACTTTGATATTAGTAAAAGTAATATTAAATAAAGTAGTACAACTACAAGATGTACATGTAGTACAACCTGTATTATACTGAACCAAGTATTGCTTAATGTTTCTATAATTAAAATGATCTACATTTGTATTTAATAAATTTAACATTTAATAAGCTATTGACATTCAGAAAATGCAAAACAACTAAGTAATTAAAATAAAAATTCTATGCATCACAAAAAACAAAATCTACTTATGGAAATTTAATGTTTTAAGCTCTGACACAAACATTATCACTGAAATAGAACTGCATATTGAGTAAAATAAGCTATTTAAACATATTAAATACATATAATAAACATTAGTGTAAGTGCATCTAGTGCTTTTATTGGCATATTGTGAAGCCTTAATCATTAATGTATGCATATTATTTTTTAAAGGCGGGATTAAAGGTGGAGCATCACCCGCGCATGCGCAGAACTGCATTATACACGACTAGACCTCATCAGACCTGTGACCCTATGAGCAGTAGATTGATATATTTAAACAATAGTAGCAATATTAACAGGCAGTGGTGGTCTAGTGGTATAAGGCGCCGGATCGCTGATCCAAAGGTTGGGGGTTCGAGTCCCACTCTCCACAAGGTTGCCACTGCCCCCCCAGTGCAGCTAACTGGGTTATCAAAGGCCGGCCATGTCTCTCATTGTCTATGGTGTGAGGCATGTAAAAGAACCATTGCTGACTTTCGACAAGAGTAGGCTGCAAAGCCGTCAGCGTGTTTCTGCCCTGCGATGGCCTGGCGAGCTGTCCAAGGTGTACTCTGCCCTCACCCTGAGTTGGCTGGGATGGGCACTAGCCTCCCCACGACCCTAATTAGGATGAAGCGGTTACAGAAAATGATGATGATGATGATGAACAATATTAACATGTATACAGTATTATATTAATGCCATCATAGTATGTGCATAGGCCTGCTGGGCACATGTTGCATGTACAACACTTACAGTGACACTGTAAGCAGTGTCCACTGATGGATCAGGAAAGTCCATCAAACTTTAGAATTTTCAATAACAACATGCATGTAATATCTTTTATCACATGAATCATATTAATATGATTGTTATTCTGGAGAGAAGTGGAGTGTAATTTAGGGGAATCTGGAACGACTTGGAGCATGTTGAGCTTGAGGCTGAGTCCATGAGTTATGTGACGTCGTTTTATTTCAGAGCCCAGCAAGGTACGTTTTCTGGATCCTTTAAGTGAGTTAAAGGACTCAACAGTCAGAGTTTAGTGGTACTAAGGCTTGAACCTGCAACCTTCAAATCAGTACCCCAGAGATTTAACCACTAAGCCATGATTTTTTTTTTTTTTTTTTTTTTGCAAAACTCTTTCATTATTGTCCCTTTATGAAATGTACACGTTGTCATACTGTGAATTTATATAATTTCACAGTGACACACAGAGAACGTCGTGTTCCGAGTGCTTGATGGCTGAGTACATGTCTTATTAGCACCTAACCTTTTTATAAATGCAAAGAACTCACACCTGTTAATATGAACATCTTCTACACTCAGAACTGATTACAGGCAGCGAGTTCAAAGTGATGAGGAGCTGTTCTATTTTAGAACTCTCTCTCTCTCTCTCTCTCTCTCTCTCTCTCTCTCTCTCTCTCTCTCTCTGTGGTATGTGTGTGTGTGTGTGTGTGTGTGTGAGAGAGAGAGAGAGAGAGAGAGAGAGAGAGAGAGATGCAGAGTGAAGAGCGCCAATGAAGACTTCCGTGTACATAATCCATGCGTGATCAGCCACACTTCGGTGAAATGTAAAACACGCTGAAGTTCACCCTGTTTGTCTCCTCATGCAGACGAGAGAGTCGATTCATGACAAGTTTATTAAATTAACTCGACCCTAAAGGGATAATCTTCATCTTCGTTTCGTTTCACTGTCATTTCACACAGCAGATGGAATTGTATGTGTGCTCTAATGGATGTTGGGCTTGTATTGAAGTCAGGACAGGATGCCTGGCTGATTTCCATTAAGAACTGGTGCTGATGTTCAATGCATCATGATTTCAAAATACACTTGCAATGTTTCTTATAAACTGCTTGAGGACTCAATGGTGCTGGGAAAGAACAATGTTTTCATTAAACAAAGCTTTCTATGTAAAAACCCACATCAAGCTGATCATGATGGAGCTTTAGAAATACTATAATACCCTCCCTCATATATGTCACCATAGTTACCTTTAGCACTATACTTATATCTGTTGCCATAGTAACTTCAACCTCTATACTTACATCTGTTACTATAGTAACTTCAATCATTATATTTGTCACTATGATAACTTCTATCATCTAGTTATGTCTGTTGTGAAAGTAACCTCTATCACTTTACTTAAAAAGATTTCAATAGTAACCTCGATCATTATACTGTACTTACATATGTTGCGATAGCAACTTCTATCAATGTATGTATATCTGTTTTTATATAGGAACCTCTATCACAAGGCAGTGGTGACCTAGTGGTATAGGGCACTGGATTGCTCAGCGTGTTTCTGCCCTGCGATGGCCTGGCGAGCTGTCCAGGGTGTACTTTTTCCTCACCCGGAGTTGGCTGGGATGGGTGCCAGCCTCCCCGCCACCCTAATTAGGATTAAGCGGTTACAGAAATGAACTGAACCTCTATCACTATAGTACTTACATATGTTGCTATAGTAGTTGTTAATCAATACACTTACATCTGTCACAATGGTAACCTGTATCACTATACTTACATATATTTCAATAGCAGCCTCAATCATTATATTTATATCTGTTGCTGTAGTGACCTATATGACTTTACTTACATTTGTTGCAACCTCTATATCTGTACTTAGATCTATTGTTATATAGTAACCTCCAGCACTGTACATCGTAGTACATCTGTTGCTATAGTAACTGCCATCATTATGCTTCCATCTGTCACTGTAGTAACCTCTATTGCTGTAGTTGTGCCTGTCACCACAGTAATCTCCATCACTAATATTATTCATTCATTCATTCATTCATTTTTTTGAATTAATTAATCCTAATTAGGGATGTGGTGAGGCTGACACTCATTACAGATGATTCTGAGCAAGGGCAGAGTACACCCTGACAGCTTACCAGGCCACCACAAGGTAGAATACACTGATGGCTATGCAGCTACTGTGGACGGGAGTCAGCAAAGGTTATTTTACATGAACCTCTACCCGTAGACAGTGAGGGACATGTCTGATCTTTGATAACCCAGTTAGCTGTACTGGGGGGCACCAGTGACAACCTATTGACAATGAAGCTTAAATTCCCAACCTTGGGATGGGTAATCCTGCACCTTACCACCAGGCCACCACTGTCCTCACCACTATTATTATTTTTTAGAAAAATGCATATTATTTATGGTTGCCTTTTTAGAGAGCTCACGATACCAGACAGATAAAAACAAGCAACAATACATCATTAAAAAACAAGACAACAGTTTATAAAATAAATTATATTACGTAAGTTCACTAAGACAACATTAGTTGAAATACAGAGAAAGGCTGAGGATTACTTTCTTCTAACAGTTCAAAGACCTGGATATTAAGCTAATTAGCTGATCAAATTGCCCCTTGGTGTCAGTGTCACGGTGTCTTAGCCCTGCGATGGTATAGCAAGCTGTTCAGGGTGCTTTGCCTTTGCCCAGTGTTGACTCAGTCTCCCTATGGCCCTAGTAGGATTCAGCAAAAGAGAGAGACGATAAGGGATAAAATTACTAATCTAATTAATCTGTTCACATGGTTATATCTATAGCTATAGCTATGTCTCTCACCATGGTTACGGTATTGCGATAGTTACGTCTGTCATTATAATTATCATTGTTACTAGAAAAACATCTATTGCTATAGTTAATTCCCTAACCAGTCTGCAGCTGTAGCTGTGATTACAGTAACACAAGCTGACCATCACAATGCAGTCCTGTTCTCAGGCCCTTTTCCTCTTGTCTAATATTTGCAGTTTTACTTGCTCTCTCTCTCTCTCTCTCTCTCTCTCTCTCTCTCTCTCTCTCTCTCTCTCTCTCTCTCAGAGGCTCATCTCAATTCCAGCCATGCTGTGTCTGATGTCTGATCATCATCATTGTAATTCTGCTCGAGTTTGTCCTCCTCACCTGGAACCGGTTGGAGGTTTGAGAAGCTCATAAGCGGAAAATGCAGTCCATATACTCCGTGTGCACATTAAAGATTCTCTAAATATCTTCTTTAAAAATAAAGCTGAAGATCATCATTATTTTCTTCATGCGGTATCATCCAAAGGGCAAACTGTCAGAGAATGGAAACAAGCATTATGTGATAATGACTAAAATTATTCACATGAAAGCTCTACAATAGACTGGCATCCTCTTCACTCTCTTGTTGGAGCCAGAGATTGGTCAGCATTGGTAACAACATATCGAATTCGTTTCCATTGTGGGTTGGAATCTGACAAGGCTGTCCTTCACCGGTTCTGTTCACAATATTTGTCGAAAGAAATTCTATCTATCAGCCAGGGCGTTAAAGGGTTCTGGTTTGGCGGCCATAGGATATCATTTCTGGTTCAATGCACCCTTCGGGTCTGAGGTCCTGCCCCAGTAGAGGAGCTCAAGTATCTCAAAGTCTTGTTCATGAGTAAAGGAAGGGTGGAGCAGGAGATGGACAGATGGATCGGTACAGCCTCTGCAGTAAAGTGGTGCTTGTATCAGTCAGTTGTGGAGAAAAGGGAGCTGAGCTGGAAGGATAAGCTCTCAATTTACCAGTCGATTTAACTTTTTCACTCACCTATGGTCACACAAGCTTTGGGTTGTGACCAAAAGAACAAGATTGCAGATACAAGTGACTGAAATTAGCTTCCATCAGAGTGTGGCTGGGTTATCCCTTAGAGAAAGGGTGAGAAGTTCTGTCATCTGGGAGGAGCTTGGAGTAGAACAGCTGCTCCTCTTTCTTGAAAGAAGCCATTTTAATGTTGCTCAAGCAGCTGATTAGAATGCTTCCTAAACGGCTCCCTGGTGTGGTGTTTCAGGCATGTCAAACCATGAAGAGACCCCAAGGGTCAATCCAGAACACGCTGGCGGGACTACATTTTTCTAGCTGGTCTGACACCAGTTGACGCCTTGACCTCCTCCTGAAAGAGCTGGAGGAAGTGGCTTGGTGAGGGACATGTGGCTCTCACTGCTTAGGCTGCTGCCCCTATGACATGACCAATTAACAAAAATAAGATAAAAATGTTTTTTTGTTTTTTTGTTTTTTTCTAGAACTAAAAATTAAAGATTAAACAGTACATGAAACATGACAGAATAGATGCAGTTTGAAGGATTGTTTTATTATGCCGACCCTTTTTTCCAGTAAATTTTTGTCATTTCCTTACAAATTCACATAAAGCAGTAAAATCCCAAAAAATAAATATACATTATATACGTCTATGTTTAGTTCAATGATCACATCCCCGTACACTCTAGAATTCACATGTCCTTGTTATATTTTAAATAATCTTGTGCTAAAATATAAAATTTAATTTTAAAATGTATTGTGCGTTAAACTGTTTTATTTCCAGTTCAAGTCCATTTCTCAGTTTGGCAACATATACTGTATGTACTGATACATATGTTTTAGTCTTGGTTTTTGGAAACAAACAGTTCTCACTTGGCTTATAGAAACATGCTTTAGGAACAGCCTCTGAAACATTCTGGAAACAACTTATTTGGAAATTTGAAAATCAATGATGCAATTTTGAAATCGACCAGTTTGCCAAATTTGAGTGCCTATAAATGTTTGAATAATTTGTTTGTCAGTGTATGATAATCAATTCTGTTAATTTTTAGGATAGCTTTCTTTTGGAGCAAGAAAATTGGATGTATGTTTGTCTCATATCTTCTCTAAACTTACGGTTTCTAAATGGTGTACTTTACATGTTGAGTCTAAGATTAGTGTTTGGTTATCTCATTTTTACTCCTCTTTATAAACAAGTTCATTCTTTCATTCATTTTCTGAACTGCTTTATATTAATTAGGGTCGTGAGGAGGTGCCCATTATACGGCCATTTCGTCCTGGCCGTAACACTCTTGACCAACTCTATACGCTCCACAGGATCTTGGAGGGGGCATGGGAGGGGGCTTGGAGGGGGCATGGGAGTTTGCCCAATCTGTCCACATGTGTTTTGTGCATTTGGAGAAGGCTTTGGACCGTGTCCCTCAGACTATCTTGTGGAGCATGCTCTGGGAATATGACGTTCCAGACCCGTTGCTACGGGCCATTCAATCGCTGTATCATCGGAGCCAGAGTTTGGTCTGTATTGGTAACAGCAGGTCAAATTCATTTCTGATGAAGGATGGAGTCCCCCAAAGCTGTCCTTTGTCACCAATTGTGTTCATAATTTTTATGGACAGAATTTCTAGGTGCAGCCGAGACTTTGGGGGGTTCTGGTTTGTTGGCCATCGGATCGCGACTCTGCTTTTTGGGGATGATATTGTCCTTTTGGCTTCATGAAACCAGAACCTCCAGCTCTCATTGGAGCGATTCGCAGTCGAGTGCGAAGCGGCCGAGATTAAAATCAGCACCTCCAAGTTTGAGGCCATGGTTCTCAGTCGGACAAGCGTGGAATGCACTCTCCGGGTCGGGAATGAGGTCCTGCCCCAAGTGGAGGAGTTTAAGTATCTTGGGGTCTAGTTCACGAGTGAGGGAAGGATGGAGCAGGAGATCGACAGACGGATCGCTGCGTCCTCTGATGTTAAACGGAGCCTGTAACAGTCCGTCGTGGTGAAGAAGGAGCTGAGCTGCAAGGCAAAGCTGTCAATTTACCAGTCAATCTACATTCCAACCCTCACCTATGGTCACGAACTTAGCGTAGTGATCGAAATAAGAAGATACAAGCGGCTGAAATGAGCTTCCTTCGCCGGGTGGTAGGGCTCTCCCTTAGAGATAAGGTAAGGAGCTCTACCATCTGGGGAGAGCTTGGAGTAGATCCACTGCTCCTTCGCATTGAGAGGGGCAGTTGTGGTGGCTTGAGCATCTGGTTAGAATGCCTCCTGAATGCTTCTCTGGTGTGGTGTTTCAGGCATGTCCAACCAGGAAGAGATCCCAGGGTCAAACTAGAACATGCTGGAGAGACTATGTCTCTCGGCTTGTCTGAGAATGCCCCAGTGTCCCCCTGGAAGGGCTGGAGGAAGTGGCTGGGGAGAGGGATGTCTGGACCTCTTTGCTTAGGTTGCTGCCCCCACGACACGATCCTGGATTAAGCGGGAGATGATGATAATGAGGAGGAGGAGGTACCCATTATAGTCTGGGCGAGGGCAGAGTACACCCTGCTCACCAGGCCATCGCAGAGCAAAAACAGACTGCTATTGACAAAAGTCAGCAATGGTTGTTTTACATGAACCTCTCACCATACACAGTAAGAAACATGTGCGGCCTTTGATAACCCAGTTAGTTGCACTGAGGGGATGACAGCAGTGACAACTGTTGCCAGTGGGGCTTGAACCCCTAACCTTGGGATTAGTAATCCAGCACCTGTCCACGAGTACTTTCTACAAACAAGATATTAAAATGAATTAACCTTGATATATGTAGGATATATGTATGGGGTTTGAGCATATCTATTAAAAACTTAATTGACAAGTAAGGGAAATCATGCGGAAATCATATGGAAACTCCCCTTTAAGGCAGTGCTTAAATCTATAGATTGTATTCAGGATGAGTTCAACAACACTATTCATGTTGATCCTCCAAAGGAAAAAAATCCCTGAAATTTATAAATAATAAAACTAAACTCATAAAATAAAGGCTCACAGACCACCACTCAGATTCACGCAGAATAAAAACAATCAGTCTAACTTCAGTAGGCAGACAGACTTACAGGTGAATATTCATTGAATGTTAAAATTAGATTTGTAGAATAAACACTGGGAGTTCAGGTTCAGCGTACAAGCCCGACGTTGTCAGTGTTTGACAGTGTAAGCACTCCATACCTAAGAATTGGAAAACATGTTAGCGCAAAAAAAGCATAAAATTGTGCATTATAGTCTATATGCACCTTGCATATAATAAAGGCCCTGCAATGGCTTGGCGAGCTGTTCAGTGTACCCTGCCCTCACAAAGAGTTGGTTGAGAGGGGCGCCAGCTTCCCCATGGCCCTAATTAGGATTAAGCATCTTAAAAATGAATGAATAAATGAATGAATGAATTATATTATAGAATAAAAATTTCTGTCTGTAAATATGTTTATAAATAAATTGATACTCCAGCAGTAGGAATTCAAGATGGCAGCATTTGTGGGTATTTTGTTTTTGTTTTGTTTCTTCTATCCAGTCTACATATTAGGAATGTAATGCACCTTTTTTTGGTTTCTTTATCAGCTCTGGGGAATAAAATCAAGTCTCAGGAAATTCTAAAATTCTAAATAAAGACTATCACTATGCTAAATCTCTATATAATCAAACCCAAGCCCTGTCAAGACAGACCATTACTGTAATTCCCAAAAAGACCACCCAAATTCTTGCTCTCTCTTTTTTTTTTTCTTTGAGCTTCAGCCAGTTTACATAATACTAACCCTGACCTCGAGAGTCTCCAAAAACCAAATCTGTGTGATTCTGCCTCAGGCTGACCGCAGGCTGCTCCAAAACACCTCAAACAGCTTATGGCACAAGCTGAGAGTTCACTGTCGACATTATTTATTGAAAATGAAAAGAAATGTTAATCATGGTCTCTGTGAGAACCCACCAAATTCATCTCTGCCAAGTTATTATAATTTAAATTTGAACAGAGAAAACCGAATGTTTAAAAGAAGGAAAAACCAGAGTGGATTATTCATGCAGACATTCTTAGTTCAGTGGAAAAAAAGAGTGAAGCTGTGGGTGTTTTAAGACTTATTCAGGTGCACTGCTGCTTTGATGCACAACACTGTCAGAGATAAGAAAACGGATAGCGACCTTTCCGAATTTTTTAAGTCTGATGCACAGAGGCCTTTCAGTGGAGTATGAGTTCAGGAAGAATTCTATTCAAGTTCAAATGCTGTAAAAACTAAAATAGGTACTGATTTATTTGTTCAACGGAAACATAAGCCTTTAAACATTTATCAGAAGCATCGTGAAAAGACAAGCAATATGTACGCACACTTATCTTTAACCTTGACAATTTAAGAATAAGAAAACAAAGATGCAATCTCTAAGATCTCCAACAGACAAAGATGTTATCTGCCCGCTCCCTCCAACAGTGAGATGAGATTTCCTTTCGGCGTTTCCCTTTATCAGGGGTCACCACTGCGAATGATTCGCATGTTTGATTTGGCATAGGTTTTTACGTCGGATGCCCTTCCTGACACAACCCGTTAGCAAGAGACAGAAACACGCTGACGACTTTGCAGCTACTCTTTACAAAAGTCAGCAATGGTTCTTTTACATGAACCTCTCACCATAGACAGTGAGAGACATGGCCAAGCCTTTGATAACCCAGTTAGCTGGGGGGGACAGTGACAGCCTTATGGAGAGTGGGACTTGAACCCCCAACCTTAGGATCAGTGATCCAGTGCCCTATACCACTAGACCACCACTGCCCCCCACTCCCCCCAACAGTATCAAGTCTAAAAAGAAATTTTTTTTAAAAATCCATTCATTCACTGCTGCTGGGGTCAAAGGGAGGCTAGAGCCCATCTCAGATGCTTCTGTACAGCTTGACTGTACATCGTTGATCTAACACACACACACCTAGGGACAATTTGAAGCAGCCAATTAGCCTAATGTGCATGTCTTTGTATTGTGGGTGGAAGGAAGCCTGAGTAGCAAAAGGAAGTCCATTCGAACACAGGAACATCACACAGAGACACCCTTGCCCTGGATTTGAACCCAGGACCCGCTTACTGTAAAGCGGTCTTTCAATCCAATACACCACCCTGCTGCCCACACAGCAAAAATCCAAAACATAAATAAGTCTATGAAAAGCTATCTGCCTGAGTCGGCGTTATAATACGAGTGTAGGTGGTACAGAAAAAGTGAGCAAGTGTAGCACAGTACTAATAACAGCACAGTAATATATACCAGCATAAGAAGTGACATCTCAACAACGAAAATGAAAATGTAGGGAATGTATGATGAGAAATGATCATTGAATAAGTGGCCAAAGCAGTATTGAGCAGTTTGGCTTAAAATGAACAGTAAGAGTGCAGGGAAATTGTGGTTCTGTATGATGGAGTCCCTTTGGAACCAAATAAAAGCTCACAAGCAATTGTGCCACATATTCTAAAATCTTCTTTCTTCTTTTCCTTTCGGTTTTCCCCTTTTCAGGGGTCACCACAATGAATCATCTGATTCGCATTTTTCATTTGGCATAGGTTTTTATGTTGGATGTCCTTCCTGACACAACCCTTTAGTAAGGGTCAGAAACACACTGACGGCTTTGCAGCGACTCTTACAGAAGTCAGCAATGGTTCTTTTACACGACCCTCTCACCATAGACAGTGAGAGACATAGCCGGCCTTTGATAACCCAGTTAGCTGCACTGGTGGGTATGTAGTATAACACTGCAAATTTCTCTTCAAATCTGTGCATTATGGAGCAGTAGGACTTTGACACCCCCCTCCCCCATTATGTCAATTCTGACTCCGCCTTGGAAATCCCAAAACGGGCGACATGGAGTTTTAGCTATTGCCCCAAGGATATGTCTGTCAAGTTGCATGTGATTCTTCTTCTTCTTTTCCTTTCAGCCGTTTCCCACAGGGGTCGCCACAGTGGATCATCTGCCTCCATCTCACCCTATCCTCTGCATATTCTTCTCATACATCAACTATCTTCATGTCCTCCTTCACCACATCCATAAATCTCCTCTTTGGACTTTTTCAAGGCCTTCTGCCTGGTAGTTGCAACCTCAACATCCTATTACCAATATATTCACTATTCTGACCATTAAAAACAGAGGAGGAGGACCAACTGTCAGAGCCGACTGGCCACAACAGCACCAGCAAGTTGGTGTCAAAGTGATCGACACATCACACTGGTAAAAAACTGCACGTCGTACATTCAAGCTTGCTTGAACAAGCCTGCAGAAGTGCAACAATTATGTCCTTGAAGGTCGTAATCCACTCAGATTCGAATAGAAACCTTTACCACTTACGTGCCACATCTAAAGATATCCAGGACACGGATTTTGTTGGCAGTAATACTCTGCCACAAATCCTAAAATACTACAAGACTGCATTTGTGTATCTTTTTGAGCATAATGGGAGTATTGTGTGTCCACGCTAGGTTATTTGACATCCATAGTATCAGGAAATGAAAGCAACTGATGATTTCCTCCAGTGTCTGATCTGGTCTGATGGATAGAGGGTCTCTTGATGAATCCTGAAGACCTTGATGAGCACTCAGTCATGCTGACAACATTTCGTCCTTGTATCACGACATCAACTGTGCGCCCTCATTTCTGTACTCTGTCTTGCCTCCATTGCTCAGTAATGTGATGTCGTCTGCAAGCTTGATTATCGGGTTATTATTGTACGTATATGGCTAGAAGCCGTGGGATGAAGCAGCAGTCTTGTCTCACTGCACTTTTGACAACACAAGTGGATGTTGAGTGTTGTGACCAATCATTACCACTTAAAGCCCGCCCATCATGCAATCCATAATCGAATTGCTGATGTGGTGCCCATCCCAAGGTCCCTCTTTTTCAGGACTAGATCGGAGGGGATCATGGTACTGAATGCAGAACTGTTGTCGATATACAACATGTCACTTCTCTCTAGGTGTTCCATAGCAGTGTATAGGTTCATGGAAATGATCTCTTTGGTTTGTATGCAAACTGTACTGAGTCCAAAGTTCTTGCTTCATTCATGATGTCTCCTCATTAACCAAGCCACTCTCCAAACTTTAATTAGAATTAAGCAATTGTCTTTAGGTGTCCCAGTGGCGTAGTGGTTTGCATGTCTGTCTCACAGCATGAAGATTCCTGAGCTTGGAATGATTCCGTGTGGAGTTTGCGTGTTCTCCCTGTGCATTTGTGAGTTTCTTCTGGCTACTTTGATTTTCTCTCACAGTCCAAAAACATGTAGGCTAACTTACTGTTCCAAATTGCCCCTAAGTGTGAGCATGAATGGTTGTATGTGTGTTTGTTACACTGCAATGGACTGGCGAGCTGTTCAGGGTGTACCCCACCACGCTCACTAGAGTTAGCTGAGTTGGGTGTCAGCCTAGCCGCTGAATTCTAATTAAGCGGCTCCGAAAATGAATGAATTAATTATTTAAAAATGATCTTTAACAAAGCAAACACTGAACATGGAGCGAGTGTCACGATGATGTAATAGTTAACATTTCTGCCTCATCGCGAGCATTTCCTGTGTTCGAGTCCCAGGCTCAATAAGGGCACTTTTTGTGGAGTTTGCATATTTTCCATGTGTCTGAACAGTTTTCCTCCTGAACTTTGGTTTCATTCGACAATTTGAAGCGATGCACATTATGCTCTTCCAAAATGCCCGAGGTCTGTGTGTGTGTGTGTGTGTGTGTGTGTGTGTGTGTGTGTGTGTGTGTGTGTGTGTGTGTGTGTGTGTGTGTGAAGGACTGGTGACTTGTGCAGTGTATATCCCTCCTTAAAAAAAGAGTTGGTTGAGATAGGCTCCAGTCTCTTCAAAACCCATGTCGGATAAAATAGTTCTTCAGATGAATGAATGAGAGAATGCGCATGGACAAAGTGAAACATTAAGAGTTCTGAAAATAATGAGCAATAATTTGGAGTTTGTTCATACACTTATCTTCTTTTCCTTTCGGCTTGTTTCCCTTTATCAGGGGTCGCCACAGCAAGTCATTTGATTCACATGTTTGATTTGGCAGAGGTTTTTACGTCGGATGCCCTTCCTGACACAACCCTTTTAGCAAAGGACAGAAACACGCTGACGGCTTTGCAGCTACTCTTGTCGAAAGTCAGCAATGGTTCTTCTACATGAACCTCTCACCATAGACAGTGAGAGACATGGCCGGCCTTTGATAACCCAGTTAGCTGCACTGGGGGGGACAGTGACAACCATATGGAGAGTGGGACTTGAGCCCCCAACCTTAGGATCAGTGATCGCTGGCCCCATACCACTAGACCACCATTGCCCATTCATACAGTTATCTAATACACTCATTATAAAGTAAGAAAATGCAATAAGTATGCAAAACCAGTAAAAACAAAAAACAAAAAAGAAGAATTTCCATAGTTATGGCATGAAAAAGGCGGCAGAGTGGTGCAGTGGTTAGCACAGCAGCCTCACTGCAGGAAGGTCCTGGGTTTGATTCCCAGCTTGGGTGTTTCTGTGTGGAGTTTGCAAGTTCTTCCTGTGCTTGCATGGGCTTCCTCTGGGTACTTTGGTTTCAACTGGTATGAAAAATATAAATAAATAAACAAATTTTTACAGTGCAGCAGAAAACAGAATCATACCTGACACGTACGTCTAGTGGTCAATAAAGGAACAATTTCAGTTATGACAGAACAATCATTGTATACAGTCATGGGAATGGTCCTGTTACACACACACACACACACACACACACACACACACACTGCTTGTATATATTGTGTGTGTAAAATGCTTGTCAGCTGTGACATTTAGAATAGAAATAGATATCTTCAGTCTACTGCCCATAATATGAAAAAAAATTTTCATTGTGTATAAAAGGGTCTGGAATCATATGGGAGCAGCAGCTGCTCAATGGCAACCGATCTTATCAGGTTGAAACACTTGTGAGGTTCTGGTTATTCTGGAAATATGAAAAATATGCCACAGCAACAAAAAGCACAAGGGCATTTATGATAAAAGGGAGCTTTTTGCAAGACAGAAGTCGATAGCGAGCCCTTCAGATTCTCGGCCAGAGCATAAACGTGTGTTTTAAAATGTGAGGGAGTGTAACCGCTGACTGTAGAAAAGAATCGGGACTGAGTGCACTTACTGAGCCTGGCCATGAGGAGTGTGTACTTCAATAGTGAAGTGTGTTTCTTGAAACAGATGTTGGTAAGAGAGAGTAAGATGTCACACAACTCAAGTGTGAGTGTAGTCGTATACTCATACACTCATAGTTTCAAATGCAAATATATTTAAAATCTCTATATAGGAACTGATATTGCTGTGGCAACCACTGTCGCTATGTTTTTTTTTTTTTAGCTCCCACTCCTCTGGAAGAAATCAGAATGGGTTCTGTCTTCCCGTTTGTCAATCTATCCATAGATGTGTCTATCACACTTTAGTTTCCAGACTTTCATTTGCTGTGCACCGAAGCTGGGGCTTTCAAACGCGTTCTGCTTGTTCTATATTGGCATATGAAATGGTCCGTTCAGTGAGTTAATCTCGGCCCCTGTGGCCTATTTTTAAATCTTTGACATGACAGTTAGTGATTTACTTTAGCTTCCTGTCATAAGTTGGCTCTATCATTACAGCATTTCTGTCACTGCTTTTGTATCTGTCACCATTACCCCATTCTCTGAAATTACTAGTGTCACGCCTTTATCGCTAACATTATCAGTCTCTCTGTCCTTAGTTGTCTCTGTTCGTATTGTATTAAGGATTTGGCCAGATAAAATATCCTAATAAATTAAAAAAAAAGTGTGGCAGTGGTGGTCTGGTGGTAAAGGGCACTGGATCATTGATTGTAAGGTTGGGGGTTCGAATCTCACTCTCCACAAGGTTGTCACCATCCCCCCCAGTTCAGCTAACTGGGTTATCGAAGGCCGGCCATGTCTCTGGTGAGAAGTTCATGTAAAAGAACCATTGCTGACCTTCGTAAAGAGTAGCTGCCAAACCGTCAGTGTGTTTCTGTCCCTTGCTAACGGGTTGTGTCAGGAAGGCCATCCGATGTAAAAACCTATGCCAAATCAAACATGCGAATCAGATGACTAGCTGTGGCGACCCCTGAAAAAGGGAAAAGCCAAAAGGAAAAAAAAATATTCCAATAAATATTTAGGACTCTACAGACTCGAATATAGATACACACACACACACACACACACACACACACACTTTCCCAAATTGCAGGAATGTGTTGGACATATTGGTATAATCCAGGCTTGGTAAATCCTTGAAACATTTGATCGATAGCCAGCACAACACCAAAAGCTCATTACTGCAGCTTTCCTCTGTAATCCTGTCTCCTCAACCCCATTAGTTTTAAATAAATGCTCTTCTGCTTCCCTTGTACCAGCTGCAGTGGTGTGTGATCAGCACCAACATGTGTACCATGAGATCGCACTATCTACAGATTTGAGCTCGGTGAAATCTGATAAAGAAATCGGGGGGGGGGGGGGGGGGGTGGGTCACATTTTCATTTATGAAACAAATTGATATTGCTTATTGCGATTAGCAATTTATTTGCCACTTAATTTTGCTTTCAGTTTCAGTCTTCCAAAAGACTTGAACTCACCACATTTAACACTAACACTTGGCATTAGCAAGTTTACAAATTAACAGCAATGTATGTGTTATACAGAGTGTAATTCACATAATAAAAGTGGTACAAGTACTGCTTGTCCTATTATACATACTCATAAAAGCACTTGCAATTTTCTTGGCCACTGAATCCAACTTGGGTTGCCTATCTCAGCAGTGAAGGGCAGTCAGGGCCAGCAGTCTCCAACAGTCTCTTCTCTTTATTTCTTCATTCATTCATTTTGTACAAAGTAGTTTCTCTCTTAACTGAACTGCTTTTAGTGTGTGTATGTTAGATTTTTGTTTCATCCAATCAGATTTCAGCTTTTATGTGCTTCCATGTAAATGTAATCTGCTAGGGCCTTCAGAATCAGCAGTGCACACAATATATTCAAGTTAGATTTTTTTTTATGCACACAATGGCTGATGGAGGAGAAATTAACTTGGTGTCAGACTTTCTTAAAAATCCATTTATAAACGAGTAAAGCCAGACATCATAAGGAGAGGTCAAGGAAATTGAGGTAAGGATTACCATTTTTTTTTACTTTTATCTCAGCTGGCAGCTTCCACCGGTAACACAGGTGAAAGTGATGCAATGCTCAGAGTTACCAGCAGAAATGCGTGAAATGCAGTGCCACACCTTGCTATATTGTGTTTTGCATATTATTGACAGTTTTTATCATTTTGACATGAACCTGGTGGTATTAAGAGATGGACTAAGTCCGTTAAGTCCCACTGAAAGCCGAGGTACCAAATGCATGGCCCGCCACTGTACCTCAGACAACACTGGAAGGCAGGGCACACACTGAACAGCTCACGAGTTCATTGCAGTCCAACACATACAACCATTTATTTGCACTCTCAGCTGTGGACTGTGGGAGAAAACTGGGATACCTCGAGAAACCCAAGCAAAGGACAGAATACAGAAGTGCTCTTGCTGAGCCTGGGACTTGAGCCCAGGACTTCCATGCTGTGAGGTGGACATGCTAACCACTACATGGTCTATAAATACTGACACACATGATAATATTATGAAAAGCTAGTGATCTGCTCTCATCACTTCATTGTATCACCAAATATTTGCAATTATTCAGCAGATATTTAACTGTTGGCATCAGGGCCATAAATGTCATCATAATTACCATTCTTGCAGTCTGTTGATTAGAACATTATCACTAAAATAAAGAAGATAGCTATGAGATGAGGCTAGAGATACTCATGTTGAGTAGGAAACATAACCTTCGCGTCTCCAAAATGGAATGTTGTACCTGACAGCCTTGAACTCAGGAGGTCACCAAGGTGATGAGCAAGTCTTTTGCCACAGAGCCAGAAGAAGACTCAAGTGCAGAGCAGCCAAAGCAAAATGGATGGGTTTATTATAAACTAATCAAAAGTCCAACAAAACCAGAGGTAAAAAAAACTAGGGAAAAGACTGCTGAGTCCAGGCAAACAATTTAAATCCAAAGTCCAAAATCAGAAAGCAAAAAACAGGCCAAAGTCTGTTGCAGGAAAAAACAATCATGAAGCATGCAAACATGTTTTAGGGACAATCCAAAAAGTGTTTACTGTTATTCAAACCAAGGGAAAGTAGGGAGACAATTAAAAGAGAGTCAAGACAACAGTAAGGCTTGATTGAGAGTTAAGAGACACCAGGGAACTACCAAGACATAATGTGGGCAGTGGTGGCCTGGTGGTAAAGGTGCTATATCACTGATACCAAGGTTGGAGATTCAAGCTCCACTCTCAACAGGTTGTCACTGTTCCCCCAGTGCAGCTAACTGGGTTATCAAAGGCCGGCCATGTCTCTCACTGTCTATGGTGTAAAAGAACCATTGCTGACAATCGAGAAGAGTATGCTGCATAGCAGTCAACGTGTTTCTGCCCTACGATGGCCTGGTGAACCATCCAGGGTGTACTCTGCTTGTGCCTGGAGTCGGTTGGGATGGGTGTCAGACTCCCTGTGACCCTAATTAGGATTAAGCCATTCAGAAAATGAATGAATGAATCAAGACTTAACAAGAACACCAAACTTAAATACAGAGTTAACAAGGCACAAGACAGAAACAATATGTTATGGGTGGTCTAGGTAACAAGAGTATGTGGGGTCAATATAACAACAAGGGTCTTTGGTGACCTTTGTTGGTCAGTTTAGATCTGTGACAGTACCCACTTTACTTTTATTTGATGGTTGGAGATGAGAAATAACTCAAATAAAAAGTGCTAAAGAATTGGTCTCTCATAGTCGGTTGGTACGTGAGCTCCATGGTTGCCTATTCCTTGACCATTCAGGTGGATTTTAGAGGCAGCCTCATGCAAAAAATGGTGGTGCCATTTTTGGGGGAATATCCATTGCTTGAGAATAGGTATTTCCGGGAATCTGCCTGTCAGGGATCGGCGCAACTGCCCTAGAGGAGCCTCGGGGGGTAGGGTTTGCACCTCGCCCTCTTAAAAATGCAAGCAAAACACACAACTAAATGCTGGAGTCCGCTCGGGGGGAGTAACCCCGACGCCTGCCTCAGGCAGCGTCATATGAGGGGGGTGGGACAAAGCCTCAGGGTCCGCCACTCCATGATGGGGTTGAAATCCTGGAGCAACCAGGTTTGGCATGATAGGGTGAGTGATGCGGGAAGTGCAAAGGTGTCAGACACCAGCTGCTTTCGGCCACCTTGGTTGAATCTGAGGCGGTCGGTCCGGGTCAGCGCATGGAACAGGACTTCCCTGCAGGACGACTCTCACCTGCCTCTGGTATCAAGGGAGCTTAGTCTGCTTGGCGTCGGCATTGCAGCCCTCTCTGAGGTGTGGAGGCCTGGGTCGGGCGAGACAAGTGTTGGTGGGTACACCTACTACTGGTCTGGCCGGGCCGACGGTCTTCACACTCAGGGAGTGGCCGTCGCTGATCGATTGGCTCTCTTGGTATCGGAGGTGGTCCCGGTCAATGAGTGTATTATGTGACTGAGGGTGACTCACCCAGTGGGGACGCTCTCTATCTTCGCAGTATACGCTCCGACCGGGGTGAGTGATCAATCTATGAAGGAAACCTTCTATGACCAGCTCAACTCGGTAGTGTCAGGGGTTCCAGGAAGGGACACCCTGATTGCACTGGAGGACTTCAATGCGACCACTGGCACTAACCGGGATGGCTATGAAGCATGTGTCGGTCCTCACGGCTCTGGCGCCACGATGAAAGCGCCTTACTGCTTCTTGACTTCGCAAAAAGTCGGGGCTTAAGGATTGCTGGCACGTGGTTCCAGAGATCGGATCTGTGACGCTGGACTTGGTACTCCAAGGACGGCGTTACTAGGAAGGAGATTGACTATGTTCTTGTAGGTAGTCGCTGGCGGCTGGTCCAGAACTGCCGTGTCTTCAGAAGTGCCCAGCTCTTCTCGGGAGACCACGGGCTTCTGGTGGTAACTCTGAAGATCCGCTTCAGGCGCCCTGAGAAAGCCTCGGCTCATCAAACGTGACTTGACGTAAGCTGACTCGGAGACCCTGATGTGGCTTTGGAGTTCGTCAGTAGGCTTGGGGAATTCCTGGAGGATCTGGATGCGGGTGCAGGCATGGAGGATCTCTAGGCTGGTTTCAGAGACCGCATTCTGGAGGTGTCCTGTGGCTGCATACCGGGGTCACCCAGACAACCGGGAACGGCCATCTCCTCTGAGACCATCAATGTCATCGAGAGAACAAGACAGGTTCGACTCCACAGCAGAGCTGGACTGGCCAAGGACCTGAAGTGTGAGGCCGTCAAGGCGGTGCGAGGAGATCGGGAGGCTGCGGTCCACGATCTCTGTGAGACGGTCGAGGGCCACTTGAATTCAAGTGACTCTTGCCTGGCTTACAGAGCGTTGCGGAAAGCTGCAGACGGTAGTGTCCATACCGAGGAATCGGAAGTGGAGACTCGTTGGGCCGAGTACTTTGAGGACTTGTATCATGCTGACCCGCCCGCCCGGAGCCTGGTCGTCAAGAATGCTGAAACTCTTGTTGCCGATCCTCCCCCAGGCTGTGACCCGCCAACTCTTGAGGAAACTCGGAGGGTGGAGTGGCGCTTGGCGGATGGCAAATCTGCGGGAGTTTGTGGTATCCACATGGAAATGCTTAAGGCAGGAGGTGAGGCCGTCCTCAGGTGGCTGCTCATTCTTGTGTGCTCCATGTGGAGCATTGGTGTCATCCCAACTGACTGGAAACGGGGCATCATTGTCCCGATCTGGAAGGGGATGGGTGATACCCGAGAATGCAACAATTACCGGGGGTTAGTGTCCTCTCAGTTCCGGGCAAGGTCTTCACACGGATTCTACTAGACAGGATCCGACAGCTGCTTCTAGCGCACCAGCGCCCTGAACAGTCTGGGCTTACACTGAAGAGGTCTACCGTTGACCACATCCTGGCGCTCTGTGTCCTATCTGAGCTCTTGCAGGAGTTTGATAGGGGGTTCCTTGCCACCTATATAGACTTTCGCAAGGCGTTTGACCCGTTGGATAGGGAGGCCCTCTGGGGCATACTTCGTCTACGTGGGATCCCGTCGGCTCTGGTCCAGCTGATATCGTCGCTGTATTCTGGGACAGAGAGTGCTGTGAGGTGTGGGGGCTCCATCTCTGATTTCTTTTCGGTCGAGACTGGAGTGAGGCAGGGGTGTGTTCTGGCCCCCACTCTCTTCAGTACTGCAATGGACTGGATCATGGCGGCGGTATCGGTTGGATTGGCCTGCGGTGTGTCGTTCGGTGAGGTTCGGATTACTGATCTGGACTTTGGCCATGACGCAGTGATCTTCACGGAGATGGTGGATGTCCTGACGGAGACTCTCTGTTCGCTGGGTGAGGAGGCAGAACCGCTTGGTTTGCGAGTCTCCTGGATCAAAACCAAGACCCAGGCTTTCGGCGACCTCTTGGATGCTGCTGTTGACTCGATCGCTGTGGGTCGTGAAAGAATAGAGATCGTGGAGTCTTTTACTTACCTTGGCAGCGTGGTCCATCGTTCCACTGATTGCAGGGCCAAGATCAATCGTCGACTTGTCCTAGCCTACGGGGCGATGAACTCGCTGGACAGGACCATGTGGCGGTCGAGGTATCTGAGCAGGTGGATGAAAGCCCGAGTCTTTCGCTCCCTTGTACTCCCTGTCCTCCCCCTCCCCTCCCCTCCCAACAAAACTACTTACATTTTTATGTGAGGTGTGCATCTGGGTCTGTGCACATGTCTGCATATGTGTGTATTTATATTTTATTTATATCTTATGCATTATATTTGAATGTTTAATTGTTATTATAAGCATTTATAGCATTGAATATGTATTTATTGATATTATGTACACATATACAAGTATGTATCCGTGAGTCAGGGGAGTGGATCCTATTTCGCGGAATTCGGTGGTCGCGGAAAGGGAGGGATCCCTGAATACCAACAAAACCAGCAAGTGTGTAATCTGGTATTAAACACAACTATAATAACTATAACAACATAGAGTGAATATTAGTATTATTATTCAGAATAGGGAATAATAATAATAATAATAATAATAATAATAATAATAATAATAATAATAATAATAATAATAATAATAATAAAAGAAAAAAGAGAATTAAGTGTATAATTGAGAAATAAAACTAAGCCTTTGAATTATAATAAAACTAAGAGAAAGGGGGGAAATAAAAGAAGTGAATAATAACACAGAAAGATTCAGTTTTAAATATACGAATAAGAAAAAGATAATGAGTATCAAGACACAGATGTAATACTTTAACTGCAATATTAAAGCTCTTCATAAATTAATCCTAATTACTAATTAGATGAACACAACTGTTGCATTACTGATTTTGTCTTCAACATTTCACATCTAATGAGAAAAATGAATGTGTTGATTTAGTAAGAACAGTGAAGTCAGGTGTTTACGTTGTCAGAGCAACACGCAGACAGTAATGTGCATGCACGAGGTGAGAGATACACGATTATCAGTTTTAATGGTATTCATGTATCAACCAAAACACGAGCATGGGAGCATCAGAACCCAGTGAGAGAATCGGGTCAGAGTTAGTGTGGGGTTTTATAAAATGCCTTCTGAATTTATACTCTTTACATAAAGAACTCTTGGTGCACAGCAGATACACAGGCTATGGCAGGGGTGAAAGTGAGATAAGTTTCTTGCAAGAGCTCTGCGACTCAAAAAGTTTTTTTTATTTAGTGTGCTTGAGCAGCATACTAAAGATGTTAATGAAGCCTGTTCTTTTCTGACTTTGATTCTTAAATCCTGTGCACATTATTGAGGGCATAATGTAAGATGTCAGACACATAACGTAATATATGGCAAAACATTTATTTTCTGGTAAAGTGTACGGTCCATCGCTGGTCTACTGCATAGCCTCCCTGCTTCATATGATTCCTCTGCAGTATTCACTTTCTGGTCCTCAACTTGCTTGTCATCCCTCTTTCTCTTAAACATGAAATCAATTTTCTTTGCATTTTTTCCCCCTTAATGTGTGTGAATCTGTGTTTAGATTCCCTATAAAAAGGATGCACATGACCCTGAGCTGACCCCCCCCCCAGCACTGTCTGGGGTCCTTCCATCAATTTAGCAACCAGCCATCCAATGAAAAGAACACATTAATTTTCCTCTCTTCCATGTGTGTTTGTTTGCGGAAGGGAGTGGTGCTGCTCGAATGACCGTGTATTTCAAGACGTATAAAACCTTACAATTTATAACTTGAGAAGTTTTGTTTTGTTTATTTGGAAAAATGACTACCCTGTTGTCTGCAAAAAAAAAAAAAAAAAAAAAAAAAAAGCAGGAGTGGGCACTGCATTAACGTTATGCTGCAGTAAGTGACTGCCTACTACAGGTTGTAACCTCTCATGGTAAGCGAATACTGTAACCTACAAAATATAATGTTGTTCCAACACTAAAACCTAGTTCAACACATCACAGAATGCAAAAAAGAATGGGCTCGCATTGTTGCTTTTCTGAGGCATTCCAAGGCTTTTATTTCTTATTGGCATGGCATTCCGGTTCTTTCCAGTTTTCTTTCACCTGTGGGCTACGAGCAGATAAAAACAATTCTCTGTCTATTCCCTTGTGCCACAGTGCAGTGGGTCTAAACTGGAGGGAAACCATCATGACACAGAATCATTCATCCATTTTCTGAACCGCTTAATCCTAATTTGGGTCGGGAGAAGGCTGGTGCCCATCTCAGCTGACTCGAGGTGAGGTTAGAGTATACCCTGCACAGCTCGCCAGGCCATCGCAAAGCAGAAACATGCTGACGGCTTTGCAGCCTACTCTTATTGAAAGTCAGCAATGGTTCTTTTACTGAACCTCACACCATAGACCGTGAGAGACATAGCCGGCCTTTGATAACCCAGTTATCTGCACTGGGGTAAAGCAGTGACAACCGTTGACACTGGGGCTTGAACCCCTAACCGTAGGATTGGCGAATCCAGCAACTTACTACCAGGCCACCACTGTCCCCAGACACACAAAATTATTCAAAAATATATTAATAATTAAATCCACATTTTTAACTTAAAAAAAAAAGAGTACCCCATATATAAAGGACCAGGGGAAAGTGTCTCACGGGCCGGGCTGCCAGTTGAAGAGGCCGGCACTACTCTAACGTGCATCGATGTTCAATGCAAATTTTATCCTCTTGGGAAATCTACTCTAACGTCAGTTAAGTCATGTACTGCATGCCTCACAGATTCCTTCATGGTTGCATTGATCCGACACTTGAACCATGATTAATTTCAACACGTGTATGCAAACCACGCCTTACTGCTTCTGAAGTTACTTCCCTGGTTTTCATATATTTAGACAGAAATGTGTGGAATACATATACTTAATGCTGGTTGACCCACCCCCCCTCTTTAAGATTAAAGGTCATCAGCCGGGTGAAAAGAAATCTTTATATTTTGGACATGGTTTGAATTTGCCCGGAGTGTGAAGAGTTGCAGCTCCGCCACTAGTTATACAGACTTAAAACATAACCTTGACTTTGACTCCAACTGCAGTTTCAGGTTAGGATCTGTAAGGTGATGACCTAACATATAATATTTGATGTGCATGACATGACAAATGAACCTTGCATGTATATCAGGGAACAGAAATGGGTTTATAAATAATCACAGTTCTATGTGGAGGATGTTGGGCATTTCATCTACATCTCAGTGCAAAGTTTACGGTGATTCACAGATTCAAATCTGTGTTGTGCACTGAGTAACATATGCAGCTGAAGCTGATATTGTATGTGTGTGTATGTGTGTGTGTGTGTGGGGGGGTGTTATCATACTTCTTTTTTTTCCCAATCCAAATGACACTTTGGACACACTGCTCAAAGTTTCATTGCTGATCTCCACTCTGTCCGGTACAGATCACTCATCTAGGATTTTCCTCAATCCCCAGGGACTCACTCTTTTCTTGGCAGATGGAAACGGATTATTGGGTTTTTGGATTTGGCAGCTTCTTTAAATAGATTTGGGAAGGCAGGAGACCTGAGGTAAAGAAGTCCATCCTGGATCGGTTACTGGAGGGCACGAGTGGCTCAGCGACTTGGCTTTCTCAGATATCAGGGTCATCATACTAAGCCTGGGAGGATTTGTGTGTGTGTGTGTGTGTGTGTGTGTGTGTGTGTGTGTGTGTGTGTGTGTGTGTGTGTGTGTGTGTGTGTGTGTGTGTGTGTGTGTGTGTGTGTGTGTGAGAGAGAGAGAGAGAGAGAGAGAGGGGATGGGGGGGTGAGACAATAATGTGAATGGGAGATAGGGAAAAAAATGTTACGTGCTACTCAGAATCTCTTCGGGGACACCAAAAGAAATAAGCGAGATTATATGTCGTACAGTTACTCCCTTTTAAGTTTTTTTTTTTTTTTTTTTTCCCTTTAAAGTCTTCAATGATCTTCTTCCCAGCACATAATCTAAGTCCACAGTGTGGGTCAAAGCAAACAAATATCCAGCATCGGACACACCAAAATCAGAATTCAAAACTGAGTTGAGAGAAAGAGTGGTGAGGAAACAAGAAGAAAAAGCTCATGCATTAACTTTGGACTTTTTGTACAATAAGAATACATAAAAAAACTTCTTAAACAATACATGAATCATCTTCTTTTCCTTTCGCTTTTTTCCCTTTTCTCGGGAGTCGCCACAACGAATCATCTGATTCGCACGTTTGATTTGGCCGAGGTTTCTACGTCGGATGCCCTTCCTGTCACAACCCTTTAAAAAGGGACAGAAACACGCTAACGACTTTGCAGCTACTCTTTATGAAAGTCAGCAATGGTTCTTTTACATGCCTCTCACCATAGACAGGGCAGTGGTGGTTTAGTGGTATAAGGCGCCGGATCGCTGATCCAAAGGTTGGGGGTTCGAGTCCCACTCTCCACAAGGTTGTCACTGTCCCCCCCAGTGCATCTAACTGGGTTATCAAAGGCCGGCCATGTCTCTTACTGTCTATGGTGTGAGGCATGTAAAAGAACCATTGCTGACTTTCGGAAAGAGTAGGCTGCAAAGCCATCAGTATGTTGCCGCCCTGCGATGGCCTGGTGAGCTGTACAGGGTGTACTCTGCCCTCGCCCTGAGTTGGCTGGGATGAGCACCAGCCTCCCCGTGACCCTAATTAGGATGAAGCGGTTACAGAAAATGAACTGAACTGAACACCATAGACAGTGAGAGACATGACACGCCTTTGACAACCCAGTTAGCTGCTCTGGGGGGACAGTAACAACCCTGTGGGGACTTGAACTCCCAACCTTAGGCTCTGCGGCCTATCCACTAGACCACTACTGCCCCAAACAATACATAAATATTCAAACTAATAAAGGACTAACATAATAACAGGTGAACATTGTCAAGTAACAAAACCAACAGGACTATTTATGAGACAGGACAAGAGCAAAACTATTTACATTACATTATGCTACTATGGAATACACATGACACAAGTGGGAAGTGGGATTTTTTTTCATGCTGTTCCCTAAAATATATATAAAACACATAATATAATTTTTACTTTAGTAAATATAAACTAAAATAAATATCCACCCATTTATTTGCTGAGTATCTTAATCTTGAGCAGGTTGGACCCTAGATCAGTCAACCCTGGGCAAATATGAAGTACACCCTAAACAGTGTACCAGTCTATTGCATCACAAATATACAACCATCCACATTTACACTCAGACCTAGTGACAATTTAGTGCAACTAATTAGCCTAATGTACACACTTAAAAAACCAAACAAACAAAAAAACCCCACACATAAATGGGAAGAGAATGCAAACTCCACACATAAACGCCTTCACAGAGCCGAGATTAGCGTCCTCCTGACCTAAGCATTTAACACCAATTTACATACTTAATGCTAAATTACAAACCAACTTATTGACATCAATCTAGCAAGTGAGCTAATTAACTCTGACAGCAAGTGTTAGAGCAAGAGAGCTAATTTTAGCTAGTGAAATACATCGATTAAAAATGGAGCCATGATATTAGACAAATGGAATTACTGTCAGGAGGCATGTTGCACAAAATGAGCCAATTAACTAAAGCACCAGGTTAAAAAACACAAGCAAGCTAATAGTAAAACAAGATCATTCATAACTGATAATTTCACAGCATTTGAGATAATTATATACAGTAGGCCCTCGTTATTCGTGGGGGTTTGGTTTCCAGCCCCTTCCTGGAATGAAGATAATTCGCAAGTTTGGTACCCGGAAGTAAAACCCCATGTATCATATTAGATGAGCGAAAGTAAAATACTATGTATCTATTACATGTGATAAAAATGCTTCTTAAACACATTCTACAGACAGCCTTACTCATAATACTTTATTAATGTAGTAAAATGTAGTAATGATAAAGAAAAATTTATTTTTACTGTGATATTTATTGATTATAAAATATAAACATTAATACAGCATATGAAACAACACCTTTAAATGTATTTTCCTTGAAACATAGGGCACTGTAGTTTTCAAAAATGGCCACTAGAGGAAGGTATTGCATTAGGCGTGAGATGACTGAATTCAGGTATGAACTGCATTAAATCCGAGCAGCTCAGCCACGCCTCTCAGCCGGAGCGGGAAGAAAACAGAGTTCTAGAGTGAGAGAGTTAGAGAGCGTTACAAACCACAGAAGCAGTGACGTGATGTGAGTTAATCCTCTGGCACAGAGGTGAGCATGCTTTTGTTTATCGTGAGTACATGAGAATAGTGAATTCAGGTGTGAGCCACCGAGCAGCTCAGCCATGCCCCTCAGCCAAAGCAGAGAGAAAACAGTTAGTTAGAGGCACAGTGCCAAAATTAAAGTCCCTCCAAAACACAGACCATAACAAAAATGACATAAAAGAGCAAGAAAATTCTCACAACATATTCCAAGCGACATGGGCAAAAGCCTTCTCCAAATCCACAAAACACATGCGGACAGATTGGGCAAACTCCCATGCTACCTTCAAGATCCTGTGGAGCATATAGAGTTGGTCAAGAGTTCCCTGGCCAAGATGAAAACCACATTGTTCCTCCTGAATCCGAGGTTTGACTATCGGTTGGATCCACCTCTCCAGTACCCCTGCATAGCTTTTCCTGGGTAGGCTGAGGAGTGTGATTCCCCGATAATTGGAACACAGCCTACTTTTTAAAAAGGGTGACTACCACCCCGGTTTGGCAATCCTGAGGTACAGCCCCAATGACCACACGATGTTGCAGAGATGTGTCTATCAAAACAGTCCTACAGCATCCATCGCCCTGAGATATTCATGGCGGATTTCATCCAACCCTGGGGCCTGACCAACAAGGAGCGTTTTGACTACCTCAGTGACCTCCACTCCAGTGATGAACAGACCCCTGCCCAAACCCCCAGGGTCTTCCTCCTCCACAGAGGGCATGTTAGTGGGATTGAGGAGGTCCTCAAAGTATTCCCTCCACCTCCTGATGACATCCCCAGTCGAGGTAAGCAGCTGCCAACCTCTACTGTAAACAGTGTTTGTGGAGAACTACTTCCCCCTCATGAGGTGTCAGATGGTGGTCCAGAGCCTTTTTGTGGCCAACCGGTAATCACTCTCCAGGCCCTCATCAAACTCTTTCCACGCCCAAGATTTTGCATCTGTCACAGCTTTGGCTATAGCACGTTTGGCCTGCCGGTACCTGTCTGCTTCCTCGGGAGTCCCACAGGCCAATAAGACCAAGAAAAAGGCCTTCTTTTACAGGTGGACAGCCCCATCACTACAGGTGTCCACCACCGGGTTTGGGGGTTTCTGCCATGACAAACACAGACAACCTTCCCACCACAGCTATGGGCGGCCACCTCAGCAATGGAGGCATGAAACATGTCCCATTCGGATTCCATGTCACCTGCCTCATCTGGGACATGGTTGTAGCTCTACCGGACGAGGGAGTTAACGGCCTCTCGGACAGGAGACTCAGTCAAACATTCCCAGCAGACCCTAATTACATGCTTGGGCCTGCCAGGTCTCAAAGGCAGCCTCCCCCACCATCAAAGCCAGCTCACCACCAGGTGGTGATCGGTTGACAGTTCAGCTCCCCTCTTCACCCGAGTGTCCAGAACATGCGACCGCACATCCGGTGACACGACTACAAAGTCAATCATCGAACTGTGACCTAGGGTGTCCTGGTGCCAAGTGCACTTATGGGCACCCTTATGTTCAAACATGGTGTTCGTGATAGACAACCTGTGATGAGCACAGAAGTCCAACAACAAAACACCATTTGGGTTCAGACTGAAGAGGCCGTACCTGCTGATCTCACCCTTCCAGGTCACACTATCATTGCCCACATGGGCATTGAAGTCTCCTAAGACAATGAGTGAGTCTCCCGAGGGAGCTTTCTCCAACACTAAAGACTCCAAGAAGGGTGGGTGCTCTCTGAAGTGTCATTTGGTGCATAAGCAGAAATAGCAGTCAGGACCCGTCCCCCCACACAAAAGCGGAGAGGTGCTACCCTTACATCAATAGGATGTCCACACCAGCTCACTGCCCCTCATTATGAGCACTCCAGAATGGAATAAGGCCCAGCCTCTCTCGACATGGGTGGCTCAAGAGCCTGAGCTATGTATTGAGGTGAGCCTGACTATATCTAATCAGTATCTCTCCACTTTACTTACCAGCTCAGGCTTCTTCCCTGCCCGAGAGGTAACAGTCCATGTCCCAAAAGTCTGAGTCAGTAACGAGGATTGGTCCGCCACAACCCATGCCTTCGGCCACCACCCAACTCACATTGCACTCAACCCCTATAGCCCCTACCACAGGTGGTGGGTCCATGGGAGAGCGAACCCATGTCTCCTTTTCGGGCTGAGCCTGGCAGGGCTCCATGGACTTAAATTCAACCACCAGGCACTCGCCTTTGAGCCCCTCCCCCAAGCCTGGCTCCAGGGGTTGACCACAGTGATCCATGTCCAGGCAAGGGACTGTTTCCTTATTTTCTTTTTATTTGGCATAGGGGTCTTCTGAACAGCACTTCGTCTGGACCTTCACCCATGACCTGTTTGCCTTGGGTGACCCTACTAGGGGAATTATGCCCCCAACAACATAGCTCTCAGGATCATTAGGTCATGCAAACCCCTCCACCACAATAAGGTGGCGATTCACAGAGGGATTTTCACAAAGTTCATAATAATTTAATTGCAGGCAGTATTACTCAGTAACTTAAATAGTTGTGGAATTGTGATGTGGCATGCAAAAAACAAAGGCTAAAGCTGTAGACCTAGAGTCCGGTTTAGATGGAAAGTCTGTGAAGTCTTTAGGTGAGCCCCACAGTAGAAGAATGCTGCACCACCATCTTTGTTGACTTGAATTAAAAATGTTCATGCACTGTGTCCGTTCTTTCAGGTATTTAAGTTTAGTTGCAAATATGTAAATTGTGGCAGTGGTGGCCTGGGGTAAAGGGCACTGGATTACTGATTCTAAGGTTGGGGGCTCAAATCCCACTCTCCACAAGGTTGTCACTGTCCCCCCAGTACAGCTAACTGGGTTATCAAAGGCCGGCCATGTCGCTCACTGTCTATGGTGAGAGGTTCATGTAAAATAACCATTGCTGACTTTCATAAAGAGTAGGCTGCAAAGCCATCAGCCTGTTTCTGCCCCTTGCTAACGGGTTGTGTCAGGAAGGGCATCAGACGTAAAAACCTATGCCACATCAAACATGCGAATCAAATGATTCGTCATGACAACCCCTGGAAAAAGAGAAAAGCTGAAAGGAAAAGAAGATGTTGCAAATATGTAAATAAGAAATAGTTAAATAAATAGTCACATGTAACATGTTCGTAAATTATGAAACTTCAGATAAAGACATCACTGATTTACATAAAAGTGGCGATTGTTCACAATACTCAGAGTAAATCAGAAATAACTCAAATATTCATGCACTGAGTGTTTTCTCCAATGTGCCTACCAACAAAAGACAAAACACACTCTTAGTCATAAAAGGGTTTGTGGTTTATGTCTTTAGCCAGTTTTTCGCATTTTGTGTCAGAATTTCAGACATGTGTCATTATCTTGCATTCTAAAGATGTCACTCATCCAGATTTTGTGCTGCTGGAAAATCGGACCTGCATCTCAAATAGAATAAAAACCTCTTTTCTCTTTTCTGCTGTTACTTTTTCTTGTTCCCGCCGGACAGTGCATTACCGAGTCACTGTAATCACAAGGTGTGCTGCTTTTATGTGCCGTTACATCAAGAATGCCCTGATCTGACAGACAACACAAAGCCATGGACACGAACAATGAAGCTAAATGTCTTACACAAGCATTATTGTTGAGTAAATTATTTGCTGGGTGACAGAAACTAAAGAAACTGTAGATTTCTATAGCAATCTGTAGTAAAAGCTATAGCTTCACAAAAGTACTATAGATTTTTATAATACATTTTCAGAACGGTGATAGACGTTTTATAACAGCATCTCTGACAAGAGTGCAGGTTTAATGCTTTCATTCTGTTATCGTTTCTATAGTAACAGATCATTCACAGTGTGATGTTAATATAGATTTCTTTAAAAGGAAATTAAGCCCAAACCTAATAAAAGCTTGCATGCATAGTTTATGTCTGTTTCTATTAAATCATGCTGTTTCAGGAACCTTTTTTCATGTAGAGAATGAAAAAAATTGCAATAACTCTGCACACTGGGGGTGCCATTGTGATGCGCAAAATGATCCTCTTGTAGCTTTTCCGGCAATACAGAAATACTTTACATATGAATTCATAGACTGGTATTCTGTCTTGTATATGTATGAGTGCCTACTTGTTTTAATGTGTGTAAATGGATTTACGTATGATTTTTATTTGTGCTTGGAATCAGTTTATTCAGAATGTTACTAGTTTATATGTGATTTGTTAGCTTGATATCAGAATGCTGTTATTATTGCCATTTACTTGCCTTATATGAATGGACAGAGCCATATCTTATACTTGCGATTTCACACTTTCACAAAAGTGAAGTAGCAGCATTTTTAAATTGGCTAATGCAAAACTATTAAACCAATTTTTAGCAGGTAGCAACTTCGAAAATCCAAGTAAAACCCAAATGCAATAAAAATATGCACATGTTTATGTGTAACAGGTGAGTTTGAAAGACATGTCTTTCAGTTCACTTAAAGGAGATGGCTATGTAGCTTTTGTGGGATTAGTCTCTTTCATCTTAGTCTTAGAGGTGTAAGTCTGAGTGGACACCCCCCCCCCCCCCAAAAAAAAAAAAAAAAAATCTGCTCTGTCTGCCTATTTGTATTTTTAATCCTCCTGTCTTTTGTTTTTTGTTCACCTATCTATCTTTTTAAAAATCTTTACTTCTGTCTATCCTCTATCATGGTCTTTCTGCATGTATGTATAATTTATATAATCTGTTTCACCCTCTCCCCGACCCACTTTCCCAAATCAACACCTACTAATCAGTCTATACAATCTGCTAATTGCTTCCTCTTCTTTTTCTTCCTCCTTTTCTTCTTCTTCTTCTTCTTGCTCCTTTTCTTCTTCTTCTCTTCTTCTTCTTCTTCCTCTTCTTCTTGTCCTGCTGCTGCAGATGTGTGTGTGTGTGTGTGTGTGTGTGTGTGTGTGTGTGTGTGTGTGTGTGTGTGTGTGTGTGTGTGTGTGTGTGTGTGCGCGCGCGTGTCCATATATGACACTAAGTTTGCTTTCGTCATCCCAACAGGTTGAAGAATGTTACCCTGTTAGCACACATAGCACCTCAGCATCATAGTATCAAACACACACACACACACACACACACACACACACACACACACACACACACACACACACACACACACATACACACACACACACACACTATGAACAGCACACACACTTTTCTGAAGATGGAAACACTTCCGTGATTATCCACTTTACACTCTGAACATGGAAACTGAAAAATCTCATACTTGCTCTCTCTCTCTCTCTCTCTCTCTCTCTCTCTCTCTCTCTCTCTCTCTCTCTCTCTCTCTCTCTCGATATTGTGCTGGTTTCTGTTGTTGATGATTCCTTTCTACTGTTTGTGTGCTTTGTTAACCAGTCTGCAAATCTACAAATATTCGATTATATAGAAATAACAATGTATAAATGTATAAATGTATAAGTTCTCTGAGAAATCCTGTTCAGTTAGCTCAAAGAAACCAGTTTGTTAGCATGACATGTTAGCCAAGTATTTTTTTTTGGCAGAAATGTGGCAGTAGTGTGTTATAACAACACTTTATCTTTGCTTTCTGTGTAAAATTGTAGACGTTTTGCAATTAAAAAAAAAAAAAAATCAAGTTAAAAAAAGTTTGTTGTTTGAGTTAGCAAAACACACACACACACACACACACACACACACACACACACACACACACACACACACACACACACACATATATATATATATGGTGACCCTACCAGGGGCATTATGCTCCTGACAACATAGCTCCTAGAATCATGAAAACCCCTCCACTATGATAAGGTGGTGATTTAAAGAGACAAACAGGTCCTGGGAGAAAGTCCAGACGAAATGCGGTTCAGAAGACCCCTGGAGAAGGACAACTCTTATTCTAAACCCAGGCAGATGGAACTCATTAGCCTTGTCAGACATCTTGACAAGGACAAGTCTAATATAAATCCTACGACCCAAGGACCTCACTGTTACCATCCTAGCATGCTTGGCTATAGCAGTTTAACCATAGGTGTAAAGGATGGGGCCAGTACTGCGAACACTGAACTCCACCTAAAAGCTCCATTGCGCAGGCTAGAGGGATGCGTCCACATCTCCATTGACACCAAGTCTGAAGCCCTGTAGCAATGAGAGAGGGACAAAATCGACAGGTAGTAAATGACACTGGAAGCCACAGCTCTAATCCTGCATGCAGGCGATTCAGGATATTGGTCATCTGGCGTTAACTTGAGACGACAGCATCACCTGGCTGCACCCTGAATGACCAAGCAGCCCACTTTAGGGATAGCACGGCTTGCTCCACATGAAGAGGGGCCTAGAAAAGGTGGCCTAAACAAAGTTCATCTCTCATCACCCAGTTGGCTTGCCACGGTCAATGGGCATCTTCTTAAGCGGTCAAACAAATTCAAAGCAAGGAAGGTACACACCCACCTCTTCTTCTTCTTCTTTTACTTTCGGCTGCTCCCTTCAGGGGTCGCCACAGCAAATCATCCGCCTCCACCTCACCCTGTCCTCCGCATCTTCTTTTCTGACTCCAATGACCTTCATATCTTCCTTCACCACATCCATAAATCTCTTCTTTGGTCTTCCTCGAGGCCTTCTGCCTGGTAGTTCCAACCTCAGCATCCTACTGCCAATATACTCACTATCCCTCCTCTGTACATGTCCAAACCATCTCAATCTAGCCTCTCTAACTTTGTCTCCAAAACATCTTACGTGGGCTGTCCCTCTGATATACTCATTTCTGATCCTATCCATCCTCGTTACTCCCAGAGAGAACCTCAACATTTTCATCTCCGCTACCTCCAGCTCTGCCTCCTGCCTTTTCCTCAGCGCCACTGTTTCTAAGCCATACAACATCACTGGCCTCACCACCATCTTGTACACTTTTCCCTTCATTCTTGCTGACACTCTCCTATCGCACATCACACCGGACACTTTTCTCCAACCATTCCAGCCTGCCTGCACACGCTTCTTCACCTCTTTTCCACACTCTCCATTGCTCTGGATTGTTGAGCCTAAGTACAGATAGTACAGTTAGTACAGATAGTACAGAAAGTACAGAAGGTACACACCCACCTCTAAGGGTGCAAAAACTTTAAACTCGCATATTGGAACATCAGAACCATTCTCGATGCAGCTGACAGTAACCGCTCTGAACGTCGCTCCTCTTTGATAGCACATGAACTATCCAGGCTAAATGTCGACATTGCTGCGCTTAGTGAAGTCTGCTTCCCAGAAGAAGGCAGCTTCCATGAGCATGGTGCCAGATACACCCTCTTCTGGTCAGAGAAACCTGTAACAGAAAGGCGTCTCTCGGGTGTTGGCTTCATTGTCAGAACCTCCATCATTTCCAAGCTGGAAAATCTGCCAATCGGTCACTCTGACCGCATCATGTCCATGTGCCTCCCTTTGGAGAACAAGCAGTATGCCACATTTTCCAACGTATACGAACCAACTCTTCAAGCTGAGCCTGCAGAAAAAGACAAGTTTTACTTGGAACTCCGCACTCACTTACAGCGGCTTCAGAGCCAACCACAGACATGGTGTTCGTCCTCAGGCAGTCGCAAGAGAAGTGTCGGGAGCAGAACAAAGGACTGTATGTCAGGTTTGTGAACCTGTCCAAAGTATTTGACACAGTAAGTGGGAAAGGATTGAGGAAGATCAAGGAGCGCCTTGGCTGTCCCCCAAAGTTCCTCAGGATGGTCATTCAGCTGCATGAAGACCAACACGGCTAAGTCAGGTAGTATCACGACCTTTCTGAAGCATTATCTTTTGTACGCGGTGTGAAACTGTTTGTGTCCTGACACCAACCTTATTCAGCATCTTCTTCAGCACAATGCTTAAGCAGGCCTTTGAAGACTTTGACGATAAAGATGCTGTGTACATCCGTTACCGTCTCGACGGCAATCTGTTCAACCTCAGGAGATTACAGGCTCACTTAAAGACGCATGAGCAGCTGTTTCGTGAGCTCCTCTTCGCTGATAACCCAGCCCTCATTGCTCACAGTGAAAGAGCCCTGCAGTGCTTAACGTCCTGCTTCGCAGAAGCTGCTCAGTTCTTCGGGCTCAAGGTCAGCTTGAAAAAGACAGAGGTCCTCCACCAGCCTACTCCCCGGGATGAACACCGCCCCCCTCACATCTTTATTGGCAAGACTAAGTTGAAGACGATTCACCAGTTCACTTATCTAGGTTGTACCATCACACCAGATGCCAAGATCAATAGTGAAGTTGACAAACAGTCTGACCAGTGCAAACAGTGCCTCTGGCAGACTCCGCAAGCGAGTCTGGGGAAATAAACATCTGAAAAAAGGCACAAAGGTCAGTGTATACAGAGCCATAGTAGTCACCACCCTGCTGTACAGCTGAGTTGTGGGTAACCTACGGTCACCACCTTCGACTACTTGAATGCTTCCACTAATGCTGCTCTCCATACTATCCTCAATATCCACTGGAGCGACTACATTACCAACATCGAGGTTCTTGAACAGGCGGAGATCACCACCATGCTGCTCAAGTTGCAGCTGTGCTGGGCAGGGCACATCTCCAGAATGGAGGACCATCGCCTACCCAACATGGCCCTATACGGCGAACTTTTCTCTGGCCACCGTGACAGAGGGGCGCCAAAGAATCACTGCAAGGACTCGCTCAAGAAGTCTCTCAGAGCCTGTAACATTGACTGCTGCCAGTGGTTGATACTGGCTGCTGACTGACAGGCCTGGCACTACATGAGACACCAGGCCGTCTCCTCTTTTGAGGACTTTCATAGGGCCAACATGAAGGAGAAACGCCGCAGGAGGAAGAACCGAGAAGCATCAACCAATATACCAGACCAGACTTTGAACTGCAGCCACTGCGGTCAGATTTGTCTTTCCCGCATCGGTCTTGTCAGCCACCAGCGTGCAGTCTACGTGAACATATATATAAAATATTTAAGCTAGTTAACATTTACAGTGAAGACGAATGAAAAACAATGATTATGATACATTCAAGAATCATACTGATTGTTTTTCATTTGTCTTCACTGCAGGAATCATGTTAGTTGTCTAGAAATAGCCACGTAGATAAGAAATCTTTGTACAATAACAATCTTTGATTTAAAATTTTCTCTAGTGGTTATGATAGCAAACTGATTGAGGCTAAGAGTGAACACATTACTGGTGAAGATTATTAAAAATCAAAATGTGTCTTTTAAAATCCTATGAATTCTCTCAACTTGTGTCTCTGAAAAATGCACTAACATGGTCCACCAGTTTAGCCATGAGTATCAGTAGATAACTCCAGTGCAGTAATTCTTTTTCCCGCTCTTCATGTTCTCAGCAGATCATTTCCATCTGTTCATATTGAACAGAATGTTTCCTCCTCAGTGCATTCACACTCTAATCCTCCTCTGTTCTTCGTGACAGCTTCTACACTCTGCTGAACTGGACTCTCCTGTTCAGAGCCCCTACTAATAAGAGGATTTCGCAGAGGAAACGAATCCCCCCCCCCCCCTCTTTTTCTCTCTGTTTCCCTCCTGATATCTGCAGCTGACCGATCTGCCCTGCAAGCTTTAGAGGAATAAAAGATCAAGGTTCTTTTCATTATAGAAGCAGGATTATTCAGGTCAAAGTCATTTCTCTTTTTATGAAAAGTGAAGAAAGAAGGCCTCTTTCCACAGTAAAAGTCATGCACAGTAGGCTAATTAGCTGTTCTAAACCACCCTTGGGTGTGAGCGTGAACAGTTGTACGTGTGTTGACCATGCAATGAGCTGTATACCCCGCCTTCGCCCACAGTCAGCTGAGATGGGTGCCAGCCTCCCACGATCCTAAGCGGCTAAGAAAATGAATAAATGAAGTACTGTAACGTACAATACATACAAGCACAATGTTTTATATATGATATAACATGTATATATCTTTATTTACATCATTAAACACAGTTCCGGATAATAAATACACTCAGAGTATTTAAGAGACTGTATGTACCTGTGCAGAAGTTCATTTGTCACATAGCGGTAAGTTGTTGCTATGGAGATGATTTTCTGTATTGTTCTTGATGACCTGATCGTCAAGATGCTGATCAGTATAAGTCTGTTGGAGAATGAGTTCCTCTGTGTCTGTACTGGATCATGAGGGGTGGAATGGGTTGTCCAAAATAGAGAGCAGTTTTGTAATGATGTCTTGTTCCTCACTCACTGAGATATCCCCATATTATGGCCAATAATAGTCCTAGACTTATGGATGAGTTGTTAATCCTGTTGGCATCCCTTGGCACTGATGCTGCTCCCCTGGCAAACCATACCAAAGTAGATGCTGCTCGCTACTATATGCTGTAGAAAAGCTCTGACATTTTATTACACACACACACACACACACACACACACACACACACACACACACACACACACACGTACACACACACACACACACACACACACACACACACACACACACACACACACACCCACACACACACACACACACACACACTGAAGGATCTGAGCTTTCTCAGAAAATAAGAAGTGTCTGCTCATCTCCTTCTTGTACACAGCATCAATGTTGTCTCTTTAGTCCATTCAGTCATTCAAGCTGACACTTAAATATTTGTAGTCTTTCACAATTTCCACCTCATTACCCATCATGGTTATTGATCTGCTCACAGTCACATAACCCCCCTGAAGTCAATTACCAACTTTTTTGTCCTCTTAACCTTTAGAAGCAGGTGGTTCCTGATGCATAAGTCCACAAGGTTATGAGTATAGCCACTGTACTCTGAGTCCTGTTTACCTTTAATGCACCCAC
This sequence comes from Plotosus lineatus, assembly GCA_024760905.1. NCBI lineage: Eukaryota > Metazoa > Chordata > Actinopteri > Siluriformes > Plotosidae > Plotosus > Plotosus lineatus. The sequence goes on from CM045731.1 coordinate 30,220,541, forward strand.
CACTGCGGAATTACACAGGGTAAACAGATATGGAGATGGAACAGTTTCCTGAGGTGCTCCTGGACTTTCATATTCCTGATCTGACTGTCGCTGGCTCAGGTGGGTCAATATCGGATTTTTGTCCACACAGCAGGCAGCTTAAGCGCACTAAGCCTTTCTTAAAATGATACTTCAGGAGCATCCTTTTGATTTGATCAGAACAATTAATTCACCCAGTGGACTGGAAAAAAAAAAAAAAAAAAAAAAAAAATATATATATATATATATATATATATATATATATATATATATATATATATATATATATATATATATATATATATATATGTGTGTGTGTGTGTGTGTGGGTGTGTGTGTGTGTGTGTGTATATATATATATATATATATATATATATATATATATATATATATATATATATACACACACACACACACACACACATATATATATTTATATTTTTTTTTTTTAAGTTTTATTTTTAAGTTTTTAGTCCTAATTTCTGCAAAACTCTTCAAGGTCAATTTCAGTTTGAAAAGTTACGATTTGAGCTCTCCAGAACTCCCCCCACACACACACACACACCTTCCTTTATCTCCTTGTTCTTCTTCTCTCTTTCTGTCTACTTTTAGCTGCTCGAGGCGTGTGAATGAGGAATGAGGTCACTCTCTTTATAAACGAGTCTCATTCACTTTGTTCTCTCCTAGATTTCTTTTTCTTCTCGTCTCACTGCCCATCCAAACAGGACTTCAGTACAAACCCGCTGAGCTCGCTTTCCTGTGATTCCTCTGCAGATCGTCCTCTCTTCTGATCCGTAACAACTCACAGCTGCACCTCATCCTCTTCTTTTGCCTTTTAACCCTTTTGTGCACAAACACCTGTCATTGGGCCCACAGAAAGGTATTCCGTGGCTCCGTCACTGTCTGAATTATTTAAATGAGTTGAGGATTACATTCCTATAAAACCAATTTATAATTAGGAAAGAACAATATGCTGTACTTCTTGGTTGTTGTGTATTTTTGTGAATTTAAAAAATATACAATGGGCAGTGGTGGGCTAGTGGTATAGGGCGCTGGATCGCTGATCCAAAGGTTGGGGGTTCCCAACTCTCCACAAGGTTGTCACTGTCCCCCCCAGTGCAGCTAACTGGGTTATCAAAGGCCGTCCATGTCTCTCACTGTCTATAGTGTGAGGCACGTAAAAGAACCATTTCTGACTTTCGACAAGAGTAGGCTGCAAAGCCGTCAGCGTGTTTCTGCCCTGCGATGGCCTGGCGAGCTGTTCAGGGTGTACTCTGCCTTCACCCGAAGTTGGCTGGGATGGGTGCCAGCCTCCCCATGACCCTAATTAGGATTAAGCGGTTACAGAAAATGAACCGAACTGATGAAAAAATATACAAAGTTACACAACCATTGGTCGATATTGTGGCATGGAGTTTGTGGAATTGGAGAAATTAATCCCTCTGAATAAAACTGCATCCCAGATTTGGAAATTGACATTTTGGGGGTGTCAAGTCATCTAAGCACAGCAAAGGGGCATTCACACGGGAAGTAATGAGTGACAAACGGCCATGATAAGACAATGAAAGCCAATGAAATGATTTATCACAAGTGAAATGTTCTCAAATGCTGTTAAGTGGGTGGATATGAAGTTAAACTGAACTTTCCCATAGAGTGGTTTGAGCAATTACAGATAGTGTTGATTGACAGTTGCCAACAAACACTGAAGTTCCCAAAACATTTACTGTAGGAAAACAATTAACACAACATGAATGATTCTGTCGGCTTAATTAACATTGAAAGTTATCTCATTATTGCCATTTGCTTTACAATTACACGCAAAAAATGAACAAGGATAAGAAAAAAACACAAGGCTTATGGGTACTGCCTGGTGGCAGCCTAATGGAATGAGTTCTGCCGGACTGCTCTTCTGCCACTGACTCTGCCTTTTGGGCCATGGAATGTCACCTCTCTAATGGGGAAAGAGCCTGAGTTGGCGCTCGATGTTGAGAGATCAGTATCACAATACTTTATTGATCCCAAAGGAAGTTATGTGCACACACTTGCTCCAAACAAAGTAAAAATGAGATAAAGTCCTGATGAAGAAAAATCACACACACACACACACACACACACACACACACACACACATATATATATATATATATATAAAATAAGTTGTTAATATCTTTGTAAACAGATACAGAATGAATCCTGTCAGTGAGTGATAGGTACAGTACAGTATTATCAATAACATAAGCAGTACAATGTAAATGTGGGGAAAAATGCAAATGTATCACAGTGAATGTTGTTGCCATATGGAGGGTTTATACAGTTTAATGTCCACAGGTAGGAATGATTTCCTGTGTTTTTCAGAGGAACATTTAAGTGGTATCAGTCTCTTACTGAACATGCTCCCGTGACTCAGCAGGTTGTGTAGTGGATAAATACAGACTAGATATAGTCGGACTCACCTCGACACATAGCTTGGGCTCTGCAGCCACCCCTCTCAAGAGGGGCTGGACCTTGTTTCATTCTGGAGCTGCTCATGGGGAGATATAACGAGCCAGTGTGGGCATCCTTGTCCCCTGTCTCGGTGCCCACATGTTGGGATTGTCCACAGTTAACCAAAGTGTAGCCTCCCTCCATCTCCAAATGGTTGGATGTGTCTTGACTGTTGTTTGTGCTTATGCACCAAATGAAAGTTCAGGGCACCCAGACTTATTTGAGTCCCCGGAGGAGTGCTAGAGGACACACCCACTGGGAACTACCTTGTCATCCTGGGAGACGTCAAAGCCATTGGGGGCAATGACAGTATGACTTGGAAGAGTGTGATTGGTAGATGGAACCAATTCAATCTGAACCTAATTTTGCTGTTGGACCTCTGTGTTCGTCATGGTTTGTCCATCATGGAGACCATTTCCAAACATAAATGTGTACATAAGAACACTTAGCACCAAGACAATCTATGCTGCAATTTGATGATCAACTTGTGGCCGCATGTCTTGGACACTTCTGTGAAGGGTGGAGCTGAAATGTCAACCGATCACCCCCTGGAGGCTACCTTCCAGATCTAGGAAACGTGGTCTGGAATGAGGTTCTGCCCCAAGTGGAAGAGTTCAAGTATTTCGGGGCTTTGTTCATGAGTGAGGGGAGGATTGAGCAGGAGATGGTCAGGCAGATCAATGCAGCCTTTGCTGTTAAGTGTAGTTTGTACCGGGGCAGTCGTGGTAAAGCCTGAATCTGAACGCTCATGGAAGACTCCTTGTATAAATGTTAAAGATTATTGATTTCAGTAACATAGTTAAATGATAGTGCTCCTCCGATTACATTCAGCTGCTCTGTGGTTCTCTTTGATCAGTGCTGGTTCTGCAGTGAGCTGGTCAGTACTAGTTTATTATTTTTTAATATATATCAGCTACACAAATATACATCGGCTCAGAAAAAAGTTTAAATGTACAAGCAAATAGAACAATGATGATAAAGAGTAATTTTATTTGTGAGAATCTATACATACCTGAATTAGCTGTCACTGATGCAACAGAGAGTTATTAGAGATTTCAATCTGTTATTTATTATTATTATTATTATTATTATTATTATTATTATTATTATTATTATTATCATTATTATTATTATCAGTATTATTATTATTATTGTTGTTAATAATAATAATGACAACAACAACAACAACAACAACAACAATAATAATAATAATAATAATAATAATAATAATAATAATAATAATAATAATAATGCTGATGATGATGATCATCATCATCATCATCATTAGTGGAGGCTTAATGGTTAAGGTATTGGCTTACTGATTCAAAGGTCAGGGGTTCAAGCACCTCTAGGTTGTCACGGCTGTCCGGCCTCCCCCAGTGCGGCTAACTGCATTATCCAAGGCCAGCTATGTCTCTCACTGTCTGTGGTGAGATTCATGTAAAAGAACCATTGCTGTCATTGGAAAAGAGTCGGCCACTGGATTGCCATCAGAATGTTTCTGTGTAAATGGTTGTGTGTGTTGACCCTGTGATGGTCTGGTAAGCTAAGATGGGTGCCATCCTCCCCACAACCCCAATTACGATTGAACGGTTCAAAAACAAACTATCATTGATTTTCTAGGCTACTTTGTCCTTAGGGTCACAGTAAGGCTGACACCTATTTCAGCTGACTCTGGGCGAGGTACATCTTGGACAGTGCACCAGGCCATCGCCAGGCCAATACACATACAACCGCTGTGCCTGTTTTTGAATTGTGGGAAGAAACCAGAGAACCTGGAAAGAGACCCTACAAGCAAGCACATGGACATCATGCAAACTCCACGCAGAGCCACCCGATCTGGGATCAAACCCAAACCTTCTCACTGTGAGGTGCCCATGCTAACCCCTACACCACCGAGCCACCTGAATGAGGTATAATAATAATGTTTGCTATGCACATCTGCCTCACAGCAAGAAGGTTCTGAGTTCGAGTCCCAGGTTCAGCTTGGGTATTTCTGTGTGGGATTCTTCTGGTGCTTGTGTGAGTTTTCTCCGGGTTCATTAGTAACTGGCTCTTTCAAATTGCCCCAGATGTGAGTGTGATTATTGAAAGTTGTGTGTGTTGTCCCTGTGATGGACTGGCCAACTGTTCAGGGTGTCCCTCACCAAGAGCCTCCCTTGCAACCCTAGAAGGATTAAGTTGTTCATCAAATGAATGAATGCAGAACTTATGTATTTGTTGTGGTGAAGACGGAGCTAATCAGGAAGGTAAACGTTCTCAATGTACCTGTCACTTTATGTTCCTGCCCTCACCTATGGTCATGAGTTTTGGGTCGTTACCAAAAGAACAAGATTGCGAAAACAAGTGACTGAAAAGAGCTTCTTTGCAGGATGGTGGGGCTCTCCCTTACAGAAAGGGTGAGAAGTTCACAAGTAACTTTCACATTATGACTGAATAATTTGTTTGTTTATTTTCACTTTAGGGTGAGAAACTTGGTGTAGGTTGAGAAGCTTGGACATCCAGGAGAAGCTAGGAGTAGAACCGCTGCTACTGTTGACAGGAGCCAGTTGAGGTGGCTCAGGCATCAGATTACAATGTGTCCTGTATGCCTCCCTGATGTGGTGTTTCGGACATGTCCAACCGGGAAGAGACCCTGGGACTATGTCTCTCAGCTGGTTTGGGAATGCCTCACCCCTCCTCCTCCTCCTCCTCCTCCTTGGAAGAGATGGAGTGGGTGGCTGGGGAGAGGGACGTTTGGACGTTTGCTGCTTTGACCGCAGCCCCTGCAACCTAGACCTGGATTAAGCAGTAAAAGATGATGATGTGGATGATGCAATACTTTTGTCCATGTTTCCAAAATGGTCAGCATTTTCTGTGAGCATATTTTAATATGTATTTAACCTTTCCTCGTGCATGACACACAATAGTCTGTTACTTATTTATCACTCAATAATAACAATAATAACTATGATAACAATGATAACAATGAGCCATGTATAATGATAATACTATCTCTTTCACTTTTAAAAACTTATTAATTTAAAAAATGTGTTATTCTTTCAGAAGGAAAATTTTGAATGGTAATACACGTGCACACACACACACACACACACACACACACACACACACACACACACACATACTGTATATATTATAACGTTTTTTTTCAGGTATATGATGGGAGGACATTTCTGCTTGGCAATTCTCAGCAGGTGGGATGAAGCTGTGCTGCAAGAATTTATTGCACATAAAAAAAGATGTTTCTCGCCAGTATAGAAGGAAAAACATCATAAATAAGAAACATAAGGTTCTGCTGTAACAAGAACACATCCTCTACATATGCACGCAGGCACACACACACACTCACACACACACACACACACACACACACACACACACACACACACACACACACACACACACACACACACACACACACACAGTGAATAATTCACTGATAGTTGGCTGAATGCATGGTGCGGTCATGATACTGGTCATTATCTATGCTGTAAATATAAACACATGAAAAAAAGAAAAACAAAAATTGCATTCCCAGTGCAATTGTTGACTTCATTTATTCAGCTCAGTGTGAGTGAGTGATGGGAGTCTGTTTGATGAAAAAAAAAAAAAAAAAAAAAAAAAAAAAAAAAAATATATATATATATATATATATATATATATATATATATATATGTGTGTGTGTGTGTGTGTGTATATATGTATATATATATATATATATATATATATATATATATATATATATATATATATATATACATACACACATATATAAAACAATAAACTTCTCTCCTCGCTTTACAGAGCAATCTCCAGTAATTTTATTATTAGCAGTGTTGTTATATGAACCTTGAACATGAAACTGGATTTGTTTTTTTTTATATTTGCACACTACATGAAACCTTGTATGTGATGCTTTAATGGTGAATTTTTTTTTTTTCATTTTTATATACAAGGGATCCCTTGCTACTTCACCTTGCGACCTCAGTGCATCACTTTTTTTTTTTTTTTTTTTTAATATTTATCGAATTTAAAAATAAGGAAATTAAGGAAGAATATGGGAAAAAGTTAAGGAAAATGCCACAAAAATAAGGCCAAATTATGCAAGAAAAAACCCTAGACACAGACAAAACAAAAAACAACCCAAAATCTCCCATCAAAACTAATTGCATTGTTGCATTTGTGTGTGTGTGTGTGTGTGTGTGTGTGTGTGTGTGTGTGTGTGTGTGTGTGTGTGTGTGTGTGTGTGTGTGTGTGTGTGTGTATGTGTCTTCTTCTTCTCATGCAATGACATCTGTATGTATGTGTATTTAAATTTTATTTACATCTTATGTTATTTTTTAATGTTTAATTGTTAGTATAAGCATTTCTAGCATTGAAAATGTATTTATTGATATTATATACACATATGCATGTCTGTATATGTCAGAAGGTGGGTATCCTACTTCGTGGATTTCAATGGTCGCATGGCGATGTCGGTCCCAATTAACCGCAGAAAGTGAGGGATCCCTGTACTGTCTTGTCCTGTCTTAATCCCGTAAGAAAAATAATTTCCTTAACCTACACAAAGTAAGCACACACACACACACACACACACACACGCGCGTACGTAAACAGTGAGCACACACACAGTCGGAGCAATGGACTGCCACACACACTGGGTGTGGCCGGAGAGCAGTTGAGGGGTAGGTGCCTTGCTGGAGGGCACCTCAGCCATTTACGTGGAGAAGGGAAGGTGCAGTTTACTCTGCCACTGCCACACATTTTTCCTGCTGGTTCAGTAATTGAACCTGCAACCTTTCAGTCCCCAAGCCACTTCTCTTACCTGTTAACACCTCGATGTGTTTTCACCAACAGTTACTCACTTTTTATTGAAATAAAGAAACAGATTTCATTTTTCTAACTTGCAGTTTATTTCCTGATCTCCTTTATGTTAGTGTTATAGACTATAGATAGTCAATGGATACAATGGCTGTATGAGGTATTCATTGGGATTGGCAACAAAAACAAAACAGAAAATGTAAGACGACACAGACTTTTAGCTGGCTAACACAAAATGGAGAAATCAAGGGGCTACCAGGGGAAACCAAATGTACATGGAAGCAAATGAAAAACAAAAACTACAGTGGGCGGAGCCTGTGAAGACCCTAATGCAGTGAAATATCATGAAGATCAGAAGGTGTGGAAGAAGGCCCAGTATTCACTTTCTGATTGTGCTGAGAGTGTAACTAGCACCATGGGAAATGCAGTTTATCAGAGAATCAGGCACTGACCCCAACACCACCGAGCCAGTTGAATGAGGTATAACAATAATGCTTTGCTAGGTACATCTGCCCTCAAGCAAGAAGGTCCTGGGTTCGAGTCCTGGGATCAATTTGTGCATTTCTGTGTGGAATTCTTCTGGTGCTTGTGTGAGTTTTCTCCGGGTACATTAGGTCACTCGCTCTTTCAAATTACCCCAGGCGTGAGGGTGACTATGGAAAGTTGTGTGTGTTGTCAGTGGGATGGACTGGCTAACTATTCAGGGTGTCCCTCACCCAGAGCCTCCCTGCAACCCGAGAAGGATTAAGTCGTTCATCAAATGCATGAATTAACTATTTATGTATTTGGTATTTAATACTCAAAGTAATAAGTCATATTTTTACAGAATATTTACTGTGGTGTGTGTGTGTGTGTGTGTGTGTGTGTGTGTGTGTGTGTGTGTGTGTGTGTGTGTGTGTGTGTGTTTTCCTTTGAGTTCCTTTTATTACAGATTCTCTCTCTCTCTCTCTCTCTCTCTCTCTCTCTCTCACACACACACACACACACACACAGAGAGAGAGAGAGAGAGAGAGAGAGAGAGAGAGAGAGAGAGAGAGAGAGAGAGAGATAAAGGATCTCCACTGTAACTCTAAGCCAATCCCGGACTCCTCCTCCTCCTCCTCCTCGTGCACTTTTTCCCCTTCTTGCAGAGAGATGCGCCTCTTTTATCTTTTGATCACTTTTTTATATATATGTATATATACACACCAACTTTCTCTTTCTCTGTTGTTTGTATGCAGCGTTTTTTTTTGTTTTAAATTACACCCTTATACATAGTGTATAGATATTATATAGAAAGATTATATTGTGATGATGATGATGATGATGATGATGATGATACGATGATGATGATGATGATGATGATGATGATGTCTGCCAGCTGAGGCGGGTGGACTCCAAACGCTGCGATACTCCGATGCGCGGCGGCGTGCGCGCGTGTGCGCATGTATAGAAATATATACGTGCGTGTGTTTGCGCGTGCGCGCGCTCGCCGGCGCCCGTCTGCGTGTGCGCGCGCGCGCGAATGGATTAAACTGGAGTCCGCGCGGCGAGCGGCACAAGCGGAGCGCTGGGAGGAAAAATAGATGCGCGTGAGAAGACACCCCAGTTTTTATTACCCATCACCCCGATCTTGATCTTGATCTGCTTCCGGTCCTTGCACACAGGTCCACGTGGAGGAGTTGAATATACACTCGTGCGATCTATATATATATACGTGTGTGTGTGTGTGTGTGTGTGTGTGTGTGTGTGTGTGTGTGTGTGTGTGTGTGTGTGTGTGTGTGTGTGTGTGTTATATTTACTGCTATTTCTTCATCATCTGGTTCCTCTCGAGGAGAATGTAGACGGATTGAAGGATCGGATCCGGATCCTGATCTCCTCGGGCTTGTGGAGGAAGAACGAGGAGGAGAACATGTGGAGGTTATAAATCTTTAGAATGAAACCGTGTTCATCTCATGCAACTTGATATGATGGAGTTTTTTTCATGATCAGCCCGTTTTGTGCTGCACCGAATGGAGAAGCTTTTTCACTTGCACCATCATCTTCATCTTCTTCTTCTTCTTCTTGAGGAGCACTACGGGATTCGGACTTTTCCGGATTTCTGATTCTTTACATTGATTTTTTCAGAAGAGTGGATTCGAAGGTAATGTGATTTCCCTGCTCGGAGTGAAGGATATGGGCTGCTGCTTTATCGGATGCTCCAACAAAATGGTTTTTTGGATCGGACCGGATGGAGGAGAACCGGGCAGCAGGAGGAAATCCGACACGTGAGGAGCTCGAGCTGCTCTGACCCTGACCGAGCTGATATTACCGATTCAAGGTAAACTTCCCATGCTTATTAGTCTCATTTCACTTCACACTTCTGTTGACGTACAGCGTGTGTGTGTGTGTGTGTGTGTGTGTGTGTGTGTGTGTGTGTGTGTGTGTGTGTGTGATTTGAAGCTGTCCTGTTAAAACATGGAGGCAAAGATTTGTCAGAAATTAAATGAATGGTGTTTGCTCTGATGGAAATGATCCCACCTTTAAATCTGTAATAGTGCAGTTCTGATAAACCAGAGGTCTAAAGGTGTGTGCGTGCGTGCGTGTGTGTGTGTATGCGTGCGTGCGTGTGTGTGTGTGTGTGTGTGTGTGTGTGTGTGTGTGTGTTTGGTTGGTTAAAGCAGTGCCTTCTCATCCACAGCCTCACCCTGTGCTGAAATCAGTATCAGCAAAATGCACATGTGCACCCTGATCTCAGGGTCCTCTCTCTCTCTCTCTCTCTCTCTCTCTCTCTCTCTCTCTCTCTCTCTCTCTCTCTCTGTCTGTGTGTGTTTGGCAGAGGTCCAGAAAGATCATATATAGTCATCTGCTTCTTTCACTTCCATAGAAGACACATGTGGGTTACACCAGCGGTGCGGTTCACTCCAGAGACACCATCAGTCATCTCAATTTGGAACATGAGTGAGAATGAGAGAGAGAGAGAGAGAGAGAGAGAGAGAGAGAGAGAATTAGCAAGATGGACAGAAATGCACACTGATGGTGATGTGGAAAATGAAAGGGTAAATGAGAGAGAAAATGGAGAGAGAGAGAGAGAGAGAGAGAGAGAGAGAGAGAGAGAGAGAGAGAGAGAGAGAGTAATAATGAATGATTGGAGAGAGAGAGAAAGCTGTTTGGGATTCATTAGTGCATGAGTAGAATGGATGGATGGAAGGACGATGGATGCACAGATGGATGGACAGCATAATGCAGGTCTGCAGTCTAAATCCTGTCCTCACTCATACGCTTTGTATTGTGATGATATCCAGATGATGATTATTCATTTTTATTGAGAATCCACAATCCATGCAGACACTGAAGGTCTCGTCAGATGAGGAAAAGTGGCTGATACTGGTATTTGCAGTTTGGTGTGAAGTTGTTGTGTTGGCCTAAAGAAGTGCAGTCCCTCTTCAGTTGGCTGGTGGTGCTATAATTCAGTTTATGCTGCAGCTGCAAGCTCTCTCTCTCTCTCTCTCTCTCTCTCTCTGTGTAAAACCACATCACAGTGGTGCCTTTTAAGAATTCCCAACAGATTCAATCAATCTGCTACTGTTTTTAAAATTGAACATTTTCCCCACTTCCTATAGTGTAACATTCTGTGTAGTGAAAAGAGCCATCAACCTGCCTATCTACCCATATGTATAAACACTTTATTTATTTTTTTTTTTCAGCCCAATGCCTTGCATGTAAGCCTATCTCAGATATTCAGATCATTATTCCGGCTGTCAATCTCAAGCCAAATCCGCATCCCCATACACATTAATATTGCATCGACCATGGCAGCGAAACACAAGCTAGCTTTTCCACATTGCTAACGGTAAAATAGACAGGTAGCACTGCAGGTGGTGCATAGTATCAGTTGTAATGCTACTCATAAAAGCACCCCTCCATCTTCATCGCATCGTTGTTGTTCAGTATATTAGAAGTTCAGCTACCATAGAAACTGATTCCACCGAGCTGATAAAGAACTCGCTATGTGTACCAAGCACCGAGAGCTAAACACTAAAAAGGTTCAAGTTAATTAAAAAGAAAACGATGAGAAGAAATTTGGAAAGGATTACAACCTGGAGGGTTTTTTAGGTTGTTCATTTGGAGGATTAGCAGATAAATGCACAGCAGCGGATTTTTTAGTGGTAACCTTACTAGTTATGAGCCTAAGGATATCTCACACTCCAAGAATAGACCAAATTCACATTACGACTGCGCATGTGCGGGGAACATGACCCAACATCTGGCCCAAGCATCACTGCTACCAAACTTTCTCGTAGCACTTGCTTTTGTATGTAAACACATCTGAACAACTGCCACATAAAGCCCGCCTTAAGCCTTAAATTATCGATATGCCAGGTGCGCGTTGTGCCGTAGTGAACTGTGGGAACGGCATTTATCATCTCGAGCGTTGGAAAAAGGAAATTTGCGGTATACATGCCTGAAAATTTGGGACTAAACGCGTGTACATGTTCGCCGCCATTCACATTATTTACCTTCCCAACCAAGCTGAAGGAACCAGAGGGACGCAAATGTTGGATTAAAGCAGTAAGTTTATAATTAGTGTTCTTTATTCAAATTCATAGACCCTATAGACTATCTTACCTTTTATTTACCTGTTAAATTACCATAAAAATCGGTGATGCCGTAATCAT
>CM045731.1:30237500-30247500 GCA_024760905.1 Plotosus lineatus
ATCAGAGTTATGTTTGGTGTTTATATATCTCTCCATACATGTGTTATTAGGAGCCATAAAAGTCTAATGTCCTCATATATCAATTAAATTAAGTGTGGGTGCATTCTGCAGTGTGTTGCAGGTGCTGCCTGACCTGAATCCTTCATGGGATATTTTAGAGATTGAAAGGACAGACTCAGGGTTTTTAGAATGCAGCAGGCACTTTTGTGAGTTGAGCAACCGCAAGTTGAAAGACAGCGAAGCTCTGTTGCTCGATACCATGAATGACAACACAGAGGCCGCACTTGTTAATCAGAGAGGAATATTCCCTCTTCACTGACATTGTCAAATATAGATCTACCATTTTGATGAAGATGGTGGCACATATCGATGCAGCATGCTGCCATCTTGACTGTTCACCACTCAGACAGGATCACAGGATCTGGTAAGGACAAAGGTAGAAGAGTGTGAAGCAAAGCTTCTGAGCTGAGCCCCATACGAAAGACGTTGATCGCTGTCCCAATTCCATCTATCCTTTTTTTTTTTTTTTTTTGTCCATTCGTGTCGACTGACTTGCTGACTTGCTTGGTGCCAGAATGAACTGAAATGTTTTTCACATGTTTCCTGTCCATGGTTAGTGCAAAAACAAACAAAGTTCCTTTGGATGATTTAACCCTTTGGCTGTTCATACACATGTCAGCTCTTAGCACTCCTTCGCACCGCTTGACTTCCGCTGTTGTTGTAACAGGATTTCACTAGATTGACCAAAATTAGCTAGTGTTTCAGTGAAAATAAAGCAAATTACCGTGTTTGACGTAATAAGCGCCTGCTTCAATAAGCCCCCCGTTTTTTTTTTTTTTTTTTTTTTTTTTTTTATCTTACATCTAATAACCGCCCATGTGTACTGAAAGCAAAATTGTAGATCAAATTTCCCAATTTTATTTGATCAGTCTCTGTACCAGTAAAATCAATGTCAGCAGCCGAGGTACTGGCGCAAGTGTTAGACTCAGGTGTTCAAAGGGTTAAAGAACTGAGTTGAATGTACACATTCACTCTTTTTGTAGTGTATAGACTCCACCTTTGACACACATACACAGATGGACACGTGCAAAAATTTTTGCAGCGATACGGAACACAGACTTGTTAAATAAAAAATAAAATGAACAAGACAGGTGATAGAAATGAACACATTAGTTAGACAGTGAAAGGCAATGAACAGAAAATTCAGCTAACCACTGATATAAAATACAGTACATAGACCGCATATCCAATATGGTTATGGCTGTTATGGCAAATTGATGAAAACTTCCAGTATTAGCAAAAAGCCAGACGTCAACATTTCTCTTTTTGTAATTGAGACTAGTTTCCATTCATTTCTCAGCAGCTATGAGAGAGAGAGCTATTGAGAGATTTCATCTATGGCTTATTTTGCTCTCTTATAATTGCTTAGCTCTTGCTCGTTTTGCTGTAATGCTTAATTCTTTACCTGTGTGTGGCTCAGTGTTCAAAGGCCCAGTGGAAATAACAATGGGATCCTTGGTCGTGTGTACCCTGATATAAATTGTAGCTACAGGTCATGTCAATATTGCTGTTTGGTTTATGGATCTCCATTGCGGAGACAAAGTTGTGAGTCCTCGAAAGATTTATGAAAGCTTGAAGGAAATTTCTGAGGGTGTTATTGGAATTTATCTAGCATGACTCATTGTTATATTGTTAAATTTTTATAAACCTTGCACTACTATTGTACAACTGAGTTACACATTCATAAAATTCATAATAAAAGGGCAAAATTCCAGAAATCATATTTTAAATTTAGTAACTAAATGTAAAGTCCAATAGTTTAAAGTATACAATACTGAACCATACACAGTACAAACAGTGAGATAACAGGCACAGCACAACTTTTCTATCCAATAAAACTACTTGAAACAAACTAAAGAAAAATTACACCAATGCATACATGAAATGTGACGGTCCTCTATGACTGATACTTTCAAAATGTTTTGTTTACCCAACCACACACCATAACTGCTATGTTGGCTACACTTTTGTGCCATTTCAGGAAGTCAGGACTTATTTAGTGCCTCCGTCCAGGCCATGCATGGTCTATGTATTTTTCATCACTGGTGTTAAGGATGATTTTTAAAAAAAAAGAATTTCCTTAAAGGAGCCATAGCGGGGCTGGTTTTGTGGTGGTTACGGTGCTGCACTCGTGATTGGGAGGTTGTATATTCAAATCCCAGTTAGACGCCCACTGTGCTAAGACCCCTGGACAAGGTCTTAACCACAAGTGTGCCTCTGTTCACCCAGCAGTATAAATGGGTACCAGTAAAAATATACTGGGAAGGTAAAGTGTGATGGACTACCATCCCACCTAGGTGGAGTTGTACTCCTAGTCGCTTCACGCTATGGAAACTGGGGATAAGCACTGGCCTGATGAGCCACTATGGCTCAGGCGTAAAAATTCCACTTAAGCTTTTAAAGGAGCCATGCTACTGTTATAACACCAACAAGAGGTGTCGACCTTTTCATCTACCAAACAGAATTCCTGTTGTTTCTCCCTGCAGGACACTCATGCAGACCCAGTGTTTATTATAGTGGGACATTTTAGTTAACAAACCTTACTTCTCTCAACCGTAACATTGATCAGTTTTTTGATTTCCCAAGAGATGTAACTGCACACTGGACCACATCTATCATTTCATTACATTCATTATAGTCCCCATCATAAATCTGAAAATGCGGGACCCTTAGCCCTTACGTGCCTCTTATGGCATCTTGCTACATCTTGTGAGGAGGGGCAGCCCTCACAGAACTGTTGTCCTGAGCCTGCCTCCACGCTAGAGGTCTTGCACAGTGTGGCATCATGTCTCATAGGTTAAATAAAAATGGTGGAGGTCGTCTTTCCAATGTTTCTGGGAGCATCCTCTGTCACGCTTTCCAAGTTTGAGTTCACCAAAGAGCAGATGTTTTGGAATTGTATAGTCATCCATGTGTGACACATGGCAAAGCGAGTGACGTTTCCTCTGTAGAGACTTAGGTGTGTCTCTAGCAAGGGCAGCATCATAGGGCAGCATCATTGGCATAGAGGAAGTCATTCAGTTTTGTAGATTGCACTGTCGACTTAGTTTTGAACCTTTGAAAGTTGAAGAGCCTGCCATCAAGTTTATATTTGATGTCCATGCCAAATTCTGGAATGGTTTTGTGGGCATGACAGAGTTTGAACAAGAAGAGAAAGATAAACAGTTTGGGGGCAAGGATACATCCTTGCCGCAGAATGCTGGTTACTTCAAATGGCGATTTAGAATCTCTGCCAATCAGTGCTCATGCTTCCATACCATCATTAAAGCTTTGTCTGATGACTACTTTGGACAGAATCCCATTCTTTTTTTACAGCGCCCACATAAGACATCTACTGACCATGTCAAAGGCTTTGACCAAGTCTACAAAATGTGTGGTTCATGATATTGTTCCCTACATTTCTCCATGAGTTGCCTAAGAGTGAACATCATATTGCTGGTGAGCAACAATTTTTAAAACTGCACTGTGCCTCAGGGAGAACCTTCTCTATGTAGGATCATACTCGATTTAGGATAACAAACAGCTTGCCAGTAACAGAAAGGAGCGTGTCTCTGCCATAGTTGTTGCAATTGAAGTGACATTACTTTTTGAAGATGGTGATGATGTTACTGTTTTTCATGTCTTGGGGCACTCTCTCCTCTTCCCAGATAGAAAGAAGTAGGTCGTGAAGCTCCAAGAATGGATAATCACTGTCTACTTTAAGAATCTTGTCTGGGATGCAGTCCGGACTTGGGGTTTTGTTGTTGGCCAGTAGGTTGAGAGCCGACCTGAATTATCCAGTGGTTTGGTGGTACTTCTACGGCACCTATAGTCTCTTCCTGTGGCAGCTCATCAAGAACAGTGGTGCTTGCCGTTTCTGGTTGGTTTAGTTGTTTTTTAAAAGTGCACATCTGCCTCACAGCAATATCCATTGTTGTTTATCATATGATATTGTATTATGTACTTTCCATTTCACTATCTTCTATGGGAATCCAGTCCTACCTGTATGAAAGCAATAAAAATATCTTATAACACAAATATACACACTCTTAATTCTTTACAAGTGTAAAAACCACACATCATTATTGTGACAGCGGTGAAGGCCACACATTCTTAATTGTGACAGATGTGAAGGCCACACTTTCTTAACTGTGACAGATGTGAAGACCACACCTACTTGACTGTGAACACCACACCTTTTTAACTGTGTTAGTTGTCAAGACCACACCCCCTTGATGGCAACAGGTGTAAAGACCGTTTCCCAGATAGAAAGAAGTAGGTCGTGAAGCTCCAAGAATGGATAATCACTGTCTACTTTAAGAATCTTGTCTGGGATGCAGTCCGGACGTTTTATTGATATTACAATTTTACTCCTTTTTGTTTAAAACGTTGCTGCATTGGCTCCGCTGTTTGTTGCCGTGAACATGGTAAACGGTGTGTTTTGGAGAATTGACATCACAGGTGGGATAAAATGGTGCAGTAAACAGCAGGGTATCTGTTTGTGATAATGAGCTGTCAGTGGCGAGCTCTGATGTCAACACCCTGCCTGTGTGAACTATGGAAAAGTGACAGCTGTGGATGGGAATAGACACTTTGTGTAAAGGCCAATGAGGTTTTAATGTAATTAGGTGTGTGTGTGTGTGTGTGTGTGTGTGTGTGTGTGTGTGTGTGTGTGTGTGTGTGTGCGCGTGTGTGTGTGTGTGTGTGTGTGTACATGCGTGCGTGCGTGTATGTGTGTGTGAGACATTTCTTCTCTGCATGGGGGGGGGTGTCTTTGACACATTTTTAAACCAAATAGATATGAAATGTTTTGTAATTTTTAAAAATATACAGATACTGTGTCTATTAAAGTTCACAAATATCTCCAGTGCTGTGTTTCTGACTGGTGTTACATAATAACTTGATTTACTGATTAACTGGAAAGTAAAAATACTCAGGCAGCACCTCCTTCACTGGGACTCTTAGCCAGGGAGGCCACAACTACTTCACTCAAACTAATGGGTGGAGAAACAACACCTCCTTCATGGGAATTATCAGGTGGAGAGGCCAAGCCTCCTTGATGGGACCAACAGATAGAGAGGCCAAGCCTCCTTCACTAGCACAGACAGACAGCCCACATGTCCTTCACAGGAACTGATGTGTTGAGATTATTCATGGAGACTCTTCTTTTCCTTTCGGCTGTTCCCTTTTCCTCAGGGGTCGCCACAGCGAATGATCGGCCTCCATCTTTATTGAAGTCATATTAATGATTTGCATGTTTTGATTTGGCATAGGTTTTTACGTCGGATGCCCTTCCTGACACAACCTGTTAGCAAGGGGCAGAAACACGCTGATGGCTATACAGCTACTCTTTACGGAAGTCAGCATTGGTTCTTTTACATGAACCTCTCACCATAGACAGTGAGAGACATGGCTGGCCTTTGATAACCCAGTTAACTGCAATGGGGGGGACAGTGACAAATTTGTGGACAGTGGGACTCGAACCCCCAACCTTAGGATCAGTGATCCAGCACCTTTTATCATCAGGCCACTATGGCCTGTAAATTCTTCAATGAGACTGATAGCTAGAAAAGTCGCTCCTTCTTTACCGAGACTGACAGGTAGAGAAGCCACACCTCCTTCATTGGGGCTGACAGGGAAGAGAGGCCATACTGCCTTTAGTTGAAATGATGGATAAAAAAGCCACACCTCCTACACATGGCTGACTGTTAGTGAGGCCACACCTCCCTTTCTGCAAATTACAGATAGAAAGCCACAGGAGTTTTATACCAGGAGTGAAAGGTAGAATTTCCACACTTCCTTCACTGGGAATGATGGGTATAGAAGCCACACCTTCTTCACCAGGGCTGACAAGATTAGAGAGGCCACTCCCTCTTTTCTGTAACGTAGCTGTACTAGGCGGATTCAACTGTTTCACACATCTCTTCGGGATCTTTACTTTGCTCTGATCAGATCTGATTATTCAAGTCTAATTTCCTCTGATGACTCCTTCTCCATTTTCCACTTCATGCTTCTTCGTCTTTAAATGAGCTTCGCTACTGAACTGTGAGTGCTGGAAAGGAAAAAGCACCAATGAATCAAGACTCATTATTTTGCTTTCCACTTACACATTTCACATTTGCTGGATGGAAAAGACATACTTTCAAAAACTGGCTAAATATATGTCAGGCTTTAACTAGATAAGTAACAGGTCAAAGCGGGGTTTTATTTTTCTCCCTTTACCTGCCAGAACAGATCAAGATCTTTTGGTAGATGGAATGCAGAGAATGATTACATGTGTTAGAAACATCCTAATTTAGTCATATCCAATTCACACCCATCAGGTATTGCCGTCGCTATCACAGGATCACCACCACAGATTAGGGAGTGTGAAAGCATCCAGATGCCCTCTCGTTGACATGCAATGCTCGCCACCCACCTCTTTTCGAATTGCGGCGCCATGCGTGTTTGGGGCGATCTAACAAACACAGAGGGACAAATTAGTAAAATCGTACAAATGAGCTTAGAGATGCCCATGATTGGCTAACGACTACCGTGAGTGACAGGGAAGTATGCGTATGCCATTCCTCCCTCCCGTGAAAGCTCGGCCAATTAGCTCCCACTGACTCCTGGCTACGGATGGCTGGGGCATTAAACCGGATTCGAACTTGCGACTTGCTAGATGCAGATACATTCTAGTTTTTGATTGGTCTAAAAGACATTAAATACACAAGTATATAAAAACACTCATTTTAATGGGTCATTATTTTATAGTAACAACTTATTTAACTGTAGGTGTACAAATAGATAAGTATGCCATGATCGAAAGGAGATATAGGGAAAGATTTTGCATCGGGAAATTCATTCATTCATTCATTTTCTGAACTGCTTAATCCTACTTATGGTCACCAGAAGGCTGGTGCCCATCTCAGTAGACTTTGGGCGAGGACAGAGTACGCCCTGGACAGCTCGGCCATCGCAGAGTTAAGAAATAGATAGAGGAAAATAGTCTCTGGTATCAGCACTTGTTACAGTCTTTTATACCTGTTTGTTACTGTCCTGAGTGTGAGGTGATGTGATGAAGAAAATATTTAATTATTAGTAATAAAATAATCAAGACTGCTAGATCTCTTAAATGGTTTTGCTCGGAATGCGTTGTGATGCAGAAACACCATGTTTTGTGTTCAACATACAATAGAAACTTGAATATATATATATGCAAATATATAATAATATCTCTTTCTCTCTCTCTATTTCTCTCTCTGGTGTATAAGTGGTATTCCTAGAACTGGACATTCAACGGATTTTCATTAGTATTCCATTAGAGAAAATTGCACACACCCACACAACCACACACACACACTCACACACACACATGCACAATTGAACATTTTTGTTTTTTGTTTCAGTTATTGAAAGATTTAAATTAATGCAATAACACAGAGCAGTCCAGTTTCAGAAGTGAGGTGAAAGGTTGCACACTCATTGGATCAGTGATGACCCCAATCTGGCCTTGTACACACACACACACACACACACACACACACACACACACACACACACACACCTGAAGCATGGAATGTGGAATAAACATGTGGTGCTGTGAGATTATTGCAAAATCTGTTCATGGCATGTGTGTGTGTGTGTGTGTGTGTGTGTGTGTGTGTGTGTGTGTGTGTGTGTGTGTGTGTGTGTGTGTGTGTGCATGTGTGTGTGTGTATGCATACATTTGACCTTCTGGAAGTTAGATAATAATAATGTGAAAAAATAAACCTGGTGTAGTGGTGATGAAACCCATGTAACACTGCAATCGTGTTAACAATGCTGATATTAATAAAAGTGGTACAAGGTTTTAATATCATCCCTTAAAATAATCCAGACTCCCTCCAGGCAGGAAATGCTCTGGTTGGTTGTGAGCAGAGCCAAAGCCAGATGTCCCACTGTAGTGGTGCCAAGAACGATATGGATGCAAAACACAGATAAATTTAGGCTTTTAATGTACAAAAAGTCCAAAACACAATTCAGACTCAAAGATGTAATGCAGGGAAAGGTCGAAGGATCAGACAAACAGAATTTGAGAGGAAAGACAATGAACAAAACACCATGGCCAGCAAATCAACCAACTGGTATGCACTGGTAATGAGATACAGGAGTAAGCTTAGAGCACTGAGTCCTTATGAAGTGGAATGAAAGCCAGGAGTGTGCGATGGGGATGCCAATGGTCAGGTGACTGATGTAACATCCACTCAATAATGAAAATACAAATTTTTTTGTCAGTGAAAGTGTCGGAGAAAAACTGAATTTATTATTTCATCATACAGTATTTTGTAATACTATAAGAGGGGTAACACCTTCTGTGTGTATCCGTGTGAGGCTGCATGCCCTGCCCTGCTTGTGTTTTTTTTTTCCGGGTACTATGACTTCCTCCCACAATTCAAAAACATGCACGGTATGCTAATGAACTGTTTCAAACTTGCCCCTAGGTATGAGAGTGAGTGTGACTGGTTGTATGTGTGTTGCCCCTGCAGTTTCCTGAGCTGTCCCGGGTGTAATTAAGCAATTCAGAAAATCAATGTGTGAATGAATAACATAAGAAAAGCTATAAAAAGCATAACATTAACGGAAATGATCAGATTTAAAAAAAATGTAAATTAGTCTCGAATACACTCGCTATTCTTTTTATTCAAAGGTAGCACTCTCACTACTATATACCACAGCTTTAGCTTCAGGTTATACCCTTAACAAGATGAACATTCATGAACTGTCATGGATAAATTTTAATTAACAACGAATTAGAATTGATGAAATCACTGTGTATCTAACTCAGTGCTTCTCAAATAGTGGGATGCGCCCCCCAAGTATGATGGGGGGGGGGGGGATTCCCTGGGGAACATGCTTTTCTGGAATAATGTACGAGAATTAAGTGTAATTGCACCTCCACTCCACTAGTTGGCAGTGGCACTCTCATTGTCGTGCTATGGTGAAGCGGTTTATCGCATGAGCAAATGATATGAAGTGCAGTAAACAACCCCTCAAGAAACAACACGGAAACATTTCTAACAGGAACGAAGAGAAAGGTGGAGAGAGACCGAGACATAAATAAGTAAAATGAGTTTAAATAAGGATGTATATTTTTTTAATTTCAGGCACATTGGTGCCCGTTAAATCTTTTTTATTACAAATTAAAAAACAATGTTAATGAAGTTTTTCTTTATTGTAAGTTTAACTATACTTCTTTCTTTTTTTAATGTTAATAAAAATACAATGTTATGCAGAGGTGTACTAATAACAATTTTATGAAAAAAGCCGAAAGGAAAAGATGAAGATAGTCGCTTGCGGGGTGGTGGGAGGGGTGAAATGTTTTTTTTTCTCCCTAGAGGGGGCGCCACAGAAAATACAGTGGAGCCTCAGTATTCGAACGCTTTAGAGTTCGAGCAAATTGTAATTCGAACAAAAAAAAATCAGGGATTTTTTTGTCCCAGAAATTGAACAAAATCCAGAAGTCGATTTCAAAAAATGCGCTAGAAAAAATGAGACCAGGAGGGAGGAAAAGTGTGTGACTTCCGAAAGTCCTGAAGTTGTTGATACTGTGTATCACTCTGATAAAGCTAGCGCTGTTCAGGAGAAGTTTGGAAGTTGATACTATGTATCACCCTGATAAAGCTAAAGCTAGTGCCAAAGCACTAAAGCTAAGCTAAAGCGCTAAAGTGCTAGCGGCACTGTGAACATCTTTAACGATGAGGTCATGAGCCACTTCCGTAAGGTTTTGAAAAGAAGGCAGAAACAAGCCACATTAGAAATGTTCTTCAAGAAAAGAAAGGAACATCCCAAAGAAGAGTCATCAATGCAAAGCGGTAGCAAGAGAAAACAAAACACCTTTGGCTTGCCAACGCATGCCAACTGTTCACCACCACATTCTTATCTTTATTTTTCTCATGCTTTAACTGCAATGTGGTTTTTATTTTAGTGTGTTATGGTCTCT
>CM045731.1:30252500-30405000 GCA_024760905.1 Plotosus lineatus
GCACTTGTTCTCTGCTCTCACTACAGATCACAATGTCATCTGCAAATATCATAGTCCATGGAGATTCTTGTCTCACCTCGTCTGTCAGCCTGTCCATCACCATAGCAAGCAAGAAGGGGCTCAGAGCTGACCCTTGATGCAGTCCCACCTCCACCTTGAATTCGTCGGTCACACCGACAGCACACCTCACCGCTGTCTTACATCTCTCATACATGTCTTGCACCACTCTAACATACTTCTCTGCCACTCCAGACTTCCTCATGCAGTACCACAGTTCTTCTCTTGGCACACTGTCATATGCTTTTTCCAGATCCACAAAGGCACAATGCAGCTCCCTCTGACCTTCTCTGTACTTCTCTATTAACATCCTCAAAGCAAACATTGCATCTCTGGTGCTCTTTCTTGGCATGAAACCAAACTGTTGTTCACAAATGCTGACCTCTGCCCTTAGTCTAGCTTCCACTATTCTTTCCCATAACTTCATCGTATGGCTCATCAACTTTATCCCTCTATAGTTGCTGCAACTCTGCATGTCTCCCTTGTTCTTAAAAATGGGCACCAGCACACTTCTCCATATATATATATATATATATATATATATATATATATATATATATATATATATATATATATATATATATATATATATATATATATATATATATATATATATATATATATATATATAGACACATATACATATACACACACACACACACACACATATATATATATATATATATATACAGTAAAACCTCCGCTGACGAACGCTTAAGCTCACGAACTTTTCGCCTCAAGAACATTAAATTTGCAAGCATATAGTCTCTGCTGACGAACTAGTTTTCGGCGGACGAATCAAACCACACGGTCGAACAGCGCCACGGTGGCGGCCATGAGAAGTGACGCATGCTCATGGCATCACAGTTCGTCACCCCCTTTCTTTGAATGCGGAAGTGGCTAGACATTTTGGACCATATTGAGTGTACTTTGCTATTATGGGACCGAAAAAGACCCCACCACAGGCGGAGATCATTGAAAAACACGAACGAGGTGTGCGTTTGTGTGACTCAGCGTCCCAGTACCAGTACGCTAAGTCTACCATTGCTCCCATCCTTAAGAACAAGGAAGCTATTAAGGGTGCGTGTGTGGCTAAGGGTGTTTCCAAACAGTAGGCGTTTCCAAACTCTCCTTCCAAACAGTAACTCCCTCCCTCCCTCCTCCTCCCACTCCCTCCTCCTCCCACTCTATTCCATCAAGCCATCAACTACCATCACAAAGGTAAATAAAACGATTTTATTATACAGTACTGTTTATTTCTTTAATTACAATACAATAGCACATTTATTATACATAAAATAAGGTATATTTTTGTGTAGTTTTAAGGCTTATTTAGTAGAAAATTATGTTTTATGGGGACCTGGGACCGGATTATTCTCATTTTAATGGTTTCTTATGGGAAATAAATGTTCGGAAGACGAACTTTTCGCCTTACACACACTTTCTGGGAACCAATTATGTTCGTGAGCAGAGGTATCACTGTGTATATATATATATATATATATATATATATACACATGTATATACTAGTATATGTGACTAAATAGGAATAATAATAATAAAACATAGAGACATACATCACTGCTCAGGCTTACACAAAATAAAATAAACAGTCTAACTCTAGTAGTCAAACAAACTTGCAGGTAAATAAGTATTTGTGGAACAAACACCAACATCTGAACATGAACTCGTTGACCGGATACTTAACCCAACAAGACAGGTAATACAAATAAAATCAGTAATCAGAAAACTAGAAGCATGCAAACCTGGACACAGACACATATGAAGAAACATCTATTGGGAGCTTCACATTTTCACAGTTGTGCCTGGGTCTTTATATAAGATCTGAATATCATATTCATCTGTATTGGTTTAGTGGTGTTTTTTTTTTTGTTTGTTTTTTTTTTTTTTTTTTTTTTTTTCTTCTTTAAATTCCCACAAATTTTAGCTTTGAGAAATCAGATGTGTCAACGTAAGATGTTTTGGAGACAAAGTCAGAGAGGCTAGATTGAGATGGTTTGGACATGTACAGAGGAGGGATAGTGAGTATATTGGCAGTAGGATGCTGAGGTTGGAACTACCAGGCAGAAGGCCTCGAGGAAGACCGAAGAAGAGATTTATGGATGTGGTGAAGAAAAGAAGATGCGGAGGACAGGGTGAGGTGGAGGCGGATGATTTGCTGTGGCGACCCCTGAAGGGAGCAGCCGAAAGTAAAAGAAGAAGAAGAAGAAGAATAGAGTATAAATAAAAATAGTTGATAAAATATGCAAATTGTTCTTAAAGCCTTGTCCGTCATGAAATATTTCAGAATTACAGTTTCTAAAACTATTGGCGTTTGAACATGATGATAATAATGATGATTGAGAAGATAATGAATTAGATGATGATGATGATGATGGCGGTGGTGGTAATGCTGCCTACGATGATGATGATGATGATGATGATGATGATGATGATGATGATGATAGTGATGATGATAACGATGACGGCGATGATGATTGTAACAAAGATGATGGTGATGATGATGATAATGTTGATGATTATGAAGATGATGTAGATGGTCATAATGATGATGACAATGATGGAGATGATGATGGTGACGATGATGGTAATAATGGTGATAACAATGAAAGTGATGATGATGGTGACAGTGATGATGGTGAAAATGGTGATAATGATGGCTCGGATAATGATGGAGGCAGTTTAAGTCTTAAACTATGTCGGAATGTTGGCAGGGTGTTATACAACACTGGTTCACAGCAGTTCTGAGTCTCAGCAGTTCTGTGATCATAGGGGGCAGTGATGAAAAGCTTTAACTCTCTTTGATCTTTGATATGGACTAAACACACATGTACGCACACATGCACACACACACACACACACACACACACACACACACACACACACACACACACACACACACACACATGTGGTGTCGATTCCCCGCTGGGTGCAGCTGAGGTCACGATCTTTCTGCTCTGCAGCTCCAAACGAATGATGCATAACTCTATTATTTGGCAAACTGGGTCACGGTAATTTTATCATTGGCTGTATCTTACACACACACACACACACACACACACACACACACACACACTCACACACACACACACACACACACACACACACACAGACACACACACACACACACACACACACACACACACACACACACTGCCCTTTGCATCTGGGCCATTGTGAGACAGATAAAGAGATAGAAGTGTACATGTCTTAACTGTTGTTAGTAATGTTAATCCTGCAGAAAAAGAGATCTGGGATCATTAGAAAACAATAACCATCATAATTATTTTCACACTATATTTTGATTTTTATTTTAAAGGGTTAATCTTGAGCTAGAAAGAAAAAAAAATACAAAAAAAGTTATCATGTAAAGCTACTCTCAAGGTGATGCTATCAGCACCGTGCTTCACTGTGATCATAGTGTTCTGAACATTATATGGTATGTTTAATTGTTTTTATATCTGTGAAGAGAACGTTAGTGTGCAAGTTTAATAATGCTGTCATGCTTCTAGACAAACTTTAAAAGCTTATAAAATTTTTCTGTCACACAGTTCACTGCAGAGTTATAGCGTCCAAATGCTACACCCTAAACTATTCATTCGTTCATTTATACATTGTACATGCCATTTAGTCTTAATAAGAAAGGTTGGTGTCCATTTAAGTCGACTTTGGGCAAAGGTGGGATACCCCTGCACAGCTCGCCAGGAATCGCCATTGGAGGGCCAACACACATACAACCATTCACACTCATTCTCAGACCAAGGGACAATTTGAAAGTGTGAATCAGCCTATTATGCACATTTTTGGACAGTGGGAGGAAAATGGTGTAGCCAGAAGGCACCCACCCAAGCATGGGGAGAACATACAAACTCCACACAAAAACACCCCAAGTCCTGGAACAGAATCCAAGGACCTTGCAAAAAGGTGAACGTGCTAACCACTGCTCCATCGTGCTGCCTAAATAATACAGAATATCTGTAATATATTCTCATGTTTTTTTGATAATAGACGTCGGGGAGTAAGGCACCATTTCAGACTCGGTGGTGGCAGGCAGTTAGCATAATGCTAATTTATAGTTGTACGCTGCATTTTGCTTGCAGCAAACGTCGGTAGCAAATCATGCCCTATAATTTAAATGTCTCGCTTCTGTTTAAATCCTTTAAATTTCAATATCAGACAAGAAACTATTATAAAACTGCACATATCAAGCTCCAAAAGCGCACATTAATCTGAGTGTCACACCACGTTTCTGTATTTTTTCCCACTCCTCATCCGCAGTGTGTGAAGTGTTATGATTAATAAAGCGGCGGGAGTTAACGGCCTACGGACACTGTATGATGGACGATCTCCTCTGTTCCCTTCTCTGAATATTGAGGAAAAGCCATAAAATTTGATGACAGCATTCCTATAACATCAGGTCACACGTTACACAGAATATAAGGAAATATACGACCTGCACTTTGCAGGTTCTGTGAAGAATGACGGCTGCAAATCCAAGTAAAAATTGTGACCTGGGATGTTAAATTCCAAAGAACAGCATTAAGATTTATTTACAGTTTATAGATTCATATCAGATAATTAGATTTTCATATTTGTAAAAATATGTTAAATTGCAAGTTAATGGGATTTAACTTACTGAAAATTGATCATTTTCTTTATCCACAAATTTGGTCAGTAATTTTCTCTGATTGTATAAATGTATTTTTCAGGCTGGGCACAGACTTTTGGTCCTATTTTATAGATATTTATTAAAAATGTGAATTAAACTTTATGTTTTTATTAATTGCTGAGATTGTATTAAAAATGTTATGGAGTCAGCTGCGATGAGGTCGTATAATTATTATTATTTCTTTGTTTAATTACTGAGATGAAGGACATGAGAGAAAATCATAAGTTAGTGCTGATAAACGAGGGCTATGGTAGTTTAGGTGGGTTCATTTTTTTATTGTTTTAATAAAATTAATAAATTGAGGTAAAAATGATTATGATAAACAATAGTTTTCATAACATGCTTTTATATTCATTTGTTTCATTTTTGCGGGGAGGCTGGCGCCCATCTCAGCCGACTCTGGGCAAAAGTACACTGTAGAAAATTTGCCAGGCCCTTGCAGTGCCAACAGTTACAGAACCATTCAAACCTAGAGATGATTTGGAACAGCCCATTAGCTTTCTGTGCATGTTTTTGGACTGTTGGAGGAAACCGGAGAACCTGAAGCATGCAGAGAACATACAAACTCCACACAGAAACGCCCAAGCTGGGAATTGAACCCAAGACCTTCCTGTAAATCGAGCATGCTAATCACAACTGCATTGTGCCGCTCAGTTTTATTATGCTAGTTTTTATTAGTGGGATAACGATTTTAAAATACTTTTTTAATAATTGCAGTTGTCACTAAATTTGATAAATGTTAGTTTTGATGCTAGTCTTACAGAATGGAGACAGTGCTAGTTTTGGCTACACTTGATAAACAGAGGTAATATTAATTTTGATGAATGCAGGCAACTCTAATTTTAACAAACACAGGTAAGGTTAGTTGTGCTTAATGCAGTGTTAATGCCTGTTTTACTAAATGCATGTAATTCTACTTGTCAAACTAAGGTAAGATTTGTTTGGACAAACTCAGAAAATGTTGTTTTGATAAATCAATGTAACGGTTCTTTACGAACTCCGGCAATGCTAATTTCGATAAATGCAAGTAACACGAGCCAGTAGAGGGCAGTGGTGGCCTGATGGTAAGGTGCTGGCTCACTGATTGGTTGGGAGTTCAAGCCCCCACTCTCAAAGAGTTGTCACTGTCCTCCCAGTGCCGCTAACTGGGTTATCAAAGGTCTGCATGTCTATCACTATCTATGGTGAGAGGTTCATGTAAAAGAACCATTGTTGATTTTCGACAAGAGTAGCCTCATGGCCAACAGCGTGTTTTCGCCTTGCGATGATCTGACAAGCTGTCCAGGGTGTACTCTGCCCTCGCACAGAATTGGCTGAGATCGGCGCTAGCCTTCCCACAGCCCTAATTAGGATTAAGCAGTTCAGAAAATGAATGGACTACTTGATAAACTCAGGTAATGCTAGTTTTAATAAACAGAGGGAACACTAATTTGCATAAAGCCAGACAATGCTAGTCTTGATAAGATGACATTATGCTAATTTTAATAATGACTGTACATTGTTATTCTTGAACTGTGTGTATTTTACATCTCTTCTCATGAACTCTTTGTTATCTGTCTGTACTGTGTCTCCAAAGATAAAGAAAGAGTTTGAAAGCCGAATCATTTTCATGTTAATATAGTTCCTGAAGTGAGAACTTTCAGGCTGCACATGACACACTGACACCACGTACACAGGATGTGACACATCACAGAAACTCTCCTCTAGTTTTTCTTTCAGGGTGCTGAGAATTTCAGGAATTCTGCATGACTTTTAAAATGATTAAAGCTCTTGTTGAAGCGAATAGTTTTTATGAAAGCGATTAGCTTTATTAGCTTTATTATTAATAAGAAGTTTTGATTTGCCTTTCAGCAGTGGGGAAATTGAAAGAATATAAATGGTTGTATAAACTTTTATTAAACCCTGAGTCTCCCTGCATTTCATTTAACTGAGATTTTGCTTGTTTTAGTAGATTGTTTGGCTCGGTTCGTTCAGTGAAAAATGTTAGTATGAATGCACTGAAAAAAACATTACACTCACTAACTTAAACTACAACCGGATTCCAAAAAAGTTGGGACACTACAGGAATTGTGAATAAAACTGAATGCAATGATGTGGAAGTGCCAAATTTCAATATTTTTTTCCAAATAGAACATAGATGGCGGGTCAAAAGTTTAAACTGAGAAAACAAATCATTTTAAAGGAAAATATGTTGATTTTGAATTTCATGGTGTCAACAAATCTCAAAAAAGTTGGGACAAGGCCATTTTCACCACTGTGAGGCATCCCCTCTTCTTCTTACAACACTCTGCAAACATTTTGGGACAGAGGAGACACGTTTCTCAAGTTTAAAAATAGAAATGCTGTCCCATTTTGTCTAATACAAACCTCTAACTGTTCAACTGTCTTGGACCTTCTTTGTTGCACCTTCCTCTTAATGATGCGCCAAATGTTCTCTATAGGTGAAAGGTCAGGACTGCAGGCTGGCCATTTCAATACCCGGATCCTTTTCCTAGGCATCCATGATGTTATAATTAATACGGCATGTGGTCTGGCATTATCATGTTGAAACATGCAAGGTCTTCTCTGAAAGAGACAACATCTGGATGGGAGCATATGTTGTTCTAGAACCTGAGTATACCTTTCTGCATTGACGGTGCCTGTCCACATGTGCAAGCTGCCCATGCTACACGCACCCATGCAACCCGATGCCATCACAGATGTAGGCTTCTGAACTGAGCGCTGATAACAACTTGTCGTCCTTGTCCTCTTTAGTCCAGATGACATGGCGTCCCAGTGTTTCATAAAGAACTTCAAATTGTGATTCGTCTGACCACAGAACAGTTTTCCACTTTTTTTCACACTCCATTTTAAATGACCCCTGGCCCAGAGAAGACGCCTGCTCTTCTGGGTCCTGTTTAGAAATGGCTTCTTCTTTGTACTGCAGAGTTTCAGCTGCCAACGGTGGATGGCACGGTGGATTGTGTTCACCGACAATGGTTTCTGGAAGTGTTGCTGAGCCCATTCTGTGATTTCCCTTACAGTAGAATTCCTGTTTGTGGTGCAGTGATGTTTAAAAGCCCGGAGATCACATCCAGTCTGGTTTTTCGGACTTGACCCTTACGCACAGAGATTGTTCCAGATTCTCTGAATCTTTGGATGATGTTATGCACTGCAGATGATGATAACGTCAAACTCTTTGCAACTTTTTTGTTGGGAAACACCTTTCTGATACTGTACCTTCGCCTTTCTGCGCAACATTGGAGGGATTAGTGATCCTCTACCCGTTTTCACTTCTGAGAGACACTACCACTCTGAGAAGCTCTTTTTATATTCAGTCATTTTGCCAATGGACCTCATTATTGGTAACTGGTCTTCCAACTGTTTGTCATAAGTGCAATTGACTTTTTCAGCCTCTTATTGCTACTTGTCCCAACTTTTTTGAGATTTGTTGACACAATAACAGTTCAAATCAACATTTTTTCCCTTAAAATGATACATTTTCTCAGTTTAAACATTTTTTATCTGTCATTTATTTTCTATTCGGAATAAAATATTGAAATATGGCACTTCCAAATCATTGCATTCAGTTTTATTCACAATTTGTACAGTATCCCAACTTTTTTTTGGAATCTAACATATGCTTAAAGAAAAGCTTTCAGTTCTTGTTTCAGTCAATTGTGTTTATGTGTAATAAATGAAAACATTATGCTAGTTTTTCTTTTTTCACTGCTGAGTTCTGTCAAGAGAAGCTGCATTACCACCATCTGCATGTATCTGCCTGGCGATGGTCTCACGACCTATTTAGTGTGTATTATGTCCTCGTTCAGAGTCGACTGAGATGGGTGCTGGCTTACTCACGACCCTGATTAGGATTTAGCGGTTCAGAAAATGAATGGATAAATATTTTCTGAATACTCTGAATAGGAAATTAATTAATGAATGAATGCTAGCTTTTTCAAGAAACACTTTTCTACCATAGATGAATTAAGGGTGCGGTAATTTTAATCAACTGAAATTATATTTGTTGATTTAAACTAATTTTCACAAATCCTTAAAAGGTTATTTTTTTAAATCCTATATTTTGCAGTCAGTGATAGTTTTACCACTGTATGAGTTTCAATAAACTGTGATCCTTAATAAAGCACCACATAAGAGAAATGCAGTGCTTTGAGATTCTGCTAGTTTTGATAAAACATTATCAATATACAGGGATCCCTCACTTTCTGCGGTTAACGGGGATCGATACCCCCGCGACCGCCAATTTCTGCGAAGTAGGATTGACCCCCCTGACTGACGTATACGTACATGTATATGTGTATATAATATCAATATATACATATTCAACACTATAAATGCTTATAATAACAATTAAACATTCAAAAATAATGCATAAGATGTAAATAAAATATAAATACACACACATAGAGATGCGCACAGATGCACATGCACACACTCAGATGCACACCTCACAAAAATGTAAGTCGTTTTGTTGGGGGGGGGGGGTTTGTTTGTTTGTTTGTTTGTTTGTTTGTTTGTTTGCTTGTTTGTTTGGGTTTTTTGCGTATTAGCCTTGTTTTGTGGCATTTTCCTTTTCCCTATTTTTCCTTAATTTCCTTATTTATTTTTCAATGAATGTTTTTGAAAAACCCGCGCTGCGCTGAAGCGGTAGAAACTGAAGAATGAAGTAGCGAGGAATCACTGTACAGATTTTGCTAGCTTTGAAAAATAGCAATTAAGTCAGAGAAAACTTTTTAATACCAATAGTGCTCGCCATTATCGGCTGTAGCGGTGTGTTAGCGGTGTAGTGTTAAGATTCATGCGATTTTAATTATGCAATGTTAATTACACTATATTTAATTTTTTTTCTAGTTTTTACTAATCAATATGAATTAAAGGGTCAAAACACTCGTTAACGGGTGGTCCCCGGCTGAAGAAGTAAGCTGAGTCTGCAGCAGTATCTGTTTATGGTACACCTATATACTGCTTAGTGCTTTCGTCAAAATAACAAAATTATTCTTATTTAAAAGAAATGCGAAGCTTCTTGCACAGTTTCACACACTGATATTACACTTGTTCTGCTCTTAGCAAGCTAGGATGATTTTATTTTTATTATTATTTCTTTTAAATTTAGCTTCTTAACATAATGACTCATTGAGGTTTAAAGGCCTTTGATATAATTATGATTATCAGTCTGAGAGAGGTTTGTTGGCTAAATGAGCAGAGAGGAGGAACACTTGCTGAAACAAACATCAGCAGAAAGAGATTAAACACCAAAGATCAATAAACTGCAGCGATTATTGGATTCAAGGTCGAGCAACGAGCTGCAAAGAGCGCTGACAAAACACAAAGAGCAAAGAGAACGCTGTCGAATCCACTGAGCGCTAATCTGTTACACACAGCGCTTCATTAAAGGGTCATTACGCCTTAATGACACTGAAAATTCAACCTGCGCAATAAGAGACTGATGCACACCTGGGGGAGGTGAGATACCATGTGGGGAGGGAGAGAGAGAGCGAGAGAGAGAGAAAGAGAGAGAGAGAGAGAGAGAGAGAGAGATGGGAATTGGGTAAGGGGATCGCAGGGATAATGCATTTAATTGAACAGCATGATTCCCCAACCACTCGTGATGATGATTGTGGCTCTTTTTAGTTATTTAATTCATGTGGTGTTGACTCCCAAATGACTCTGTTGGTATATTCTGTTTTTTAAATAATTTAATATTTCAGATGAATTATTTTTGTTCATAAATTTTAATCCCACCATTACAATTTTTCATTTCAATTGAATTTCTTTATTTCTTTTTAAAAATTTATTTTAAAATGTTAATAATAAAGAAAAAATATAATACAAACCGAGAAAAACCTCCTTCGGTCGACATGAGTAAGAAACCTTGAGAAGAACCAGATTCAAATTACTAATTCGGGTGAAACCAGATAAAAATACACACCATGTTTCAGAAACTGTACTATAGTCAAACATATAGTCTAGCTGGTTATATATATATATATATATATATATATATATATATATATATATATATATATATATATATTATATATATATATATTTCTTCCTTTCGGCTTTTTCCCTTTCTCGGGAGTCGCCACAGTGAATCATCTGATTCGGACATTTGATTTGGCATAGGTTTTTATGTCGGATGCCCTTCCTATCACAACCTTTTTGGCAAGGGACAGAAACACGCTGACGGCTTTGCAGCTACTCTTTACGAAAGTCGGCAATGGTTCTTTTACATGCCTCTCATCATAGACAGTGAGAGAGCCTTTGATAACCCAGTTAGCTGCACTGGGGGGACAGTGACAACCTTGTGGGGACTCGAACCCCCAACCTTAGGATCAGCGATCCTGCGCCCTATCCACTAGACCACCACTGCCCCTAAAAAAAAAGGAAAAAAAATATATATATATATACACAGTCGGCCCCCAACTTACGAAGACCCCTATGTACGAAATCCTCGGGTTACGAAAAATATTTTGCCGAGTTTCCGTCCCCGAGATACGAAAAAACCCCCTCTTACGAAAAGAAATTCAAAATTCAAACGTGCCAATCAAAATTTCATATGACGCGCAAGTTGCTGTCTCATTGGCTGTCCTCCCAGATAGAGACAGAATGAAGCTTCACTCTTTAGTGTTTAGTTTAGTTTTTAAGTTGTTTAATTCAGTAAATGGTCAAGCAGGGAATGCGCTTTGAATTCACGTCTTGTGGGCGTGGCCCGCAGCGCGCGCGATAGAGAGAGAGAGAGAGCGAGAGAGAGAGAGAAAGAGATAGAGAGAGAGAGAATAATGCTTTAGTTTTTAGTTTTTTAAGTTGTTTAATTCAGTAAATGTTTAATAAATGTGGGTGCATTTGAGCTCATCAGAAATTCTGATCCTTCAAGAAATCAAATTAAAGTTGAGTTTGTCAAGCAGGGAATGTGCTTTGGATTCACGTCTTGTGGGTGTGGCCCGCAGCTCGCACACGACACAGACATAGGGAGAGAGAGAGAGAGAGAGAGAGAGAGAGAGAGAGAGAGAGAGAGAGAGAGAGAGGTGTGTTAATAAAAATTGTTTAAAATGTTTAATATGTTGATAAAATGGTTTCATATGTTAATAAAATGTTTAAATGTTTAATAAATAAATTTCTTTTACTTTTAACACATATGTCATACAAAATTGGTGTACTTTAATCATTTTTAAAGGGTTTATGGTGTTTATCCACTCCAAAGACTGGAGACTTGAAACGAAAAAGATGTAAGATGCAACCCCTACTTACGAAATCCCCTCTATACGAAAATGGCTCTGGAACAGATTAATTTCGTAAGTTGGGGGCTGACTGTATATATATATATATATATATATATATATATATATATATATATATATATATATATATATAGATGTGTGTGTGTGTGTGTATATATACTGTCTTCCTTTCGGCTTTTTCCCTTTTCCTCCGGAGTCGCCACAGCGACTGAATCATCTGATTCGCACGTTTGATTTGGCAGAGGTTTTTACGTCGGTTGCCCTTCCTGTCACAACCCTTTTTAGCAAGGGACAGAAACACGCTGACGACTTTGCAGCTACTCTTTACGAATATCAGCAATGGTTCTTTTACATGCCTCTCACCATAGACAGTGACAGACATGGCCCGCCTTTGATAACCCAGTTAGCCGCACTGGGGGGGGCAGTGACAACCCTGTGGAGAGTGGGACTCGAACCCCCAACCTTTGGATCAGTGATCCAGCGCCCTTTACCACTAGACCACCACTGCCCCTATATATACATATATATGGTGTATAGTATATATCAGGTATATCTGTAAAGTTCATTGCAGTCCTAAGTCATTGTAGTAAAAAACTTTATCACCAGCAGTGAAAAGTAATCATTAGAGTTTCTGAATATATCTTTAGGTCCATATGGATCATCATCAGGAGCAAAGGGCTTCTAAGATAAGAACTCTAACCAGCACATCAGGATTCTATCACAAGAATCAGAAAGATCAGGGTCGCTAGTATCCCAGAAGTAGCATGTGTGCCTCAGCAAAAACAGAGAGAGAGAGAGAGAGAGAGAGAGAGAGAGAGAGAGAGAGAGAGAGAGAGAGAGAGAGAGTGTGATTTTTCTGTAATGGAAAAAGAAGAGAGTTTATTAGTGCTGAGTGTAAGCAGTGACTCTGGCCTGACTGACTATGACAGCATGACTAAAAAGCAGGTACCTGAAGGAAGACACACATGAGGTCACTCTGTGAAATAATGCAATCAGCCACTCCACTGTTGACTGACCTGTGTGGAGTTTGCATGTGGCGTTTCCATGTTCTCCTGTGCTTGTATGGATTTTATGTAAGTAGAGTACGCTGGCTTAATCAAACAGTCCCAAGACATGTAGATGAGGGTAACTGGCTGTTTGGAATTTCCCCGAGCTGTGAGTTTGAATGGTTGTGTGTGTTGCCCAGTGATGGTCTGGTGAGCTGTTCAGGGTGTACTTCACCATTGTTCAGTGTTTGCTGAGATAGCCCCAAGCCTCCCTGTTACTTTAGGAAGAGTATTTGGTTTGGCAAATGAGTGAGTGAGTAAAAAGTGTGACATCATCTACTGTCATCTTGCTTTTTTGAATCCACACTAAAGTGCAGAGCGACCAGTTTTTTATTCCATTTTGGATTTTCTTTAGTGCTGGCGATTCTGATTTACATAAATTTGCATTTTAAAGCTTAATCGTGAGTCTGAGAGATGCAAGAAAACAGGCATGTAATGTCATCTTATCGAGGTACGTCAGCATTTGTGCAGATTGATTATAGTCGAGTGAAGGAGGATAAGAGTGAAGCTGCCTGATGGTCCATTAGCTCCTGAGAATCTGACAATGCAAAATCAATAATGAGAAAATAAAGTGATTCATGAAGCTCTCATATCTTCTGTCCATTTGAAGGGAATCCTGGCATTCTCGTTCTCTCTCTCTCTCTCTCTCTCTCTCTCTCTCTCTCTCTCTCTCTCTCTCTCTCTCTCGCTCTCTCGCTCTCTCTGTGGTTCTTTGGAAAGGTGAGAACACAGCGACCAGGGTTCAAGAGAGGTGGTCTCGTTCCACTTACAAGTGGAAAGTGAATTGATTCTGAATTGACTCACCACTGGAAGCGAAGTGAATTAAAAGAAAGAAAAAAAGATAAAAGAACAATAAGGGAAAGAGAAAGAAAACAGAATGAAAGAATGCTTATGCAAGTTGAATATAAATGTTCCCTGAAATGACTCGATTCAAGGTTTATGTACTGAGTCCTGAGTCATGCTGGCTTCACTCAAACTTTTTTGTTCATAATTATGTAAACTGGAGCAGTGCAGGGCAATGCAGTGTGTGTGTGTGTGTGTGTGTGTGTGTGTGTGTGTGTGTGTGTGTGTGTGTGTGTCTATTTCTGCCCAATCAAATGTAAATTTAATGAACAGACTCGTCTCACAGTGTTACCCACCTTTCATTAAAATCGCTCATTTTTTAAAAAGCCTATTTGGGCTTGAATTATTTATTTCCCTATAATCCAAATAGGCTTGTGCTTGCTGATCCCTACATGTATTATTCAGTGTGTGTGTGTGTGTGTGTGTGTGTGTGTGTGTGTGTGTGTGTGTGTGTGTGTGTGTGTGTGTGTGTGCATGCGTGCGTGCGTGTGTGTGTGTGTGTGTGTGTGTGTGTGTGTGTGCGTGCACACGTGTGTGTGCGTTTGGGGGTGAGTCAGCCTCATGCATTAAATGCCTCAATCCCTGACTCTACATTTCCTTTTTATCTTTTTCCCTGTGTGAGCTGTGTGTAGACGTGTGTGACTGTGTCATGTTCACAATCTGCAGTGTAAAGTATGACTGGATGTGAAACACACACACACACACACACACACACACACACACACACACACACACACACACACACACACACACACACACACACACACACACGGGCGGGGTGGGGGTGGGGTCTCATGTAAAACAATAAGACATCATTTACGAACATTGTCAGAGTGTATTTTTGTGAATATGAACAATATTAATAATCAACAGTAGGGTGTTGCTGATGGGGTGGACATACAGTTATCCTTCTGGAGTTGATATTTTACCTGGAACAGCGTGTCCTGTAGTGTTTTATTCCTTTTACTCCACAGCCGTTTACTAACAAATATAATTATTTATTAAATAATGTCATGTTTCTCTCTTCCTCTTTCTCTCTGTTTGTCTTTCTCTCCCCCATTTCTCCACCTCTCTATCTCTCTCAACTGCTTTCTCTTGTCCTCCGTCCCTCTCTCTGTCCCTTGCTCCATCTCTGTTAATATTTATATGAACCTGATCAGAAAGCATATCTCACCTTATCTTCTGTCTTTATGCATTACATACATATATGCAAATACTTACTATATCTATCAATGTATACGTACAATGAACTCTCTCTCTCTCTCTCTCTCTCTCTCTCTCTCTCTCTCTGTATGTGTGTGAGAGAGAGAGAGAGAGAGAGAGAGAGAGAGAGAGAGAGAGAGAGAGAGAGAGAGAGAGGGAGAGAGAGAGAGAGAGAGTTGCTTTGGTGATAATCTGGTGCATATATTACTCAATTTATGCAACGTTATGAAGGAGGCTTACATAAGCGCTCTGATATAACAGTGAGTAATGATGCCTCGACTGTCTTACAGCTACATAACACACACACACACAGAGAGAGAGAGAGAGAGAGAGAGAGAGAGAGAGAGAGAGAGAGAGAGAGAGAGAGAGAGAGAGAGAGAGAGAGAGAGAGAGAGAGAGAGAGAGAGAGAGAGAAAGTGAGAGTAAGAGAGAAAGTGAGTGAGAGAGAGAAAGTGAGGGAAAGTGAGAGAGAGAGAAAGTGAGAGAGAGAGAGAGAGAGAGAGAGAGAGAGAGAGAGAGAGAGTGAGAAAAAGTGAGAAAGTGAGAGAGAGAAAAAGAGACGGAGAGAGAGAGAGAGAGAGAGACTTGCACTGCAGACCACCTTTCCGGTTTCTAATGACTCTGTAAAGCACTTTGTATAACTAGACTTCTAAAACTTACAGAATCCTGTTATGCAGATTTTCTGTATTTTTAGACCTAATGACTGCGTTTGCGTTTCTTTCTTGCCTTTAGCGGGTTTTGTGATTTATAGAGAAGACATACATATTAAAAAATGTTATACTTGGTAGAGGTGGGCATCTGCACTTTTTCGCCGATTCGATTCATTTCATTCATTTTTTAAACCACTTAATCCTAATCAGGGTCAAGGGAGGCTGGCGCCTATCTCAGCCGACTCCAGGTGAGGGCGGGGTACACCCTGGACAGCTCGCCATGCCATCAAAGGGCCAACAGTCACACAAAGATCCACACTCACACCTTGGGGGATTTGGAACAGACAATCAACCTACGGTGCATATTTTTGGACTGTGGGAGGAAACCCACACAAGCACAGGAAGAACATACAAACTCCACACAGAAATGCCCAGGCTGGGAATCGAACCCAGGCCTTTTTGCTTGGAGGCGGACGTTTGAACCGTCACACCACCATGCTGCAAGTGATTCAATTCAGTTCACAAATTCAAAATGATTCGATTCAGTGATTTGATTCTGATTCAATATTGATTTAATACAAATAAAATATAAACTACATAGCAGGCTTTTATATTTGGAGAGAGAGAGAGAGAGAGCGAGAGAGAGAGAGAGAGAGAGAGAGAGAGAGAGAGAGCTGAAGAAAGAGACTAGTAATTACCTTTATTAATGATCAGGACCCGTTTATTTAATTCTCAGGCTATTTTTAGTCATAACGGAAATGAACTTAGGAAAGCATTCACGCATATTAATGATGGTGCCTTTGCAATGTGGGAAGACAATGGAATTATCTCTGTGAGGCATCTCTACTTTAAAATTAACATGTACATTCATTTACAATTCTTTAGATACTTTGCATGCAATCATTTCTCTGACTTGTGAGCTATTCCCATCTCTTCCCCAGTTTGCATTATTCTCATTATTCATCCTTATCTCAACTGCACCATCCCGGTGCCATACAACATGATCGTGATGTGTCGGTTCCCAGCTTCTGTAGCATTAAAGTCTTCTTGATGTGAGGAGCTCAGTATGAAGATGGAGTCTTTGGTCTGGTTTCAGAGCGGTTCCAAATATCATCTATATGTGCACCACATGTAAGGTGTGCCACAGAGTGCACCGGGCTAAAAGCAAATTAGCTCGTGTTCATTCCAGCACCACTTGTCCCTAAATTTATCCTCAGGTTCTGATTCTGTCTTGTGCCTCTGAGTTGCCCAATATGTTGTTCTTTCCATTCAGCAATCACTTCCATCCTAATCTAAAACCCATTTAGAGAGAAAAGTAGTTCCTTTCACAAAAACAAACATTTCTTTCAAAGGCCAGACAGAAGAACTTCTAAAATATGGCTACCATTAAGATGTAAATAAAATATAAATACACACACACACACACACACACACACACACACACACACACACACACACATACAGATGCATGTGTGCGCGCACAAATGCGCATCTCACATAAAAATGTAAGTGGTTTTGATAGGGGTTTTTGGGTTGGGTTTTTTTTTTTGCATAATTTTCCTTGTTTTGTGCCATTTTCCTTAACTTTTTCCTCTATTCTTCCTTAATTTCCTTATTTTTTAATTCGATGAATATTTTTTTAACAAAACCACGATGCACTGAAGCAGCATGAATTGAAGCACAAAGTATATATATATATATATATATATATATATATATATATATATATATATATATATATATATATATATATAAAATGCAGCCGTGAGGGAGGGGCACAAACCAGTGTCTCTCCCTCACGCCGGTCCCAAGCCTGGATAAATGCAGAGGGTTGCGTCAGGAAGGGCCTCCGGCGTAAAACAAATGCCAAATAAAATATGCAAATCACAAGAAAGAATGTCATACCGGCTCGGTCGAGGCCCGGGTTAACAACGACCGCCATCAGTGCTGTTCACCAACAGGGTGCTGAAGGAAATTGGACTACTGTTGGTCGAAGACTTCAAAGAAGGAGAGGTGGGAGGCGTGTCCGTAGGCAGAGAGAGAAGAGGAAAGGCATGAGTCTAGGATTGAAAGTAGGGACTTTGAATGTTGGAACTATGAAAAAAAAAGGTAGAGAGCTGGCTGACATGATGCAGAGGAGGAAGGTGGACCTACTGTGTGTTCAGGAGACCAGGTGGAAAGGCAGCAAGGCGAGAAGCTTCGGAGCAGGGTTTAAGCTATTTTATCATGGTGTGCATGGGAAGAGAAATGGAGTAGGAGTCATCTTGAAGGAGGGGTTAGTCAGAAATGTTCTAAAAGTGAAAAGAGTGTCAGACAGAGTGATAAGTCTCATGTTAGAAATTGAAGGTGTGATGTTCAATGTTCTTAGTGCTTATGCCCCACAGGCAGGATGTGAGCTAGAAGAGAAGGAGAGATTCTGGAGTGAGTTAGATGAAGTGATGCAGAATACCGCCAGAGGTGAAAGAGTGGTCATTGGGGCAGACTTCAATGGACATGTTGGTGCAGGAAACAGAGGGGACGAGGAAGTGATGGGCAGGTTTGGTATCCAAGACAGGAACGCAGAAGGACAGATGTTGGTATATTTTGCAAAAAGGATGGAAATGGAAAGGAGGCGAATGAAGGTTAGCCTCAGTAAGACAGAATACATGTGTGTGAATGACAAGGTC
This sequence comes from Plotosus lineatus, assembly GCA_024760905.1. Classification (NCBI taxonomy): domain Eukaryota; kingdom Metazoa; phylum Chordata; class Actinopteri; order Siluriformes; family Plotosidae; genus Plotosus; species Plotosus lineatus. Next base: position 30,270,897 of record CM045731.1, read on the forward strand.
CCAAGAGGAACGGTGAGGTTACAGGGAGCAGAGATAAGGAAGGTGGAGAGTTTTAAGTACTTAGGCTCAACAATCCAGAGCAATGGAGAGTGTGGAAAAGAGGTGAAGAAGCGTGTGCAGGCTGATTGGAATGGTTGGAGAAAAGTGTCCGGAGTGATGTGTGATAGGAGGGTATCGGCAAGAATGAAAGGAAAAGTGTACAAGACGGTGTTGAGGCCAGCGATGTTGTATGGTTTAGTGTTATGTATGCCTAATGGATTTTATAAGACGAGCCCCCACTTGTTACGGATAGGAAAATTTAGAGGATTGAAATTGCCCTGTGAAACCAGCAAAGCACGACAGACCACGACATAAACTCTATACAGTTTAATCATATGAACAAAATAAGACAAAGTTCATATCTTACATCTTAAACCTAAACCATATACAAATTATCAAAGGGTCCCATAGTCACCAAGCGCTCGCAGCAGGGTAAATTTAGAGATGGCGCATGTGCTGGCAGAGAAAGGCTCGCCATCCCACGTGTTGGACGAAACAAATAATGACCATCCTCGTGTGGGCTGTGCGTGGTGGTGGATGATGGCCTTCGACGGTGAAGTCCCGAACAACAACTTAGGTGAAGCGTGTTCCATAGTTCACCTGAGATGAGTTGATCCGTGATCCGCCCGAAGAGCCAGAGTAGACTGTAAGAGACTGGAAGAGACTCCGAAATCCTGGAAGAGACTGGAGGAGACTGTAAGAGCCTGAAGGAGACTGTAAGAGACCCGAAATCCTGGAGGAGACTGGAGGAGACTGTAAGAGCCTGTAGCCAGTCGGCAACAGGTCCTTCATCTAGATTCCCCCAACAAGTAGTTTTCTCTCTGTTACAAGCCTGAACAAGCCCAGGCAAGCCCAAACAAGCCCAACATGTCTGTGTTGCTCCTCCCCCCCTCCTTTGGATTGTGCAACTCCAGTCCTTTCCACCGTTTTCTATAGGATGCAGCACTCCCTGTGATTTTGCAACACCCCAAGGCATTGTACAATACCACCAGTACGCGTGCATCCAGGTCTCACACCACTACTACCTTAAAGTCCATGTGTCCTTAAACATATTGCATCTATGTGTGAAACTATCAATAGCCTTGACTCACCATTGTGTACCAGTGAGTAGATACAGCAAACATATATTATATAAGTATTTTTATATTTACATTCACACAAATATGTACATGCTCGTAACATTTAGAAACAGTGGCCTGGGGAAAAAGCAGGAGGCAGAGCTGGAGGTAGCAGAGATGAAAATGTTGAGGTTCTCTTTGGGAGTAACGAGGATGGATAGGATCGGAAATGAGCACATCAGAGGGACAGCACATGTAAGATGTTTTGGAAACAAAGTCAGCGAGGCTAGATTGAGATGATTTAGACATGTACAGAGGAGGGATAGTGAGTATATTGGTGGTAAGATGCTGAGGTTGGAACTACCAGGCAGAAGGTCTAGAAGAAGACCAAAGAGACGATTCATGGATGTGGTGAAGGAGGACATGAAGGTAGTTGGTGTAAGAGAAGAAGATGCAAAGGATAGGGTGAGATGGAGGCAGATGATTCGCTGTGGCGACCCCTGAAGGGAAAAGCCGAAAGGAGAAGATATACTAGTGTGTATTTATATATATTAGTGCTAATAACCCTGCCCTTGTCCAGAGTCAGCTGAGATGGGAGCCAGCCGCCCCACGACCTTAATTAGGATTAAGCGGTTCAGAAAATGAATGAATGAGTAAAGGATTAGTGATAATAATATTAATAATAATGAACCTGGGATGCCACCATAATCAAGCTGTTTGCTAAATTAGACATTTTATTATTATTATTATTTTTTAATTATTATTTTTATTTTATTATTCCTGTTGAGGTCTTGTCTCATGTAAATTTTTCTTTCACATCCATTCATTGACTCAATAATTTCTTAAGGTGCTTAATTCAAAAGTTAAGTCACGAGGAGGCTTGTGCCCATCTCACCTGACTCTGGGCCAGGGTTGGATACACCATGGACAGCTCAGTATGCTATTGTACGGCTAACACATACACGCAAACAACCATTCGCACTCATGCTGACACCAAGGGTTGATATGAAACAGCCAATTACTGTACCCTACTGTGCATGTTTTTGGCGTGTGGGAGGAAAGCGTAGTACCTGGAGGAAATCCCTGAAGCATGAGCAGAACATACACACAGAAACGCTTGAGCTGAGAATTGAGCCCAGGCCTTCTTGCTGTAAGGTGGGGTACAACATGAGCAGCTCACCAGACCACCACAGGACAAGGCACGCACACAATGAATCACACTAACATCTACTGTCAATTTGGAACAGCCAGTGAACCTGCATTGTATGTATCTGGACTGTGGAAGGCACCACACAGAAACATCATTTGAACCCAGGACCTTCTTGCCATGGGACAGTGATGCCAACCATTAAACCACCATGTCATCCGTTTAAATAATCAAACAAATATTTGGAAATAATTATTGAATCAAACTGTTGAATTCGAATCATTATAAAACCAAACTGAATCAAATGGACTCTGTCAATCATATTGAGATGTGTGACGCTGCAGTAAATGTACAGGACGATTAATGTCGAGTTTTGAATGATTGGATTAACCGTGTTTAACAACCGCAGGTTCTCTGGAGCGGAGTGCATTTTGGACCCCAAGACTCTATATTCTTATTATTAGAATGTTATTTCTGTAGTAAATTTGCTGAGTACAGTTGATCAATAATGATGGCTATGCAAGCACACACACACACACACACACACACACATCTTTTTCTCTCACAATTTGTCTTTCTCTTTCACTCTCTTTTTTGCTCTCTCTCTCTCTCTCTCTCTCTCTCTCTCTCTCTCTCTCTCTCTCTCTCTCATACTCTTTTTCAAAGTGCCTGAAATGCTGAACAGCAGTCCTGCTGTGACTGTGCAGATGGGATGCAGAACTTGTGTGCGTGTGTGTGTGTGTGTGTGTGTGTGTGTGTGTGTGTGTGTGTGTGTGTGTGTGTGTGTGTGTGTGTGTGTGTGTGTGTGTGTTTGTATAATGCCAGAGGAGAAAGAGGCATAAGATATTTCTTTACTTTGACATTTTTTCCACAACTGCAGCAGAATCTAAAAATCACTTGACTAAGAGCCTAATGAGAAAGAAGAAAAGACAGACAGAGATAGAGAGAGAGAGAGAGAGAGAGAGAGAGAGAGAGAGAGAGAGAGAGAGAGAGATCATATGTAGCATATGTACAGTATATCAGTTCAACAGTAGGTATACTTTGACTTGTATTTTATTGCATACGTGATGAACTTGTTGCTCTACTTCATTTTATTTAGTAATACAAAGCAGAGTGGCACCTCGACTTACGGAGAAGGTTGGAGCAGGAGATTAACAGGCAGATTGTTGCAGTCTCTGCTGTAAAGCGGAACTTGTACCAATCTGACGTGGTGAAACGGAAACTGAAAAACCTCTTAATTTACCAGTCGATCTACGTTCTAGCCCTCACCTATGGTCACAAGATTTGGAAAGTGACCAAAAGAACAAGATCACAGTTACAAGCAGCTGGAATGAGCTTCCTACCCTGGGTGGCAGGGCTCTCCCTTAGAGATAGGGTGAGAAGCTCAGCCATCCGGGAGAAGCTCAGAATATAACCGCTGCCCCTCAGTGTTGAGAGGTGCTAGTTGAGGTGGCTCAGGTATCTGGTTAGAATGCCTCCCAAACACCTCCGTGGTGTGGTGTTTTGGACATTTCCAAATGGAAAGAGGCACACACTTCGACCTAGAACATGCTGGAGGCATTATGTTCCTCGATTGGTCTGGGAACACCTTGGTGTCCCCCACAGAAGATCTGGAGGAAGTGGCTGAGGAGTGGCCCCCACGACCCGATCCCGGATTAAGCAAAGGAAGATGATGATGATGATGATGATGATGTGTGGTGAATGTTCATTCATTCAATGTAATCATTCATTTTCTGAAGTGCTGAAACCTAATTATTGTCACAGGGAGGTTGGCTCCCATCTGGCTGAGGGCAGAGTACACTCTGGACAGCTCATCAGAATGTCACAGAGCAGAGACAGTGAGAGATAACCCACTTAGCATCATTGGAGGAACATCGGTAACAACCCTTTGATAGTGAGGCTTGAACCCAAGATCTTGGAATCAGTAAGTAATCTAGCACCTTAACCTCCATGCCACCGCAATCGTCCTAAGGTTTAACAAATGTTCTAAATATTCTACCAATCAGCATTATGCAGTTTTCACAAACATGCTAGCATAGGCTTATGCATCGCCATTAGTGTTAACACTGTTATATCACTTCATACAAACAATGAGATCAGGATGGAGGTAGTACTCTCCATCTCACCTCTATCCTCTCCAGTGCCCTAACCCCCCCATTTCCACACTTGTGTGTGTGTGTGTGTGTGTGTGTGGGGTGGGGGGTGTTGTTGTTGTTGTTGTTGTATAGTAGTGAACTTTACAGGCTCAGAATGACCTATAGTAACCTTGGTGATACAGTCTTCAGCAAATGCAGCTTCAAACAGCACGGACGTAAATGCACACCCAGTTGTCTCCAATGTGTACTTTCCGCTGAATGTCGACACTTCCCTGAACACATTTGGGCTTGGCTGAGAACGTGTTCTGAGTGTAAAGCAATCCGTGATTAAGATAAAAACAAGGACACAAAAGTGCACAGCTGTTTACAACAAGAGAAATGAAGAGCTTCTTTCATACGAAAGCTGCTGTTGAAAGAAGAAAAATGAGATGATGGGTCTTTTAAAACATTCTTCTGAGGATCACACTTTTTCTATTGCCCTACTTTAAGGTACTGTGTGGAAGTTCTGTATATTTCTATGTAGCATATTCCCGCACAAGGCATTCTGGCACATACACACAAAAAAATCGGCACCTGCGCAGCATGTGTCTACACAGTATATTCCCACACAGGGTATTCTGGCCCAGCATATTTCTGCATGGAATATTCCTGTACAGCATATTTCTGCACAGTATATTCTTCCACAGGCTATTCCACCACAACGTATTACATAGTACTGTGTATTCCTGTGCAGAGTATTCAACAATCATTCATGTTTTGAACCACTTAATCCTAATTACGGTTGTGGAGAAGCTGGTGCGCATCTCAGTTGACTCTGGGCGAGTGCAGAGTACACCCTGGACAGCTCGACAGGCCATCACAGGGCAGAAACATGTTGACGGCTATGCATCTACTCTTGATGAAAATCAGAAATGGTTCTTTTCCATGCCTCCCACCACAGATAGTGAGAGACATAGCCAGCCTTTGAGAACGCAGTTAGTGTTAGCTGCACTGAAGGGGAGTGGTTAACCATTTATAGTGGGGCTTGAACCCATGACCCTGGGATCAGTAATCCACAGCTTACCTCCGGGCCACCACTGCCCCATTCAACAACCAACAGAAAGTAAATAAATAAAGCAAAGTGTATTCCTACCCAACATATTCCTGTATGGCAAAACCCTATACAGAATATTTTTACTCAGCATATTCTTGAACAAAGTATTCCTGCTCAGTTCATTCTGGCACAGTGTATTCTTAAAACAGCATGTTCCCACCCAGTGAATTTCCACACAGTGAATTCCCACACAGTGAATCCCTGCCCAGTGAACTCCCACCCTCTGAATTCCAACCCAGTGAATTCCAACCCAGTGAATTCCCACCCAGTGAATTCTTACCCAGTGAATTCTCACCCAGTGAATTCCCACCTAGTGAATTCTCACCCAGTGAATTCCTACCCAATGAATTCTCCCAAGTGAATTCCTACCTAGTGAATTCTAACCCGGTGAAGTCCTCTTCTTCTTCTTCTTCTTCTTCTTCTTCTTCTTCTTCTTCTTCTTCTTCTTCTTCTTTAACTTTCGGCTGCTCCCTTCAGGGGTCGCCACAGCAAATCATCTGTCTCCATCTCACCCGGTCCTCTGCATATTCTTTTCTGACTCCAACGACCTTCATGTCTTCCTTCACCACATCCATAAATCTCTCCTTTGGTCTTCCTCGAGGCCTTCTGCCTGGTAGTTCCAACCTCAGCATCCTACTGCCAATATACTCACTATCCCTCCTCTGTACATGTCCAAATCATCTCCTCCACCTCCTCCAGCTCTGCCTCCTGCCTTTTCCTCAGCGCCACTGTTTCTAAGCCATACAACATTGCTGGCCTCACCACCGTCTTGTACACTTTTCCCTTCATCCTTGCTGACACTCTCCTATCGCACATCACACTGGACACCGGAAACTTTTCTCCAACCATTCCAGCCTGCCTGCACGCGCTTCTTCACCTCTTTTACACACTCTCCATTGCTCTGGATTGCTGAGCCTAAGTACTTAAAATCCTCCACCTTCGTTATCTCTGCTCCCTGTAACATCACCGTTCCTCCTGGGTCCTTCTCATTCACACACATGTATTCTGATTTTATGAGGCTAACCTTCATTCCTTTCCTTTCCAGGGCATATCTCCACCTCTCTAGATTTTCCTGTACTTGTTCTCTGCTCTCACTACAGATCACGATGTCATCGGCAAACATCATAGTCCATGGAGATTCTTGTCTCACCTCGTCTGTCAGCCATCACCATAGCAAACAAGAAGGTGCTGAGAGCTGACCCTTGATGCAGTCCCACCTCCACCTTGAACTCTTCTGTCACACCGACAGCCCACCTCACCACTGTCTGACATCTCTCATACATGTCCTGCACCACTCTAACATACTTCTCTGACCTTCTCTGTACTTCTCTATTAATATCCTCAAAGCAAACATTGCATCTGTGGTGCTCTTTCTTGGCATGAAACCAAACTGTTGTTCACAAATGCTGACCTCTGCCCTTAGTCTAGCTTCCACTATTCTTTCCCATAACTTCATCGTATGGCTCATCAACTTGATCCCTCTATAGTTGCTGCAACTCTGCATGTCTCCCTTGTTCTTAAAAATGGGCACCAGCACACTTCTCCTCCACTCCTCCGGCATCTGCTCACTCTCTAGTACCTTGTTGAATGTTCTTGTCAGAAAATCTACTGCTACCTCTCCTAGACACTTCCATACCTCCACAGGTATATCATCAGGACCAACTGCCTTTCCATTCTTCATCCTCTTCAATGCCCTTCTCACTTCACCCTTACTGATCTTTGCTACATCCTGCTCCTCAATGGTCACCTCTTCTACTCTTTTTTCTCTCTCATTTTCCTCATTCATCAGCTCTTCGAAGTACTCTTTCCATCTTCCCAGCACACTTCTGTCATCGTTCAATACATTTCCCTCTCTGTCCTTTATCAATCTAACTTGCTGCACGTCCTTCCCATCTCTATTTCTCTGCTGTGCCAACCTGTATAGATCATTTTCTCCCTCTTTACTGTCCAACCTATCATACAAGTCATCCTACGCCCTCTGTTTGGCCTTCGCCACTGCTACTTTCGCCTTATGCTGTGTCTCCCTGTACTCCTGTTTACTCTCTTCAGTCCTCTCAATATCCCACCTCTTCTTAGCTAACCTCTTCCTTTGTACACACTCCTGCACTTCCTCATTCCACCACCAAGTGTCCTTATCTACTTTCCTTCCAAAGGACACACCAAGTACTCTCCTACCTGTGTCCCTGATCACATTTGCTGTGGTTGTCCAGTCATTTGGAAGCACTTCCTGTCACCCAAAGCCTGTTTCAACTCCCTTGAAGTCAACACGACACTCTTCCTTTTTCAACTTCCACCACTTTGTCTTCTGCTCTGCCTTTGCCTTCTTCACCTTCCTCACCACCAGCGTCATCCTGCATACCACCATCCTATGCTGTTTGGCAACACTCTCACCCACTACTACTTTGCAGTCACTGACTTCCTTCAAATTACATCGCCTACACAAGATGTAGTCTACCTGTGTGCTCCTACCTCCGCTTTTATAAGTCACACTATGCTCCTGTTTCTTCTGGAAGAAAATATTCACCACAGCCATTTCCATCCTTTTTGCAAAATCTATCAACATCTGTCCTTCTGCGTTCCTCTACTGGATACCAAACCTGCCCATCACTTCCTCGTCCCCTCTGTTGCCTGCACCAACATGTCCATTGAAGTCTGCACCAATGACCACTCTTTCACCTCTGGCGGTACTCTGCATCACTTCATCTAACTCACTCCAGAATCTCTCCTTCTCTTCTAGCTCACATCCTGCCTGTGGGGCATAAGCACTAACAACATTGAGCATTACACCTTCAATTTCTAACTTGAGACTCATCACTCTGTCTGACACTCTTTTCACTTTTAGAACATTCCTGACAAACTCCTCCTTCAAGATGACTCCTACTCAATTTCTCTTCCCATCCAAACCGTGATAAAACAGTTTAAACCCTGCTCCTAAGCTTTTAGCTTTGCTACCTTTCCACCTGGTCTCCTGAACACACAGTATGTCCACCTTCCTCCTCTGCATCATGTCAGCCAGCTCTCTACCTTTTCTTTGCAAAGTTCCAACATTCAAAGTCCCCACTCTCAGTCCTAGACTCATGCCTTTCCTCTTCTCTCTCTGCCTACGGTGCTTCTTCGATGTCTTCGACCAACAGTAGTCCAATTTCCTTCAGCACCCTGTTGATTGACAGCACTGATGGCGGTCGTTGTTAACCCGGGCCTCGACCGATCCGGTATGGGGGTAATACTTCTGATTTGCATCATAAATGTTTGGCATTGGTTTTACGTCGGATGCCCTTCCTGACACAACCCTCTGCATTTCTCCGGGCTTGGGACCGGCATGAGGGGGAGAGACACTGGTTAGTGCCCCCCCCTTATGGCTGAATTCTAACCCGGTGAAGTCCCACCCAGTGAATTCTCACCCAGTGAATTCCCACCCAGTGAATTCTCACCCAGTGAATTCCCACTCAGTGAATTCCTACCCAGTGAATTCCCACCCAGTGAATTCCTACGCAGTGAATTCCTACATTATGTATTCCTGCACACCACACACCATATTACTGCATAGCGTCATTTGGCACAGCCTATCCACTTCATATGTTTACATTCAAGTCTAGCCATCTTGCTGCTCCAGTTTATTTATTTCATTCCACAATGCCTCAATGTACATATTGTACATCTCAGTGTTCGGTTCTTGGTTGTTGTCACTAATATTTTGAAGTACAGGAATCCCTTACTTTCCGCGGTTAATTGTGACCGAGATCCCCCTATGACCGCCAAATTGCACGAAGTAGGATCAACCCCTCGACTGACACATACGTACCTGTATATGTGTATATAATATCAAAAAATACACAGTCAACACTATAAATGCTTATAACAACAATTAAACATTCAAAAATAATGCATAAGATGTCAATAAAATATAAATACACACACTTACAGATGTGCACACACACACACACACACACACACACACACACACACACACTCATATGCACACCTCACATAAAAATGTAAGTAGTTTTAATGGGATTTTGGGTTGTTTGTTTGTTTTGGGTTTTTTTGCATAATTGGCCTTGTTTTGCAGCATTTTCCTTAACTTTTTCCCCCTATTCTTCCTTCCTGCATAGCTGACAGCGTGTTTCAGCTCTGCGATAGCCTGGCGAGCTATCCAGGGTGTACTCTGCTCTCGCCCGGAATCGGCTGGGATGGGCGCCAGCCTCTCTGTGACCCTAAAGATAGGATTAAGTGTTTACAGAAAATGAATTGAACATTTCAATTAAAAAATGGATTAGGATTAAGTTTTAATCTCACCCTACATTGCGGACTGTTGTTAAACTGAACAGCTGCTGCTTGTGAAGTGAGAGTTACCTGTCCGTGAATTTCCATTTCATGTCCCACTTATAAACGTCTTTCCTACTGACTGTTAGTGTATAACTGTCTTTTCTGGATGGGTGAAATAAAGAGAGTTTACACGGGAGAAAGAGGACATGGCCAGCAAAAGACGACTCGAGAGAAAGACCATTGTGTCACTAATTTGATGAAAAAACAAACAAACAAACTGAAAAATTGTCACAACACTCTGTCAGCACATGCAGTCTGCGTGTACTGTGGATCCTCCATACAGATTGTTACCATGATGGAAGAGTGTGCACAGTGTGTGTAACACTTGTGCTTTGATGTCATAGATAAGTGTTGTAAAGCTTCATGGATTAATTTTCCATGCATTCTGGGATTTGGAAAATGTTCTTGCGTGTTTTGAAACTTCATGAATTAATGTTCGGAGCATTCCAGAGCTTCGCAGATGAATGTTCCAAGTGTTATAAATTTTTATGGATTAACATTGTGTTTTAAAGCTTTAATGAATGCTGGATGAATGCGCGGAGTATGCTGAGGTTTTAATAGAAATAAATGTTCTCGATGTTCTTAGGCTTTATGGATTAATAATCCGAGTAAATATTTTAAGGCTTCACTGATTACTGTTCTAAACATTCCATGATCCCCCAATAGTCGAGATTCAAGAGGCTTTAGTGTTATTATCTTCACACATCATGAAATTCCGTATGACTCTCTCAGCATTAAAAGGTGAAAACAAGTTAAAAAGGTGCAAACGAAACATTAAACTGCATTAGAATATAAACAAGTAATTCTGTACATTAAACTTTCAGTAAAAATATAAAATAGAAATGTAATTTCTGTACCTATGAATGAAGATTAAATACTGAGATAAACAATATGTACATTGATGAATTGTGAAATTCTTGAAAATTCATTTAAACTTCATTTAGAAAATTGGCTTGGAAATCTGTTTTTGTGACATTGTGGTCCTCGCTCTGATCGAGAGGCGGTTGCGTTGCATGAAGCAGTAACACCAAGAAAGTCCTCATGCAAAGTCATCTCTATTCATTTCCTTTGCAACTACCTGGACGTGGAGACGCAACTGCACTGTTCGCAAGCCTCTCCCTGCAGCACGCTGTTCAAGCCCCCATGTGCAAACTCATTCCTATAGCTGTGGCCATCTGGCTTTTAGCCTGCGATTAGCTTCAGCCAGCGATTAACTTTTTTTTGTTTTCTTCATTACAGTAATAATAATCTCCGCTTTTCTGCCCTCTTGTTGCCTTCTTGCGGTTGTGAGTGTAAAAATAAACATGTGAAATTTTGTTTGTTATTATTATTAACAGAATTTTAAGTAATAATTTCACTACCTTGACGTGGAGACGCAGCTGCACGTTCCTCAACCATGTGCAAGCCCTGGATTAGCTTTTTTTTGTTTTCTTCATTGCAGTAATAGTAATCAGTAAATTCTGCTTTTCTCTCGTCCCTCACAAGTTTCTCGTTCACTCCACACTTTCTTTTTGCTGCTTGATGACCATTTTCTGCTGCATATTTCACTACTTGCAGCTTGTAATCCGCATAATAGGATTTTCTTTTTGGGGCCATTTCTTCAGTGGTGGATGAGCTGGTACTGGTTGTGAGTGTAAAAATAACAAACATGTGAAATTATGTCTTATTGTTATTATCAAACAGAATTATATGTAATAATTTCACATACAAGTCGCTCTGGAGTATAAGTCGCAACTTCAGCCAAAGTATGAAAAAGTGCGACATATAGTCCGGAAAATACAATAAATAAATAGGAGCACCAAGGTGGATAGACTAGAATGTAAATGGAGTAAAGTGTGGTAATGCAATACAGTCATAGAGTCGGAGGATTCAATGTCATTTTACAAAGAACTAATGTCTGTCTGTGTGTATGTGTCTGTGTGTGTGTGTGTGTGTGTGTGTGTGTGTGTGTGTGTGTGTGTGTGTGTGTGTGCATGCACGTGTGTGTGACTGTGAGGGGGAGGAGAATGGAGGGGTGATGGCTTTCACCGATTTGGGGTAAAAGCTGTTTTTGTGTCTGGTTGTGCTGGCCTTGATGTTTCTGTACCTCCTTTCCGAAGGAAGTGGTACATGCAGTCCATTTCCAGGTGTGTGGGATCCGTCGCTATATAGTCGGATTTTGTCTGGAGCCAGACAGCATATATTGTTTCCAGAGCTAGTAGACAATAACCCATGATCCCCTGTGCAGTTCTCACCACCTGGGTCAAGTTCTTTCTGTCCTTAGCAGTGCACCTGCCGTACCACACCATTGTACTGAGACAGAGTATGCTTTCTATTGCAGTGCTCTAGAAGTTCTTGAGCAGTTTAGAGGAGAGTGCAGTATCTTTTAGCTTCCTGAGGAAGAAAAGCTGTTGGGACTGCTTCACCAGGTGTAAGGTGTTAACAGACCAGGACAGGGCAGAGGAAATGTGGATGCCCAGGCATTTAATAATGTCCACACACTTCTCCACCCCATGAATACAAAGATGAGCCTGCTTTGTCTCCGTGGTCCTCCTATAGTCTCCTGTGACCTCTTTGGTCTTGCTGATGTTTAGAATGAGGTTATTAGTTGAACACTAGTTTATCAGGTGCTGTCTCCTCTCTGTAATGGCTTTCGTCATTGTCTGATATGAGGCCTACCACGGTGATGTTGTCAGAAAACTTCAGAATCATGTTTGTAGAGTGGAGAGAAGAGCAGGTGTCTGTAAAGAGGCTCAACAGGGCTGGGCTGAGCATACAGCCCTGTGGCGTTCCAGTGTTCAGGATCAGGGTGGAAGAGAAATAGAGAGGTGGATGAGGGTAGAGTTTCCAATCCTCACCACCTCAGGTCGGTTGGTGAGAAAGTCCTTGATCCAGTAACACAAAGTAGCTGACAGTTGTAGAGCTTCAGCACCAGCTTCTCCTTGAGAACAGTGATGAAAGCTGAATTGAAGTCCACAAATATCATCCTGACAGGCATTTAGATGCTCTAGGTGAGTCATTGCTGTGTGGAGTGTTAGCGAGACAGCATCCTCCTTAGAGCGGTTCTTCCTGTCGGCGAACTGAAGGCTGTCCAGCCCTGCAGGGATAGTGTCCTTGATGTGGTTAAGGAGAATCATCTCAAATCACTTCATGATTACCGGGGTCAGGGTAACCGGTCAATAGTCACTAAGGAAGGTGTTTTTTGGGCACAGGCACAATGATGAAGAAAGTGCAGCTAACTGGGTTGTTAAATTCCGGCCATGTCTGTCACTGTTGGTGGTGAGCGGCATGTAAAAGAACCATTGCTGAGTTATGTAAAGAGTAGCTGCATAGCTGTCGGCATGATTCTGCCCTGCAATGGCCTGGTGAGCTGCCCAGGGTGTACTCTGGCCTCGTCCAGCGTCAGCTGAGATGGGCGCCAGCCTCCCCGCCACCCTAATTAGGATTAATCGGTTCAGAAAATGGATGAAATGAAGGGAAGATTCCATGATGAATGTTCTAATCATTTGTTGGCTTTATGATGAAGGTTTTAAGTGTTTTACCGCTTCATAGCTCAACATTTTAAGCTTTGCAGATGAATGTTTGAACTGTTCTAAATGTCTGTAGATCAACATTATAAGTGTTCTTGGGCTTCATAGATATTTTTTTAAGTGTGTGAAGACATTATACATAATTGTTCTGAATTATTTTGAATGAATGTTCTTAGTGTTCTTTATGTTTATAAATCAATGTATTAAGGCTTTTTGAATCAATGCTCGAAATCTTCCAAGGATTTATAGATTAATGCTTCTAGCATTCTAAGACTTTATGGTATGGGCTTTATATGAGCTTTATGGTTCAATGTTCATAATGTTCTCTAGATTTAGAGATGAATGATTTAACACTTTATACATCAGTGACGGGCTTGGATTGGATCTGGTCCTTAAGTGGGGACTTAACGGAGTTAATCCACCTGTTAATACCACCACTACCATGTTGCAATTGTACAACCCATCAATAATATGCAAAACCTCAATATAACAAGGCATGGCATTGCAGAGAGAGACAGAGAGAGAGAGAGAGAGAGAGAGAGAGAGAGAGAGAGAGAGAGAGAGAGAGAGAGAGCGAGAGAGGCATTTCAAGCATTGACGGTGAATAAATGCAAGAAAACCCATCAACTCCCCCAATCTCCTAATACATCATTGATACATAACGCTAGTAAGCACTAGTCTGGAAGTGGTAAACAAACTCTTTCCTGGGCTGAGACAAGCTAGCTAGCTTTGGGGTTGACCGGCCTCTCCTTGCGATGTTGCTTTACTGGAAAAGTCTGCCTTGAAAATGGATTTTTAAGAATTTCGGACAACAAGTCAATTTCTCCTCCTCCTTCAGCCATTGTGGGCATAAAAAAATCGAACTCAAATGTACTGTGTACAGATCGCTACAGACTATTCAGCTTATCGAACCTGGCTTGTGGAACAGTTTTGCTCTGACCAACCAATCAGAGGATGGGAAAATGTTGACATTATTGTGGACCAGCTAGCTGGTCCTGTGAGGCAAATCTAATCTGATTGGTTAAAGAAACAGCCGCATAGCCACTATAGCTTAAGTGACATCGGGCAGCACTGCTGATTCTGAAGTCTCTAAACAGATTAGATTGACATGACAGCCATGGAAGCAGAAATCTGATTGGACAAAAAAAAATAAAATCTAACATCCATATATACATACTGGAAGCACAGCCAAGAGACATCTTACGACATGAAGATAATAGATTGATGGGAATAAATTAATACAATTTAAAGGAACACATCTTAGAATTTAAGTTGCAAATGTAGGTCAGTGCTTATGATAATGTTTAGGCCAGAAGAGAAGGTCCACCACGGTTTGAGGTGAATGTTTTATGTGTTCTAAGGGTTTATGAGTAAATGTTCAGCCTAAGCGTGTGGCAGTGGTGGGCTGGTGGTAAAAGGTGCTGGATCGCTGATCCGAAGGTTGGGGGTTCGAGTCCCATTCTCCACAAGGTTGTCACTGTCCCCACAGTGCAGCTAACTGGGTTATCAAAGGCCGGCCATATCTGTCACTGTCTATGGTGAGAGGTTCGTGTAAAAGAACCATTGCTGACTTTTGTAAAGAGTAGCTGCAAAGCCGTGAGCATGTTTCTGTCCCTTGCTAAGGGTTGTGTCAGGAAGGGCATCCGACGTAAAAACCTATACCAAATCAAATATGCGAATCATTGATGTGACTTCCATGAAGATGGAGGCAGATGATTCGCTGTGGTGACCAGTGAAAGGGAACAGCCGAAAGAAAAAGAAAGAAAAAAAACCCCTAAGCGTTATGCAGTTCTGACACACGTGGTCTCACGCTACATCGTTAGTGCTAATACTTAATATAAACACTGAGATTGGACCGTTAATGTAGTGTCCCCCATCTCACATCTCCCACTGCGATTGCACGCTCACATTCTACTTGCTGTGTGTGTGTGTGTGTGTGTGTGTGTGTGTGTGTGTGTGTGTGTGTGTGTGTGTGAGTGTAGGGTGGGGTGTGTGTGTGTGAATGAGAATCGATGGTAAAGAATTACAGCTGTGTAATGAACACGAGCACTGTGTATCTGACCCGAGTGGTCAGCATCGTCTCTCTCGCTGTCTCCCTCTCTCCCGCTCTCCCTCTCTCCCTCCTGACCTTTCTACACTTTACAGATCGATCACTCATCAACCCTCGAGCATCGGACCAAATGTATTGGCACCCCACAAAATTGCTGATTCCCTAATTCAGTCCTGTAATGGAGCATCACTTCAACATGACACTGTAATGGAAGAATTTATAAGCTGCCGATACTGTTCTGAACTATTTCTTCTGATTATTATTATTATTCTATACATTCTTAGTATTATGTTTTACTATTTATAAGCATATGTAAATGACTTACATAGAAAAAAAATGGCAGAAACACCAAATATAATGCTAAAATATTTAGGAGGGTACAAAAAGAGAATACAAAGACAATTCAAAGTAAAAAGGGACATCGCTTACAATATGTGATGCGCTCCACCGAAAGTAGTTCACTTGCTTGTGCTTGAGACAAAGCGTGGGGTATCCGGACTTCCAGTCTTTCAAGTGAGCAAGGGCGCCGTTGAATGCTTGTTTAGTACTCAGCCTGCACTGATGTGAATCACCAGCAGAGCAGAGAGTTCTCATTCTTTTCTGGATTCGGGTTTTCATTCATTTTACAACTCTCTTTGCTTAACTGAGTATGCATGGTAGATTGCGCCGATCCGAGCAGATAGTAAATTCAGTATTGGGAAAACTGGAAATTCCGGCATTAGCCGGAAAACTTGCACCCATGCTAGTAGGCTTACGCTTCTGACCAACCAAATTGGCTTAGGGTTTTAAAAGTCCGCAAAACAGTGTAAACACAAAGATCGCAGAGACGACGTCTTAACACAAGGGTAACACACACTACTGAACTTGGAAGAAGGAGGGGCAAGTCTGTCGTTTGTAAACAATAGAAGCAGCGTCATTATGTCATTGCGTCATTATGTCAGCGTACTATGTAGGTACGTCTTGTACTACAGAGAGCATGCTAAACTCAAAATTTGACATATATGTATTTTTTTTTGGAAAAAAAAAAGTAAAATAATAAAAAAAAAAACGTGAAACAAATGAACGTAAGTTGGGGAGCGTCTGTAAAGTTTAATAACGTGCTGAATTCCGAGGGCCAATATTTTTTGGCTAAAGTTGTCTCTTACTAATGCTATTCTCTTGGACAGACACCATTAATCCCGAAATTACCTTCAGTAAACTCTGAATGGGTCAGTATTTAGATATTCATCCATTCATTCATTTTCTTAGAAACACAAGTCATGCTCAGAGAGATGTTGCCTTACTCACTGGCTGTTCCAGCCTGATAGTGATGCGAACTCATTGGATTAGTAGGGCTATGGTACTGACCCTGTGCATCATATCACAGCACTGAGCTGCACAAACAAGTGCAGGAATCATGAAGTGCATTTCTTTTTGTTCATAAATCAGCTGATGATGGGAAAGCCTAGGTGGCAGCACGTTGGAGGCAAAAGCCATTTTGTATTTAATGTCAAGCACATCTATGGCAGTGTTCTTATCATTAAAGTCACCAGAAGACAACGTCTCACTATCTTCTCAAGACTCCTCCCTGTTTGGCTCAAATAGTTTACCATTTACACCCAATTCTTCCAAATTTATAGCCATAGTTGCTCCTTTTATAGCAAATAAATGTCACTTGCTGAATAGATCTGCTTGTTTACCTGTAATGGATAACTCGGCCCAACGAGTTCACATCACTTCCAGGAAAACACAACTGCAAACCAATGGTTCATCCCTTACATACACACACATTATTTTGTTAGGATGACCAATACTGGTACTCATTGAGAAGTCATGGAATACTCAGGAAATTTTGCCATGCAATGTCTGTGAGAACAATGAAAATGCCATCAAAACTACCACAATGTACTGAAAATCTTTTTCAGGATGCATACCCCAGACCCCACTCGTGGAATTCCATCCATCCAATCCTGGGTATGGGTCTGAAAATCATTGATGCTGTAATATATTATTTCGTGCAATTACAATAATATAGTTCTTAGTGGTGGTGATGTTAAAAATTTGAATTATGAATCAGTTAGGAAAAACGGCTGGGATGGGCGCCAGCCTCCCCACGACCCTAATTAGGATTATGCGGTTCATCATCATATCTTATCCCCGTAGGGTAGTGTAGCAATTGGTCTCTTCCAGAGAAGATTAACTGGGACGCAGGAACACTTGCTACTTGTCCCCAGAAACACGCTGACTGCTTTGCAGCTACTCTTTACGAAAGTCAGCAATGGTTCTTTTACATGAACCTCTCACCATAGTCAGTCAGAGACATGGCCCAACTTTGATAACCCAGTTAGCTGTACTGGGGGGACAGTGATGACCCTGTGGGGACTCGAACCCCAACCTTAGGAACAGCGATCCTGCGCCCTATCCACTAGACCACCACTGGCCATTATGCGGTTACAGAAAATGAATGAATGAATGAGTGAGGAAAAACTACTCACCACCTGTTGAACGTCCCCTTCCAAAAATCCAAGATCTGCTCCTGCTCTTTAGTGTCCTATTAACCAGCGTAGCATATCTGCTATGTAAGTGAAAGGTTACCAGCTTCATTTTTAACATATTTCTTTTTCAAATATTGACCCAAAAATCAACCTTTTGCCTCTAAAAATAATTTAAATACAATTATAAAGGGACTTGCATCACAAAGAATGAATGAATATTTATCATTTCATTGTCTATAACTGCTTAATCCTAATTAGGGTCGCAGCGAGGCTGGCGCCCATCCCAGCCAACTCCGGGCGAGGGCAGAGTACACCCTGGACAGCTTGCTTTGCTATCACAGGGTGGAAATACGCTGACGGCTTTGCAGCTACTCTTGTCGGAAGTCAGCAATGTTTTTTTTTTTACATGTCTCACACCATAGACAGTGAGAGCCACGGCCAGCCTTTGATAACTAAGTTAGTGGCACTGGTGGGGACAGTGACAACCTTGTGGAGAGTGGGATTTGAACCCTCAACTCGAGGATTAGCGATCCATCACCCTTTACCACCAAGCCACCATTTCCCTGAATACTTACTTTTTCAGGTCGCTCAAAGTAAAGCAAGCTAATTGCTAATATAAATCTCACCGATATGGTTTATACCGTATGAATCTCAGTTCGCTGTGCTTTCCGACTCGTTCATACTCACAGGGATGAGCTGTTGTTGTGAATGATCACTTTGGGGTGGATGTGTGAACAAACTGGGTTATAAATAGCATTAGTTTCCGCAATTCTCAGTAGTCTGCCATTTTTGAATGAATTGTGTTGCTTGCACGAGTCACTGTTATTCATCACAGACAAACATCGAACAATATCCTTCGCCAAAAACATGAATGGATTCGCTCATAGTGCACTTTAATTTTGCTTATGTCCCTATATGTAGTATACAGGAAAACAATTATGCACTTCAGTCTCAGTGGATGTTGTTAAAACTAATATTCTGTGACGTCCTCCTTGCCTTTGGTGCAAAAGTGTTAATTAGTCAGTGTATTAGTTTTATTAGAGCCTTTTTTTTTTTTTTTAATGTACTGATAATGTCAGCCGGTTACAAGTGTAAGATGCTTCATTAAATGCATCATTACTTCCTTTGGTAAACTGTGAACTTCCCTCATTCTGTGTTTTGAAGTTGTGATGTCATCTGTTAAAGAGAGTCAACATGGAACAGGCTCTGTCCAGCGTCCTGCTTCTACGCACCCTCTCTGCTGTCCTTTCAGGGGTGTAACGTTACCTAACGATGTCGTTACCTTCCGCAGTTGGTGTTAGAGATGTGCTTCACATGCAAATGTGTCATGAAATGTGTTCATTTTTAAACATAGTGCTACAGGCGGTAACATTGAGTCGGGTATGTGTGGGTGTGTGTGTGTGTGTGTGTGATGTGTGTGTGTGTGTGTGATGTGTGTGTGTGTGTGTGTGATGTGTGTGTGTGTGTGTGTGTGTGTGTGTGTGTGTGTGTGTGTGTGTGTGTGTGTGTGTGTGTGTGTGTGTGTGTGTGCACACACAGGATCATGAGTCATCGAGTGGTATGTTAGAGCCAGACGAATACAACAATGCTTATAAATATCTATCATACTGCATAAATTAAATATGAGTCTGAGTGAGATCGAGTGAATCGATCATGTTCGTAATCTCTGAAGCACGGAGAGGAGCTGTGATCGTTCATCTCAGATGTAAGCAGATATGTTGGTCATGATTCCTGAGGAAAAAAGAGACATGCCGCTTCAATGATCTGCTCTGATTCACAGCTTATCACACTCCAGCATCTTCAGGACCAAATGAACACCTTCACTCTGTAATTATTGCTTACTCGACTGAATCACTGGTTCGTCAGAGATATAGAACTGGACCGCTAAGGAGGGGAAGGGGCTTCAGTTGTCCAAAGAACATTGTTGTTACATTAATAAAATTCATTCATTCATTCATTTCCTGAACCACTTCATCCTAATTAGGCTCGCAGGGCGGCTGGTGCCCATCTCAGCCGACTCTGGGTGAGGGCACAGTACACCCTGAAGAGCTCACCAAGTCATCGCAGGGCAGAAACACGCTGACGGCTATGCAGTACTCTTGATGAAAGTCAGCAATGGTACTTTTACATGAACCTCACACTATACACAGTGAGAGACATGGCCGGCCTTTGATAACCCAGTTAGCTACACCGGGGAACAGCAGTGACAACTGTTGACAGTGGGCACTGAACCTGTGACCTTGGAATCAGTAATTCCATGCCTTACCACCTGGCCACCGCTGCCCTTATTAATATGATGAAATGAATAAATAAGAAACATTCAGTGTAAAAAAAATAAAAAATAAAAAAAAAAGTTTGCTGAATCCTAATTAGGGTCGCGGGCAGGCTGGCACTCATTTCAGCCGGCTGTGGGTAAGGGCAGGACACACCCTGGACAGCTCGTCAGGCCATCACAGGTCTTACACACACACACACACACACACACACACACACACACACACACACACACACACACACACACACACACACACACGCACACGCACACGCACACACACGCACACGCACACACATACAAACACAGCAAAACTGTGCATGTTTTTGAACTTTGGGCAGTAACATGAGGACCCGGTGGAAATGCGAACATTCCTCGAATGTGAACATTCAACTTGAACACAGGTCTTATTGCTTTGAGGCAAATGTGCTAACCATAGTGTCACCTTGCCACACAATATACTAATATATAATAAATTAATATTCCCCAGTGCAGCTAACTGGGTTATCAAAGGCGGGTCATGTCTCTCACTGTCTATGGTGAGAGGTTCATGTAAAAGAACCATTGCTGACTTTCGTAAAGAGTAGCTGCAAAGCCGTCAGTGTGTTTCTGTCCCTTGCTAAAAAGGGTTGTGACAGGAAGGGCATCCGACGTAAAAACCTCTTCCAAATCAAACGTGCGAATCAGATGATTCGCTGTAGCGACTCCCGAGAAAAGGGAAAAAGCCAAAAAGAAAAGAAAGAGGATAATAAATTAATATATTTAAATTGTAGACTAATATATTTTAATTACTATTTGAATGTATAAAAGAACAAATATTTTTGATAGAACTGTAAATGTTTCTTTGTTGAACCGTATAACATAGTGCTTTCCTAAGGAAAATAGTTCCCAGAAAAGGATACATTATATTAATTAGTATTTTCTACTGTCCTGCGATGGCCTGGAGAGCTGTCCAGGCTGTATTCTAACCTCGCCCAGAGTTGTCTGAGCCTAATTAGAATTAAATTAAGAAAAGGAATGAATGAACGAGTATTTACTCACAGGAACGACACAATCTGATTGGTTCACCATTGTAGGATCATTATTCGGAGTGGATATTGCTTCACTGGAATAAATATAAAATATATAAATCCCATGACATACAAAGAAAACATTTCTGTTTTAATGTTAAAAAAAAAAAATCACTTTATTTAAACTGTGATTGAGTTTTCAAAGACACCACTGCCAATAAACACGTATAAACTTAATGGTTTAATTTGCTGTTTACTTTAAAGTAGTTTGCAGACAAAAACAAAATTCAAACAGAAATACAAAGAGGGGGAAAGCAAAGAGGAGAATTGAGAGTTGAATAAATGTTGAAGGAAATGTTACCTTTGTGAAAATCCACAGCAGAACTAGTTAATTGTGACATGATCTGAACAGCAGCTATTTTTCATCACAGGCGGTCTGAAATTCACTGGATCCAATAAAGCACAAAACTCACTTTTAAACACATTAAGAAAGTCAGAAGAAGTTCAGCCAATGGTCCATACAAATCCTCTGAGCTTGTAAGTTGTGGAAAGCTTGTTTAAACAATTCTGTCATGGCTTCAGTAAAAACATACAGTTTAAAAATTACAAGTTGGTTGTGAAAGAGGGTTGAGCTACAGATCACTTCATTCTGTCTCAGGATCTATTCAGCACCATCAGCTTTGCCTTTGGAATTATCAGGAGCACACTCACTGCAGTTCCACTGCTGTTTCCCTTTTTCAGGGGTCGCCACAGCGACTCATTTAACTCACACATTGGATTTGGTATAGCAAGGGACAGAAACATGCTTATGGCTTTGCAGCTACGCTTGTTGAAAGTCAGCAATGGTTCTTTTACATGAACCTCTCACCATAGAGAGTGAGAGACATGACCAGCTTTTGATAACCCAGTTATCTGCACTGGGGGGACAGTGACAACCATGTGGAGAGTGGGACTCGAACCACCAACCCTAGGATCAGCGATCCAGCGCCCTATACCACTAGGCTAGGCCACTACTGCCCCAGCAAAAAAAAAAAAAAAAAAAAAAAAAAAAACAGGCCCCCCAGCAAAAATATAACAGTAATGTTTGGAAAAAGGTGTTAATATTTAATTTAGGCTTGGTGGAATCGCTGAATAGTCCCTGCGACTTTCACAGAGTCTTGTATGCATAATTGTTTTAGTAGATACTATACAGGAACAGAAGCAAAATGCACACTAAAACAAATTTAGAAAAATCCAATTAAATTTGTAATTATAATTACGGATTATAACGAATGCAGGTAACCTTAAGCACAGATGGATGCAAACGTATCGTTCTGATTTCTGTTTAAATCTCTTTAAGAGTTTTCGTGTATAGATTGTACAAACAATAAAAACAGAATGAAAACGAGAGGTGTATAATTTACACTTTGAATGGCCAGAATTAAAAATGAATATATTATATTGACAACACAGGTAGGAAGGTTTGGGATGAAGTAATCATTTGGGAGGGATGAAGGGTATAATGGTAGAAGAATGTTGAGGATGGAACTGCTTGGTAGGGGGAGAAGAGGAGGGCCAAAGAGTAGATATTATGGATGTGGTGAGGGTGAACATACAGGTGATTGGCATGACGATTGATTGGGATGCAGAGGACAGAGTGAGATGGAGAAGGAAGATCTGCTATGGTGACACCTAACAGAAGCAGCCAAAAGTAGGAGACGACTCTTTTTGTTCACCAACAGTATAAAGACATGTGCATTATGTCAACTGCGTACTCTGAACTGCCCATAAACGTGAATGAATGGGAGTGGTTGTTCGACCTGTAATAGATTAGCAACCTGTTTAGGGTGTAAATTCCACATCTCCCCAAAGTCAGATGGGATTGGGTTTAGCTCACCCAGAAGGTTAAGTGGTAGAGATAATGGATTAATAGATGGATTTGTTTGCCCCTTTATCTCTGGGTTGTTTATCTTTGAAGTGGGTCGAAAATGTTGAAACATTTATCAGGTTTATTTCGAAATACAAACAAATTGTCAGATGCTATACTGTGTAATAAATCATGTCTATTTTTTCCCTCCAGGTGTCCAAACACTCTTTACAATGGAAAGGTTGCTCATCTGCCTGTTGGTCATTGGAATGGCAGTGAAAGCCCAGATTTGTCCAAAGCGATGTGTGTGCCAGATTTTGTCACCCAACCTTGCAACACTTTGCGCCAAAAAAGGGCTTCTTTTTGTGCCATCCAACATCGACCGGCACACAGTGGAGCTACGGCTTGCAGACAACTTTGTAACAAGTGTGAAACGCAAAGACTTCGCCAACATGACCAAGCTTGTAGACCTTACCTTGTCAAGGAATACGATAAGTTACATCACACCTCATGCATTTGCGGACCTAGAAAACCTTCGTGCTTTGCACTTGAACCATAACAGGCTGACCCGGATAGGGAATGATACGTTCAGTGGCATGTCAAAGTTGCATCATTTGATTCTCAACAACAATCAGTTAACTCACATCCACCTTGGAGCATTTAATGACCTGCTGGCACTGGAGGAGCTGGATTTGTCCTATAACAACCTTGAAACAATACCCTGGGAAGCAATTCAGAAGATGATCAGCCTTCATACCCTCAGCTTGGACCACAACATGATTGATTACATTCCAGAAGGCACTTTTTCCCTGTTACAAAAACTCAACCGACTGGATGTAACTTCCAACAAGCTCCAGAAGCTTCCACCTGATCCTCTTTTCCAAAGGGCACAGGTTCTGGCAACATCTGGAGTGCTTACTTCTTCAACATTTGCCCTCAGTTTTGGTGGAAACCCTTTGCACTGCAATTGTGAGCTGCTCTGGCTTCGTCGACTGAGTCGTGAGGACGATTTGGAGACTTGTGCAACTCCGCTGCACTTATCCGGACGGTATTTCTGGTCTATTCCGGAGGAGGAATTCTTATGTGAGCCACCCCTTATCACGAGGCACTCTCAAGAGATGAGGGTGCTCGAGGGTCAACGTGTAACCCTTCGATGCAAGGCGAGAGGAGATCCTGAACCTGTGATCCACTGGATATCACCTGATGGCAAATTGGTTTCAAACTCCTCACGTACCATCATTTACAGTAATGGGACGTTGGACATCCTGATCAGCACTGTAAAAGATACCGGATCCTTCACTTGTATCTCTTCTAACCCTGCTGGAGAAGCCCACCAAATCATCGAGCTTGTCATTATCAAGCTTCCATACATCAGCAACAGTACCAATAATATCCAGGAGCCAGATCCGGGCTCATCAGATATTTCCACATCCAGCAGAACTGGAGCCAATGGAAGCAACCACACATCAGACTCAAAAACGAGTGCAGATAAGCGTGTGGTGATGGCCGAGGCCACTTCATCGACTGCACTCATCAAATTCAACTTCCAAAGGAATATTCCTGGAATTCGCATGTTTCAGATCCAGTACAATGGCACCTTTGATGACTCTCTTGTTTACAGGTAAGCTAATGCTGTTTATAATTTGATAGGTGATTCTATTAATTAAAATGTTTGTTTTCCAGTGAGAAAGTGACATTATGAACCCAGCAGCAAGTGATAGAATATTAAATCCTCTGTATATATATATATATATATATATATATATATATATATATATATATATATATATATATATATATATATATATATATATATATATATATATATATCCGTAGCATAATGTCTGACGTTTTCATAAACCGTCTTGTATTGAACTGTACACTGGGCTGCAACTGTCTTTAAATTTCATTCATTACTTCAATAATGGTGGTCTACTGGCTGCCACTTTCACACAAGAAAGAAGGTCATTGGTTCAAGTCTCATGCTCAGTGAGGGCTTTTCTTTGTGGAATCAGCAAGTTCTCTCCATTCTTCTGTGGAATTCTTCTGGATACTTTGGTTTCCTTCTATAGTCCAAAGATATGCGCATTAAGCTAAATGGCTGTTCCAAATTGCCCTACCGCCTTTGTTCACAGTGGCCTGAGATAGGCTTCAGTCTCCTTGTGATCATAGAAGGATAAAGTAGTTCGGCAAATGAACGAATAATTAAATAATTGCCAAAATTTGAGAAATAAGTTCTTCGTATTCACGATTGGTTTTCACTCATGGTTGTGCAAAGCACTCATTTAAATACTTGATTCTGATTGGTCAATCACAACATTGGTCTGTTATCTCTTTATAACATTATTGTTAAGTGTAATACATTGTTGCTACAACCAATATAATTCATTTTAATAAATGTTTTAAAATTGTTGATTCCGTTATTAGGGAGCTATGTGGTTCATGTACAGGCAGTTGGTCATTATCACTAAATTCACCTCTTCAGAATAATTAAAGTTCACTCTGCTGTTTGTTGGGGACTTAATCACTTTGTTAGGGTTGATTCTGAGAAACTGACCAGCTTTCTGTATATTAACTTCTTAATTAATAAATAATGTTGTATTTATCTTGATAATTTTCACCTTGAAAGTGTTTTAAACGTATTTTATTTACAACGGAAATATAAATTCTAGTGCAACACACATCATGGGTACATCACACTGTGTCAGTGATCGACAATCACCTGAGAAGATTTGCTTAAGTCAGAAACACTCCTCAGTTTGTGTGAAACTCTGCCAGTGTGTCTCGTACAGCAATTCTGATTAACGATGATTAGCGCATCTGAGGTCTGAATAATGATGTGGGTCACTAGAGTGTTAAATAATCACTACTTGAGCATGACTCGAGTTTGTATGAAGCCTGTGGTATGTAGGCATGTTAGAAAAACGATATCCACATTACATATATCTTTTAATATTTAAATAATATCAACCCCAATAATTTGTTTTGGTTATTAAGTTGATCGTATCCATTTTCATTCCTTTCTAACCATGTGCATAAAAAAAGCAAAAAAGAATACACCATGGCCAACATCCTAAAGTGATGCTGCTGATGATGAAGATGAAGATGATGATATGATGATGAAGACAGTGGTCAGACTACACTGACCAGACACGACAAGAATAGCTTGACACTTCCTGCTTTAAATGAGCATATGAGCTGATATCAGAATGAAACATTAACCCCAAGTTCAGACATTGTTTTCAAAAGGCACATGAATAAAAAAAAAAAAAAAAAAAAAAATCACTCATTCAATTAGTGTTGCGGGGAGGCTGGTCCTCATCTAAGCCGACTCTAGGCAAGGTCAGAGTACACCCTAGACAGCTCACGAAGAAATTGCAGGGCAGAACCACGCTGACGGCTTTGCAGCTACTCTTGACGAAAGTCAGCAATGGTCCTTTTACATGAACCTCACATTTTGGGGTGAGTGACAACCTCTTGAAAGTGGGGCTTGAACCCCCAACCTTAGGATCAGTGATCCAGCCCCTTGCCACTGCGCCACCACTGCCCATCAAAAAAATCAAATCTTTTAATTTTAGTTTTGGATGTTCTTTGTTTCTTTCATGTGAATTCACGTAACTGTAAATGATGCAATGAAGGCAAACAAGAACGTTTGTGTTAGTTTTTCCTAAATGAAGAATAAATAAATAAATAAATAAAAAAATAAAACACTAATGGAGATTTTTGGACCTCATGATGTAGCTACAAACGCTTATCTGAGTGTGTGACTGGAACTTTTAATTAGAGGAAGGCCAGTAATGGCAATTAGCTTAATGAGCACGGCACATTTTTATTGTAAAGTGGCTGAGGGGTAATTGAACCCAAATTAACTTTAACCTATGACAAGCTTGTTGTTCTTCCTCATTAGATTTCATCCACTGTGTAAACCCCCCCCCCCCCCCTCCCGACTGAAAAGTCTAACTCGGCAGGAAATGAGCACCGCTGTTTAAGCTTACATACCCAAAAATGTCAAAAGAAAAAAGCTGATAATAAAAATACTAAGGAACAGCAGCAGCAGCAAAAATCAAGATGTGAGAGTTAAATTATATCATAAATTAAATGAAGAATGGAGACTGCTGTGTGCTGTACTTCACATTAAATGCCATCTGTTGCACGTAAATAATAATATTACAGTTTCTTCTGAATTGCTAAAACATGTTCACAGAAATCTTCTCTCCTTTTCTCAAAACAGTAAACAGAAATCCCAAGATTCACATCACATAAACAAATTCTTAACACTGCACTATGGGAAGAGCAGGGGAGGAAAAATTGTCATTTACTGTAGACTGCACATTCTTGCACTTAGCAAAGCCTACACAGAAAAAAAAATACACACATATATATATATATATATATATATATATATATATATATATATATATATATATATATATATATATATATATATATATATATATATATATATATATATATATATATACACGCAGTGAAAAGCATAATATGATTACAACAAGCAATGTGTCAATCATTCCGCAGGACATCATTTATGTCACAGGTGATTCTCTTCCTCACTGAATAACTTGGAAGAAATCCATTAGCATGCTGGATCCAACCTGGAATAGATCGACTAACATTGGGGGTTGGGGGTATTTCTGATCATACAGGTTTCAGTCATACACCTTCCACCGCAAAGATGATTCATGAATTCTTGGAGCTCAGTAAAAGTTTACTCACTGACTCCCTCATTCACACTTCTACCACTTAATTCTGCTTAACTGGAATATTGCACTTAATTAAGGTCGTAGGGAGGCTAGAGCCTATCTCTTCCGACACTGCGCAAAGACAGGCCACACGGTGAACAGCCTTTTCATCTAAAGAAGATTTGGAGGAGCCAGTTAGCTTAATGTGGATAAGTTGTGGACTGTAGGAGGAAACCAGAGCACCTGAAGGAAACCTCTACCTGCACAAGGGGAGCATGGAAATCCATACAGAGCACAGAACTTAAACCCAAGACTTCATGTTGTGAGGTGGATGTGTTAGCAAATGCACCACTGTGGCACCCTGTGAAAGATCACATTGTCCCAAAGTACAACATATGCAGGATGCTCTGTCTGTCATGACTTCACAATAATAATAATAATAATAATAATAATAATAATAATAATAATAATAATAATAAATAAATAAAATAATAATAATAATCCCATACAACATCCAGAAATACAGGGATCTGTCGCTACTTCGTGGTTCAATTCATTCGGCTTCAGTGCATCGCAGTTTTTAAAAAAAATATTAATTGAATTTAAAAATAAGGAAATGAATGACGAATAGGGGGAAAAGTTAAGGTAAATGCCACAAAAACAAGGCCAATTATGCAAAAAAAAACCCCCAAAACTGTGGGGTGCGCATTTGAGTGTGTACATGTGCATCTGTGTGCGCGCGTGTCTGTATGTGTGTGCATTTATATTGTATGTACATCTTATGCATTATTTTTTAATGTTTAATTGTCATTATAAGCATTTACAGCATCGAATATGTATTTATTGATATTATATACACATATACATGTATGTATACATCAGTAGGGGGATTGGTTGGGGGGTTGATCCTACTTCGCGGAATTTGGTGGTCGCGGGGGGTTATGGGTCCCAATTACCTGGGGAAAGTGAGGGATCCCTGTATTATTATATATATATATATATATATACATGTACAAGGCGGGCCATGTCTCTCACTGTCTATGGTGAGAGGCATGTAAAAGAACCATTGCTGACTTTTGTAAAGAGTAGCTGCAAAGTCGTCAGCGTGTTTCTGTCCCTTGCTATATATATATATGGGGCAGTGGTGGTCTAGTGGTATAGGGCTCTGTATCGCTGATCCAAAGGTTGGGGGTTCGAGTCCCACTCTCCACAAGGTTGTCACTGCCCCCCCCAGTGCAGCTAACTGGGTTATCAAAGGCGGGCCATGTCTGTCACTGTCTATGGTGAAAGGCATGTAAAAGAACCATTGCTGACTTTCGTAACGAGTAGCTGCAAAGTCGTCAGCGTGTTTCTGTCCCTTGCTAAAAGGGTTGTGTCAGGAAGGGCATCCGACGTAAAAACCTCTGCCAAATCAAACGTGTGAATCAGATTACTCGCTGTGGCGACTCCCGAGTAAAAGGGAAAAAGCCGAAAGGAAGACAGACAGACATATATGTGTGTGTGTGTGTGTGTGTGTGTGTGTGTGTGTGTGTGTGTCAGTGTTGTATTCTGAACAGCCACATGTTAGTGTAGAACACCATAGCTGTTGATGGTAGCACATATGGTAATGTTGCTAGATCCAGCTACATCCAAGAAGATTCCTGCAGTCTCAAATAGAGTTTCACTTTCATCTGAAAACTCTTTTGTTTTTGGTCTTTGTTTTCCTTCTCTTCTCCCTCATTGTCCACCACCTCTGATATGATCTCCTCTTCCTGAATCGGTTCTCCACATCATTGAGTGCACTGTGTGTGTGTGTGTGTGTGTGTGTGTGTGTGTGTGTGTGTGTGTGTGTGTGTGTGTGTGTGTGTGTGTGTGTGTGTGTGTGTGTGTGCTCAGTGTTAAGTGGCAGTGTTTAAATGGTGACAATAGTGTTTTAGGTATGTTTAAATGTTTAGGTCTGTATGTCATGTCATGTTGGGACAAGGTGCACCCCACTGTTCAATGTGATTTGTGAATGAGAATTTTAAGTTTTGCAAAATGTGTCGAAAAAATGAACAAGTGTGGCAGGTTTTGCCAACGGTATGACTGATTTGATAAAGAGATGTTGATAGTGAGCGACGTGTTACAGCTGAGATAGGCTTCAGCCTCCCTGTGACCCTTGCATGATTAAGTGGACAGCAAATGAACGATTGAATGAATGCTTTGACAGTTCAGTTTAAACAATGGGGTTTAGTGTTTTGAGTGATACGGTAGTATAGCGGGTAGCATGTCTGCCTCACAGTGATCCTGAGTTTGAGTGCCTGGCTCGGCGACGACATTCCTGTGTGGAGTTTGCATATCCCCACTGTGCTTGCATGGGTTTCATAAAGGTACTCCCATTTCCTCCCAAAGTCCAAAGACATTTGACTAATTGTCAGTTCCAAATGTGTGTTGGCAATGAGCTGCATTGGCGGGCGAACTGACCAGGATGTACCCCTCCTTTGCACAGAGTCAACTGGGTAAGGTTCCAGTCTCCCCGCAACCCGAGTCAGCAGTTCTACAAATGGTTGGATGGGTGTAGTGTCTTAGCAATTCAGATTATCTGTAATAATGAATACATAGATGTAAAGGCCCAAGGACACTTCTCAAGGTTAAGGACACTTTATAAGAACATGCAGGACTCGTGCATTTTACATTTTATTCAGATAATCAGAGACAAACTTAGAGGCAGAAAAGCAAACAACCACTGTGTACAAAAACAGCTGCTCAGAGACTGTCATGACCAAAAATCCTTGAAGATGAATGAAGGTCTGAGGCCATATTTTGTGGGTTAACTTTAAATAAATAAATAAATAAAGGAAAAAAAACAATCAAATACAATTACAGAGCAACACCACGAGGACTGATTAATTATTTATTTCTTTGTTTGTTTGTTTCTTAATTGTTCATTTACATCATCTGTAATGTTTTGATTTGTTTATTTATTTGTATGTATGTCTAATTTTGTACATTGTAGGATTTATTTCATATTCTTTTTCCCCCCTTTTCTACTTATTACTATTATTATTGTTATTTATTTCTCAATATATGATTTATCTGGTTTGTATACTCACTCACTCCTACCTGGGACCTATCTATACCCTGAACAGCTTCCCAGACCATCACCAGGCCAAGACACACACACACACACACACACACACACACACACACACACACACACACACACACACACACACACACACACACCTAGGGGAAATTCAGAACATCCAATAATGTGCAAGTCTTTGGATTGTGGGAGGTTACTGGAATACCAGGAGGAGGGGCAGTGGTGGTCTAGTGGTATAGGGTGCTGGATCGCTGATCCAAAGGTTGGGGGTTCGAGTCCCACTCTCCACAAGGTTGTCACCGTCCTCCCAGTGCAGCTAACTGGGTTATCAAAGGCGGGCCATGTCTCTCACTGTCTATGTTGAGAGGTTCATGTAAAAGAACCATTGCTGACTTTCGTAAAGAGTAGCTGCAAAGTCGTCAGCGTGTTTCTGTCCCTTGCTAAAAAGGGTTGTGACAGGAAGGGCATCCGACGTAAAAACCTCTGCCAAATCAAACGTGCGAATCAGATGATTCGCTGTGGCGACTCCCGAGTAAAAGGGAAAAAGCCGAAAGGAAGACAGACTGGAGTACCAGGAGGAAACTCATTCAGGCACAGGTAGAACATGCAAACGCCACAAAGAAACACACAGTCAGAGTCCAGGACTTGAACCCACAACCTTCTTGCTGTGAGAAAGATATGCTAAAACCACTCCATCCTCCTGCTCCTCTCCCTGTTGTATATGTATTTATTAATATATATATATATATATATATATATATATATATATATTTTTTTTTTTTTTTTTTTTATTGTCCTCGTATTTTGTGTTATGGGTGTTAATTTTCCCTTTTTCTATACTTTTGCTAGCAAACAGCCATGATGAAGGCTTACAGGCTAATTAATTTTTGTTTTTCTCTTTTTATCAACACACTCAAGCTCACAGACAGCTCTGATTGGCAAATGTTGCTTTGATTGACAGATGAATGAGTACTTCTATTCCCTTTTACCCAACGAGGTATTTGTCCGGTATTGGAACAGAGTAAATGCTTTTAGCCAACCCCCATGTGCTTTTTTGTTAAAAACCAACATTGTAATAACCAAAGTGAGCAATTGCTGAAATATAAAATCGGCCCAGGGTTGCCAGAATACAATTGATTCTTGAAGAGTGCAGATTTTTTGTTTTCTTGTAAAAGTTGAGTATTTTCAGTTGCTGCTTAAAAAGAAAAAAAAAATCAT
This sequence comes from Plotosus lineatus, assembly GCA_024760905.1. Classification (NCBI taxonomy): domain Eukaryota; kingdom Metazoa; phylum Chordata; class Actinopteri; order Siluriformes; family Plotosidae; genus Plotosus; species Plotosus lineatus. The sequence goes on from CM045731.1 coordinate 30,302,799, forward strand.
TGCAGGTCCTTAAGTGTTTTTCGGTGTGGCATGGGATTGCTGATAATTGCATTGAGAGTGCCGACTCTGAGTGCAATAACCATCAGCCTGTCTGAGCGGGGGGAAGAAAAAAAAAAAAAACCTCTCGATCACTTCCATTAGTGCACCTGAAATGTTTTGAATGGGAGATTCACAATGCCTGAGAGACTGAGTGAGGTATAGTCGAAGGTATAGTATATAATTTTTGGTGTGGGGAGCACTGTTACCTCACAGCTCAAAGTTCTGGGTTGGACCTTGCGTTCTGTGAGGGCTGTGTGAGCGTTTCTGTTTGTAGTTGCACATCCTCTCAGAGCTTTTTTTGTTGTTCCTCAGTTTCCTCCCACAGTCCAAACACATGCACAATAGACTAATTGGCCATTCCAGATTGCCATTGGTGTGAATGGATATTTGTCCTAGAGAGCAGGTTCAGCAATAGAAGCCATGAAGTGGAAGTGGAATGTAAGTTGGCCAATGTATCCTGAGTGTGGAATAATTGATATTTACTTTCGGCTTTTCCCCTTTTCTCAGAGGTTGCCACAGCGAATGATTCACACGTTTGATTTGGCGTAGGTTTTTAACGTTGGATGCCCGTCCTGACACAACCCTTTAGCAAGGGACAGAAACACGCTGACGGCTTTGCAGCTATTCTTTACGAAAGTCAGCAATAGATATTTTACATGAACCTCTCACCATAGACAGTGAGAGACATGGCTGACCTTTGATAACCCAGTTAGCTGCACTGGGGAGAGAGTGACAACCTTGTGGAGAGCGGGACTCGAACCCCCAACCTTAGGATCAGCGATCCAGCGCCCTATACCACTAGACCACCACTGCCCATGAGTGTGCAATAATAATAATAATAATAATAATAATAATAACAATATGCAAGGTTGTCACTGTCCCCCCCAGTGCAGCTAACTGGGTTATCAAAGGCCAGCCATGTCTCTCACTGTCTATGGTGAGAGGCATGTAAAAGAACCATTACTGACTTTCATAAAGAGTAGCGTGTTTCCGTCCCTTGCTAAAGAGTTGTGTCAGGAAGGGCATCCAACGTAAAAACCTCTGCCAAATCAAACATGTGAATCATTCGCTGTGGTGACCCCTGATAAAGGGAAAAAGCCGAAAGGCAATCCTCATCATCATTGTCATACAATAATAATAATAATAATAATAATAATAATATCATAATCATTATCACCATCATCATCTTCTTCCGCTTAGTCCAGGGTCGGTCGCGGGGGCAGCAACCTTAGCAAAGAGGTCCAGACGTCCCTCTCCCGAGCCACTTCCTCCAACTCTCCCGGGGGGACACCGAGGCATTCCCAGACAAGCCGAGAGACATAGTCCCTCCAGCGTGTTCGAGGTCGACCCCGCGGTCTCTTCCTGGTTGGACATGCCCGGAACACCACACCAGGGAGGCGTCCGGGGGGCATTCTGACCAGATGCCCGAGCCACCTCAACTGGCCCCTCTCAATGCGGAGGAGCAGCGGATCTACTCCGAGCTCTCCCCGGATGGCGGAGCTTCTCACCTTATCTCTAAGGGAGAACCCCGCCACCTGGCGAAGGAAGCTCATTTCAGCCGCTTGTATCCGTGATCTTGTTCTTTCGGTCATTACCCAAAGCTCGTGACCATAGGTGAGGGTTGGAACGTAGATCGACTGGTAAATTGAAAGCTTCGCCTTGCGACTCAGCTCCTTCTTCACCACGACGGACCGGTACAGGCACCGCTTAACAGCAGAGGCTGCAGCGATCCGTCTGTCGATCTCTCGCTCCATCCTTCCCTCACTCGTAAACAAGACCCCAAGATACTTAAACTCCTCCACTTGGGGCAGGACCTCATTCCCGACCCGGAGGGGGCATTCCACCATTGTCCGACTGAGAACCATGGCCTCGGACTTGGAGGTACTGATCTTCATCCCGGCTGCTTCGCACTCAGCTGCGAATCGCTCCAATGAGAGCTGGAGGGCCCGACTTGATGAAGCCAAAAGGACAACATCATCCGCAAAAAGCAGAGACGATATCCGATGGCCACCAAACCAGAACCCCTCATCGCCTAGACTGCGCCTAGAAATTCTGTCCATGAAAATTATGAACAGAATCGGTGACAAAGGACAGCCTTGGCGGACTCCAACTCCAACTAATAATAATAATAATAATAATAATAATAATAATAATAATAATAATAATAATTTATGTAAATGATTTTACTTTTAAAATTTTATTCGGTTAAACAATAAAAAATTGAACTAGTATTTTAGCAAATTTATTTTTGTACTCACCTTATTTCTCTTTCATTAATTCATTACGTTGTGGGCAGTGGTGGCCTGGTGGAAAAAGTGCTGGATCACTGATCCTAAGGTTGGGGGTTCAAGCCCAACTCTTCACGGATTGTCATTGTCCCCCCAGTGCAGCTAACTGGGTTACCAAAGGCCGGCGTCTCTCACTGTCTGTGATGAGAGGTTCGTGTAAAAGAACCATTGCCAACTTGCAACAGGAGAAGGCTGCATCGCTGTCAGCATGTTTCTGCCCTATGATGACCTGGCAAGCCATCCATGGTGTATTCTGTCCTTGCCGAAGTTGGCTGGGATGGACGCCAGCCACCCTGCGACCCTAATTAGGATTAAGTGGTTCAGAAAATGAATGAATGAATAATTCATTATGTTCAATAAATAATTGTTTAATTGAAGAAAAACTATTTTGTCTCAAAGGAGACACATTAACAACAAACAATGAGCAGCACATCAGAATTTTCTTACACACCAAGAAAATAACATAAATGATAGAAAAAAACCAGTATATATAATACTTTATTAAAAAAAAACCTATCCAACTCTTAGCTCATCATGAGTAGTACAATCATAACTAGATTTATCTATCTATCTATCTATCTATCTATCTATCTATCTATCTATCTATCTATCTATCTATCTATCTATCTATCTATCTATCTATCTATCTATCTATCTATCTATCTATCTGTCTCTCTGTGTGTGTGTGTGTGTGTGTGTGTGTGTGTGTTTGTGTGTGTGTGTGTGTTTATTCATTAGTCCATATTAGGTGTAGTAATAGTAGAGGTGGTAGTGAAAATAAGAGTAGGAATCAGAATAGTAGTAGGAGTTGGACTATTAATACGAGTAATAATCAGAGAAGGGATTGTACTAATAATAGTAGGAGTAGTATGAGTAGTAGGATTATGAGTAGTAATCAGAGTACAGTAGTAGTAGGAGTATGAGTGGGAACAAGAGTAGTATTGTAGTAATGAACTGTAGTAATGAAAGAAGTGTCCGTCTCCTCTCTTATTTCTTTCATTGGCACATTTAGATTATTCAGCTAGTTTTGCCCTGACCAACCAATCTGATAATGGAAAAATGCTGGTATTATTATAGGCTTGCTAGCTGGACCTGTTCGGCGAATTTGAATCTGATTGGTTAAAGAAACAGCTCCATTGCTCATATAAGATAAGATAAGATAAGATACAGCTTTATTAATCTCACAATGGAGAAATTCACTGTTACAGGCTCTTGAGGTACTATCAGTAGGGGGTGCAAAAATAGATACAAGTACAAACATACACACATACATATATTATACAAGTAAATAAATAAATAAATAGATACATAAATAGTATAAATTACTAAACAATAAAAGAAAAGAATGGAGCAACTTTATAGACTGGCCTATATTAAAGTGTAATGTATCTGAGGGCAGAGATGGGTTGATATGGTTCACAGTCAGTGGGGTAGATGTGGTTGATTAAAGTGCACTGGGTTTTTATTGCACATAACCGGTATTTTCACAGACAGTTACAAAGTGGCGTTGTACAGTCTGATAGCGGTGGGAATGAACGACCTGCGGTAGCGCTCCTTCCTGCACTGAGGATGCCTCAGTCGTCCACTGAAGGAGCTGCTTAGCTCCTCTACAGTCTGGTGCAGTGGGTGAGAGCTGTTGAACAGGATGGATGTGAGCTTTGCTACCATCCTCCTCTCACTCACCTCCTCCACAGAGTCCAGTGGGCAGCCGAGGACAGAGCTGGCCCTCCTGACCAGCTTGTTCAGTCTCTTCCTGTCCCGCTCTGTGCTGCCCGGGGCCCAGCAGATGGCAGCGTAGAGGATTGCAGAGGCTACCACAGAGTCATAAAATGTCCTGAGCAGAGGTCTGCATATGCCGAAGGACGTGAGTCTCCTCAGAAGGTGGAGGCGACTCTGGCCCTTCTTGTACAGGGCGTTGGTGTTGTGGGACCAGTCCAGTTTATTGTTAAGGTGAACACCCAGGTACTTGAAACTGTCCACTGTCTCAATGTCCTGTCCCTGGATGTTCACTAGTAAATGTGTGTGTGTGTGTGTTTGAGTGCTTCTCCTGAAGTCGACCACCATCTCCTTCGTCTTCCTAGTGTTCAAGCACAGGTGGTTGCGCTCACACCAGTCCACGAAGTCAACGATGACCGACCGGTACTCCAGCTCGTTCCCCTCTGACACACGGCCCACGATGGCGGAGTCGTCCGAGAACTTCTGGAGGTGGCAGCTGTTTGTGTTATATATGAAGTCCGAGGTATAGATGTTAAAAGGAAGGGTGAGAGGACGGTGCCCTGCGGTGCCCCGTGCTGCAGACTACCACCTTTGACTTACAGCCGCGCAGCCGCACGCACTGTGGACGGTTAGTAAGGTAGTCAATAATCCAGGCAGCAAGATGCCCGTCCACTCCCACGTCCTCCAGCTTCCCCGCAGGCGCCGCTGGCCTGATGGTGTTGAAGGCGCTGGAGAAGTCAAAGAACATGACCCTCACAGCGCTGCCGGCGATCTCCAGGTGGGTGAGTGCCCGCTGCAGAAGGTAGATGACGGCGTCTTCTACTCCGATGTTGGGCCTGTAGGCAAACTGCAGCGGGTCTAGGGTGGGGCTCACCATAGAGCGGAGGTGTTCAAGGAGGAGCCTTTCCATGGTCTTAATGAGGTGGGAGGTCAGGGCGACAGGTCTGTAGTGGGCTGGTTCCTTCGCTTGTGCTGTTTTGGGAACCGGAACCACACAGGAGGTCTTCCAGAGGACTGGAACCTTCTCCAGGCTGAGGCTCAGGTTGTACAGGTAGCATAGTACCACACAGAGCTGGTCTGCGCAGGTCCTCAGCAGCCTGGGACTGATGCCATCAGGTCCTTCAGATTTCCTCTGATTTAGTCGCCTCAGCTGTCTCCTCACCTGGTCTGATGTGAGGGAGAGGGGGGGCTGGGGTGGGCTGCAGAGGGAGGGGGATGTGTCTGTCGGGCTGTAGCAGTCAAGTGAAGTTGGCCTGGGGAGGGGGGAGGTGTCAGCTGGTCTGGAGACGTGTGAAGAGGGGAGGGAACGGGAGGGGTGCAGAGGGGAGGGGGAGAATCAAACCTGTTGAAGTAGCAGTTTAGTTCATCCGCCCAGCGCTGGTCACCATCAGCTGTCCCTCTGACACTCTGCCCAAATCCAGACATGGTCTTTAGTCCTCTCCAGACGTCCCGCACGTTGTTCTGAGCCAGCTTCTCCTCCATCTTCTTCCCATAGTCCTTCTTTGCCCTCCTGATCCTCCACTGGAGCTCACGCTGGACCTTCTTCTGCTCCTCTCTGTCCCCCGAGATGAAAGCCCTCTTTTTCTGGTTCAGGAGGACTTTGAGCTCAGGGGTGACCCATGGGTGGTTGTTGGAGAAGCACCGTACCCTCCGTGTTGGCACAGTGCTGTCCACGCAGAAGTTCATGTAGTCGGCGATGCAGTGTGTGAGGCCGTCGATGTCATCACCAAAGGAGTCACAGAGCATGCTCCAGTCTGTGGTCTGGAAACAGTCCCTAAGCCTCTCGTTGGTCTCCTCGGTCCACACTTTCACAGACCTCTTCTGTGCAGGTTCCTTTCGCACCCTGGGTGTGTATTGGGGAGCAGGTAGACCAGGTTGGGGTCTGATCGTCGCAGGGGGGGGAGGGGGGAGGAGCTGTAAGCGTCCTTCACATTTGCATACAGTAAGTCCAGTGTTTTATTGTCTCTTGTGGCGCACTTCACGTATTGCGTGAACGTCGGAAGAGAGGCGGAGAGAGGGCGTGGTTAAAGTCCCCGCTGATCAGAATCATGGCGCTGGGGTGACGAGTCTGTGTCTGATTAACTGCGCTGTGTAGACGCCACACGCCGTCAGCTGCATCAGCCGAGGGCGGAATGTACACGCAAAACACAATCACGTGTGAAAACTCCCTCGGTAGATAATATGGCCGCGCGCTTACCGCGAGCAGCTCCACGTCCCGCGTGCACAGCTGCTCCTTCACGTGCACGTTTGCCGGGTGGCACCATCGTTCATTCACATAGACCGCCACGCCCCCTCCTTTCTTCTTACCGCTCTCCGTTACACTCCGATCTGCACGCGCGAGTGTAAATCCGTTAAGAGAAACCACAGAGTCCGGTGTGAGTTCATTCAGCCACGTCTCCGAGAAACACATGAGGCTGCAGTCCCGGTACTGCCTCTGCTGCTGGGTCAGCGCCGCCAGCTCCTCCGTCTTGTTGGCGATCGCGCGAACATTTCCCATGATGACAGAGGGAACACATGTCCTCCGCATCTTTCGTCCCCCTCTGCAGCCTCTCCTTTTCCTCCGTATTTCCAAAGGAACAACGGGCTTTTCCGCGTGAAGGAGGGCGGGGGCGCAGGGCCGAGGAGGGTCTCACGTGTGTAAGACCTGCGTTGCTCAGAGCCGTCGGTGAATGAGTTTCCTGACGCCGATCCAAAAGTGAAAATAAAAGTGCACAGAAGAACAAAAGCATCATGAAAGTATGTTTTCCAGATGCAGGATTGAAGAAAGAAAAAGAAAATTTGAAAAAGATAAAGAAACACGCCTATATACAATAGAAAAGAGAAAAAAAAGAAAAATAAACTGAAGAGCTCCTGTAACTGGCTGCAGGTCACCCGGCGCCATCTTGGAAAAAAAAAAAAAAAAAAAAAAAAAATCGGCCAGCACTCTGATTATGAAGGCCTTGGGCAAAAAAAAAATATATATATTGCATACACATATGCATACTGGAAGCAGTGCAGCCAAGAGACATGAAACAAAATGAAGAGAATAAACTGTTGGGAAAAAACACTAGTGTAATTGAAAAAATACTACAGTTAAGTTGTAAATGTAGGTCAGTGCTTCTGATAATGTTTACATCAGCAGAGAAGGCTTTGCTTACCCCGACAGCCCACCACTGGGATATTCCTATGTATGGTTAACTGTTCAAAGTGTGCGTTTGTTTTGCATTGTATAAAAAACTAAAACTTTATGTTGATTATTGCATGAGCTGAATTGAAATCAAGTGTGAGAGGGATAATGCAGAAATATATACAGTGTCTGCTGTGCTGCTAAAGTTAAAGCTCCAGGATTAGACGGTCGACATGAATCAATAACACAGCTCAGATTTCCACTGTGAGTTCAGGAACAGGACTAGAAGAAAAGAGAACCGAGACAGATAGAGGAATCAAGCAGTCTGCAAGAGGACACAGAGGGGAGTGAGAGAAAAGAGACACTTATACAGAGAGCAGATAGAGGGCGTGAGGGTGCGAGTAAAGAGTGAAAATGGGGAAAATGAGGGTGATTGTGGGAACCAAGAGAAAGAGAGACAGTCAGTATATTCACATGGTGGTAGAGAAAGTTATTATGTCAGTAAACATGTAAATCTGGTTTAGCTAAGTCAGAATAAGAATAGCTTGTTTATAGTTGACCTTTTATTGCATGTACTCAAGTCTAATTAGAATAAACTTGGACTCAGCGGATCACAAAATGAATGAATGAAATAAAAAATTACAGTGCATCAAAACAAGAAAGTGGAAAGCAGAACAACAACCACAACAACAACAACAATAATAATAATAATAATAATAATAATAATAATAATAATATACTCTGTCATCACAGTATCATTGCCCACATGGGCGTTCAAGTCTCCCAGGACAACAAGTGAGTCCCCTGGGGAGCATTCGCTAACACATCCCTAAAGACTCCAAGAAGGGTGGGTACTCTGAACTGTCACATGGTGCAGAAGCACAAACAACAGTCAGGACTCGTCCCCCCCACCTGAAGATGGGGGTAAGCTACCCTTTCGTCAACTGGGAAGAACTTCAAAGTGTGGGCACAGAGACAGAGGGAAACAAAGATGCTCACACCGGCTTGCCGTCTCTCCCCATGAGCAACTCCAGAATGGAATAAGGTTCAGCCCATCTCGAGATGGGTGGTTGCACAGCACAAGCTCTGCATTGAGGTGAATCTGACTATATCTAGTTGGTATCACTCCACCTCAAGCATCAGCTCAGGCTCCTTCCCCACCAGAGAGTCAGTAGCCAAAGATTGGTCCTATAGAACCCATGCCTTTGGTTTCCACCCAACTCAGACTGCACCTGACTCCTATAGCCCCTCCCGCAGGTGGTGGGTCCATGAGATAGGAGACCCATGTTTTCTCTTCGAGCTAGGCTCGGCCAGGCTCCATGGGAAGAGACCTGAACACCAGGCGCTCGCCTTTGAGCCCCTCAACCAAGCCTGGTTCCAGAGGGGGACCCCGGTGACCTGCAAGGGAAACTGTGTCCTTGTGATTTTCTTCGTAGGGGTCTTTTGAACTGTACTTTGTCTGGAGCTTCACTTAAGACCTGTTTGCCTTGGGTGACCCTACCAGGGTCAGCTGCACTGACAACAGGGTTGCACTGACAACATAGCTCGTAGGTTCATTAGTACATGAACACCCCACCACCACCACCATGATAAAGTGGTGATTCAAAAAGGGGTGAGCTGGCTCGGATGGCTTCATCAAGCCCGGACTTCCAGCTCTCATTGTAGAGATTCGCAGTTGAGTGCGAAGTGGCCAGGATTAGAATCAGCACCTCCACATCTGAGGCCATGATGTGGTGTTTCAGGCCTGTCCGACAAGGAAGAGACCCCTTTTCCCTTTTAACACGCTTAAAAGATCTGGTAAAGTTCTGTAAAAACTTTGCTGACATTATCGCACTACTAACTGACTTATTAAAGAAGGAAAGGAAGTATATTTGGCCTGAATCTTGTCAGAAGGCATTCAATGATGCCAAGTCTGCACAACCCATTCTCCAGGCCAAAGATTTTGCTAACCCTTTCTCCTTTGCATTACTTCAAACCAGTCCATCACAGAAACTAGAACACACTGGAGGGATTATTTCTCTCGGCTGGTCTGGGAACGCCTCAGTGTCCACTAGGAAGAGCTGGAAGAAGTGAGGGACGTCTGGACCTCATTGCTTTGGCTTCTGCCCCTGTGACCTGACCCCAGATTACCCTTGTAGTACTGCATTTAGTTTCAATGACTGGGCTGTATGGGGTTAAGTGGAGGAAGATGAAGATGAACAAGATACTTTGCACTCGCCCATAGATGGGTGTCAGCCACCCATCGACCCTAATTAGGATTAAACGGTTCAGAAAATGAATGAAGGAAAATAATAATAATGAGAAGAAGAAGAATAACATTCATTGAAAGTAAACATACAAGATGTAGAGAAATGTAAATTAGATTAGGTCAAACTTAATAAATCAATACATCAACTCCAATATAATCAATAGAAATCGGTCGCTCTATCACCGGAGCCAGAGTTTGGTCTGTATTGGCAAAATCAGGTTGAATTCGTTTCTGGTGGGAGTTGGAGACCGCCAAGGCTGTCCTTTATCACTGATTCTGTTCATAATTTTTATAGACAGAATTTCTAGGCGCAGTTGAGGCATCGAGGGGTTATAGTTTGGTGGCCATCGGATCTCGTCTCTGCTTTTTTTCGGATGATGTTGTCCTTTTGGCTTCATCAAGTCGGGACCTCCAGCTCTCATTGGAGCGATTCGCAGCCGAGTGCGAAGCAGCCGGGATGAAGATCAGTACCTCCAAGTCCGAGGCCATGGTTCTCAGTCGGACAAAGGTGGAACGCACCCTCCGGGTCGGGAATGAGATCCTGCCCCAAGTGGAGGAGTTTAAGTATCTTGGGGTCTTGTTCACGAGTGAGGGAAAGATGGAGCGGGAGATTGACAGACGTATTGCTGCAGCCTCTGCTGTTAAACAGAGCCTGTACCGGTCCGTCGTGGTGAAGAAGGACCTGACCCTCAAAGCGAAGCTCTCAATTTACCAGTCGATCTACGTTCCAACCCTCACCTATGGTCACGAGCTTTGGGTAGTGACCGAAAGAACAAGATCAAGGATACAAGCGGCTGAAATGAGCTTCCTTCGCCGGGTGGCGGGGTTCTCCCTTAGAGATAAGAGTCGGAGTAGATCTGCTGCTCCTCTGCATTAAGAGGGGCTAGTTGAGGTGGCTCGGGCATCTGTTCAGAATGCCTCCTGGACGCCTCCCTGGTGTGGTGTCTCGGGCATGTCCAACCGGGAAGAGACCCCGGGGTCGACCTAGAACACGCTGGAGGGACAATGTCTCTCGGCTTGTCTGGGACTGTCTCAGTGTCCCCCTGGAAGAGTTGGAAGAAGTGGCTGGGGAGAGGGACGTCTAGACCTCTTTGCTTAGCTTGCTGACCCTGGACTTAGCGGAAGAAGATTATTTATTGATTTTATTTATTTTTTTCAGTATCAAACGGTTCAAATTGTTGGTCAAAAATGTTTACAGTTTAAATAAGGATACTTTTTTAATTTCAGGCAAATTGATGCACTTTAAATATTTTTAAAGACTAAAGAATTGTTAATAAAGTTTTTCTTTGTTGGAAGTTGATCTCTATTTCTTCATTTTTTTGTATTCATAATGATAATGATTATTATGTTAATAAGGATGCAGTGTTATGCAAAGGGTTATTTACAGAAAATAATTGAGAACTGACCTAGGGTATTATGAGTATATTGACAATGTTGGTGTGTAAAATGGCGTTCAAATGAGGAACCGGTCAGCACTTCTCGAGACTCCATTATTGATTATGGTTGATTATAAGTTGCTGATTATGGTTGATCATAAGTTGCAAATGTTGTCAAGACACATTTGTTGGTATAAGTTGTAGGTAGGTTGAAAGGTTGAAACTTACAAATAATTTACCTACAACTTATAGCCAGCATATGCGAAATGACTGAGGTACACACTGTTATATGTAGAAAGTTTTTTGCATGTACAAAATCTTTTATGTGATCTTACCATACTATGACTTATACCAGCGTGCTGTTAACTTACACAAAACTGACCAATAACCTATTTGGCGCAAAACAGCATATTCGCAAATTTCTCATACATTAGCGTATACTGGCTAAATCGTCAATGTGTGACGGGGCATTCGATATTTTCATTTAAATTGTAAGGCTGTTTTTTTACAGTGATTTATTTAAGTGATTATAATACGTTTATTTTCTGTAACCGCTTAATCTTAATTAGAGTCGTGGGGAGGCGGGCGCCTATCCCAGCTGACTCCGGGCAAGGGTAGAGTACACCCTGGACAGCTCACCAGGCCATTGCAGGGACGAAACACGCTGACGGCTTTGCAGCTACTCTTGACGAAATTCAGCAATGATTCTTTTACATGAACCTCTCACCATAGACAGTGAGAGACATTTGCAGCCTTTGATAACCCAGTTAGCTGCACTGGACAGACAGTGACAACCTTGTGCAGAGTGGCACTCGGACCCTCAACCTTAGGATGAGTGATCCAGCACCTTTACCACTTGGCCAGCACTGCCCCTGATTATAATCAGATCGACTTAAATCATGCAACCCTGTCTCCTTTATGATACACACAGGAGTATCTTAAACCTGGGCAGTGGTGGCCTGGTGGTATAGGCCGCTGGATCGCTGATTCTAAGGTTGGGGGTTCGAGTCCCACTCTCCACAAGGTTGTCACTGTCACCTCAGTGCAGCTAACTGGATTATCAAAGGCCAGCCATGTCTCTCACAGTCTATGGTGAGAGGTTCATGTAAAAGAACCATTTCTGACTTTTGCCAAGAGTAGCTGCAAAGCCGTCAGCGTGTTTTTGTCCCTTGCTAAAGGGTTGGGTCAGGAAGGGCATCCGACCTAAAAACCTATGCCAAATCAAACATGCGAATCATTCGCTGTGGCGACCCCGGAAAGGAAAAAAGCCGAAAGGAAATCTTAAAGGGATATACTAAACCTAAGATAAATATCTTTCGAACACATTGGCATAGAGAGCACTCAAAACAGACCGCATGCCTTTCTGAAAGGTGAAGTCTCAACAAGCAGTTGAAAACTGCAAAAGTCCGCAAAACAGTGTAAACACAAAGATCAGCGAGACAACGTCTTAACACAAGGGTAACACACAGTGAACTGGGAAGAAGGAGGGGCACATTCAGTCTGTCGTTTGTAAACAATGGATGCAGCATCATTACGTCATTGCATCATTACGTCAGTGTACTACGTAGGTACGTGTCGTACTACAGAGAGCACGCTAAACTCAAAATTCGACCTTTTTTTTTTTTTAAACATAAAATCGAAAAACACATAAAATGAATGAAGGTAAGTCGGAGCACTTCTGTATACTGTGAACAGCTCAACAAATTATCACAGGGAAACACACTCCCAACTATTCACACTCACATCTAGGGTCAATTTGGAACCGCTATTTAGCCTTTTTTGCATGTCCTTGGACTGGACTGTGGAAGGAAACTCAGGTATCTGAAGGAGACCCTCGCAAGCACGGGGAGAACATGCACAACTCCACACAGCATGCACAGCTCCCACTCTTGTCAAGCCTGGGACTCAAACCCAAAACCTTCTTGCTGTTATGTGGACATGCTAACTAACACACCACTGTGCCGCCCAGTACCGAGAACTACAGAAGTTATGTACATCTGCGCAAGGAGAATTCCCTATGCTAGTCTACAAACAGCTGCTGTTTGCTGATGGTTCCCTCCAATTGGTGGTTTACATCTCACTCTGATCCTCTCTATGTCCCCGCCCCACTCCTCACCACTCCTCTATCGCACACCAACCACATTTATTGTCATATATCAGTGACATCTTGATCGCTGCTACTTGCTCATCTCAGCTTTGTCATGTCCCCGCCTCTAACACACACCACTATGAACTATTTGTGTCACTGTCTCTCATGCTCATAATATTTAAAACATAGACGTGCGGATGTTAATCTGTTAGTCCTGTCCTACCTGCATTACTGTGCTTTTGCTCCCAGAGCTTGTTTTTCCCCTCACATGCTAAACAATGGCGTCTCTTATCAAGCGGCCACACACACACACACACACACACACACACACACACACACACACACTCCACCTGTCTCTGCTTGACTGAGACACACACTTGCCTCATTCAAGGCTCTGAAAGGACGGTTGTGAATTCAGAACACACACACACACACGCACACGCACACACACACACACACACACACACACACACACACACATTTTCAGTGGAAATGGGTTTAGCTGCCAGCACAGGAGTCAAGCTGAATGAATGGAGATTGTAAAGAGAAATGGGTTTGAGTGGACACGGTGTAGAAATGATTCCGGTGTTCAGTGTCAGGTCAGTGTTAATCAGGCTCAGGTCGGTGTTACGAGACGTGAACCAAACACAGTTCTCAATTATTACTGTCCGAATTAATAAAACGGTTAATTTTATCACAGATTATTTAAAAACAAAAATCAAAGAACACAGATATTCCGTGATACCTGAAGAGTGGACACACACACACACACACACACACACACACACACACACACACACACACACACACACACACATTATAGCAGCTATATACAGGACTACATTTCCCAAATAAATTTAATGAAGGTCAGGAACTGTGGCAGCATCATGGCCTAGTGCCATGTCTTGTCATGTCTGTTTCACAGCAAGAAGGTCCCATGTTCGTGTTTCGGCCTCATCGAGGGTCTTTCTGTGTGGAATTGTACATGTTCTGTCTATGCTTGCATGGGTTTCCTCTGGGTATTCCAGTTTCTTCCTACAGTCCAAAGACATGCACATTAGGCTATTCCAAATCGTCCTTAAGTGTGAATGGTTATGTGTATGTTGGCCCTGCAATGGTCTGAAAGCTGTGTAAGGTATACCCAACCTTCACCAGTGTTGGCTGAGATAGGCCCCAGCCTCTATGCAGCACTGGTAGGATTAAGAGGTTTGGTAAATTAGAGAGAGTGTAAGAGGTTATGAAAACTCTGGGCACCTGAGCATACTCATGGACATTGAAAATTTTTTATAACACAGCTCATTTTCATTTGTTTATATGACAGGAAGCTTACATAAAAATTAAAAATCATTTTAATTGTTATATGATTAAAATCATTTTATGTATTTTGTTTTCAGTTTCTTTAAGTGCTGATGTCAGTTGTTGTTGTTGGTTTTTTTTCCTCACAGAATGATCCCACCAACCAGCAAAAACTTCCTGGTGAACAACCTGGCTGCCGGAACCCAGTATGATCTCTGTGTCCTTGCCATCTATGATGATGCCATCACATCCCTCACAGCTACGCGTGTCGTTGGCTGCATTCAGTTCACCACCGAGTCCGAATACCTCCGCTGCCACTTCATGCAGTCGCAGTTCCTCGGAGGAACCATGATCCTGATCATCGGTGGTGTCATTGTGGCTTCTGTTCTTGTCTTTATCATCATCCTCATGATCCGTTACAAAGTGTGCATGAGTGGTGACCGCAACAAAGGGACTGTTGCCGCTGGGGTGCAGCCTGACGGTGCTGCTAGTCCCTCAGCAAGCAAAGAGGCTGCCATTGCTCCTGAGGGCAGGGATGACTTCCAGAAATTCTCCACCCCTGGATTCCCAGATTCCCTCACTCAGTCCTCTGAGACCTCACTTCCTGATTGTTCCACAGAGACATCGGTTGTGAGCCAGAGTTGGGACACAGGAGGATCTTCTGGGTCAATCAAACCTAAACGGAGACCAGCCCCAAAACCAGAGGAGATGATTGATCCGGCAGTCGGAGCGGAGACTCACAACACCAATCGCAACAACTCTAAAACACCACTTCTACGTTCCATTCCTCCATTAGGCCCCGCCCCTTTGCTACCTTCTCGCTTCAGGGACACTCCAATCCTGAGGAGGGCGCCACCACAACCCTGTATATCAAAATATCTCACACTGCCGGTGGAGGGGATGCCAGATGCACCACGTAGGTACTCGCTAAATGAAGACTTAGCCAGGCACCACTGCTGTGCTGGCAAGCTTGGAAATGCTCGCTGCAAGCGAAGTGTATCCATGAACGGAATGCTAGCCAGTGTGGAAAATTGGGATTTGGATAAAGGAGTGTATTCCAGTTCTGAGTGGATACTGGAGAGCACGGTGTGAATGACTAGCCAGTGTCCTATACTGTGTGTGTGTGTGTGTGTGTGTGTGTGTGTGTGTGTGTGTGTGTGTGTGTGCTTTATTATTATTTTTTTTAATTCGTAAGAATTCTCACAATCCAGCTGGTGTGTAACGTTGATGGTTATTAGCGGTTAGCGCTCGTAGCTTAAAAACTACACGTCACTGTTTATAAAATTCCAATTTGTATCACATACATGGTGTAGAATTCTTACGAATTGTGTGTGTGTGTGTGTGTGTGTGTGTGTGTGTGTGTGTGTGTGTGTGTGTGTGTGTGTGTGTGTGTGTGTGTGTGAGAGAGAGAGAGAGAGAGAGAGAGAGAGAGAACATTTGCATGTGAGTGTTACGGTTTTTTTTCACGCCTTCTTGTTCTGAACACTTGTATTTTTTTATTTTATTGTTTTTTTGTTTTTTTTTTTTTTTAAATGCAGCTTTTTTGATGTTTGTGCAGGACGGTCGCTTGCCTTGAGGAAATGTCCTCTTTCTGCTCATCGCGCTGACAAAAAACACGTCAGTGCCTTCCTATTCAAAAAAAAGTGAAAAGAAAATGAAAAAAGAAAATAAAAGAGCTTTGGCTGATTGAGGACCGTATTTCACCAGACTGGAGAATATTTCACACAAATAGCCTTTCTTAACCTGTCTTGAAGGGGAATGGCATTTCCTGTATGTGTGAGAGAGAAAGACACACACTTCGAGGGAGAGAGAGAGCGAGAGAGAGAGCGCAAACAAAAAGGAGTTTAAAATAAATAAATAAATAAAAAAAAAACAGCAACTGGAACTGTTATTAAAGTGATATTTTTTAAAGAGAAAAAATGAAAACAAATTAATTTTTTTTCTTTTCAGTGACATCGATATTGCCTTGATTTGAAGGCATGAACAAAAAAGAAAAGAAAAGAAAAGAAAAGAAAAGATTAAGTGTACAGAAAGACAACATCTGCTGTGTTGGTATGTTGTGTAAAATAAATTAAAAATAAAAAATAAACAATTTGACATGTTTGTCATTGTGTTATAAATGTGTTATAAATACACACAAACAAAAATATCTGTTAAACATGCAGAGGAATAAAGTTCAGAAAAAAGAGTAAAGAATCAAAAGTCTGAAGTGCTTATTTTGGAGAAATGGAGGCGGCCTCACAGCAAGAACTTCCTCGAGTTCTGGGCTCGGTGAGGGTGTTTCTCTGAGTGAAGTTTGCGTTTTCTCCCCAGGCTTGTGTGGGTTTCCCCTGGCTGTTCCAGATTGCCTCAAGATGTGACTGTGACTGTAAATGGTTGTGTGGAAAGCTGTTCAGGGTTCAGCCCTCGACCCGAAGAGGATAAACCAGATTAGAAAAGGAATGACTTCATCTGGGTTTTTTTTATTTTATTTTATTTTTTTATAAAATTCTTCTTTTATGATGAATCCTCTTAAAGTATCTCTCTCTCTCTCTCTCTCTCTCTCTCTCTCTCTCTCTCTCTCTCTCTCTCTCTCTCTCTCTCTCTCTCTCTCTCTCTATCTCTCTCTCTCTCCATATATATTTATAAAAATATACACACACACACACACACACACACACACACACACACACACACACACACACACACACACACATATATATATATATATATATATATATATATATATATATATATATATATATATATATATATATATATACACATCCTTGGGATCAGTCATTCAGCACCTTTCCCACCAGGCCACTACTGCCCATATTAAAAAAATCAGTCACTTTCAAATCGTTCAAACTACAAATAATAGACATTTGTAAATGCTAGTAAAAATTCTTGATGCACAAGACACTTGTAATCCATTTGTAATACACAAGTATCAACCCTATGTTGAGAAATCTGAGCTGCCTGTCGGTTTGAAACATGATGGCAAGCAACAATCTGTCGATATTTGCGTCCGGTAATGTTCCCACCCGTCTTGCACAGCTTTGTTATCCTTGCGTACTGAAGGTGACCTTAAGCTATGATGTTTCACTTTAATACATGACCGGCTCTTCAGTGAACTCAGGGTCCAGCAATTTTCTAGATAGTCAGTAACAACACTGTTGGCATAGTGAGATAATATTAAATTAATAATTCATCCCGAGCACCGCATTTTCCAGGTCATAAGTCACACCGCACCATGAGATGCAATAGCAATGAAAGATATCTGTCCACACATAAGGCGCATCGGACTATAAGGCAAAACAAAAGTCAGATAAGTTAAACTTGATTCAACTGCAAGAATAACTCTCAATATTGTTCAGTTATAACAATATGAAATATAAAATAATAAACTTCACAGTAACTCTCAACACTGTTCAGCTGTAACAATATAAAACAATAAACTCACTTTTTCAGTTCATTTCTCTTCCACAAATTCATCAAATTATTCATCATCAGTGTCAGAGTTTAACAGTTGCGTTAGTTGGACATAAAGCCCGGATTCCACTAATAGCTAATAGTTTTATTTTTATTATTCTTATATTATCAATTTCTTATCTATTATTCCCTCGCGCATGGAGTCATGTCAATAGAGATGGAGATTTAAAGTCTTCCTGGATCGTGACCTTCTCTCAGCCATGCCCCCTTAGAGAGACAGCACATTAGTATTGTGTTCATTACAGAACTGAAGTCATTACTCTTAAGGAGCTGTATCAGTGTAACTTTAAATTGTTAAAGGTTAATCCACAGTGCTTTTTGGACGTAATGCCCTGATCACTCTAACTTATGACCTGGACTCCAATACCTAGGGGTTAAAGTTCTTTGGTTAATCCACTAGAATGATGGTAAACTCTGAATAAGTTTGCTTCTCTTGGGTTTTGATGGTATCGGTGAGATGGATCGGTGCGATGGAGTCGTGCAGCTTCATCCACACATAAGGCGCACCTGACTATAAGGCACACTGGCAGGTTTTTTTTTTTTTTTTTTTTTTGAAGATTAAAGGCTTTTAGGTGCACCTTATGGTCCAAAAATTACGGTATGATATTTTTCTTCCTATTTCTGTTTCTGTGGGTACAGCCAAAAGGGAAAGAAGAAGAAGGGCCTTGGTAAGCACTTGGTAGCTCAGTCTTGTACAGGACCTGTATGTGTGCACAGTGACCATTATGAGAAATAAAATGATGGTGATGCTGAGGCAGACATTGCTGCCAGTTGTTTTATGGATATTTTCCCTGCATGACTGAACTTACTCTCATATGTGAGGTCTGAACCTTCTTACTACTGCTTGCAAATGATTTGCATTCGATTTTAAGAGATCTTGAAGGTTTCTAGAGTTTTTGCAAAAAGATTTTATAAATTGTCTGAAAGCTGCTTTAATACCTGTATTTACATAATTGGTTAATCAATCATTTTCCGAATTACTTTGGTCCAGAATTTGATGTTACATTGATTGCAACAAGTCTTTTGTCCAGCCTAGAATGGATATGTTCATCTTTTATTAGCTGTAAAAAAAATATAGAAAATAAATTAACTGTGAAATGTATAAATACATTTGTGTGTGTGTGTGTGTGTGTGTGTGTGTGTGTGTGTGTGTGTGTGTGTGTGTGTGTGTGTGTGTATTAATAATTCAGCAGTACATATTTAGTATACAGTAAAATACTATATATTTCTTACTTAATTACAATTTTAGGTTGAACTTATTGGTAAATGATCAACTTGAGCTGAGATCATGAAGTGAAAATTATTATTAAAATATTACATTAACCTTATTTACCATCTGGGTTTAAGAAGAAATGTGTTCTTAATTCTCAATAAAGAATAAATCAGTTTTCTTGCATTTGCCAATCATTTTTATCTTTGATTTGTTTTTAGCTAAGAACAGAATCTACAAACATGAAAAAAAAAGCAACAACAACAACAACAACAACAACAACAACAACAACAAAATAATGGGCCTGAAATAATGTTCCAAAATCACTTATAATTTCTTTTTTTTTTTTTTTTTACTGATTCATAATATTAAATCTTTAAATATTTATTTTCAAAAAGTTATAAAACATCATGCAATCAATGATGTATCAATTATGTTCATGGGAATCATGCATTATATTAATAAATGATAATGCTGTTTACAAGGTGAGCATAGGCCAATTTATTCAAGACTGGTGAACTAGCATAGCATACTGACTATGAATAGAATAAATTACCACCTGTGCACCTAGGAGAGAATACACCTTCAAAGTCCTTGCAGATTAATTTGCACCAGCGAATATCTTTTCAGATGGTTGTAGCTAATAAAGGCTGTTCTTATAGAGCTGTGTAACTCTGGTACAGTGACTCCATATCTTGGTTCAAGCCAGAACCACCACATTTTCAGGTTCTGCATGCCCTGGACTTTTTGGCCAGAGAAATTTCAGAATAAGCTCAGAGACTGGATGGGTGTAATAACAGCATACTGTATACTGTAAAAGCCATGTCGTCACGTGAGTCTTGGAGGATATAAATGTTCCAATCGGACAGGATATCAAATCCCCTTGTACTGAACATAAACAGCATCATCAAGCGAGGCTTTCATTCAGTGTTGCTGCTCTACACAACATTATAGCAGCAGTAAACTGCATACATGTGTCGATTAAGCCCATATTAGGCCCTGATTAATTAAACTTCTATAAATGTATACCCCATTACATGTACGAAATTATTCCTTTATGATAAAGCAGTTTCAACATGTTTAATTTAATTTTTTTTTTCATTTTTTTTAAATTTTGGCATGTATCTGGAATTGTGTTTAAGTTATTCTTTCTCTTTCTTGGTTGCCAAACACTGTCCAAGACTTGCATATCTCTAAGTTCAGATGAGGGGAACAGGACCTGTGTGTGTTTTTGTGTGTGTGTGGGTGGGGTGGGGTGGGGCGGATGAAGTGTAGTCCTGCTGCCAATTTCTGAGTGTGAGTTCCTAGGATTCACTACAGTAGATTCTGTACAGTGAATATAGATGCAAGTAATCTGTAAATGACAATTTAAAATTATCCTTGCAATGCTTTTTTTCTGATGCTTTACTTATTTATTGTGGGGCCGGTGGCATAGTGGTTAGGGTGCTGCGCTCATGATCAGGAGGTTGTGTGTTCAAATCCCAGTGAGACCTTCTTACCTTCTTCCTTCTTATCCCTTAACATCCGAGGATGTCGTTGGGGAACCTGTGAAGAGTTTGCCACCATGCTCCTCCATCCATCTCTGTCTTCTGCCACTCTCAAAGACCCTACTAGTCCCAATCCGGTCCATTCCTGGATATTGTTTTCCCCTTCTGCGGCTTCCTACAGTACCTTGAAGGATTGTTTTTGTAAGGCCAGATGTGCGGGAAATATGTCTGTACCATTTCAGTTCACTCTTCTTTATGGTTACCAGCAGATCGTCGTGAGGTCCAATTGCTTCTTGGATTCTTCTTCTGACCTCCTCATTTGTCACTTGATCTGTGTAGTGGATGTCCAGGATCTTACGGTAGCATCTCATCTCAATTGCTTGGATCTTTCTCTGTAGCTCTGCCGTGATTGTCCAAGTTTCGCAAGCGTACAGGAGGACTGAAAGGACAAGGGAGCGCATCAGGTGGATTTTTGAGCGCCGACTGATGTTCTTGTCTCTCTAGATTGGTTGGAGTTTTGCCAGCACAGCTGTGGTTTGTGCTGTCCTTGCCATCAGTTCAGGTTTGAAGCCCTTATCTGATATGATGTTCTTCTTCTTTTCCTTTCGGCTTTTCCCTTCAGGGGTCGCCACAGCGAATCATCTGCCTCCATCTCACCCTATCCTTTGCATCTTCTTCTCTTACACCAACGACCTTCATGTCCTCCTTCACCACATCCATGAATCGTCTCTTTGGTCTTCCTCTAGGCCTTTTGCCTGGTAGTTCCAGCCTCAGCATCCTATTACCAATATATGATGGAACCCAGATATTTGAATTTCTTCACGGTCTCCAGCTTTGTCCCGCTGATTTCGGTGTCTAACATGATGCCCTGTGGATTGTTTGTCATCATTTTCGTCTTTTCAGCACTGATCTCCATGCCGAATGTTGATTCCGCTTTGTCAAGGTTTTCATCCAGGCTGACAAGTTCTGCTTCGCCTCCTGTGAAGCCAAAATATCATCTGCAAATCGGAGGTTTGTAATGGTTCTCCCGCCGATTGAAACTGTGCCTTCATGATGTTCCAAGGCATCGTCCATGATTCTCTCGAGGAAGACACTAAAGAGGGTGGGGGAGAGGAGGCAACCCTGGCGCACTCCAACAGTGGTGCGGAACCAATCTCTTTTGTTGCCGTTTAGGAGGACAGCACTCGTAGCCTTTGCATATAGCTGTTCAATCACGTTGACAAGGTTTGTGTTGATGTTGTACTTTCTCATGGTGGACCACAAGGTAGCATGCCAAACTCTGTCAAAGGCCTTCTTGAAGTCACCAAATACGTGGTACAGATGTTGTTGGTGCTGGAGGTATCGTTCACAGATTATCTTCAAGTTGAATATCTGTTCGATGGTACTCCTCCCTGCTCTATAACCTGCCTGTTCTTCAGCAATGATGTTCTCCGCTTCTGGTTGAAACCTGCTCAAAATAATCTTCAGCATCACTTTGCTTGGGTGGCTAATCAAGCTAATAGTGTGGTAGTTATTGCACTGCAGTGATCAGTATTGCATTGCATGATGATCAGAGACTGAGTCCAGGGGGATGGCAAATTCCGGTTTTCCAGATGTTGCAGATAGTGGTAAGGGCGGTGATCATTACTTCTTCTCCTGCTTGAATTAGCTCTGCAGGTATGTTGTCACTCCCTGCTGACTTTCGTTGTTTCAGTGCTTTGACTGCCGCCTCTACTTCCACTCGAAGGATAGAGTCAGAACCCTCTTCTGTTGTTACCTTAGGACAGTTGAGTACTGTTGGCTCTGCATTGAGCTTGTGGTTGAACAGCTCTGAGCACTATTCTGTCCATCTGTCCAGGATCTCCTTATCTTCTGTGAGGCATTGTCCTGCCTTGTTCTGGATGTTTGATGGTCTTCCTTGTTTTTCAGCGGTGAGGTCTTTTACCACTTGGTAGGGCTTCTTGGTGTTATTCTTTTTCAGGCTTTCTTCTATCTTGGTGCACTGTTCTTCTTTCCATAGTTCCTTTGCCTTTTTCATCTTTCCCTTGACTTTGTGGTTTGCTTCTCTGTATTTCTTGGCTCCTTCGGAGTCTTTCTTCTCTTTCTTCAGTTCTCATCTCTTATCACACAACGCTAGGATCTCTGTTGTGATCCACGGCTTTTTGGAGCGTCCATGCTTCCCCAAGATCTCGTTGGCTGATTCAATGATTGCCGTGTTGAGTTTCTCAACTGTTCTTCCAGGTCTATGTTGTTCTCATCCAGGATTGTCAGGGGTGAGAACCTTTCTCCAATCATTGCCTGGAATTCTTCTCTTACTGCAGGGTCCTTCAGTTTGTCCAGATTGAAGCGCAGTCTTGTGAACTTGGGCTTGTTGACATCCTTCAAGCGCACTTTGAACATCATCATCACCAGATCGTGGTTACTCCCAATGTCAGCCCCAGAAAATGTGCAGGTGCAAGTAGCATTGATTCCGGTTCAGAAACGTTTGGGGACCAAGATGTAATTGATCTGGCTGTGATATTGGCCATGTGGACTATGCCACGTCCATCTTCTTGAGCTCTTGTGAGTGCCAAGAGTGTTTGCGATTATCAACCTATTGACAGTCACAAATTCCAGTAGCCTAAAGCCTCTGTTGTTTGTCTTCTTGTTGCAGTATGGTCCGTATGTGTCCTTCCAGTGATCATAGGCATCCTCTCCAATCTTGGCGTTCCAGTCACTTTGTGCCATTATAATTTCCCCATTTGGGTGCTTCGTTGATGACTCCTTGTAGCTGGTCTTCATCGCTGTACTCTGTGGTAGGAGCATAGGCTTGAATGATCATGATATTGAAAGGTGAAGCCTTTAGACAGATGGAGATCAGTCTGCTTGAGATTGTTTGGCAACCCAGAACGGTGTTCACGATGTTCTTGTGAACGAAGAATCCACTGCCCTCTCCATGCCTGTTCTCCTTTCCGCTATAGCACAACTTATGGCCTACTATTGTAGTTGTTTGTAGTAAGACCCCCACTGTGCTAAGACCCCTCAACCACAAGTGTGCCTCTGTTCACCCAGCAGTATAAATGGGTACCAGTAAAAATGTACTGGGAAGGTAACCTGCGATGGACTAGCATCCCATCCAGGAGAAGTTGAACTTCTAGTTGATTCATGCTATGGAAACTGGGGATAAGCAATGGCCTGATGAGCCACTAGGCTCGGGTGTAAAAGCCCAAGGGACCTACTTATTTATTAATTTAAAATTGCTTACTGCAATTGTCTAATGGTCAGGAACATTTTGTAAAAGATATGCAGAGGAGAGAGTGTTTTTTTTTTTTTTTAAGTAAGAATGAAATTGCGTCAAACCTGAATTAAATAAGCGAAACCTCTGATCCTCTATTAGGATGTAACCTTGACTGTGCAGGTTGGGTAGCTGTCTTCATGAATATTTGCATGCACACACGCCCCATGTCCTTTTATAAATATTTTGGGGGCGTTCATGAATTCTAATTAGATACTATGTACAATTTACAATGACGACCGTTCTAAGAAGTTCCAAACAAACTCAAGGTTTAAAAAAAATGCCATGAATCTGATGCAGACTTTAAAAAAAAAAAAATTAAAGAGCAAATTTACAAAAAAATTAAGAATGTATTGATGAATGAAGCTCATTCTTTTCTGACAGAGAAGTCATCATAAGTCTTGCTAATAAATATATATTTTTAACAAGCTTTATATTAAAACATACTTTAAAATGGTACCTGAATGTTATACACCTAAGTTATTTTCGATAATAAATGTTTATTAGGGAGGTTGTGACAGATGTTGAGGGTCAGAACAAAATAGAGTGATGCTTATCCTGTGTGATGCTAATCCTGTGTGATGCTAATCCGGTATGAATGAGAAAGAGCAGCATGAGGGATTAAAGATGCGTTGTGGTGTGTCGAACACACGCTGATTATCTACTGATGTGAATTGTGATTGGATGGAGTAATCCTAGGCCTGTGGGAGATTTCTGATTGATTTGTATTCAAAATGCTTTACTTTGAAAATGCACACACACACACACACACACACACACACACACACACACACACACACACACACGCGCGCGCGCACGGATTATATCAGGAACACCTCACAGACTCACTGTATCATTGAGTATTCCTCAGATTCATAATAAACTTTGATTTCGCTTTAGTGGTTCAAGAAATCAAACTTTTTGCGTCACGTCACTTTTTGCACACGTCTACTCGTACTAGATTCGTACTACTGCTTTTGTAAAGACTTTATTTGGGATAAAAAGTATCACGTGCATTTAGAGTTGCTTTTCCAGAACCGGATTAAACCTAAGCTCACGATAAGATGCATTCACACTCATGAATCATTGTTACTGTTAAAATTTAAAAGGAGATTACTCCACATCAGACTCAAACACTCGAGGAATCTCAGTAACGGGTGGGAGTGCCACTGAGACATAGCAAGAAGGATCGAATATAGAAATGTATTTATTTTGGATTCTAAAAGAAATAAACACTTTTTGATGATGTTACTCAGATGCAATGTTTTTTGACAGAATTGGCGGGGGAAGCAGAATGATTGTAAGGAATGTGTACACATAATGCTTATAATATGCTTCTCAGTGCCAATGAACGCTGTACCTATAAGGTCATGTTTATCTTTGAATCCCTCTTATGTTCCTGTTATTATGTTCCATTATGTAAATATTTTGTTTAGTTTATGCATGAGGTATTAAGTCCTTGTGGAGATTTATTCGTCACTAAGCATGAACAAAAGCTGGAGTACAAATATTAGAACTTATATCAAAGCAAAAAATGGAAAGGGCAAACTCAATAGTATACATAAATGAAGCAAGGCTGACAGACACACACACACACACACACACACACACACACACACACACACACACAGACACACACAAACACACACACATACACACACAGACACATAACAGGAAAAAAGACAAAAACAATACTTTAATGACAGGTGATTGACAAACAAGCAATTGAAGATACAATCAGTACATAACTCTTATGAGTGTGTGTGTGTGTGTGTGTGTGTGTGTGTGTGTGTGTGTGTGTGTGTGTGTGTGTGTGTGTGTGTGTGTGTGTGAGAAAGAGAGAGGGGGGGCTATAAAAAATAGAGATGAAGAGAAAGTGCTCAGAATGGTAACCATCTGGATTCCTTGCAGAGAAAAATATCTAAAATTTGCAACAAAAAGTAATTCACACAATGTCATGGTCTCATTCACCACTATGCATAACACACACACACACACACACACACACACACACACACACACACACACACACACACACACACACACACACACACACACAGTAGCTAATACTATTGCGTTGCATTTCTTAGATTACGGTTGTTTAAAATTAAGAACATATACAGTTTACACACGGTGCCACATTAGCATAAACACATAACGCCTATCATGCAGTTTACCACTGAAACAAAATCTCTTTATTTATCCATCATTTAGTCATGTTCAGTAAGTAAGTGCTGGGTAGGGCGATGTGTCTGGAGCACTTGTTATTAGGGGGAAATACTGCTTGCATGGCATACTAGTACATCACACATGCAAGCACGCACGCACGCACACACACACGCACGCACACACACACACACACACACACACACACACACACACACACACACACAGACAGACACACAGACACATCTTTGGGAATTTTGGTGTTTTTGGGGTGTGGGAGGAAACCGGAGAACCATGATGATTCCTAGGTCTGTTTCACTGGAACTCTGATGTGTACTTTTCTGCAAAAAATGATGGATTAATTTTAACTGATATTTCATCAACCCCCTCTGGACACCCCCCCCTTCCCCACGCTCAATTAGATTTTAAATCCACCGTCATTCAAAACAAGGCAAACTTATGCTCTTGTGCCACACTGGAGTTTTTTTTTTACACTTTTATCCCATCGGGTAGAAAAGCTAGAAGAGAAGCAAGGCTAATGGTTGCTTTTGGCTTCAAGCTGTGATGGACCCTCTGAAGGCTAAATCCATGAAAATGCAAGCTCTCAAAATGTAGAACTCCTCCAAATCCTCTCACAGGTAATGTACAGCACTAATCCAGGAACCGGCCTGAAGCAAACATGTAGGATTGGAGAGGTTTATTTTAAATCAGTGCACTTGAAAGGTGTGTATAGAAAGATGAGGACAAGAGGAAGTTATGGTGTGCAGTGTAGACGGAAGTGAAAAATGCGATTGCGACCTTAGTGGAGCCATAGTGAAAATCAAAGAGGAAAATGAAAATGGAAACTCCAGTGGAAACCATAGTAGAGACGGTAATAGAGAATGTAGTGAAGACAGTAGTGAAAAATGTAATGAAACTCAAAATAAAGACCATACTGAAGAATGTAATGGAGTTTGAAGTGGGTAACAGAATGGAAACTATAGTGGGGATTATAATGAAGACTAGTGTAGACCAGAGGGGAGAATGTAGTGGAGATTATAGTGAGACAGTTTTGAAAGTGTAATGGAGACTATAATGAAGATCATAGTGAAGAATGTAATCGCCAGTAGTGGAGAACATAATGCAGACTGTAGTGGAAATCGTAATGGAGAATGTAATGGAGTCTATAGTGAAGACACTAATAATAATAATAATAAAGAATTCAGATTATAATAAAGACCATAGTGAAGAATGTAATGCAGACTAGTGAAGTCCACAGTGATGAATGAATGCAATGGAGACCATAATAAAGCATGTATTGAGACTATACTCACTGTAGTGGAATCAAAGTGAAAAATGTAATGTAAACAATAGTGAATAATAGTGGGGCCGGTGGCATAGTGGTTAGGGTGCTGGGCTCATGATCGGGAGGTTGTGTGTTAATACCCCTGGGCAAGGTCTCAACCACCAGTGTGCCTCTCTTCACCCAGCAGTATAAATGGGTACCAGTAAAATATACTGGGAAGGTAACATGCGATGGACTAGCGTCCCATCCAGGAGGAGTTGAACTCCTGGTCGCTTCACGCTACAGAAACCGGGGAGAAGCACCGGCTTGATGAACCACTACGGCTCGGGTGTAAAAAGCCTAACAGTGAATAATGATAATGTATATAACAGTGGAGAAGTTAATGCAGAACAAAGTGGAGACCATGATGAAGGCTGTAGTGGAGATTATAGTTGAGGACATAGTGAAGATTATAATGAAGACCACTGGGAAGACTATTGTAAAGCCCGTCGAGTAAAGAGTAATGGAGACTGTGATAAAGATTATTGACTTCATACAGCTTAATCTGTAAAAAAAAAAAAAAAAAAAAAAAAAAAAAATGAAGACAAGCTTATAAAAATTGTTTTGGGAATCGTACGTGCACAATATTACGCTAATGTTTTCAGACAGCTATCCACATCGTATTGAAAGTTTTGTCTTCAATATTGTTCTGTTAGCGCCTGGAGCCTTGACTCTGTTTTATTTCTTTATTTATGTGCAGGTGAGTGGAGAATAAATTGTTCACTTTATTTAAAACCATGTAGTTAAGCAGTAATATATTTTTACAGCAAAGAGACATAACCTATAGAATGGTGCAGAATGTAATGCTGATATATTGGCTGTGAAATAAAGGAATTAAAGGGGCAGTGGTGGCCCATCAATGGGCAGTCATTGGTGTCCCACCAGTGCAGCTGACTGAGTTATCAAAGACCAGCCATGTCTCTCACTGCCTGTGGTGTGAGGCTGTAAAAGAACCATTGCTGACTTTCGACAAGAATAGCAGCATAGCCGTTAGCATGTTTCTGCCCTGTGATGGCCTGGCGAGTTGCCCTTGCCCAGAGTTGGCTGAGATGGAGGCCAGAATCCCTGTGTCCCTATGTAGGATTAAGAGTTTCAGAAAATGAATGAATGAATGATAAAATAAAGAAATAAAGGAGTCAAAAGCTTGAAATGTTCCCATATAGGAAAATTGTTCAGTCAAATGTTCTCATGTTTCCCTGACATGGATTACAGGGATCCTTCGCTACTTCGTGCTTCAATTCATGCTTCAGTGCTTCACAGGGTTTTTTTTTTTTTTTTTTTGGAATATTCATCGAAGTAAAAAAAAATAAGGAAATTAAGGAAGAATAGGGGAAACGTTAAGGAAAATGCCACAAAAACAAGGACAATTATGCAAAAAAAAACAAACAAAAAAAAAAAACCCAAAAAACAACAAACAAACAAAAAATCCCAACCCAAAACCCCCATCAAAACTACTTACATTTTTATGCGAGGTCCACATCTGTGTGTGCATGCACGTGTCTGTATGTGTGTGTATTTATATTTTATTTACAACTCTTGCATTATATTTGAATGTTTAATTATTATTGTAAGCATTTATGGTGTTGAATATGTATTTATTGATATTATACACATATACATGCATGTATATGTCAGTCAGGGGGTGTTGGGGGGTTTGATCCTACTTCACGGTATTTGGCGGTCGTGGGGAGTCTCGGTCCCAATTAACTGCAGAAAGTGCGGGATCCCTGTACTGTCCTCTAACAGCATCTGTTGGAATGTGTGTGTTTTTTTTTTTTTTTCCTAATTATACAGTTTACAATGATATCAGAAAGAAAATGACATGTAAATCCATCTCCTCATAACAAATGATCACAAGCTGTAGTTGAAAAATCAGATGAAAAAATAAACTCTGAACTTGTTTGTGATGAAAGAAGCAGATGCATCCTCTTCCTCACCATGTGACCTTTACAGTCATCTGGAAGAGAACGAGAAATGGGATGAAAACGGCCTGTTGTGCTAATCTCACCGTGCCTGTCAGGAATGTTGAAAAGATCGATGGGAAGCCATTACTCGTGCTCTAAACACATCAGTGCATGAGTGTGTCCTCGTGGTTTGCCATCTACAATACTGTTTACTAATTCCCTCGCTTACAGTTTGCATAATTAATGTTGCAAGTCTACATTAGATCAGATTTAGCAAATGAATATTAATACATATCTCACAGGAAATTGTGGGAAATTACACATATAATTCAGCCGGCAGGACTTTATCTTTCATTTTAAAGCAGATCACCTTTCATCAGTTACTAATTAACATTCATTTAGGTCCTAAAATCAGAGGGGCTTTTTTTTTTTTTTTTTTTGTCACTATTGCACATTTAATATTTTTATATCTAATCCTACAAGAAAAGTGTTGGCTGCATTGCCTCAATGTGTTTCAGCTCTGTGATGGCCTGGCAAGCTGTCCAGGGTGTACTCTACTCTTGCCTACAGTTGGCTGAGATATGCACCAGCCTCAATGTGACCCTAATTAGGATTAAGTGGTTCAGAAAATGAATGAATGAATCCGCCAAGAAGACAAAAGCACACTCTGATGGGGTGTCGCGCTGTGTTCCTGGTATGCAGTGGTAAACACGTACCAAAGATGGTCCAAGAAAGGACAACCAGCTAACTGGCAAGAGTGTCATAGATGCCCAATTCACAATGACAAACACATGGGAAGTGAAGGCTAGTTCTAATCTGGTGTGATCCACAACAGAGCTAGGGTAGCACAAACTGCTGAGAGTGTTATTGCTAGAACAGAGTCAGAACATACAGTGCATTGCAGCTTGCTCTATACGGGGAAGTTTTATTTTGTCAAACCTTGCGTTTATAGAGATTTTAAATTTATAGAGTGTTTACAGTGGGCGGGCAAACTGGGATGTTTGGACACTGTCACGCTCTATTCTGTTCATGTTCAGTAAGTCAGGATTGTGCAAGAGTCATGTTTAAAGGAAGCCTCAATCCTGTGTCACCGTCTTGCTTTCCCTTTAGTTCTGCTGTCATAGCGAGTATTTCCAGAGTCCTCGCTTGCACTCTGCCCATAGTCTTTATCTTATTCTTAAAGCATTATAATTGGAGAGCATTACTAATAATCTTTACTCATCCTGTTTTTTTTTTTTCCTGATCTTTTGATAAATCCTGTGGCTAGCTAAGATCTTGATGATCTTGACTCTATCTGCATTCTGGACCTGCCTGATCTACACTGATGCTCTGCTTCTTCGAAATCCAGGGGAATTCGGCCTGACAATAACCCATCAACCAGACATCACCAGCTGGTGCATGTGGCGGTGTCAATGTGAAAAGAGTTTGGACTATTTCAGACAATTATTATTATTATTATTATTATTATTATTATTATTATTATTATTATTCATTCATTCATCTATTCATTGTCTGAACTGCTTAATCCTAATTAGGGGAGGCTGGTGCATATCTCAGGGTGAGAGCAGGGTACACCCTGGATAGCTGACCAGGCCATCTCAGAGCCAGCACTTCACACAACCATTCGTATGCCAACTCACACCAAGGAGTGATTTAGAACAGCCAATTAACCTATTGTGTCCAAAGAGACGATTTATGGATGAGGTGAAGGAAAACATGAAGGTAGTTGGCATAAGAGAAGAAGATGCAGAGGATAGAGTGAGATGGAGGCAGATGATTTGCTGTGCTGGCCCCTAAAGGGAACAGCGGAAAGAAAAGAAAAAGAAGAAGAAGATTAAACCTATTGTACATGTTTTTTGACTGAGTGAAGACATCGGAATACCTGGAGGCAACGCACACAAGCACAGAGAGAACATTCAACCTCCACACAGAAACACCTGAGCTGGGAATCGAACCCAGGATCTTCTTGATGTGAAGCGGACATGCCAAACACTACACCACTGTGCTTTATTATTATTACTATTATTATTATTATTATTATTATTATTATTATTATTATGTGAGATGGCCTGGCATGCTGTCCATGGTGTATTCTTCCCTTGTGCAAAGTTGGCTGAGATGGGCACCAACCTCCCCATGACCAAGTGGGAGGTTGACAAGTGTTTCAGAAAATGTATAAGCTATTTATTTATTTATTTATTTATTTATGTATTTATTTATTTATTGCGGGTCACAGTATTGGTGGACTCAAATGTTTTCACACTATACTATCCAGCATGATTCACAGTACTTAGAGCCACTGACTGTCACATGACTTCTGCACACCTATCATCACTCAGACTGTTCCCACACAACTTTACTTAAAGACACAGGTAAATTAAATTACAATTGTGAACTTCAGTATTGTTCAGAATAGTGTTTGTGTTTTGCGAGTAAATACCAAGCCATTATATCCCAGAGTTTTCCCTTTTATTATTTAATATTATTTAATAATATAATAATATATATATGCGAGCCACTCCACCGAAAGTCGGCTCTTGGGTCCAAAAATGAAAAATGAGATTTTTACACAGTCAGATAGAGGAGGCCCAAAGATGCAAAATGCAGCAAAACGTTTGCGAATACCTTGAAAACTGAGCGAGTTATGCCATTTCTTGTGTCAGTATTCAACTAAAAATTTCAAAAGACGTTTTAGAGAAAATTGAGCCGAAAGATTGTATTTCTTCCAAGATCCTTAGCATCCAAACATTTTTATGCACTTCAGCCATATAAACTTTTAGAAAACATGTCTCGGAAGAGTTTTAGGAAGAGCTGATAAGAGAAATCATCCTCATTTTAATCTGACACTTTTTAAACCCGTTTTTAAACCCATCAGTCACCGTGGTAACCCCCAAAAATTAACAAAAAAAAAACGACTTTTTTTTTATTTCTGTTTATTCCAATATGCATCTTTTTGACCATTATATAAAGGTTCAAATGCCTTCAAATGATATTGATTGAAAAAAAAAAAAAAACAAAAAAAAACACTGTCTGGTTCAAACAATCACACTGAAATCAAGATAACCATATAACAACTCTCTGATCTCTTTATACAAGTAAGCTTCATCAACTCCGCCCTCAGCATTATTATCTTCATCTATATCCTACTCAGCAGATAAAATCACATCTTCTTCACAAACACCAGTCATCACACTTTTATTAACAGATGCCTCTTCTTCATCAACATCAAAATCTTCATCAACACAGGTGGCATCATCATCAGTTTGTTTATATGTAAAAGGTATGAAACATTTAAGTATTTTTCAGGTCTTGACCAATTTTCGTACAAAACTAAACAACCCACGATCCAGCATGTCCAGTCCAGACAAGATTACACACAAATCAAATGATCAAAAAAATTCCATAATCAAATTTTGCATGCAGAGAAAAATACCAATACTCATACAATACTCATATTAAGTTTCTACAGTACATAATACTGAGCATATGGGATTTTTCTTTGACTGAATTGCAATGGAATCATGTCTTTCTTAAGATTCCAGCAGACCTGAGGTATCGCTTACACACACACACACACACACACACACACACACACACACACACACACACACACACACATACACACACACACACACACACACACACACACACACACACACACACACACACAGACTGTAAGCAGTGGGAAACTGCTCATTTGTGCATCTATCGCACCATTTGCACTCATTTGCTCCACTCCCTTCATATACTGTATTTTCTTCCATTCAAATTGCCCTAGTTCATCTGGATGCTGCTCATTTAACCATCTGCACACTGTGTGCGTGTGTGTGTGTGTGTGTGTGTGTGTGTGTGTGTGTGTGTGTGTGTGTGTGTTAAAGACACGGAGAGACAGAGAGACAGAGAGATAATCTTTTTCAAAGCCCAATTCCAGTGTGGAATTTAACATCTATACTAATGCTGCTCGACATCACAGATGACATTTCACTCTCCTTTTCCAGAAATTATGTGTATTCACAATCTTATAAATAATCTTAATTATTGTTATTGAAGAGAAAGTCGGAGATAAGTTCCACATGCAGTATACTGTACTAGAGTCAGGAAGAAAACAGGAAGTTAACGTGTGACGGGCACTGAGCATGTGCAATGTGAGCATGTGACCGAGTTCACCAATCAGGGTGCTCGTTTCAGACCTTGCTTAGCAACTAGCCTGCATTGTTTATGTGCATATCGTCCTGAAAACCTTTATTTTATTCAGTGAAACGGCATTTTAATACCAAAACACTATCCAAAATGGAGAGACAACTTCATGACCGTTCTTCTGGTGTATGGATTATAGTGTGTCATGTACCGAACTCAGTGAATAATTGCAAAGAAAACCGGTAAGTTTGCAACTGTTTTTATCTAGTTTTATGAGGGTACTCGTTCTAAAAATAGAAATAAAAGACATTTTTAGTGAGTTTTAGTCAATTTCACTTCAGCAAGTGATAGTTGAATACTTGTTTTAATGTTTTATGCAAAAATCCGAATTTCGATAAAAAATGACCACTTTTAATTTTCGGCCATTTTCTCGAAAGTAGTTCGTGCGACAAGCGCCTACATTCGGTGGAGTGCCTCAAATATAATAATTATTTAATATTATTATTATTAATAATACATTTAAACAGTAAAATAGTTCTGCTGAACATTCATCAAAAGCTAGGAAGTTTTGTCTATATCTCGCTTTAGCTGCCCTATTAAATCCTTGTTCATATAATGTGAAATTTTGATTCGCTGTGATGACCCCTGAAGGGAACAGCCAAAATTAAAAGAAGAAAATAATGTGAAATTATAAACAAATTAAATTAAATTACTTTAATAAAAAGATGGGTAAAAAAAAAAAAAAAATCTCTGTGTATCTTATTTGCATGAAACAGCCTATCGCAGTGGTGCCCAATTCTGTTCCTTCAAACCTTCCAAAAGAGACTCCAACTATAGTGGATCATAGCACCTGACAAATCCAATCATCGCTTTAAGTCTTCATTTCCAAGTCTTAAATCTTGATTAGATTATCGGATGGTCAGTTCTGGTTGGATTGAATGCCTTTAAGAGGGTAGATCACCAGGAAAAGTTTACAATCCTGTTGATTGGACACCACTGGCCGATCACCTTGGGGCATGGTGGTGCAGTGGTTAGCATGCTTGCTTCATAGCAAGAAGGCGTGGGTTTGCTTCTCGGAATCAGGTGTTTCTGTGTGGAGTTTTCATGTATTTCCATTGCTTGGATGGATTTCCTTTTTGCACTCCAGTTTCCTCTGACAATCCAAAAACATACACAGTAGGCTAACCGACTCTTCCAAATCACCCCTAGCTGTGAATGTGAGTAAGAATGGCTGTTTGTGTTTGGCTCAGCGATGTCTTTTTGAGCTGTTCAGAGTGTACTCTGTCCTTGCCCAGAGTCAGCAGAGATGGGAGCCAGCCTCCCCATGACCCGAATTAGGATTTAGCTGCTTAGGAAATGAGCGAATGAGCCTATCGCCTCCATCTTGGATAGAATTGAAATTTTAGACCATAACTGTATAATGCAGAGGTCAGCATACCTGTTTGTCCTTGGTGTTAGGTCTATGACAATTATCTCAAAGTTATCTCTATACCTGGATATACAATGGTAAAAGCGCTATATAAATTACAATGAATTAAATTTCCTTGGTTAACAGCAAAGGATTGTTGATGAAAACTTCACAATGTCAGCCATAGAGCACTGATGTCAGAATCACAATCAGAATCAGAATACTTTATTGGTCCTAGAGGAAATTGTGTGTACACAGTTGTTCCAAACAAAATAAGAATACAATAAAGTCTCGATGAATAAAAAATAAAGCAAAATTACAAATATTCATAAACACATGAAATCTACATATAAAAATGTATGTGTACAGTGTATAAGTAAGGGTGGCGGGGCTCGCCATTAGAGATATAGTGAGAAGCTCAGCCGTCTGGGAGGAACTTAGAGTAGAACCGCTGTTCCTCCGTATTGAGAGGAGCCAGCTGAGGTGGCTTGGGGATCAAGTTTAAAGCCTCCCAAACGTTCACTGGTGTGGTGATTCGGCCATGTCCAACCCTGGGGTTGACCTAGAACACGCTGGAAGGACTATGTCTTTCAGCTGGTTTGGGAACGCCTCAGTGTCCCACCGGAAGAGCGAGAGGAAGTGGCTGGGGAGAGGGATGTCTGGAGCTCATTGCTTAAGTTGCTACCCCCTGTGACCCGACCTCAGATTAAGTGGAGGAAGACAATGATGATGATGATGATGATGATGATGATGAAGAAGATGAAGATGATATAGATCTAAAATTATCAGGTACAGTACTAATATCAATTTGAACAGATAGAGAATTAATCCTGTCATTGTACACTATTTTCAACACGATAAACAGTAGAATGTGAATGTGGTGCAAAATGTAAATGTACAACAGTGCATGTTGTTGCTGTATGAAGGGGATGTGCTATTTAATGGCTACAGGCAGGAATGGGTTCCTGTGTCATTCAGTAGAGCATTTTGGTGGAACCAGTCCCTCCATGAACGGCTCCTGTGACTAATCAGCAGGTTGTGAAGCGGGTAGGAAGTATTGTTCAATATTGTCTAAGATAAAGACTGAGAGTCACAGATGCAAACAGACTGAACAAACTGAGCAGCAAGGCCAGCAACATTGTGTGGACGTTACTGGCTTTACTGCTCAGTTTGTTCAGTCTGTTTGCATCTGCAACCCTCAGCCTACTGCCCCAGCATGCAACAGCATAGGGGATAACGCTGGCCACAATTGATTCATAGAACATTCTGAGCAGTGTCCAACATGTTAAATGACCTTAACCTCCTCAAAATAATAGAGACGGCACTGACCCTTCTTGAAAAGTGTAGTGTTCTTAACCCAGTCCAGTCTATTGTCAATATCAACTCCAAAGTATTTGTATACTCCATAATTTCAACATTGATACCCTGAATAAAATCATTCGCTGGTGTTTTGGATCTCCTAAAATCCTTGATTTTCATCACACTAAGCTGCAGATGATTCTCCTCACATCATAGCTAAAGTTGGTAGGATAGGAGATAACCTTCAGAGGTGGGGTTTTGCAGATATTGCAGAATGCCTATGTGGGGAGCCAAATCAAACAATGACCCACATATTGCTCAACTGCCCTTTAAGACCCATTTGCTTGGACACAGACCTCAGTTCATTTTCTGTAACCGCTTAATCCTAATTAGGGTTGCAGGGAGGCTGGCGCCCATCCCAGCCAACTTCGGGCGAGGGCAGAGTACACCCTGGACAGCTTGCCAGGCCATCGCAGGGTGGAAACACGCCAACGGCTTTGCAGCCTACTCTTGTCGAAAGTCAGCAATGGTTCTTTTACATGCCTCTCACCATAGACAGTGAGAGACATGGCCGGCCTTTGATAACCCAGTTAGCTGCACTGGGGAGGACAGTGACAACCTCGTGGAGAGTGGGAAGCGAACCCCCAACCTTTGGATCAGCGATCCAGCGCCCTATACCACTAGACCACCACTGCCCCCGGACACAGACCTGAAGGCAGCAAATGATAAAGCTATGCAATGGGTAGAGAAATGGTGCGATAAGATAAAATGATGATGTGACAAAGGAATCTACAGTAGCCCAATATTCCACCTCTTCACCTCCACTGATACATCAGACAACAGCAGTGTTATCAGAGAACTTATGAAGATGGCAGTTCTCTGTGCGGTAGCTGAAATCCATTGTGTAAGGGTGAAGAGAAAATGAGAAAGGATGGTCTCTTGTGACACTCGTGTGTCCAACACGCAGTGCTGCAGGTGCACGTACTGTGGTTTTCTGGTCCAGGTACTCCACAATCCAGGACACCACCACAGAGGCATACACCTGGGTCACTGTCAGGTTCTCACTCAGAATGGTCGGTCTGAGGTTACTGAATGCACTGGAAAAGTAAAAAAACGTGAGTGAGCAGGATTTGCTGTGACTAATTAGACATGTTGAAAGTGTTCATGCAGTGTTAATACAATGTGCCATATTCAAGCTATAATTAGATCATATTTCATCATACTACAGCATGACATACAAGTCTGCCTTATAAAAATGCTGATTGCATTCTTCATGATGTCATGAATCCTCACTCACTCATCTCACTCGTTTTCTGAACCACTGACTTCTAGTAGGGTTGAGCCTAGACTGGAACCTATCTCAGCCGACACTAAGCGAAGAGTAGAGTACATGCTGAACAGCTCAGCAGGCTATCTCGGGGCAAGACTCATTCTCATCCACATTAACACCTAGGCGCAATTTGGAACGGACAATTAACCCCAATGTTCAGATCTTTGACTGTGGGAGGAAACTGGAGTTCCCAGAGTAAAACCCACACAAGTACAAGGGAACATGCAAACTCCACACATAATTGTCATGTCAAATTGTATGTGATCAAGAGGCAATATTTGATTGGTGGAAATTGGGTGAAATTGGGGGGTCATCTTGAACTTCCTCTGCTTCGTGGGGTTACGGGTACAGGAGCCTAAGCAGTGAGGTCCAAAGTTCCCTCTTCTCAGCCACTTCCTCAAGCTCTTCCTGTGGGACATCAAGGCGTCCCAGACGAGCTGAGAGACATAGTCCTACAGCTTGTTCTAGGTCGACTACGGGGTCGCTTCCTAGTTGGACGTGCGCTAAACACCACACCAGGGAGGAGTTCAGGAAGCATTTCAATCAGACGTCCGAACCACCTCAACTAGCTCCACTCAAAGTGGAGGAGCAGTGGTTCTACTCCAAGCTCTTCCCAGATGACCAAGATTCTCAACCTAGGCCAAGCTTCTCACCCTAAAATAAAAATAAACAAACAAACAAAAAATGGTCATATTTTGTACTGTATTTGCTTGCTTATCAGTAGCTGGCCTTGAGACTGTGGCCAGCTGAGATACGATCATATTAGCAGACAGGATTCTGTAAAGCAGGCTGCAATAAGAGAGTGATGCTAATCTGCACTGCTGCATTTTTCCCATGTCAGTATGAGTGTCAAAATTGATCAACATTGTCAATAATCCCTTCAGGTTTAAGGCTGAATAATTGGCATTTGTTACTGTCAGGTGTAACATGTCTGAGAAAGCTCAATTTGGCACAGATGGGAATTTTTTTGACTGACAAAAGACACGTTTTTTATCCGCTGACATATTCCATGTGAGATATTAAAAATAGAATAGTGGGATTCACACTGGAAAATATGTTTTCTATGTTTTGCAGTAAATCCTTGTCACTTGACCACTAATGAGTCACACATAATGCAAGCTAAAGCGAGGCCAGGTCTTAACCCAAATATCAGTTCAATGCTAAGTCTTGAATAGTAAACTTGAGCTGTATTCTTAGATTTTGAGTCAAATTGGGCTTTTTACACCCGAGCCTAATGGTTCATCAGCCAGGTGCTTATCCCCGGTTTCCATAGCTTGAAGCAACCAGGAGTTCAACTCCTCCTGGATGGGACGCTAGTCCATCGCAGGTTACCTTCCCAGTCTATTTTTACTGGTACCCATTTATACTGCTGGGTGAACAGAGGCACACTGGTGGTTGAGACCTTGCCCAGGGGTCTTAGCACAGTGAGGGTCTCACTGGGCTTGGAACACACAACCTCTTGATCATGAGCGCAGCACCCTAACCACTACACCACCGACCACACCAAATTGACCTGTAGGTTTTGAGATAAATCCAGTCTCACTACTCACTAATTTTCCAAACCACTTAAACCTCCTGGGATCATGGTAAGGCAGAAGCCTATCTCAGCTAACTCTGGGTGGAAATGAAGAACATCCTGAACGACTCGCTAGAGTTTACAAGGCCAAAACACACACAATCATTCAAATCGACTTTAACACCTAATGGCAATTTGGAAGAGCCAGATAGCCTAATGTGCATGCCTTTTGACTGTGAAAAAAATAAATAAATAAAATAAACAGAGTAACCAAAAGAACCCAATGTGAGCACGGGAAACATATGTAAACTCCCCATACAAATGTCCTTCCTGAGTCCAAAACTCAGCTGCAGGACCTTCTTGCTGTGAGGTGGACGTGCTAACCAGCCACTCTTTGTGATAAATATCAGTGCCTTATTAAACCTCACTAGACGTGCTTTGACAAGATGAGACATCATGGAATCTTCCACAAAGAATCAAAATTTTTGACTGTTTTGAGAAGATTACTACATAAAATTTTGACCCTTTGTTAATTTGGAGGTTTCAGATCTACATATTCTCGGAACGAACACACTACGTGCTATGTCGAGATAGTTTATGTGCCTGGTGTTAGACAGGCAACGCTTGTTTCGACTGGTCTATTTACTCACATCTGTTTTCCTTGATTCTCACAACAGATGCTAGATCATTGTGGTTTCTCCTCTGGCTTGTTTTTCTTTCTTTTTTATTACCCTTCTACCCTTTCTTAACAGTGTCGACATACTTCAGTACAGTTCCTTATTTCACCATTTTAACTCCCCTTCATGATATATAAATCTGTCCTAATATGTATTTCTTCCAAGTCAGGACCCCAGTTAATGGCTTTGTCCAGGCCCGACTTATTGACATATTATCTATAGTGAACATGACTTCGACTCCTGGCTTGCACAGAAACAAGTCCCCACTTGCTTGTAGTCTAGATCCTTTCTTATCCATTGCCTAATCCTTTTTTTAACCTTTGGCAAAATTTGTTTGGTCAAGTTGATTGGCCTTTATTTACTTTTTTCTCAGTACGTTTTGTTCCCTTCGCAACCATTCTAGAATATTCTGGCAAATCAAAGGAGTCATGAAATGATTTATACCGAAGCCACTTCAACCATTTGGACATTTTCATCCAATCCTATCTGATTGCTTTTATACTCTTCGTCTGGATCAGTCTTTCGTCTCCATGTTTCCACTGTAACCATCTTTAGCCTTTTCTCAACCTTATGATAGTTCAGGTCTTTAAGCTACTCTTACTATATCGGTTCCTCATAGTTCAGTTCTTTAAGCTACTCTTACTATATTGGTTCCTCCTCTGGTTATCCTTCGTCCCTAATTTCTACAAGCAGACTGCGTTTACTGACATCCATCACTGACCAGAAGCGTCATCCTTCATTTAATTCAATCACAGCCGAGTTCACTTTCTAAGTACTTGGTAAGACAGTGATGCCTGCTTCTGCTTTTTCCTCAAGCTCCTTCCACCCAGTCCTTCAGCATCTACCAGCCCATTAGTATGGAAGCCTGCTTCAGTTTCCTCAGCTTCTCATGTTTCTTCTCCTTTGTTCTGTCCAATGTTTTTCTGATTCTCATCACAATACAACCTTCGCCAGCCTTTCTTCT
The DNA here is from genome assembly GCA_024760905.1 of Plotosus lineatus. Classification (NCBI taxonomy): domain Eukaryota; kingdom Metazoa; phylum Chordata; class Actinopteri; order Siluriformes; family Plotosidae; genus Plotosus; species Plotosus lineatus. The sequence continues at coordinate 30,343,106 of CM045731.1, forward strand.
GACTTCTGTTTAGAACTTTTAGCTGTTCAGCCAGCACTAAGCCAACCTTTATAGAGTTCCTTACTTCTTTGTCATAAGTGACCTTTGCTTAGTGTTTGGTCTAGGGATGCTTCAATTCATTCAGCCGTGGATAATACACTTGGAACACAAAATGTCATTTCCTAACCTCAGAATTATGCATAGTGTTTTTTTTTTCCATTTCTGCTTGTAGTTGCTGAGTTTAAATTAAATAAATCAGTATGAGAAAAAAACAAAGGAGTTGTACCTTCCCTGTTCATCTGGAAAGAGAACACCATACCTGCATCAAGGCCTGAACAGATACTCTAGATCAGTGGTCCCCAACCTTTTTATCACCGCGGACCAGTCAACGCTTGACAATTTTACCTCGACTCGTGGGGGGATGGGGGTTGTTTATATTGTAAATATAATTTAATTGTAAATTTATATTGTAAATACCCCGCCCTTGCCCAGAGTCGGCTAAGATGTGCGCCAGCCTCCCTAATCAGGATTAAGCATTACATTTTTAATCGAGTTCGAACTCTTCTTCAAAAGAAAAACACACAGGTGATGGTGATGGTACCGGTCCACATCCCGGGGGGTTGGGGACCACTGCTCTAGATATTGTTCTAAGAACTGAACAATCTCTGACTTCAACTTCGAAATCGCAACTCTCGTGACACCTGATCATGAGTACTGCATTACAACGACCCCAATAATGGCAAATGGCAGAGTTGGCAATTGAGGACAATGACATTAATGTTTTCTTTCTTCCTTCATTAATTGATTTATTCATTCACTTTCAAAGCTGCTTATTCTTATGTAGGGTCATAGGAGGCTGGTGCCCATCTTAGCTGACTATAGATGAAGTTGGGGTACACCCTGAACAGCTTGCGAGCCCATTGCAGGGTATGTAATATTTTTAATATTCAATTTTACACAGGAAACCACCAATGTCTTTTGTTACACTCCATATTGGATTTTCTTTTTGAAGAAGTTCTATAATGAGCTTTATTTTTTCAAATTGGCAATTCTCCTGTTAAGGCCATATTTCCTTTCCTTTCAATGAACCTGGTAGTGTAATGGTACAACATTCGGGCAGCATTCATAGAACAACATTGAGTGATTCCATAATGCATCTCCTACATGTTTTAGAATACGATTCCATTTGCTGAAATCAAATGGTTTCAGTGTGTGTGTGTGTGTCCCGTAAAAGCCAGTATGTTCAGCCATTAAACCAAACAGAGTTGTGTCATAACCCCTTGAGTTCAAAGATTCTCAATTTTTCGTCTCTGCTGGACAACTTTTAATGAAGTGTGGTGGTATTTTGGGGTTTCAGGCCGCTCCATATCTTCCCCCAGTGGTTTCTGCTTTGTTGACCACAATCACACAACCCCATCACCACTGGTCTCTATCTTCAGGGCATTCAGTTCACTGAAATTAACCTAGCCAGCAGTAACATCTCATGATGCCCCTTGTAAACTCATCACAGTTCCTGTTTCAGCACATCCATAGCTGCCAATCTTTAATTTTTTACCAAAGCGTTTGCATCTTTTAGTATATCATTCTTTGTCTCTAACATCTTGGCTATATTTTGTTACAGCACTTGGTTATAACACTCCTAAGCTATATGCTCTCTTATGTGTATCTTATGAGCTCTATATTCTAAGTGTTCTTGCTGCTCTTGTGACTGGTAGTATTTTTGTTTGCTGGGTTTATGAGAATGTATGTGTGTAAACCAGGTGCCATGTCAAAACTCCCCTATAAAAATAAATTCATATTTGTCTCCTTCTATCTCTGGCTTGTTTTATCACACTCGGTTACACATCCTTAAAGCTAAGTTGTAAAGGAACTGAAATCAGTTCCTAAATCTGTTATGAACCACTAATGTATGGTTTAGTGTTGGTATCAGAAAAATAATAGCTAAATTCTGAATGATATTTTATTAAACTCCTCCATAGACCATAGACAAAGTGTGTCTCAAAGTCTTTTGTTTGAGAACGATGAAAGCTGGGGATTGTTCTTTTTAATCATTGTTTGTTATAAAAGAAACAACCAAACAGTCTGAGCTGATTCCTCACTTGTTCCTGTCATCGATTTCCAGCTTTCTGAGCTTCTCATCTGACACAGAATCCTTTCCTGACATTTAAGGTTATCTGGAAGAGAAAGATGAATTTGATGAAAAGGGTCTGTTGTGCTAATCTCGCGGTGTCTGTCAGGAATGTTGAAAAGATCGATGGGAAGCCATTGCTCATGCTCTTAATGCATCAGTACATGAGTGAGTCCTAGTTGCCTAACATGTACAGTACTGTTTACTAATTCCCTCACTTAAATTCATTCATTTTCTGTACCATTTAATGCCCATTAGGGTCATGGAGGGGATCTCGTACCTATCTCAGCTGATCCTGGGTGAGGGCAGAGCACACCCTGGTCTGCTTGCCAGGCCATCACAAGGCACATGTATGCTAACGGAAATGCTATATAGCCTACTCTTGATGAAAGTTAGAAATGCCTTTTTTTTTTTTTACATGCCTCCCACTATAGGCAGTGAAAGACGTGGAAGACTGTTGATAAACCAGTTAGCTGCACTAACAGGACAACAGTGTCAACCAATTGAAAATGGGGCTTGATCCACTGACCTTGAAATCAGTAATGCATATCACTGGGCCACTGCTGGTACCCTTCACTTACAGTATGCATGTTAAATGTTGCAAGTTCACATTAGATCAAATTGAGAAAATAAATATTGACATTTTGACAATGTTGACAACATTTAGCAGATGCTAAAACATCTCGGAGCAGACTTACAGAAGCGCTTTAAAGTCACCTTCAGTGAATGTATTCTTATACTAGTTTGTTAGAACACAGACTAAGTATACTGACAGTCAAACTCAGTTGGTAGGTGTTGTGTGGGTTTTTTTTTTTTTTGTTTAGTTTTGTTTGTTTGTGTGTGTGTGTGTGTGTGTGTGTGTGTGTGTGTGCGCGTGCGTGCGTGTGTGTGTGTGTGTGTGTGTGTGTGTGTGTGTGTACACCATAGTGCTAATCTAAGTACTGCAGAAAAAGGTAGGTTTTCAGCCATCATTTGAAGATACCCAGTGACTCAGCTGTCCGGATGTTCAGAGGAAGTTCATTCCACCACCTTATAGCCAGAATAGAGAAAAGTTTAGATGCATTTCCCCCCTTGTCCCTTGGTAGAGGAATGGACCCGAGTTTCTGAGAGAATGCGGTGCAGTGTGAGGTGTGATAGGTGCTTTGAGGTAGGAAGGTACAGGTTCATTTTTGTAGGCAAGCATTAGTGTTTTAAATTGAATGAGAGCAGCTACAGGAAGCCAGTGGAGAAACCATAACAGTGGCGTGGTTTGGGAAAAATTGGTAAAGTTGTAAACAAGCTGTGCGGCTGCATTCCGGATCATTTGCAGATGCCAAATATTACTCAAAGTAGACCTGCCAGGATTGAGTTGCAGTAATGTAGTCTTGAGCTGACAAGTGATTGAACAAGTATCTGAGTGGCCGTACTAGAAAGAAATGGATGAATCGGATGTTAAAGATGAGAAATTGACATGATCGTGAAAGATTAGTGATATGAGAAGAGAAGGACTTAAGGAGAGATCACAGTGTTGCCCAAGAAGATTGCAAGATCTTGATGTGGGGATGAGTCAGATGGGTTGAACAGCAATTTAGTCTTGCTGAGATTAAGCTTCAGCTAGTGAGCTGCTATCTATGAGAAGATACTTGCTAGACATGCAGATATCCAGGTGGAAACATCAATTTCTGAAGGAGGAAAAGAGAGAATAAAGGATCGGTCACACAACGTTTTACGGCTTAATCACGGCCAAAACACATCCAAAAATGGTTTCCCGTGAAGCAGACGGTGTTGTTCGTATTGATGTCGAGTTTAAGACGTGCTACAGTCGATTTTTAGACGTGGCAGGACGTGGGGAAAAATTTGAACAGAGCTGAACATGGAAAAAAGTTTTGAACTGCTCAAAACTTTAGACCGCAGACAACCATGTGGTAAAGACGTACTAAAGACGTGCAACACACGTGAAACACATGTAATAATCCGTGTTCTGGCAGTGATAAAAACTTGGGGAGACGTGATAAGACGCAAAAGTTTAGGGGTCTATCACGGCCAGAGCACGGACATTGGGCGGGTGTTACATGTTGGTATCACGAGAAATAGCGGCTTATCACTGACAAATGGATTTTTCCATGTACATAGCATGTACATAACACTACCTAAACCCGTTCAACAACGTCTTGATTACGTTCTAAATACAACTGATCACTGCCTAATCACTTCTGTATCACTTCTGATTCACAGCATATAAAATGCCATAATTTTCTGAGACCTCTGCACTTGCAGTCTAGATGTCAAGGGGTGAACATGAACACTCAATGCCGTGATATGCTCATCTTCATGCTCCAACACCAATAGAACCAACTGATACAGGCCCAACATATAAGAGAAGAAGAAGAAGGAGGAGGAGGAGGAGGGTGGTATGGAACATTTGGGTGGGTGACTGGATTGGGAGGCGACCTAAGCTGGAGCTTTATGACCATCTCATGAATTAAAACAATTTAAAAAACTAAAGTGTTATTCTCTCTCTCTCTCTCACTCTCTCTCTCTCTCTCTCTCTCTCTCTCTCTCTCCCTCTCTCTCTCTTTCTGTCGTGCACGCGCGTGCGCGCTGCGGGCCACGCCCACAAGACGTGAATTCAAAGAGCATTCTCTGCTTGACAAACTCAACTTTAATTTGATTCCTTGAGGGATTGGAATTCCAGATGAGCTGCGTAACGAAGATCCAAGAGCCCTTCAGAATTTTATGAGGATGCCTCCTGCGATTAGGCAGTGCTATGGCAGTGGAGTGGCCATTTTACAGACGTGATGAGACTGTGATTAGCCGTGGTAACTTGCAGTTTTTTCCCCCACGTTTGAATACATCCTTTTGCCTAAGTTGCCCTACACGTTGCTGGACATGGTTAGCTGTGCTTAGGTAGTGTTTTAGCAGTGGAACAGCCTGACGGCCTTACCACGTAAAAAGCACGTACAAAGCACGACCAAGCCAAAATTGACCAAAAGTTATCACTTATGACCACGTCCACCAGATTTTCAGAACTTTTTGTTTGTGATTTAGATGTGGAATGCTGTGTGACCGGTGCTTAAGTTGAGTGTCATCTGCTTAGCAGTGGTATTAGAACCTATATGAGGCTATCACCAAGGGACCTAGTATTAAGAGAGAACAGAAGTGTACCAAAAACTCAGCCCTGGGGAACACCAGTGCAAATTTGGTGTGAAGAGGATATGGCTCTCCTCATGTGAACAACCTTCCAGGCATGAAGCCAACCATTGCCACGCTGCACCACAAATTCCCAGACCCCTGAGAATGGACAAGAGAGTCTTGTGGTTGACCATGCAAATTCTGCTGAAAGGTCGAGGAGGATGAGGACGGATGACATCCTGGCTGACCTTGCAGCATTCAGCTACTCTGTAAACAGCCAAGAGGGCATTCTCTGTGGAATGTGCTACTTTGAAGCCAGACTGATTAGGGTTAAGTAGGTTATTCTCCAAAAGATAGAAAAATAGTTAAATTAATCAGTGCATTCATGAATTTTAGAAAGGAAAGGAAGAAGTGATATGACCTGCAGTTGCTGATGTCTGATGGATCCAGAGAGGGTCTTTTTAAGATGGGTAAAATCCTGGCTCTTTTCAACGCAGTTGTTACCTGATCAGATGATATGGAATGATTGATGATAGTGGATGTAAAGGTAAAGTCTTGAGAGGTAGTCTGGAGTATTGTGGAAGGAATTGGATCCAGTGAGCAGGTGGTAGGATTGCATGATGAGATGACTTGGTGGATGTCTTCATTTGTGTGATTGGAAAACTGCTCAAGGGAAAGGGAAGTGGGATCTACGCTGTGTAATGTAGGAGTTGGGGTGGGAGTAAATGTCTGACAGATTTGCTTAATCTTCCCATCAAAGCAGTCAGCAAAGTCTTCAGCAGTCAGGGAGGATGGGGCAGGTGGAGCAGATGGTTTGAATAATGATGAAAAAAAATGTTGTGGAGTTAATACACATTTTACAAGGAATTGTGGGGAAATGACTCATATAATTTAGTCTGAAGACCTCATAAATAAGGAAGCCCTGGTTTTGGCTTTAACTATGAACATTGCTCTTTGGTTAATTAGCACTGAAATCAAGATTTACTCCAATTTTTAACTCTTCAAGTGACTAATTTTTGCTCACTTACTCATTTTCAGAGCAAGCTAATCCTAATAGGGTTGCTAGCCACACCAAGTACAATTACCACTATTCACAAGCACATTTACATCTAGGAGCAATTTGGAATAGACAATTAGCCTAATGTGTATTAATTTGGACTGTAGGAGAGAACCGAAGTACCTGGAGCGAACCCACGCAAACAACCACCAGAGCAAACTCCACACAGAAATGCTTGAGCCCCAGACTCAAACCCAGAACCTTCTTGCTCTGAGGTGACTGTGCTAAGTTTTGCTAACAACTTTGGTATTCTCAAAAAGACATGTTAAATATCTTGGATAAAGAAGCCCATTCTGGTCTTGGTTATAAGAAAAGTTTAACTTGCACTATTCTATAACCTAGTTTCAGTGCTGAGATATGAGCAGACTCTCTGCTCTAACCCAGTTTTAGCACCAAGACATGAATCTTTCCACGTGGAGCTACAAATCTGAACATAGAGACTGAACAGTACTGTGATGTAGAATGTAATTTCTCCTGCAGGGCAATAAAATAAATGAGAAATAGAGCAGATTGATATAAAGAAATAAGATCACTGAACAGAAAAGTGCATCATGTCTGCATTGTCTCAAAAATCATGATTAAGAATCCATGAATCTAAGCAAAGGGTCAACACAGAGGAAGTGGAGACTTGATATAAAAGTATTGGTTCACAAAAATTTACAAAATCACCGATGGTTCTAACTTTATATTTTTTGAGGCTTTGAAAGTTTTGATCAGTGAGTCATGCACATGTGTTTCAGAAAGAGGCAAATAAAACTTTTATAGGTTTTGCAAGCAGACTCCTCAAATGTCGTCGTCGTTGTCGTCGTCGTCGGTGGTCAGTTTGCAGGGCCAGCAACCTAAGCAGTGAGGTCCAGACATTGCTCTCCCCAGCCACTTCCTCCAAATTTTCCAGGGAGACACTCTATATACAGGGACATACATAAATACACTCACATACTAATTTGCTGTTCTGCTTACTCCTACTATGGTTACAAGGAGGCTACAACCTATCCCAACCAGCACTAGGTGATGAGGGTGTTGCCTGAACAGTTTGCCAGACCAACACACAATCATTAACAGTTAGTTTCACACTTTCTCTTACGGGCAATTTAGAGCAGACAATTGGCATAATGTGCATGTCCTTGGACTGTGACAGGAAACTGAAGTACCCAGAGTAGTATCCTGTGTAAAACATGCTAAATATGCTAACTCCATACAGAAATTCCTGACCCAATCCCAGGATTTCCTTTCACACACACACACACACACACACACACACACACACACACACACACACACACACACACACACACACACACACACACACAGACACACACACACACACATATGTATGTATATATGTTACCATATATGGGTCGGGTGATGGGGGCAGCAACCTAAACAAAGAGGTCCAGATATTCCTCTCCCCAGCCACTTCCTCCATGTTTTTTTTGGGGGGGACACCGAGGCGTTCCTAGACAAGCCGAGAGACATAGTTCCTGCAGCGTGTTTTAGGTCGACCCCGGGGCCTCTTCCCAGTTGGGAATATATATATACACACACACAGGGAGTCCTCGGTTTACGACGCTGATCCGTTTTTAAGACGCGATGTAACCCGAATTTCAGTGTAAGTCGGAACATAAAATATACTGAAAAGTACTGTACGTACAGTGCTATAATAAAATGCATCAGTTAATGACAAAAAAAGTATTAAAAAAAGAGAAAACAATTCCTTACCACATGAATGAAATGCAGTAAGGGAGTGAGAGACAGGCTTATTGTGCTGGAGAAGCTGGGGCAGGTGAGCCTGGAGTAGTAGATGCAGCTGAGGTAGAGGGTACAGGATCTATTGCAGGCCTCTCTACCTTCTTAAAATACTGCTCCAGGTTAGACTGGACAGAGAGCAACCTCTTCTCATCCAAGATCTCCTTGTAGCATTGCATCAAATCCATGATGCCTCTGGAAACCCGAGTGAACCTTTCCAAGTTGGGATCCTGAGCCTCAAAAGTTGCCAACGCCTGCTGTATTTCGCACGCCCGAAACTAGTTCATGTTTGTTTACGTAAATGCGTAAGACATAATGACGCGTAATATTACAGTACCAAGACTGAGCAAAGGGAAGCGATGCCGTCTTCCTCGGCCCACAACCACAACGCAGCGTATTCTTCCGCCTTGCGTGCCCAAAACTAGTTCGCGTTTGTTTACGTAACCGCGAAAGACGTAATGACGCGTAATATTATTTTTAATATTTTTATGGGGGTGCGTTTGTAACCACGAAACAGTGTAAGTTAGGACCGGTGTAAACCGAGGACTCCCTATAATATATATATTAAATTAATGAATGGATGGATAAATGGATGGATAAATTCTATAAAAGCAGTTTTACAATACCACATGGAATTTCTTGCCTATTAATATATAAATAAATGAGATGCTATCAAACTGTTCTGGTGAAGTATGTCACTCTGATGAGCGTTTTTCCAGTAAAATGAACAATTTAATCATTTAAATCTATCATCATCCAAAAAAAAATACACTGTAGGTTTTATAATGCATGCAAATGTGAATGCAGTTAATTAGACATAGCTTCATTTGCATAAATGCATGCCACATTTCCAGAAAAAGTTCTAGTACAAAAAAAAAAAACCTTGAAAATCAAAAATATTCTTACAAATACTGATTGTGATCTATTGTATTAAATGAATAAATAAGTGTCAGGACTTAGAAATAACTACAAAACAAAGAAGAATGGAAAATGAAGATCGGGATTTTGCACACTGCAACATATTTCAATAATTCATTGCTATATTATGCAACTGAAGAATAATTATAACACAAAAATCACAAAAGTTTTGTGAAGGAGCCTTGTTTCTTTGAAATAAATAATAGGGTTTGAGAGCTGAGAGAGTTTGTTTTTGGATGAAGATTTGGGATGTTTTGGTTGAACTTGGACTTTTTGATGTAATAAATACAAAAGTTCAGGTACACATTATGCAAATGCTGCACTCTCTCAGGGTTGAAAGTACTCGCAGGCAGGAAAAAGAGCTTCAGAAGAGCTATTGCACTGAGTGTAATGACTCTTTGTTGCTTTTTCCAAGCAAACAGAGAGGTTTATGCTTACATGTCAGTGACACTGTATTGCTAAAGTTGGAAAGGTTTAAAAACCTAAATAAAAAAATGCATAAGACAAAGTTAAAACTCATGCCAAAGTTGAGCTTTTTATGAAACACGTTTAAATAGGGAAGTAAAAAAAAAAAAGGATAATAGTCTGAATACTGAAAAGAGGACAATGTATTTTACATATGAATGGTTTGAATGAAATGTAAGCGATATAAAAGGGACGTAAAGGAAACTGCCAGGTGCTGTTAGGTCAGAAAGGCTGAGGCAGACTTCCAAGAATTGTAGGATTTTATTTTTCCGTTATGTGTGATGCTTTGGGAAAAATAAATAAATAAAAAAGTTACTGTCAGAACATGTCAACATTATTTCCTAGCACTTTATTTATATATTTATAAACATAAAAAAAAAAAATAATAATTGAAATGTAAAATGCTCTGGCTTTGCATGTGGATGTAATTGATGATAATTTGATAAATTGAAGAAATATATAATTTGCAGGATCTTAATAATTATAGTTATTTATTTGATTTTTTAGAGTGGAATTAGCTAACGGTAAAGAAATTCATCCCTCCTTATGATCAATCAATATTATACCGTAAGGGTTCTGTGAACTTCTCAAGGAATTCTTGAGAACTGGGAAGGTGTGGCTTCGATACCTGGAGATATTGTTTTGGTTGAAATATGCTGAGGGTAAAGCACCAGTTTAATTTAACTACATCGTTTTCACAACCAGTGACCATGTTATTATTTGCAAATTTCCTCCACCTGTACAGTGGTATGAAAAAGTATGAACCTTTTAGAATTTCTCACATTTCTGCATAAAATCACCATCAAATGTTATCTGATCTTGGTCAAAATCACACAGATGAAAAAACAGTGTCTGCTTTAACTGAAACCACCCAAATATTTATAGGTGTTCATATTTTAATGAGGATAGAATGCAAACAATGACAGAAGGGGGAGGAATAAGTAACTGAACCCTCTGCCTAAGGAGACTTAAAGAGCAATTGAAACCAATTTTTACCAAACAATTTAAGTCAGGTGTGTGCCCAGTCACTGATGAGTGGCTTAAAGCTGTCCTGCCCACCATAAAACACACACCTGGTAAGAATTGTCTTGATGAGAAGCATTGTCTGATGTGCACCATGGCTCGCTCAAAAGAGCTGTCTGAAGACCTGCGATCAAGAATTGTTGATTTGTATAAAGCTGGGAAAGGATACAAACCACCTCTAAAGATTAGTCCTGATTGATGTGCCAGACTGATCTGCAGCGACAGGAAGCGACTGGTTGAAGTTATTGCTGCCAAAAAGGGGGGCACAAAATATTAAATGTGATGGTTCAGTTACTTATACATATATATATATATATATATATATATATATATATATATATATATAATATACATGCACAGTAATACACCACCATTTTGCGTTTCCTACTTTGCAATATCGCAGAATTTCCCTTTGGGAAATTTAAAAAATTAAAGATTACAGTACAGTATACAGGGGGCAGTGGTGGTCTAGTGGTATAAGGCACCAGATCGCTGATCCAAAGATTGGGGGTTCGAGTCCCACTCTCCACAAGGTTGTCACCCCCCCCACCCCCCCACCCCCCACCCGTGCAGCTAACTGGGTTATCAAAGGCCGTCCATGTCTCTCACTGTCTCTGATGTGAGGCATGTAAAAGAACCATTTCTAAGAGTAGGCTGCAAAGCCGTTGGCGTGTTTCCGTCCTGCGATGGCCTGGTGAGCTGTCCAGGGTGTACTCTGCCCTCGCCCGAAGTTGGCTGGGATGGGTACCAACCTCCCCGCGACCCAAATTAGGATTAAGCGGGTACAGAAAATGAACTGAACTGAGTACAGTATACAAATTTCACGTGCACTACATTGAACTACACTACTCAACATCCTCTGTTCTCCTGCTTGACTTGAGCGTTCTTTGATTGGCTGTGAATCCAGCAAGCTGATTGGTCGAGATTATATTTTCCAGCATCCAACACATGGGGCTTCCTGTCTTTGTGTTCGAGCCGCATTGTTAGTTCATCTATGTTATATATCAGCAGTTTTCCAGCCAAGCGCCTAAGTTTTTCTCTCTTTGTGCTCCTAAGTACTTTTATATATGCTAAGGCCTTGAAAATGGCCCCAAAACGCCTAGGAAGTGTTATGGTCTGTGCTAGTTGGCGGCGTTTAACTTTCTCTGCATACACTGGCGAGAGCAGGCGAAATCCAGAGAGCGCACCTGAATTCACTCAGCCATCAGCACACCATAGGAGCTCTGTGCTCGACACTCTGTGATTTGGTTGTGTTTTTCCCTCACCACTATGGTGAACACGATTTTTTCCGCACCCCAGTGCTTCCCCTGAGCTCAATAAAAGTCTTTGTTTCATTGTATTTTGTCTCCTGCATTTTTGGGTCCGACTGATATGCTCCCGGTGTCACAGGAAGATCATCTAGTGAACCGAAAAAGAAAAGGAAAATGATGACAGTTAATGAGAAAGTTAAGTTTCTAGATTTATTAAAAGAAGGTTAAAGTTTTGTGCCTGTGGTTTGCCATTACGTCAGGAATGAGTCGACTGTGCACTACATTCAGAAGTAGGAAGAGAACATACCCATATCAGTCTGACCCAAAGATGCAGGAGACCAAGTACGATGAAACAAAGACTTTTATTGCGCTCAAGGAAAGCACTGGGGTGCGGGAAAATCGTGTTCACCGTAGTGGTGAGGGAGAAACAGTGTTGAGCACGGAGCTCCTCTAGTGCGTTGATGGCTGAGTCAATTCAGGTGTGCTCTCTGGATTTTGCCTGCGGGTAACAGCCATGCCCCTCACCAGTGTATGCGCAGAGAGAAGAGTTAAACACTGCCAACTAGCACGGACCATAACAGTAACAGCGCAATAAGGCTGTTGTGAAAATGGAAAATGCTTTATCGTTGTGGATTACGGACTGCCATAAAAATAATGTGAGTTTGTACACTAACATGATATGTACTACTGTAAAGCAAAGGCTCTGGAGGTGGTGACGGGCCCCAATCAAGCACCAGTGCCGCCCGTAATTCTCCTCCTCGATGTGGCTGTGGATTTGTTATTTATAAGGTTTGTTATACAGTATTTATATATATATATATATATATATATATATATATATTTATTGTCATTATGAGGTGTATTAATACACATTGCCTGTATGACATTAACATGCATATAACACTTTATAATTAACTTCTATATAAATTTTATATAATAGGTGGGTGCGTGCCCTTAAGAAACGGCAGAAGTCATTTCGAGATTTTTTCGCATATCACGGAGAGGGTTGGCCCCCCATTAATCATGAAATAAGGGGGATTACTGTGTATATATATATATATATATATATATATATATATGTGTGTGTGTGTGTGTGTGTGTGTGTGTGTGTGTGTGTGTGTGTTTGCTTTAATGTGTTGTCTCTTCTCTATTTCTTTATTTATTTGAATCGAATCTACAGTTTCCCTGATGCTGCTCACATAGTTTCGATTCTTTCAACATTCTCTGTATGATACTATGATTTCTTTATAATACAGAATAAGTTGAGATTCATTCAGTTCGCATTTAAACTATAAATCAATAATTCTATAATCAAGAGCTCTGAGTGCATATATAGCCGTTCACCTTTCCTTTCCCTCTGAGGCGTGGTATCTAAAATTAAATCACCCATTCCTTTTTCTCAGATCAAACACATTTACTTTCTGGATAAATTCCTGTGGAAGCATCAGCAAGAGCCTTGATGATGAGCTAATATTTGACCGTTTTGGTTCTGTCATCACAACGGATTTGATCTATGTGTTTTAATCTGCCGGCACGAAATGAGAGAAATTAAAGATTCCGACAATTTATTTCATTGTTTATACTCATGTCAGTCTTTGCTTTATGCCAAAGAAATTAATCAGTAAAGGGGCAAAACTACAGCAACACTATCTGATTTTATATTAAAATCATATTTTATAATACACACTCACTTGTTTACTGAATTTCTTCATTCAGCTTTCGGCTTGTTTACCTTACTGTGGTGAAAAAGAACAGCGAGTACTTCGTGGGATTTCATGCATTCATCGCTAAGGCTCGTTTATTAAACTAGTGACCCAGTTTTAATTTTGTTCTTTGACATATAGGACTGCCCACAAATCAGTCGAATTTATTATGTGAAAAAAATAAAGCGAAACAATGCTTTTGATACTTAATACCTAGAGCTGCACCACTGAGTTTGAGTGTTGCCAGAATCAGACCTCAATGGTGATGTCTTTCTGCCACGCATCTGTGCTGGCTGTTGCAAAACACTGCTTACTCACACTCTCAGTTGGCAGCTCACAGGAATGCTCACGTTAGCTGACGCAAACAACACGCTGCAAAATTAGTTTCTCAACGCCAATGGACCGCACAATTGTCTATGAAAGCCGCCAATTACAAAGTGAATGGACTGAAAAATATTCTACTTTGCTGGCCATGATGAGTAATAAACCAATGTACTTAGTGTGCATTGAAACAATTGTTGTGAAGAAAGTGTACAATGGGAAGCGGCACCATAAGTCAAATCAATGCTCATTTACAGGCCGTTTCCTGAAGGTTTGGAGGAACGGACAGGGGAAAGAAAATGCTTTTGCACTGTGGAAGAGAGAGGTATGATAGCAGCTCTACATGTAGCATGGACACTCACCAGACACAAGAGGCCTTTGATTCGGAGGCTGTGAAAGATTGTATGCTTACAGTCATTAATGACACAGTAGTTGATGAAAAGGTAAACGAAAGCATCATTTCATTAAAAAGTACAGGATCCCTCACTACTTCACACTTCAATTCATGTGGCTTCAGTGCATCGCGTTTTTTTTTTTGTGTGTGTGACGGCAGGAGCATATGAGTCGGACCAAAAGATGCAGGAGACCACGTACGATGATTCAATGACTTTATTTTAGCACAGGGGAAGCACAGGAGCACGGGAGTAGAGATCACCGTAGCAGTGAGGGGGAAAAAAAAACCCATGAACACCAAAATCACTGGGAATATATCTTAAATGGGATACTGGTCAAGCATGAAGCAGAATACCAGGAGTCAGAGAAATCACGTGGGGACGGAATCACATGGAAAGGACAATCTTCTGACGCCGGAGAGGAGTGCGCCGCTCCTCTTTGTAGCTCACTGATTGCATATTGTAATGGGGAGAGAGAGAGAGAGAGAGAGAGAGAGAGAGAGAGAGAGAGAGAGAGAGAGTTAAAATGCTGCCAGCAAGCACAGACCATAACAGCACCACCACCCACCCCCTCACCAAGGGGCGCCAACTGGCGCCCTACCAGGCTTGTCCGGGAACTGACTATAGAACTCTGTTAACAAGTCTGTGTCCAGGATTAGGGAACGAGGAATCCAGAAACGTTCCTCGGGGCCATACCCCTCCCAGTCCACCAGGTACTGGAAACCTCGACCCCGCCTGTGCACGTCGAGGATGTGATTTACCGTGTATGCCGGATGTCCATCAATCAGCTGGGGAGGAGGGGGTGGGGGTCGCTAGGGGTTTGGAGGGAACTTTCCACCATGGGCTTGATCAGGGATACATGGAATACCGGGTGTACTTTGAGAGAGGGTGGAAGCTTGAGTCGGACGGCGCTGGGGTTTATGATCCTTTCGATGACATAGGGCCCGATTTACCTGGGATACAATTTTTTTGAGTTGACTTGCAGGGGCAGGTCCCAGGAGGAGAGCCAAACTTGTTGCCTTGACAGTGTAGGGAGGTGCCGTGGTCAGGTGGCGATTGGAGATTCCCTGTTTTCGTACCACTGTCCGTTCCAGGGCAGCACGGGCTTCTCTCCACACCACACATACTCTGCGAACATGCACCTGGATGGATGGAACTGCCATTTCGCCATTTCAACCTCCTAGCTGGGGAACAGGGGAGGCTGGAACCCGATGATCACCATGAAGGGGAACATTCCAGTGGCGACACAGACCAGGGAGTTGTGTGCATATTCGATCTATGGGAGGTGTGTGGCCCAGGAGGCTGGGAGACGACACAGTGCAGGGAGGATCCAAGACTCTTGTTTGTTCGCTCTGCCTGCCTGTTAGACTGAGGATGGTCGCCGGAGGTCAAACTACAGGAGACTCCCAGGGTGTTGCTGAACGCCTTCCAAGCTCTAGATCCAAACTGGGAGCCTCAGTCCGAAATGACGTCCTGGGGGATTCCATGGAGGCGAAAAACGTGTTGGACCAGGAGACCAGCTGTTTCCATTGCTGAGGGGAGTTTGGGTTGGGTGACGAAGTGGACCACCTTGGAGAAATGGTCTACTACCGTCAGGATAACTGCGTTGCCCTCGGACGGCGGTAACCCCATAATAAATTCCACCGCAATGTGCAACCAGGGGCGATAAGGAATGGGTAAGGGTTGGAGGAGGCTCATGGGTTCACGATGGGAGGACTTGCTATGGGTATAGGTGGCACAAGCTTCCATGAGCTCTCTGGTGTTGGCCGTTATCGTTGGCCACCAGAAGCGTTGATGGAGTAGGAAGAGAGTTCAGTATGCTTTGGGGTGGCAGGCCAATTTGGATGAGTGAGCCCACTGGAGCACTGGGGTTCTGGCTGGTGGGGGGGGGGCATATAGTCAACGTTGGGGGCACCTGATGGACAAGACGTTCGACCTCCTATTGAGCAGCTCTAAATACACAAGAGGCGGACAGGATGGTCTCCATGGTGGTGTCTTTCCCTGGGAAGACCTGCCTGGAGAAAGCTTCTGGTTTAGTATTTCAGGAGCCGGTGTGGAACATCAGCATAAAATTTAATCTTCTTCAGTAGAGGGACCATTGTACCTGACTGGAGTTCAACCTCTTGGCCGTACGGAGGTATGACAAGTTTTTTATTGTCGGTCCAGACCACAACGGGATGGAGTGCACCTTCTAGCCAGTGCCGCCACTCCTGGAGCGCCAAGACCACTGCCAGTAGCTCACAGTTCCCAACATCATAGTTTTGTTCCGCCGGGGACGAGTAACGGGAGAAGAAGGTGAATGGCTGTAATTTCTGATCTGTTGGAGACCGCTGGGAGAGAACTGCCCCCACCCCCTGAGTCTGAGGTGTCAACCTCCACCACGAACTGCAGCGAGGAGTCCAGATGGAGCAGTATGGGTGCATTAACAAATTTTTGCCTTCAGTCTTTTTTCAATACCACCTGGGCACTAGGGGACCATTGGAAAGGTGTTTTGGGTGATGTCAGTTGTGTGAGGAGGCTGCTAGGTGGCATAGTCTTGCACGAACCATCGATAGAAGTTGGCGAACCCCAGGAACCTCTGCGGCTGTTTCCGCGTCCCCGGAGTTGGCCACTCCGCCAATGCCTTCACCTTCGCCGGATCGAGTCTTATCCGACCCTTCTCAATGATGAACCCCAGGAAAGAGACTGAGGGGACATGGAACTTGCTCTTCTCCACTTTAACAAATAATCTGTTCTCTAGGAACCTCTTTAACACCGTTCTGACATTACAGAGATGCTCGTCATGATCTTTAGAGAAAATCAGGATGTCGTTCAGGTAAACAAATACGAAGCAGTTTAGCATGTCTCTGAGCACATCGTTGACCAGGGTTTGGAAAACTGCCGGGGCATTGGTTAGACCGAACGGCATGACCAGATATTCAAAGTGACCCAGGGGCATGTTAAAGGCCATCTTCCACTCGTCCCCCTCCCGAATCAGGACTACGTGGTAGATGTTTTTCACGTCCAGCTTAGAAACGACGGTAGCATTGTGGAGAGGGGTGAAGGCCAAATCTATGAGAGGGAGAGGGTACTTATTCTTTATAGTGATGTGTTCAGGCCCGTGTAATCAATGTAAGGTCTCATGAAAAACCTAGCGCCTACCGGGGATGATGAGGGCCGGATGAGACCTGTAGTCAGCGACTCATTTTTATAGGTTTCCATGGTGTCTTTCTCCGGCTTCAAGAAGTTGTATAGTTGCTGAGAAGGGAGCGTGGAACCTGGGAGTAAGTCGATGGCGCAGTTGTATGGTCGATGAGGTGGTAGCAAATGAGCCCGGTCCTCGCTGAAAACCTCTTTTAGATCATGGTATTCACTCAGAACGCCGGCCATGTCCAGATCTCCCAGGTCGACTGGGGTTTGTGAAACTTGTGAGGATAAGGCCGCCAGTAAGCAGTGTTGGAGGCAGTAGTCACTCCAGGTGTGTATGGTGAGGGTGCACCAGTCGATGTGGGGGTTCTGGGTCTGCAGCCACGGCCACCCAAGCACCAGGGGAGAGAGAGAGGGGCCAAGAGGACAAACGGCTCCAAACACTCCTGGTGATTCCCGGACAGACTGAGCTTGACAGGCTTCGTCTTGTGCCTGACATGAGCTATGAGTTGGCCGTCAATGCTAACTACCTCCTTGGGGGTTTCAAGTTTATATACAGGTAAGTCTTGGAGCTCAACCATCCCCAAATCGATGAAATTAGTGTCAGCGCCTGAGTCAATGCATACGTCGACTGAATGAGTGCGTTGTGCGGAGTGCAGCGTACCTTGATCTTGCAGGCACTTCCCGGATGTCTTGGGGGGTTCTCTCATCACTGCTCCTCTCCTAGCTGTTGGCCCCTGCCGTGCTGGACACTGGCCAAGGTAAATGACCCTTTTCTGCGCAGTAGATGCATAGACCGTTGGTCAGTGGCCAATACCTCTCCTCTGCTGTCAGCCTGGTGCGGCCCAACTGCATGGCCAGAGAGAGAGAGAGAGAGAGAGAGAGAGAGAGAGAGAGAGAGAGAGAGAGAGAGTTAAAATGCTGCTAGCAAGAACAGACCATAACATTTAAAAATTTAGTTTGTTTTTTAATATTCATTGAATTAAAAAAATCAGGAAATTAAGGAAGAATAGGAATAATTCCGCAAAACAAGGCCAATTATGCAAAAAAACAAACAACCCCCCCCAAAAAAAAACCCAAACAAACAAAAACAAATAACAACCCAAAATTCCCCATGAAAACTACTTACATTTTTATATAAGGTGTGCATCTGAGTTTCTGCACGCACATCTGTGCGCGCGCACATCTGTATGTGTGTGTGTATTTATATTTTATTTACATTTTATGCATTATTTTTGAATGTTTAATTGTTATTATAAGCATTTATAGTGTTGAATATGTATTTATTGATATTATATACACATATACATGTACATATACATCAGTCAAGGGGGGGGTCCCTACTTCATGTAAATCAGCGGTCACGGGGCGATCTCGGTCCCAATTAACCGTGGAAAGTGAGGGATTCCTATACCTCTTTTGGATAGGTCAACTGATCGCAGCTTGGCAATTTATGTCAAGGAGAGGCTTTTGGAAAACCTACAAAAAAACAAACAAACAAACAAACAAACAAACAAAAAAAACAGGGTCACTGTGGATAAATAGGTTTACTATACTGATATGGCCCAACAATGCATAGATTTGAAGCTTTATTACAGAGTGCGGTTTTGAAGGGAACTGCTGAAGCTCATTTTGTTGCAGGGATACACAACAGGTGAAGGGATTTTTCATAAAATTGTCAAATTTTTTTGCACAAGCTGATAGGGTGTGAATGCTGCTGTCCAGACTGGACTCTGCATCCTCTAGAGCAGTTTTTACTTTGCATTCCTCAACAGTCTGTTGTGAGCAGAGAAATACCGTAGTCACCCCTCAACCTTCAGTCATCAACACTGCCTCTTCCGCCTAATGTTTGCTGATGCATCTGGTAAGAATGCTGACGAAGAATACTTCATGATGATGAGGTGTTTCCCTCACAAACAAAAACAAATAGCAGACTTATTAGAGTGCTGTTGGATCAACACTTTACAGCAGAGTCGATCATTGATTTGGTTGAGAGGTGGTTGACACAAGACTCAGCATGTGGGGCACACATAACACCAGTCATAACAAACTTTACAACAAAACTGACTGATAACTTCACTGAGAACGTCCAAAGTTTCAGCTTTCCTACTGAACTACTGCAGTTCGCTTATCAAACATTCTCCAACAAACCTGAAGTAACACAAGTTTGAACCCAGGCTAATGCCACAAGTAGCAGTGAGTAGGAATCCTTGGGAGCTAACTGGCCGAGCGCTCACATGAGAGTGGGATGGCAAAGGCTCACTTACCTGTCAATCAACAGCCAATCATGTGAACTCATTCATTAAAATGTGCGGATACTGCTATCTCTCCAAATGTGTTACACCATGCCCAATTACCAGTTTTACTTTTAATTGTGATGATCTTGAAGAAATATAACAGTCTGAAAGAAGGTAGGAGGCTAGCATTGGATGTCATGGAGGGGGCATGTACATGATTTCCCCCCCTCCCTGGTGGGTGGTGGTATGATAGGGAAGGTAATACTTGATGGGTGGGAATTGGATACGACTAAATTATGGTGAAAATGTGTGTGTGTGTGTGTGTGTGTGTGTGTGTGTGTGTGTGTGTGTGTGTGTGTGTGTGTGTGGAGGGGGTCCAAAATAAATAAATAAATAAATAAAACTGAGACAGCCTTCCATACAAAAGCAAAAGCGGTAATGTCTTGCATTGATAATAACACCCTTCATATTGAAATTATTAGTTTTCAGTCCTCATTTGCTTTTAAGCAGCACTTGTGGTCAAAAGGAGCAGTGCATTTCTGGAATCAGGAAAGATGGGGTACACCCTTTAAATGTCACTTAGACCATCACAAAGCCAATACACACAACAATCCACACTCATACATAGGGGAAATTTGAAACAACCAATTAGCCTAATGTTTATGTCTTTGGACTATGGGAGGAAACCAAAATACTCAGAGCTCACGGGCTCAAACCCAGGACCTTCTTGCTGTGCTGGGTGTACCCTGCCTTCGCCCCGAGTCAGCTGAGATAGGCCTGTAACCTCAATAAAGAATCAGCAGATGGTTCAGCACATGAATTAGCAAACAAATTAGCTTGGAAAGTCAGATACAGAGTGTTAGCAATGTACCGAATGACTGCACACAAGCGATGAACATATCATGGTATACAATTTCAGGAATGTTTGTTCCACCTGTACTCAACAACTGCCTGAAGATTATAGTTATGCAGTTTCATGGGTGAGGATGACCAAGTCCTCGTTTAAAGATACTGGCCAATCAAAGTGGCACGAGTGCAGAATTAGCCTTTTTATGTCATACCATGCTAAGTATAATAATTTGAGAAAAAGAACACACACACACACACACACACACACACACACACACACACACACACACACACACACACACACACACACACACACACACACACACGTATATAGCTTCTTTATGATGTTTACAGGATTTGTAGGAAGTGTTATTCTAAACCAGACGTCATGTTATTGACTGCACACACTCTCAGTTTAGATTATTGATTGCCAGAAACAGGATATGGAGTTCAGATTTCTTTTACAGTAAGTCGTTTTTATTAATAGTGGTCTTGAGGAAAACAATAGAACATGAAATATACATGTCTTGCATTTAATACTTTCTAAAAGTCTTTATAGTACAGAAATATAATAATAATAATAATAATAATAATAATAATAATAATAA
Organism: Plotosus lineatus; assembly: GCA_024760905.1. Taxonomy (NCBI): domain Eukaryota; kingdom Metazoa; phylum Chordata; class Actinopteri; order Siluriformes; family Plotosidae; genus Plotosus; species Plotosus lineatus. Next base: position 30,364,019 of record CM045731.1, read on the forward strand.
TAATAATAATAATTATTATTATTATTATTATTATTATTATTATTATTAAGAGTAAATACCAAAAGCACATACAGGGAGCCCTCACTACTTAATGCTTCAATTCATGTGGCTTCAGTGCATCGTGTTTTTTTTTTGTTTGGTTTTATTTTTGAAAAATATTCATCGAATTAAAAAATGAGGAAATTAAGGAAGAACGGGGAAAAAGTTAAGGAAAATGCTGCAAAACAAGGTCAACTATGCAAACAAACAAAACTACAAAAAAACAAAACAAAACAAAACAAAAAACTAGCAAAACTACATTTTTATCTGAGGTACGCATCCGAGTGCGTGCACACGCATTTGTGTGTGTATTTATATTTTATTTACATCTTATGCATTATTTTTGAATGTTTAATTGTTATTACAAGCATTTATAGTGTAAGATATGTATTTATTGATATTATATACACATATATTTATTTATGTATATGTCAGTCGGGGGGGGGGGGGGGTCAATTCCACGTCGCGGAATTTGGCGGTTGCGGTGGGGTCGATCTTGGTCCCAATTAACACCGGAAAATGAGGCATCCCTGTATATGCATGAAGTGTGAAGCTGGGTTTGGAGACTATACAGTACTGTGATTGGATGAAGCCATGTTGCCTCTATATTACTTTGTCAGATGTCTCAACAAACCTCAGCACTGGACATTATCCTAAAACAATATAAATATTTAATCAGCTGTAATATAACACTATTAAATAAACAGCCCAGACTTAAAGTCATCTTTTATTTCTGATGATCCAAGTGGAACAGGAAGAAAATGGTAATTAATTCTGTTCTAAACTCATTATTTATTCATGCATATTACAGCAGTTAAGGTTGAGCACTCCGTACCTTCTTTTCCTTCACGTTCAATTATTCAAAATTCTTGATTTTTCTTATACCGGGTTTTTTTTGTCTGACATGTGAATATTGTCTCAGGTGCCACTCACTTCTCATCTGTGTCCTGGGAGATATGATTGAAATGAATATGAAATGCAGAGAATTCTCAGTGAATTACTATTAGCATATCCTGACCTCAAAAAAGAAAAACAAAAGAAAATGAGTCATACAGAAAACCAGATATAACTGGATGTCCTTCAGTAAAACAAATACATGAATGAATAAATAAATAAATAAATATATACATGTACAAAAGAGTGAAATAGATAATACAAATTCATAAAATGAAGTAAAGATGCAGCTTTAAAACTCACCTCCAGTGATATTTTAATCAGTCAGATTATTAAAGGTAAGTCTGTTAATTAATTAATTAAAGGTCTTAAAAACACTCAAGGGCCTAAAAACAATCACAAAAATGTTCACGAATCAGTAATGAGAATTTAATGCTGCACAATATTCTTTGACCTTTATTTGATTGGATTTGTCTTTGGAGGTGACATGAGAAGGTATAAATATGACTTGCGTATAAAATAAAACCCCACAGCTCAGCACACATTAACAATCCAAAACTCATTATGTTCTTTTATAAAATGTAAAAAAAAATAAAAACTAATAACAATAATAACCCTGGACCCTTACGATGCACTGTGGGTGTAGACTCCTTCCTTTTGATCCCGGGGGTCATGTGATCAAATTGTAATGATCTTGAGGGAACTTTGTGGATTTCTGATGATCAGAAATTTTGATGCAATTGTTGCAGTGTATTACAATTGCACACCAGTCGATCTAAAACGTGGGACTCTTAGTACAGCATAACAGAGTTTAACAAACCTTAACAGACCTCAGTGTGTTATTGTAGAGGATCTTGATGAACTTGGGAGCATGATTATTCTCTGAGATGCACCTCACCTTTTTATTCCTCACTTGTGCTCCAGGCGTGCACAGAAACCACGAAGCTCCGTGTGTTTTTGACCAGCGGATATCAAGTACATAACGCCTCAGTGTAAACCCACATCAAATTATGTCAAAAAACCTCTTACCTTAAATAAGAGCATCAACAGATATCAACAATTACTCACGGTTGCCTTTTTAAAATCATGAAACGCTGCCAATGTCTCCAAAAGAAGAACTGACTCGTTTTATCAGAGACAAGCGGCTGTTCAAGCAAATTGCTAACAGAATTAATTTCATCCCTGTTATATTCTGTGATGTAATTGGTAATAAGTAATCGTGTTTTTGTTTGCTAACATCCTTTATCATGCTTGGCATAAAGCCACAGCTTAGCACAGAGATGATAGATTTAGGATGCAAATGTGAAAAGGATAATTACTCAAGGTTTGACAGCTGGTGGTAATTCATTTCATTTAAAACAAGATACTAATAACCCCGCCTGGCGTGCTAACTTTACAAGATACTGCTAGTATAAGCAGAGCCAGAGGTTAAAAGCTTCAAGGTAGGGCACAGAACGTTGTTGATCGACTGCTAGCTGTTCAGGACAGACAAGAGGAAAAATGAAAAAAAAAAAAAAAAAAAAAATATATATATATATATATATATATATATATATATATATATATATATATATATATATATATATATATATATATATATATATGTATTTATTGTGAAGGGAAACAAAACTGCTAATTTGCTTAATGTGACATCAACTCCACTCACCCAAACTCACAGATACACAAGCAGAGGTCATTGATTGCCATGTAACACAATCAGTGACAGAATGCTGCAAAAAGGTCATGTGACCTCAGAGTGCTCTTCTGTTAATACGGTTTTTCATTAGCGACCTGCTCTGTCCTGCATTGTTTAGGCCATTTCATTCAGGAATCAATTAAAAGCCGAACACAATCTATTAGCATTGCTCTCATAGCCACGGGTTTATAGTGATCTCTCGCTACTTCATGCTTCAGTTTCTGCGGCTTCAGTGCATCACGGGTTTTTCAAAAATATTCATCGAAAAATAAAATAATAAAGAAATTAAGGAAAAATAGGGAAAAAGTTAAGGGAAATGCTGCAAAATGAGGCCAATTATGCAACCCCCACCCCCCAGCAAACAAAAACAAACAAACAAAAAATCCAACCTAACAAAATTACTTACATTTTTATGTGAGGTGACGTTTGTGTGTGCGCGCGCATCTCTGTGTGTATTTATAGTTTATTTACATCTTATGCATTATTTTTGAATGTTTAATTGTTATTATAAGCATTTATAGTGATGAATATGTATTTATTGATATTATATACACTTATACATGTACGTATACGTCAGTCAAGTGGGGTTGATCTTACTTCAGGGAAATCAGCGGTCTTGGTGGGGAGGTGGGGGTGTCTCGGTCCCCATTAACCGTGGAAAGTGAGGGATCCCAGTATTATATTGTATATTATATTATATATCGAACCTCTGGATTCTTTATATACTCATTTTTTCTTACTTATTTTTTTATTTTTATTTATTTATTTATTTTACCCATCCTAGTAGGGGAGGCCACAACACTGGGCAAAACCAAACTACAGCTCACCAGACCATCACAGGGCAACACACAACCATTCACATTCACACTCACACCTTGGGGGCGATTTGAAACAGAAGTTTAGCTCGATGTTCACGTTTTTGGACATTTTGGACAGAACAGGTAAAGGAAACTTCACCTAGATCCTCTTTGCTGACTCAAAGCCAGAATCTTCTTGCTGTAAGATTGAAGCACTTGATTGATTTATAAATGATACATATGTGTAAAATCAAGTGGGCAGTGATGGTCTGGTGGTAAAGGGCACTGGATTGTTGATCCTAAGGTTGGAGTTCGAGTCCCACTCTCCACAAGGTTGTCACTGTCCCCCCCAGTGCAGCTAACTGGGTTATCAAAGGCCGGCCATGTCTCTCACTGTCTATGGTGAGAGGTTCATGTAAAAGAACCATTGCTGACTTTTGTAAAGAGTAGCTGCATAGCGTATTTCTGTCCCTTACTAAAGGGTTGTGTCAGGAAGGGCATCCGACATAAAAACCTATGCCAAATCAAACACGTGATGACTCGCTGTGGAAACCCATGAGAAAAAGGGAACAACCGAAAGGAAGACAAGACGTGTAAAATCAAAATGAATGAAAAGTCTTTTTACAAAATAAATAAATGTCATTTTTTGTCACAATTGTACTTGAAGACTAATTTTGAGTTAGTACCTAGTCACTTTGCACCAGTGTTGTTGTTCTCTAGCAGTTTTAAAGTTAAATCCAAAAATAGATTAGAAATTAAGTCATGTCTCCGACGACCTTCATGTTTCAGAGCCGGACTTGCTTGTTCTATATGGCTGATGCAAATTCAGGATGATTTGTCAGAGGCTTGATAAACTGTAGCGATGGTCAGCATGGCTCTGGCTTGGATCCCAGTCGCACTGTCGCTGAAGCTCTCCATCACTCATTGTGAGCCGAATGAGGCCAGGGTGCTGAATAGCACAGAGTGGGACAGATGGGTAAGCTTGCTGACTCGTTAAAGTTCTGTAGCACCTGCACTGTCATAAAGTGCCTGGAGTATCATTCTAATCCACCTGCTTTTCTGCTTGGAAAACTGAAAAAAATATAATAAAACAAATAAAAATAAGATGTGGGAAGATGAAGAAAATTACTTTCGGATGAATCTCGGTAAAGATGTTACTTTTGAAGATGCTGATTTCTGGATGTTGATTATTTCCCCATCACAGCTCATCCTGTACAAGCATCCAATTCCGTTACTTCAAGAAAATTTTACCAACAGTAACCCATTTATAGCTACCTTGTAGAAAGTTAATTTCAGCTATCACTAATTCTATAGCAGCTACAAATCAACATCTTTGTATATACAGTGGTACCTCACCATACAAAATTAATCTGTTCCAGAACTGGTTTAAAAACCTGATTTTTTTTTTGTAAATCCAGCTGCATTTTACATGTAAAAGGTCTGATTCATTTGAAGGTTCCCAATACTTCCCCTAAACCCTTTAAAAATTATAACAGTGTACCTCTTAAGGCCTCCTTCTGCTTCAAGATCGTACCGATGGTAGACAGGTTTGGCCATATTCCTTTGCGATATCACTCAACCGTATGCCACGAGCCCGCTTCTTCTTTTCACTTGCACCGGTAATCACTTTCACCGGGAATAACACGTGTGTGCGTGTGCGTGTGTGTGTGCGTGTGCGTGTGTGTCGGTGTGTTGACCATGCCTTCTTAGTAGAGTTATAATCTTACAAATGTTTATGCAAGGTTAAAAGCCTGAGCCACAAAAAACAAAAAAAAAACAAAGTTGCAATAAGCACACTCGGAAAACTCACAAAACAACAGTAACTCTGTCCTTTACACGAAAAGCATCATGGGTATTATGGAGATGCAGCTCCCTCCTAGCCAATGGGAGGCCAGCGGAGTGGGATGTTCGGAGATAGCCAATGGGAGGCCAGCGAGGCGGGATTTTCGGAGATAGCCAATGGGAGAGCAACTCGCCCATTGTTTGAATTTTTGAGATGGCGCGTTTCGTAACAGTGCAGTCCATGCAGTGATTTTTAAGACACTTAATTCAGCCTGAGGTGAAGTGAACAGTGGAACTGATCGGATTTATCTCACACTGAGAGCTTTTACAACGAGCTGGACATAAGAAAACTCAATTATCACAGATATTAGATGTGTTGTAATCACAGCAGGGGAAAGATTTCACTCATTTTGTATAGACATCATTTAGATTTTTTAATTTTTTAATTTATTTATTGTTTTTAATATAACCTGTGGTATTGAGAGGCATGTTAGTGCAGTGGTTAGCATGTCTAACTCATAGCATGAAGGTCCTGGCTTGATTTATGGGGTCACGGGGTCATGGTGTTGCTATGTGTAATTTGAATGTTCTCCCAGGGGTTTCCTCTGGGTACTCCAGTTTCCTCCCACAGTCCAAAAAACAGATTGACTATTCCAAAGGCTGACTGGCAGTTCCAATCATATACCAGTTCACATAGCTTGCAGATTGCCATATATTAACAGATTAAAGCAACTACACAAATATCCATTCATTTTCTGTAATCACTTAATCCTAATTTGGATCGCAAGGAGGCTGGCACCCATACCAGCCGCCTCAGTGTGAGAGCGGAGCACACCCTGGACAGCTCACCAGGCCATCGCAAGACAGAAACACGCTGACGGCTATGCAGCCTACTCTTTTTGAAAGTCAACAATGGTTCTTTTACATGCCTCACACCATAGACATTGAGAGACATGGCCGGCCTTTGATAACTCAGTTTGTTGCACTGGGGGAACCATGCAATATGCCATTAGGATTGTTTTTTTAATGCCTCATTCCTCCTTCCATGAAATGAAGCCATGGGAAGCTTCCGACACCTCCTATATCTGAATCCATCCCTGGTGGGGGCACACCTTGACAGCTAGCCAGAACATTGTAGAGCCAACACACATACAATCATTCACACTCACAGTTAGGGCCAATTAATTTCCAAATAGCTTAATGTTTCAATCTTTGGACTGTGTGAGGAACCTGGAGTACCCTAAAGAAAACCCCTGCACGCATGAAGTGAACATGCCACCTTCACACAGAAACAGATTTGACGAGCTCGAGACTGGAACCCGGAACCTTCTTGCTTCAAGGCGGTAGTGCTAACCACTATGCCACTGTACAGCCCTGGGTTACTTATGAAATATGCTATAAATCAAATTTATTCTCATGATTCATTATTTTGATTATTATGCCTTTTTTTTTACTCATTGCTCTGTGTTTAACTCCGTTTACTCTTCTACCGTATAATTAATACAGCCGGGTTTTTAATCTCTCTCCAGAGAACACAATAGAAAAACAACACATTTGAATAAAAACACTTTTTTACTTCAGCTTCATGTAATAATCATATTTCTGAATAAGCATTATTGCATACTGTAGATTCATCAGTTAAATAAAAGATAAAATAAAATATTTTAAAGAAATAATCATTAACTGCAGTGCTAATATGGATGGATTATTATCAGTATATATGAACAATAATGCTGTTTACTTTCATTCATTTATTTATTCAATCATTCATTCATTTTCCAACCCACATAATCCTAATTAAAATGGTGGAGCGGCTCTATAATGAGAACACGGGAAATTGTGGACTGCCATGAAAAAACATATTTTCTAGCCAAACTTGGAATTGATACGATGCATGCAATGCATTATGTACAGCGTAGCACAGCATGGGAATAGTCGTACTACCAGTGCTATTATTAGAGAAAATCTTATTACAGTTGGTCCACTACTTACGAAAACCTCTGAATACAATAAATCCAGGTTATGAAAAACATTTTCCTAAATTTTTGTCCTCTTTTTACGAAAACAACCTCTGTCTCCCAACATCCTGCCCCGCTGACCTCCCATTGGCCAGGAGGGAGCTGAACTATACCCATGCTTCCTGTACCCATACTTCCTGTTTGTCACACGCATGAAGGAGAGTTGAACAGGACTGTTGGCTCGTGAGTTTTTTTGAGATTGATCATTGCAGCGTTATATTTCGTTATCCATCATGGACCCCAAGAAAGTGATTCCCGGTGACACAGAAAAGAAGAAGCAGGCTCCGTTATCAATCGAAGTGAAGCAGAAGATAATAAAAAAATACGAAAGTGGGATGCATTTGAGCGAAATTGCAAAGGGGTATGGCCGAAGCCCCTCTACAATTGGGACGATATTGAAGCAGAAGAAGACCTTAGAAGCGGAGGTACAGTGACTGAGGTGATTATTTTGGGATGATATTGAAGCAGAAGGAGGCATGAAAGCAGAGATACAGTGAAAAGCAGAGTGCTCCATGGGACAAGTCCTCCAATCTCGCAAGGAAGCAAGTTAATATTGAATCCGGACCTCAGATCTTTCAAACAGGTACTGTTATTCCGCTTTAAATACACCACCCCGTCTCAAAAGCTCTGTTGGCTGCACGCTGCGTGTGGGCAGAGCCCGCATTCAGCAAAACATGCCACTTCACAAAACACACCAGAGAGAGAGAGAGAGAGAGAGAGAGAGAGAGAGAGAGAGAGAGTTTTGCGTGTGTGTGTGTGTGTGTGTGTGTGTGTGTGTGTGTGTGTGTGTGTGTGTGTGTGTGTGTGTCAATACAAAATGTTTAATAATGGTTTCATTAATAAATATGTTAATAAAATGGTTTAATATGTTAATAAAATGTTTAAATTATTTAATAAATACTTTTCTTTTACTTTTAACACATATTTCATACATATGTCATGTAAAATTGGAGGACTTTTATAATTTTTAAAGGATTTATGGGGTAGTTTTGGGAGCCATGGAAGGAATCATGCGTTTTACATGTAAAATGTGCCTCGACTTATGAAAACTCCAGGTTCCGAAAAAGGCTCTGGAACGGATTAATTTCGTAAGTAGAAACTGCATTTTCAAATAAATTCATGATAACACAAGGTGTTGTTTTCTTTCAAACAGTAACTGCTCTATTACTTTTTTACCACCATTTACAGAAGCAACAGCACTGTACTTCTATCTGAATATCAACATTGCAAACTCGGAGTACTCAAACAATATTGATAAACAGTATACAGTTTAAAAAAAAAAAAAAAAAAAAAAACCTCCAGCCTCTCTCAAGATGGATGGTTCCAGAGCCCAAGCTATACGTTGAGGTGAGCCCGACAATATCTAGTTGGTATCTCTCCACCTCACGCACCACATCAGGCTCCTTCCCTGCCAGAGAGGTGACATTGCATGTTCCAAGGATCAGAGTAAGTAGCCGAGGATCGGTCCGACAGAACCCATGCCTTCGGCTGTCACCCAACTCATGCTGCACCCGACCCCTAAAACTCCTCCCATGGGTGATGGGTCCATGGGAGGGCGGACCCAAGTCTCCTTTTCGGGCTAGGTCCGGCCAGGCTCCATGGGCAGAAGCCTGATCACCAGGTACTCACCTTCGAGCCCCTCCCCCGGGCCCGGCTCCAAGAGGGAACCCTGGTGACCCGCGTCCGGGCAAGGGAGACTGCTTCCTTTGATGTCTCTTAGGTGTCATAGGGGTCTTCTGAATCGCACTTTGTCTGGACCTTCACCCAGGACCTATTTTCCTTGGGTGACCCTACCAGGGGCATTATGCCTCCAACAACGTAGCTCATAGGATCATTAGGTCAGGCAAACCCCTCCACCACAATAAGGTGGTGATTCAGGGAGAGGTGTCATAGAGGTCTTCTGAATCGCACTTTGTCTGGACCTTCACCCAGGACCTGTTTGCCTTGGGTGACCCTACCAGGGGCATTATGCCCCCGACAACATGGCTCCTAGGATCATTAGGTCATGCAAACCCCTCCACCACGATAAGGTGGCGATTCAGGGAGGGGTACCTTATTGTATTCTGGAGTTGCTCATGGGGAGAGGTGGCGAGCCGGTGTTGGTATTCTTGTTGCCCCCTGCCTCGGTGCCCAAATGTTGGGGTTCTCCCCAGTTGACAAAAGGGTAGCTTCCCTCTGTCTTCAGGTGGGGGGATGGGTCCTGACTGTTTTTTTTTTTGCTTATGCACCAAATGACAGTCCAGAGTACCCACCATTTTTGGAGTCTTTGCGGGGAGTGTTGGAGAACACTCCCTCGGGAGACTCACTCGTTGTCTTGGGGGACTTCAACGCCCATGTGGGCAACAATAGTGTGACCTGGAAGGGTGTGATCGGTAGGTACGGCCTCTCTAGTCTGAACCTGGTGTTTCGTTGTTGGACTTCTGTGCTTGTCACAGTTTGTCTATCATGAACACCATGTTCGAACATAAGTGTGCTCATAAATGAACTTCGCACCAGGTCACCCTAGGTCACAATTTGATGATTGACTCTGTAGTTATGTCATCGGACTTGCAACCATATGTTCTGGACACTCGGGTGAAGAGAGGAGCTGAGCAGTCTATCGATCACTACCTGGTGGTGAGTTGGCTTCGGTAGTGGGGGAGGCTGCCTTGCAGACCTGGCAAGCCCAAGCTTGTAATCAGGGATTGCTGGGAACGTTTGGCGGAGTCCCTTGTCCGAGAGGCCTTTAACTCCCACCGGCAGAGCTACAACCACGTCTCGGAGGAGGCGGGGGACATGGAATCTGAATGAGCCATGTTTCGTGCCTCCATTGCTGAGGCGGCAGCCCATAGCTGTGGCCGTAAGATCGTCAGTGCTTGTTGCGACGGTAATCCCCAAACCCGGTGGTGGACACCTGCGGTGAAGGGGGCCGTCCAGCTGAAGAAGGAGGCCTGTCAAGTTTTATTAGCCTGTTTGACTCCCGAGGCAGCAAACAGGTACTGGCAGGCCAAACGTGCTGCAGCCGAGGCTATCGCAGATGCAAAATCTTGGGTGTGGGAGCAGTTTGGTGAGGGCCTAGAGAGTGATTATTGGTTGGCCTCAAAAAGGTTCTGGACTGCCATTCGACACCTTAGGAGGGGGAAGCAGTTCTCCACAAACACTGTTTACATTGGAGGTGGAGAGCTGCTTACTTCGACTGGGGATGTCGTCAAGAGGTGGAAGGAATACTTTGAGGACCTCCTCAATCCCACCAACATGCCCTCCATGGAAGAGGAAGACCCTGGGAGTTTGGGTGGGGTCTGCCCATCACTGGAGTGGAGGTCACTGAGGTTGTCAAAAAGCTCCTCGGTGGTTGAGCTCCGGGGTTGGACGAGATCCGCCTGGAATAGCTCAGGGCCCTGGGTGCTGTAGGACTGTCTTGGTTGACACGTCTCTGCAACATCGCGTGGTCATCGGGGGCTGTCCCTCTGGATTGGCAAACTGGGGTGGTGGTCCCGATTTTTAAGAAGGGGGACTGGAGGGTGTGTTCCAATTATCGGGGAATTACACTCCTCAGCCTACCTGGGAAAGTCTATGCAGGGGTACTAGAGAGGAGGATCCGACTGATAGTCGAACCTCGGATTCAGGAGGAACAATGTGGTTTTGTCCTGGCCGTAGCACTCTTGACCAACTCTATATGCTTCACAGGATTCTGGAGGGGGCATGGGAGTTTGCCCAATCTATCCACATCTGCTTTGTGGATTTGGAGAAGGCTTTCAACCGTGTCCCTCGAATGATCGATGGAGCGTGCTCCGAGAGTACGGCGTTCCGGACCCGTTGCTATGATCCATTCGGTCGCTATATCACCGGAGCAAGAGTTTGGTCCGTATTGGCAATAACAGGTCAAATTCGTTTCCGGTGGGAGTTGGAGTCCGCCAAGGCTGTCCTTTGTCACCGATTCTGTTCATAATTTTTATGAACAGAATTTCTAGGCGCAGTCAAGGCGTTCAGGGGTTCTGGTTTGGTGGCCATTGAATCTCGTCTCTGCTTTGTGCGGATGATGTTGTCCTTTTGGCTTCATCAAATCGGGACCTCCAGCTCTCATTGGAGTGATTCGCAGCTGAGTGCAAAGCAGCCAGGATGAGGATCAGTACCTCCAAGTCTGAGGCCATGGTTCTCAGTCGGACAAGGGTGGAATGCACCCTCCAGGTCAGGAATGAGGTCCTGCCCCAAGTGGAGGAGTTTAAGTATCTTGGAGTCTTGTTCACGAGTGAGGGAAGGATGGAGCGGGAGATCGACAGACGGATCGCTGCAGCCTCTGCTGTTAAGCGGAGCCTGTACTGGTCTGTTGTGGTGAAGAAGGAGCTGAGCCGCAAGGTGAAGCTCTCAATTTACCAGTCGATCTATGTTCCAACTCTCACCTATGATCATGAGCTTTGGGTAGTGACCAAAAGAACAATATCACGGATACAAGCGGCTGAAATGAGCTTCCTTCGCCGGGTGGCGGGGTTCTCCCTTAATGATAAGGTCAGAAGCTCTACCATCCGTGGAGAGCTCAGAGTAGATCCGCTGCTCCTCCGCATTGAGAGGGGCCAGTTGCGGTGGCTCGGGCATCTGGTCAGACGCCTGCCCGGAACACCACTATGTCTCTCGGCTTGTCTGGGACCGCCTCGGTTTCCCCCCGGGAGAGTTGGAGGAGGTGGCTGGGAAGAGGGACGTCTGGACCTCTTTGCTTAGGTTGCTGCCCCATGACCCGACCCTGGACTTAGCGGAAGATGATGATGATCATGATGATGAGTATACAGTAGGCCCTTGACCATTCACAATTCAGCGCTCGCGCCCCCGCATACTCGCGCATTGGTGACAAACCCGGAAGTAACTGTCACATGATTCAGATTTAGCCAATGGCTGAAAGCTTTTGTTTCTCCCTCCTGCTGATTGGTTGCAGATGATGTTTAAATCTCTTGTTTTCCTCCTTTGCTTGTGAATTCACATTTTTTTCATGTGTTTTTAATGATTATTTAAGCCCTATGATGCCACTCAAACACCCTGCAATTTCTCTAGCTTCTGGTAAGGAGCCTAAGCCCTTTATCTGTTAAATATTATCACAGCACAAAAAAAAAAAAAAAAAAGTTTATTTAATCATTACTACATTTTACTGCATTATTACTGTATTAACGAATAAGACTGTCTATAGAATGTGTTTAAGAAGCATATTTTAGCGCATGTAATATACATAGGGTTTTAAAACCGTGCCAATAATTTGTGGATTTTCAGGATCCACAGGAAGGGCTGGAACTGAACGGGTGCCTACTGTACACACTTTTGTTCACTTAATGGTTACACTTAATGTTCACAAGTCCAAGTCTTTGACACTCGACCTGCTCTTGTAACAGTCCCTGCTGGTCGAAAGTGAACTCTGTTTCTCCTAAGGAGTCTGTGGTAATCTGAACTTTTTGCCCAAATTTGAGTTCTAGGAGCCATCTGGAGTAATGTCTCCGATTATAGTGACAGAAGGCCTGCTTACCCCCCACCCCTCCACTTATCCTTATTGCGAAAATCTTGAAGGTCCAGCCACATAGGATCTAGCTTGGCCATGGGTGGGGGTAGGAAGATGCAAAGGTTTCGCCCCATCAGCAGTTTGGCAGGCAAGAACCCATCCAGTGGATTCGCTCTTTATGTTCTGTAGTGTTCTGCTGTGGTGACTATTTTCTTTCGACAAGTCTTTGATGGTCTGGACTGCAAGCTCTGCTTCTCCATTTGCTTGAGGGTAACATGGGCTGCTTGTGATACGCATGAATTGGGAATCTTTTACAAATTACAGGAATAGCTGATGAAAACTGCGGTCCATTATCAGATATAACAGTTCCACATATTACAGTTACATGTCTGGCAGAGGCTCTGATGGCAACTTCACCATTGCTTGAGCACTGCACCTTCAATGTTTCTGGAGAAAAAAATCTAAGATCAGAAGGTACTATTTCTTAGACCACCCAAACAGATATATACCAACCTTCTGCGATGGGTGGTAGAGGACTAGTGTTGGCAAAAGTGGCTCTTGGTTCTGTATTCTGTGTTTTTGACAGAATTTTCACCTCTCCACCATTTGACCTCTCTTGGCAGAGATGCTAGGTCACCATACCAACTCTTTTGCTCCAGCCCTACATTTTGAGATCCTTAATGTCTTTCATGCAGGAACTGTAGAATATCTTCTCTGAGGAATCACAAGTCTTTCTTCTTTCAGGAGAAGGCCATGGGTAAGGTAAAGGTCAGTTCTGTCCCTCTAGTACAGCTTAATCCCTGAATCAAGGCTTTCTTTCTGTGGCCATCCTTTGAGACAGTGTTATGTCTTTTTTTTTTTTTTTTTTTACATATGTCATCCTCTTTTCAAGCTGTCTTTATCTATGCCAGCCTTTTGTGTGTAGCAAGGAGACATGCCATGTCACAGTCTATGGAAACTTCCTCTTCTTTCTCCAGCTGAGGATCTCCTGCAGACATCCACGTTGGGCGCTAGACAGGACATCTGCTGTGACGAGGCTTTTTCCTAGAACATGGATGATATTGTAAGAGAATCAGAGCAGTCACAAAAGAACTCTCAGAATCTGCATTGGAAGGTCATTCAAACCTCTTGTACTCAGGAAAGCGACCAGGGAACAATTAATGTGAAATGTAGACACAGTAGGTATGATGTGATTCTTTCACAAGCCCATGTGGTGGCCAGCGCCTCCTTTTCGATTTGTGTCAGTCCTCTTGAAATATAAGTTACCGGTCGACTTAGACCGTCAGCCTGTTTCTGTGTGAGAAAAGCTCCAATGCCATATGGCAATGCGTCTGTGGCAACTTGTTTCTGCAGTGTTGAAATACTGAGCAAGCACTTCTGGAGAGCTTAGTATTTATTTCAGTTTCAGGCTGTTCCCTGGGGCTCTGTCCATATCCACTTATTTCTTTCTTTTTGCAGTTTTTTCAGCGTCATGGTTATTGTGGCCAGCTGGGGCATAAACTTTGCAAGGTAGTTAGCCATGCTCATGAGACAGATCTCCCACACATGTAGGCTGTTGGACTGCCTTTACCTTATTCGGGCCGGACTCAGTGCCATCTATGGAGACTTTGTGATCCACGAGCAGGATTTTTTTTTTTTTTTGCAAATTCACATTTCTCATTCAAACTGAGACCTTCCTGCTGCAACTTTTGAAGCACACAATGCAGTCTATGGTCATGTTTGTGTCTGTCTCTGCCTTACACAAGACTATCGTTAGTATGACAGATCAGTTCCTCAAAATCCTAAAGCATTTGAGACATTCTCTGCTGAAAATGTTCAGGGGCAGATGCTATGTCCAAAGGGAGTCGGTTGAATTGGTATCTCCCAAAGGTAGTGATAAAAGTTTTGAAAGATCTTGACTTGGGTGTGAGAGGTATTTGAGAAAAGCTGGATCGGGCATTTAATTTTCTAAACACTTTAGCATTTTTAATCAATGCTAGTGTTTGATCCACTGCTGGGAGGATATGGTGTTCCCCATTCACAATAGCATTCAGGGTTGTAAGATCAATATATATCCTAGGTGGCTTTTTTCCTGGTTTTGGAATGACAACCATATCTGAACACCACATGGTCCTTTTAGTAAATTTTGAAATTACACCCATTGCCTCGATTCTGTTCAGCTTAGCCCGCACTGCATCTCCGAGTGACAAAGGAACAGGTCTGGGAGCAGACAGGCAACGGGCGTGGCTCCATTTCTCAGCTTTGTTTGGTAAGGCTCCTTCAGCTTGCCTGACCTTTGGAAAACCCTCTGATAAACTGCCCTCAAGCTCGTTTCAGCTCTTATGACCATGTCTACTCTGTACAAAAATCCTAAGGCCTTACACTAGCCATGAGACAAAGGTAAATATTCTGCAGGGTACTGCGCGTGTATGCAGCTATTTCTGCTTTAGAGCATCTTTTCACTTTAATTGGGTACCTACTTGGACCCAAGAGTGTCTTTTTCGGAGTGAACAGCTTCTCATTTTGTTGTGGTTTGTACAGCCTTTCCGGAATACTGTAGATGTAATATCTGCCCTGGTGTCAAATCTGAAACCAACATTTTCCATATTTATCTGGCTTTTTCTATCCATAGTTCTGACGACTCTGTTCCTATTTCTCCAAGAAACGCATATTCCTTGCTGTCTATATCATCTTTATTTTCAGTGACCTCACGTAAGCCTTCTGCTACACCTGTATAACACACCACAGCGAAATGCTCCTTCTTCTGGCACTTTTGGCATACAACATATCTTGCGGATGGACAGTCTTTCCAGGAATGTTTGTTCTTTTGTCCACATCGGCCGCACTATTTTTCATCTCGACTGTCTGGCTTTTGTCCCTTTTTAAAATTTTGTCATGTCATTTTATTTTCTTGTTTTATTTTTGTTTGAATGACATCCATGTTTAATGCCTGTTTCTTGATGGCACATCTATGTAATATTGTTTGTCGTTCTTCACAATTTCTCTTTGCCTGACTCTATTGCCTTTGCATATGTTAACCTAAAGTTCAGTTGCAATTGTTCTGATAGCCTTTTGTCCCTAAACCAGTGCTTCTCAATTATTTTCTGTGGCACCCCCTCTAGGAAGAACCCCCCCCCCCACCCACTGCCCCGCTAGTGACTATAAATAGTATTTTTTGACTATAAAATTATTAGTACACCTCTGCATAATGTTGTATGTTTATTAACATTAAAAACAATAAAATAAATATCGTTCAACTTACAATAAAGAAAAACTTCATCAGCATTGCTTTATAATATGAAACAGAAAAGATTTAAAGTGCACTATGTTGCTTCACTACAGTTCATATTGTTTGCTTGAGCGAAAAACCATGACACCATCGCATGACAATGGGAGCACCACTGCCAACTACTGGAGTGGAGGTGCAATTACACTTAATTTTTGTACACTATTCCAGAAAAGCCTGTTCCCCAGGGTCAGACTTGCTCCCCCCCGGCCTCACACCACACCCCCCCTTGCATCATACCATGCCACCCCAGGAGGAGGGGGGGCACTTTGAGACGCACTCCTCTAATGCCAACTACTAGTCCATCCCTTATGAGTTCGTACAATTTTCTGCAAGTGAATGCGCAGCACTGATATATCCTTCTGTGCTTTCACCATCGTGTTGAAGTACACTGTGCTCTTTCAAAAATGACAATTGCACTTTCCAATGTGGTACAGTTCAAATGCCTTTTCCACATTTTCATATTACTTTTTTATTTTCATCAGTCAATAGTACGACTGTTAAAAAATCATCAGCTGCATCACCCATTGCATGCAAAAGAGAGGTCACATACTATTCCTTTTTTCATCAAGAGCTATTGCAATTTGAAACATCTGAAATCTTCTGATCTATTTTGGCCAATCCGCAGGGCATGAAAAATGAACACGCTCTGGCCGCCTTATTTGTACTTTCGCTGCCATATATGTTTTTGTATTTCCCTAGCTTTTTCACATAAAAGGTCTTAAAGACCGTGTCACCATGGATGGGTTTGTCCTACAGAATAGTGACAATGTTCTTCTTGGTGTCACTCAATGATTCATGCTCATACCATTGTCTCTTCACCTTTATTCCAAACTGTTTCAGTGCATCTGTGAAACTGCCTTGTTGTGGATGTATTCAGTTTTAGCCAGTTCAGTTCAGCATAAAGACCAGGTCAATGGTCTCATCGAAAGGGCCACGTGATCTGCATTTTGGGTCAACATCATTCTTATTGAGAATGTTATGTAGATATCAGCATGTTACAAGGCTTTGGACTTGAGCCGCGATGATAAAGTCCTTGGTTTCTACCTTGAGGCCCACTGCTTTTAGCCATCTATGACTCCTCTTTTTGGTCCATGTCAGCCTATTTCACCCATTGTGGGTATTTGCCATGGAGCACTTTTTGGAACTGAGCTTTTGGTGACCTAGATTCTTGAAATGGTATTTGTTCTGTGTGCATATATGATGTTTTCCTCATTCTCCACAGATGATATTGCATGCACTTCCAGTTCCCGACTGAACTTCTGTTGATTGAGTACAAGTAGTTCCTATTGTCATGGTCTTTGACAGAGCGGCGGAGGGTGCCCCGCATCTCCTGGAGGTATTTATTAAGATCAATAGTGCTCATCGTGTAGGACAGCTCAGGTTGTATGAACCCGCTATCTCCTTCAGTTCTGGGTGGGTACAGCATGGCCACGCCAGATTTGGGATGGTGCATCTTGTACATTGTTAGGTACTTCCTAGTCTTTGTATCAAGTTTAGTCAGCTCATGTAGTATCCAGTTTCTAATGATAAAACTAAAAGTTCAGCCCGGACTTAAGTAACAAACGGAAGTACTGTGGTAGTACTCTTTCCATATCTTCTCTTTCAACTGAGAGTGCTGATTTCCATCACCCTTGTAGACTCCAAGCTACTTATAAGTACCTTCCTGTTCTACGTCCTGGATGATGATGTTGATGTCAAGCTCAAGATTCAGTTAGTCGCCCTTTCTGAAAGGTGGCATTGGCACACTTGTCCAATCCGAACTCCATGTCAATGTCGTCACTAAAAATTGGTTCTCAGCAGGCCCATTTGCTTGCCATCATTTTTCAACATAGGTCTTCACACCATCCATTAGAAGAGGTGAATGAATCCTTCCATGAGGGGTGTAGTATTCATAGGCTGTCTTGTTCAGGGGGAGCTTTGAGGAGCAAAAGCAAGACAAGAGATTAGAGGTAACAGCGAGTCCAACTGAAAGATGACTTTCAGTGTTGATAGATCTAGATATCACCATGCCTTTATTATGGTTTATGTGGAGGGTTGTCTTCCATGACTGCATGTTTTTAATCTGGTGATACTATGGAAAATCTTGTAGCATTTTAGGCTCTTGACGATGCAGGTGTGGGCACAGTGTCGAGATTATGACATTTGGATCTCATCTCCTCTAGGATGGCCTTGTTGATAATGAGCTGGTCTCTGTAGCCACAGCCATTGCAGCAGCATCCAGCAGGTTGTTGCTTTCGAGAAAGATGCGGGCCATTTCTGTAATGAAGTATGCTGTACATAGTTGGTTGCCATTTGATAGGCAGGTAGATTTTAGGAGTTTTTGTGGCTTCACACTTTGGAATGCATAAAGTCACACCCTCAGTCAGCCACTTTAAGGGGATGTTCTGGATTCTTGAGGATTGTGTTGATGGCGTTGCTTAATTTGGGGTGTAAACTGTTTGAGCCAGAGGTTAGTCATGCCATCACACCCTGTGGCTTTCCAGTTGCTGATCTTGTGGATGGCTTTGGTGGTTTTCTCTGTGGTGATGTCTGACCATTACTGAGATAGTATAGACTGGTTTTCCTTGGCTTAGTCTTGGATCCAGTGAACATATTGGTTATGGGTCTTGCTGTTCTCTCATATTTTGCTCCAGAAGGCCCTAACTTCTACAACTGAGGGAGGTTTCTGGATATTAATCGCTAATGTTTTAACACAATATCATCATCATCATCATCATCATCATCATCATCATCATCATCATCATCATCATCATCATCATCAACATCAACATCTGGAGAAACAATAGCATTATCTCATTATAATACAGATTTGTCATTGCTGTTCGACAAGGTTGAGTTATATCTGCACTGATAGCTTGGGTCATATTAGAAGAGAGTCGGACAAATAATTTATTATGTCTATGCTCATAAAATTGTGAGAAATAAAGTATGGTTTTTAAATTCACATTTTGCACCTCATGTACCTCTCTGACTAGCAAAGGTTGCTTTTATCCTAGTATAGAGTCCCACCCTATTGTTGGCCTTCTGTCTTATTGTACACTGCTTGCAGTGGCCTCTCCTCATATCAGCAGCATTATGCAATGCTAAGGACTGGAGGCCTGCTCATTTCAACAGGCTAATAAGGTCCTGTTTGGTGAAAAAAAAGAAGAAAAAGAACAATGTTCATGCAATAAGTCTAAAATGAACAAGAGTTTTAGCGTTTAGTCTTTCACTAAGGTTCTGTTTTGTTGTTTTTCCCTTGTAGTGATGCACCTATATGTGATTATAAGAGCTGCAATGATTTGCAGAGCCTCCCCTGTCAATCTTGAAAAAAAAAAAAAAAAAAAAAAAAAAAAAAACGTTAATAAAAACTATAATCAGTGTAACTATTTGTTAGCTGGTATGTATTACAAACCTCGTTACCATTCAAATATAATATTAGAATTATGTTTTTTCAATAAGAAACAGTAGAAATGCCATATATCCCATTCAGATACAGGGAGGAGCTATGCGGTCAGGCAGTGCTTTGCTGTGCCACACAGTGGATTGTATCTCTTACAAAGTGCACTGGTATGCGATGCAAATAATGTGCCGCTGTTCCTCTATCTATAGCTGATGCAATGTGTTCAGACACTCAGATTCTGTTCTCTGCCTTTCCATAAAGTATATTTCTGGAACATCTTTATTGTCGTAGATTAATTATAAAACCCAGTAAAATGGTACTTCAGTGATGCAAACTATACCCCTGACTCATGACAGAAGGCACTTGTGAGCCCACAGATTCTTGCACGGCAAACAATCTTCTTCGTCTGTGTTTCCTTTACAATCCGCCTTATCAAATGGAAGATTACATTTCCAAACTGATAAAATTCACAAATCTTAACTTTCTGTCAAAACAAGAG
The DNA here is from genome assembly GCA_024760905.1 of Plotosus lineatus. Taxonomy (NCBI): domain Eukaryota; kingdom Metazoa; phylum Chordata; class Actinopteri; order Siluriformes; family Plotosidae; genus Plotosus; species Plotosus lineatus. Next base: position 30,383,852 of record CM045731.1, read on the forward strand.
GTAATAACTAAAGGAAGATGCAGTTGGAATAGATTTTAGCCTCAAATAAAATATGCATCACGTGGTTGTGTAAGAAATGCTGGTATGAGATAGAAAACAAAACACATTGTCTGTTGCCAATCAAATGGTAAATAATATAGTATTTTGAGTTCATTTATATTTGCAAATCTACCTCACCAGCTGTGAAACCTCATCACATGTCAGTGATGAGCTGATAGCCTCCATTAATTAGACAAGAACTGTGTGTGCTCACATTCAGTTGAATAATATAACTTAGTATAAAATGGTTTGATTTGATTGGTCTGCTATCTTGAGACTAAAAAACATTCTGAGTGTGAATGTTTGAAATGGCAGACGAAAGCTCAGGATTCGCCAGCATCAAAAATGCTGAAATCCTTGAACATATTCGTAAATTATTATTATTATTATCATTATTATTATTATTATTATTATTATTATTATTATTATTATTATTATTATTATTATTATTGTTATTATTATTATTATTATTATTATTATTATTATTATTAAATAAACAATTAATAATTATTAATAATAAGTGAATATATAATAATAATAATAATAATAATAATAATAATAATAATAATAATAATAATAACTAAAATTGTATAAAAAAAAACAAACAAACACAACAACAAAAAAGAATATTCAGACTGAAAATTAATTTAAAATGATAGCAGTGTCAAATTGTTCAAAATGCTAAAAGTCCAGTTGCATTTGAAAATTAACGTAAATGTTTCAATTTCTTATTTACTTTTTCACAGTATGATGGATTTTAAGCAGAAACATAAGATATAAAAAAAAGAATTGTTAAACAACCACTCATTAATATCTCATTTATCTCTATCCTATCTCAGCTGACTCTAGGTGAAGGCAGGGTACACCATAACAGCTAGCAGGCCATTGCAGGACAAGACACACAACCATTCCCATGACCCAGGGTCAAGTTGTAAACAGCCAATTAGCATGTCTTCAGATTGTGACAAGAAACCGAAGTACCGGGAAGAAATCAAAGCAACATGGGGAGAACATGCATACTCCACACAGAAACACCCCAGCCTGGATCTCAGACCCAGGAACTTGCTGGGACCACTGCACCACTGTATCACCCAGTGTTAACAAAAATGTCAGAACAAGAAATATTTCCTGTGTGAGAAGCCAAAGCAAAGCTTATTGTAAGACTAGCTTGGAAATGATTCAAACAACATCTAAAAAAAGAAATAAAATCACAGACAGTGCAGAATTCACTGAAGCCAATAAAGTGCTAAACTCATTTTTAAAAGTATTAAGAAAGTCTGCAGAAATTTATCCTACAGTCCATAAAAATACCTGAACCACTAAGTCACGGAAGGCTTAAGTTAACCTGGTAAGCTGTTAGATACAATCAATCCAGACCAATATATATATATATATATATATATATATATATATATATATATATACACAAAAATAAAAGGACAGGACAAAGACTTTCTATTGAAACTCCATTTATCACTACAGATCTGTTTCGAGGGGTGTGAAACCATCCTCTCTCTTCAGGTGATTATAGAAGAATTCTTAGATATAGAAGATTCTTCTATAATCACCTGAAGAGAGAGGATGGTTTCACCACCCCTCGAAACAGATCTGTAGTGATAAATGGAGTTTCAATAGAAAGTCTTTGTCCTGTCCTTTTATTTTTGTTATTTGCTCTACCAAAAACTATTGAGCACTCTCCTACGGAAAGATCTACTCAGAAAATCCTCTCTCTCTCTCTCTCTCTCTCTCTCTCTCTCTCTCTATATATATATATATATATATATATATATATATATATATATATATATATATATATATATATATATATACATACACACAGTGCTGTGCAAAAGTTTTTGCCACCTTACTGTTTTTTTTTTTTCACTTTTTTGCACATTTGTCACACTTAACTTTTTCAGATCATTAAATAAATTTAAACATGACACAAAGATAACCCAAGCATTCAAAAAAAAAAATGCGGTTTCCTATTGTGATTTTATTTGTTAAGAGAAAAATCATATCCAAACCTACATGAACCTCTGTGAAAAAGTAATTGCTCCCTTGTTCAAAGATGAGTTAATTATGATTAATCCTGTTATTGGGGAAAACTGAGTTTAATTTCATGGCCACACCCAGGCCTGGTTGCTGCAAGACATTTCCAATCAGGAGATCCCTAACATAAAACCTGTCTGACAAGGTGAAGTCGGCCATACTGAACACATATCATCATGCTGCGATCCAGTGAGCTTCAAGAGCAAACAAGAATGAAGCTTGTAGAGATGTCTCAGTCTGGGAAAGGATACAAAGTCATTGGTAAATCTTTAAGACTCCAGCGGACCACTGTCAGAGCCATTGATAAATAAATGGAGAAGGCATGACACAAGTCACAAAGGATCCAAAAACCACTTCTAAACAATTACAAGCCTCACTTGTAAAGACACGAAAGAAAGACACGGGGCAAAAATGGCATCCATAGAAGAGTTCCGATGCTAAAGTCACTGTTGACAAAAAGAATATCAAGGCACGATTCACTTTTGCCAAGAATCATCTTGATCATCCCCAAAGCTTTTGGAATAATGTCCTCTGGACTGATGAAACTAAAGTTGAACTTTTTGGGAGAAATGCATCCCATTACATTTGGCGCAAAAGGAACACTGCATTTAATAAAAAGGAACATTGCGCCAACAGTGAAACATGGTGGTGGAAGTGTGATGATCTGGGCCTGCTTTGCTGCTTCAGGACCTGGGCAACTTGTCATGATTGATGACATGAATTCTGCTCGTTATCAAGAAATCCTGGTGAAGAATGTCCGTCCATCAGTTTGAGACCTCAAGCTAAACCACATCTGAGTTCTGAAACAAGACAATTATCTGAAGCACACCAGCAAGTCCACTTCTGAATGGCAAAAAAAGAACAAAATGAGAGTTTTGGAGTGGCCTAGTTAAAATCCCAACCGGAACCCAATTGAGATGCTGTGGCATGACCTTAAAAAGGCTGTTCATGCCCGGAAACTATCCAATCTGGTTGATCTTAAACAATTGTGCAGAGAAGAGTGTGCCAAAATCCCATCACAGTGATATGAAAGACTCATCGCAAACGCTTGACTGCAGTTATTTCTGTAAAAGGTGATTCAACCAGCTATTAGGTTTAGGGGCAATTATTTATTCACGTGGGCCCTTGTAGATTGAGATTTTTCACCCCTTAATTAATGCAAGTGGCACTGAAAACTGCGTTTTGTGTTTTATCTTTGTATAATATTTAGGTTTGCTTGGACTGAACTGGATGGCGGTGACAAACGTGTAAAAATGTCAGAAATTGGAAAGAAAAAACTTTTGCACAGTATAGTATGCACACACACACAAACACACAGACACACACACACACACACACACACACACACACACACACACACACGCACGCACACACACACATGCACGCACAAACGCATGCACACACACACACACACACACACACACACACACACACCCACACACACACACACACACACACACACACACACACAGAGATATATTTATATAGTGGTACCTTGACTTACGAGTGTTTTTTATAATGGATTTTCCATGATACAAGCTTTGATCCCATCAAAAATCTGCCCTAACCAACAAGCAAAATTCCGCTTGTTGCGCTGCTGGGGAAATGGCTTTTACTGGCTGATTAGCTTTGTATACGTCCGGGTGTATTCCTCCGCACTCTGAGAATACCTTGTGCAGTCTTTCTCAATTATTTTCTGTGGTGCCCCCTACAGAAAGAAAAAAAAACATTTCACCCCCCCCCCCCCCCCGTGCCCCACGCATGACTATAAATAGTGTTTATTGCACTTCCTATCGTTCTGGAGTGACTTAGATGACTAAGATGAAGTGATGCAGAGTACCGCCAGAGGTGAAAGAGTGGTCATTGGTGCAGACTTCAATGGACATGTTGGTACAGGAAACAGAGGGGACGAGAAAGTGATGGGCAGGTTTGGTATCCAGGACAGGAACACAGAAGGACAGATGTTGATAGATTTTGCAAAAAGGATGGAAATGGCTGTGGTGAATACTTTCTTCCAGAAGAAACAGGAGCATAGGGTGACTTATAAAAGCGGAGGTAGGAGCACACAGGTAGACTACATCTTGTGTAGGCGATGTAATTTGAAGGAAGTCAGTGACTGCAAAGTCATAGTGGGTGAGAGTGTTGCCAAACAGCATAGGATGGTAGTATGCAGGATGACTCTGATGGTGAGAAAGGTGAAAAAGGCAAAGGCAGAGCAGAAGACAAAGTGGTGGAAGCTGAAAAAGGAAGAGTGTCGTATTGTCTTCAAGGAGGAGTTGAAACAGGCTTTGGGTGGCCAGGAAGTGCTTCCAAATGACTGGACAACCACAGCAAATGTGATCAGGGACACCGGTAGGAGAGTACTTGGTGTGTCCTCTGGAAGAAAAGTAGATAAGGAGACTTGGTGGTGGAATGAGGAAGTGCAGGAGTGTGTACAAAGGAAGAGGTTAGCTAAGAAGTAGTGGGACATTGAGAGGACCGAAGAGAGTAAACAGGAGTACAGGGAGACACAGCGTAAGGTGAAAGTAGCAGTGGCTAAGGCCAAACAGAGGGCGTATGATGACTTGTATGATAGGTTGGATAGTAAACAGGGAGAAAATGATCTATACAGGTTGGCACAGCAGATAAATAGAGATGGGAAAGATGTGCAGCAAGTTAGATTGATAAAGGACAGAGGGAAGTGTATTGACTGATGACAGAAGTGTGCTGGGAAGATGGAAAGAGTACTTTGAAGAGCTGATGAATGAGGAAAATGAGAGAGAAAAAAGAGTAGAAGAGGTGACCATTGAGCAGCAGGATTTAGCAAAGATCAGTATGGGTGAAGTGAGAAGGGCATTGAAGAGGATGAAGAATGGAAAGGCAGTTGGTCCTGATGATATACCTGTGGAGGTATGGAAGTGTCTAGGAGAGGTAGCAGTAGATTTTCTGACAAGAACATTCAACAAGGTACTAGAGAGTGAGCAGATGCCGGAGGATTGGAAGAGAAGTGTGCTGGTGCCCATTTTTAAGAACAAGGGAGACGTGCAGAGTTGCAGCAACTACAGAGGGTTAAAGTTGATGAGCCATACGATGAAGTTATGGGAAAGAATAGTGGAAGCTAGACTAAGGGCAGAGGTCAGCATTTGTGAACAACAGTTTGGTTTCATGCCAAGAAAGAGCACCACAGATGCAATGTTTGCTTTGAGGATGTTAATAGTGAAGTACAGAGAAGGTCAGAGGGAGCTACATTGTGCCTTTGTGGATCTGGAGAAAGCATATGACAGGGTGCCAAGAGAAGAACTGTGGTATTGCATGAGGAAGTCTGGAGTGGCAGAGAAGTATGTTAGAGTGGTGCAGGACATGTATGAGAGATGTAAGACAGCGGTGAGGTGTGCTGTCGGTGTGATCGACGAATTCAAGGTGGAGGTGGGACTGCATCAAGGGTCAGCTCTGAGCCCCTTCTTGTTTGCTATGGTGATGGACAGGCTGACAGACGAGGTGAGACAAGAATCTCCATGGACTATGATGTTTGCAGATGACATCGTGATCTGTAGTGAGAGCAGAGAACAAGTGCAGGAAAATCTAGAGAGGTGGAGGTATGCCCTGGAAAGGAGAGGAATGAAGGTTAGCCTCAGAAAATCAGAATACATGTGTGTGAATGAGAAGGACCCAGGAGGAACGGTGATGTTACAGGGAGCAGAGATAACGAAGGTGGAGGATTTTAAGTACTTAGGCTCAACAGTCCAGAGCAATGTAGAGTGTGGAAAAGAGGTGAAGAAGCGTGTGCAGGCAGGCTGGCATGGTTGGAGAAAAGTGTCCGGTGTCCAGTGTGATGTGCGATAGGAGAGTGTCAGCAAGAATGAAGGAAAAAGTGTACAAGACGGTGGTGAGGCCAGCGATGTTGTATGGATTAGAAATAGTGGCGCTGAAGAAAAGGCAGGAGGCAGAGCTGGAGGTAGTGGAGATGAAAATGTTGAGGTTCTCTCTGGGAGTAACGAGGATGGATAGGATCAGAAATGAGTATATCAGAGGGACAGCCCATGTAAGATGTTTTGGAGACAAAGTCAGAGAGGCTAGATTGAGATGGTTTGGACATGTACAGAGGAGGGATAGTGAGTATATTGGCAGTAGGATGCTGACGTTGGAACTACCAGGCAGAAGGCCTCGAGGAAGACCAAAGAAGAGATTTATGGATGTGGTGAAGGAAGACATGAAGGTCGTTGGAGTCAGAAAAGAAGATGCGGAGGACAGGGTGAGGTGGAGGCGGATGATTTGCTGTGGCGACCCCTGACGGGAGCAGCCGAAAGTAAAAGAAGAAGAAGATTGCACTTCCTATTGTTTGCTCGGTGCTTTTTCCCTACACTATAGGGTACACAGTGAGAGAGCCACTGCCACCTACTGTAGAGGATGCGCAAATACATATAATTCGAGTACATTGTGGCAAAAAAGCATGTTGCCCAGGCATCACATTGTGACCCACTTGGGGAGCATGCCCCACTATTGGAGAAGCACTGGCCTTGTAGGAGCTCACCACGAGCCTTTCCTCGGTGGCATTCATAGTAGTATGTTCATGCGCAAAATTCTCCTCCTCCTTCTCCTGTTATGCACCACCTTATGTCTGCCCATATGACATCTTCGCCGCAGTCGAAAATCGGAAGGGTTTGTTGACTTATTGTTTACTCTTGTTTTATTATTATTTATTATAAATTATTATCAATGTTCATGTACATTTATTATTATTATTATTATTATTATTATTATTATTATTATTATTATTATTATTATTATTATTATTAAATATTTATTGTTTTTACATGTTTATATTTTACATATTAGGGCAAATATACATGTTTGTGGCAGGTTATGAGTTTGGGAGGGGGTTGAAACGGATTAATTGGTTTTCTGTTTTTTTCTTATGGGAATAATTGTTTTATTTAACAAACTTTCTGGCTTACAAGCTCGGCTTCGGGAATGGATTTAAGTCGTAAGTCAATATATATATATATATATTGGCCACCTTGTACAGTGAAAAGCTGAACCGTGCAATGTAATGCACCATCTCTTGACTTAATACTTGTCATACTATCTGTGGGTTTGTTTTGCTGAATTTTTTGTCATAATGGAGTAACCCCCCCCCCACACACACACACACACACACACACACACACACACTTTACTTCTCTCTTCTGTGTGTGTGTGTGTGTGAGAGAGAGAGAGAGAAAGAGAGAGAGAGAGAGAGAGAGAGAGAGAGAGAGAGAGAGAGAGAGCATGTGTCTTGTGTGAATCTGTAAGATTTGGATGTGTTTTGCTGCTGAAAGCTCCCATTACCAGCAGAATGAGGTTGACTCTCACTTACACACTTGATACAGGAGGAAGGAAGAGTAAAATAAATCAATAATCTCCATCAGTGGCACATCACTGCGTAGCCGGATGTGTTCAGAGCAATGGGGATCCACCTTTATTCACGGATGCAGTCCAAAAACTTCATGGTGAAAATAAGTAAAATTTGTGAGTAATACTCAAAATGAAAATTTATATATATATATATATATATATATATATATATATATATATATATATATATATATATATATATATATATATATATATATATATATATATATATATACATATATATATATATATATATATATATATATATATATATATATATATATATATATATATATATATATATATATATATATATATATATATATATATATATATATATATATATATATATATATATATATATATATATATATGTATGTTAGGGCAGTGGTGGTCTATTGGATAGGGTGCAGGATTGCTGATCCTAAAGTTGGGGGTTCGAGTCCCCACAGGGTTGCCACTGTACCCCCCACCCAGTGCAGCTAACTGGGTTATCAAAGGCGGGTCATGTCTTTCACTGTCTATGGTGAGAGGCATATAAAAGAACCATTGCTGACTGCATTGCTGATTTGTAAAGAGTAGCTGCAAAGTCGTCAGCGTGTTTCTGTCCCTTGTTAAGGGTTGTGACAGGAAGGGCCTCCGACGTAAAAACCTCTGCCAAATTAAATGTGCAAATCAGATAATTCACTGTGGCGACTCCCGAGAAAAGGAAAAAGCCGAAAGGAAAAGAAGAAGATATTATATGTGAAAATTAAGTTTCAATAGAAAGTCTTTGTCCTGTCCTTTTATTTTTACTTATATATCTATTATTTGGCATAAAAATGACATCATAGTAGCAAATGAGGTCAATATTTTTCATAACATACCGTACCTGGCTTAAACATACAAACCTTATAGCTATTCAACAACAACAACAAAAACCCATTAGGAACAGCAGGCTTTATTATCATCTTTTGTATTAAGGTCGTGCGCTATGCGTGTGAAACTTTTTTGAGTTGCACACTCAGTGCAATAATCTTCTCTTACTTTCACGCTGATGAAGTACGACTGCTTTTGTGGAAATTTGATAGAGTAGAAATAAAATGTTAATTAATTTTGTCACACAACTTATTTTAATTCTCCATTCTGATTGGCCAATTACAGTATTTGCTTTGGTTTGTTATTTCTTTATTACCAGTCAATGTTATTGAGTTATCAATATAACCCACTTAAAATCTACACTTATTAAGTCATATTGTTAATTGCCAAATAAATTTGCACACTCTAATCTTTTCAGTTGCTCCACCTGAAGGCTTAATTACAACACACCAACACATTAATTAATCCCCATGGCATTGTTTTAACAAATTTAATCATCACATTTATTTCAATACAGATTTGGGTTCATTTTCACTGACTTGTTGAATTAATGATGGTAAACTCGAATCATTTCATAGTCTTCTTGGTTACATCCCAAAGATAACAAGGTTAAGGAGGTCAGGACTCTGTGGTGCCAGTTAACATGTAAAAAAATTATTCCTGATGATTTTTGAATCACTCTTTCATTGTTGGAGCTGCAATTTTACATCCATTCCAACAGTATATCATTCAGTCATATTTAATTAGCACAGGAAGTTTATGAGCCTCGACCTGACCAACTGAAGCATCAATGTTGTGGTGATTAAGCTCTGGTATGAAGAATAAACTTGGTGAAACAATATAAAAGTGTGTTGTTGTTGTTGTTGTTGTTGTTGTTGTTTTTGCCTGGCAATGTAAAAAACTAAGAAAATTCAAAAAAATTCAAGCCTTCACTGCATGCTAAACTCCTGATCCCAATGACTGTGTTTACTCTACCAGCTACAGTGCTGTATGCTATCCCTTGTCTAATCGGTTCATTACTGCAGTATCTCTGCACCCCTGAACAAGATCTGAAGATGGATTTGTAAAACCTGACACAATTTCTTGCAGAAAGACAGGAAACATTAGAAAGTGATGCTGTATCAGACCCTCCACTCAGAAACGAGATCCTATCATGGCCCATGAGGAGAGACACTAGTGATCATCCAAGTGGAAAGTTGTCTAACAGCTGCTCTCAGTGGACTCGTGTTCTATGAGGATTTGATTTGGGCGGCTCTCCATAAAAGAAAAAGAAAAAAATCAATTCAGTGATTCTCAGGCTCAGAAGAGGATTCACAGCTCAGAAGTCGTTTTACCCTGAACAGTGAGTACAGCATCCACATTACATACAGTATACTATATATTACACTCTAAATCATACTATTTTGCTAAGCACTGATTTCTTCATTCAAGTCCAAACACCACAAAACAGCAACACATGATGAAGTTAAAGTATTTGATGTCAAAATTTTAAGTATTTTTTAAAAAATGTTATTTATATGACTACTGCCAGGAATGGGTACACACTTTATATGACTGCAACATCAAACAGGTAGGAGCATCAACACATACATCAACACATACACACGCACACACACACACACACACACACACACACACACACACACACACACGCATGCACGCTCGCACACACACACACACACACACACACACACACACACACACAGACAGACACATGCACGCACACGGAGACACATATACACACACACACAAACACACACACACAGACAGACACATGCACACACGGAGACACATACACACACATACACACGCATATGCACACACACACACACACACACACACACACACACACGCATGCACGCTCGCACACACACACACACACACACACACACACACACACACACACACACAGACACATGCACACACACGGAGACACATACACACACACGCACACATGCATGCACACACGCACGCACACACACTCACAAACACACACACACACACACACACACACACACACACACACACACACACACACACACACACACACACACCATATTTCTTAGAATTCAATGGATATAATTCAGAAATGGTATTCCGCTTCCTCACGTTTGATATGACTAATAGACTGTATGGCTAATGCCTCACAAGACTATGAGCTCATATCCAAATTTAGATTCTGAAATAACTGCAAAGTATGAAACTAAAATGCTGATGTATGCAAAGCACAGTAAGTTACTCATTTTCTTTGTTATAAATAATGCAATGTGAAAAGATATCTATTTATGATTTATAGTTTCATTTCATGTTCATGAGCTGTCTTTAGCTTCTCTTTAGCATCAGTCAGGCTTTCCTTGGGATATCCTTCCCATGAGGTAAGTTGGCTTCAGGTACTGGGAGTGCTTTCTTATGGTTTCCAAAGTCTCTTTTTAGCCACGATAGCTGCGTGTATGTCACTGGGGATACACAGTCTGGATCACTCCAAGTCATGAAACTCCGGTGAGATTTTAATCAGCACTGCAATTCCTGGTGGCTGTTCAGTGGATGCCTTGAGTAAGGTAGATAAAACTGGGGAGAGCCTTTCCAAGTGGGGTTTGTCAGTGTGGAGAGGACACACAGACCATTGATTTTTTTTTTTTTTTTTTTTTTTAAAGGAGTGCACTCTAGGAATCCTGTGCTCCAGTTTAAACCACAGGGAGCAGGGAGCCGTTTTCAGAGATGGTGCAACAATCTATCATAATGATTTTCAAGTTAAAAAAAAAAAAATAAAAAAATAAATCCATAAAAATCTCAGCTTGTCAAGTCAGAAAAAAATCCACAAAATATTTATGAATTTCTTAGAAAACTTGATATTGTTGCTTTACTCCTGACAGTTATGCACCACTGACACTGGAGACTCCTTCCAGCAATGTTATACAAACATCTCTGTCCTCATCAACTTGTTCTGACCAATCAGAATGTGGAATTCAGCTGCATTGTTTTATGATGGTGTAATTTAATCCTCCACCACCTTGAAGTTTAAAGAGCTTTAAAGTGAATCTTGCTATAAATATTGGAGTGGTGCATCAGCAAGCTATGTGACTATTAACCCAGAGATCACAAGCTCAAATCCAGCCTAATTCCACAGCAATCTGTGACTGGGAGTCCATGGGAGCTAATTGGCCGAGCTTTCACTGAACAGAGGGATGGCATACACACACTTCCCTTTCACTTACAGAAAATTCCAATCAATCATGGACACCTGTAAGCGAATTTACATGAGGGAAGGTTTCCATCCCGGAGGGGCACTTTCCCTCTGAGTATGTTACACCATCCCGAAAATACGCATTTCAATTGCTCGCATTGCATGTCACAGTGTCTGCATGTCTTTGCCCCTCTTTAATTGGTGGTGGTTGTGTGATAGGAAAAGCAAAATGATGGGTCGGAACTGGATACGAATAAACAAGGGAGAGAAATGGGGAAAAAAATCCAAAACAAACAAATAAATAAATAAATGTTATATTAGCATCATGCTGTAAAGAAATCATTCCAGTTGTATTTTGTTATTGTACTGTTTGTTTTAATCAATCTGCATTGTACCATGATACAAGCTTTTCATTTATAAATGCAAATGAGCATTCGTTCTGCTAAAAATGATTTGAAAAACTGTATTTTACTTCATGCTCGGCTGATTGGAACAGCTGCAGAAATAATCGTTTCAAATTCAAACATATCAAGAATAATAAATTACAAATGTTTGAAGGTGTTCTATACTTTTTCTGAGTTTTGATTTATTTTTCAACACAGCCATCTTACACCGGTGAGTTTTTGCTTCAGACACAAACAAAAATCAGGGAAAAACTATTTAATCCGGGCGCCATTTGGAACCGACTCTTTACACAAATAAACATTTAACAAAGTAAAATCGACACTCTTCAGAGGAGTCTCATCATTTCACCAGTTCTTTTCATCCCTTTCTCAGCACTCAGCAGGTGAGCATCTTAGATAACAACATCACTGGAGTCTCTCATGTGGATCCTACTATTTATTCCTCCTCTCTTTCTGTCTAGTTGTCCTTTTCTGTCCTTCTTCCACTTTCTGGGCCCCTCTGTTTCTATCCTGCCATTCCACCTCTACTTGGTTTCTTTTTGTCTCTTTCCCTTCCTCTTTCGATTTTCTGTTCCTCACTCTTTCTTTTCTACCCCCCTGCTGTGACTCTTTCTTCCCCTTCTCTCTCTCTCTCTCTCTCTCTCTCTCTCTCTCTCTCTCTCTCTCTCTCTCTCTCTCTCTCTCTCGATATCTGTACTCCTCTGTTTCTCACACACACTCTTTGCCCCTTACACCTTCTCTCTCTCTTGGTTTCGCTCAAGGTCATGACTGTATCCTGATTCCCCTGTAGGCTTTCCCATAAACCGCATGTATTGCAGGCCAACATCACTGTCAGCCATACATTAGAAAGCCCCAAAGGAGAGACATTTTTAGAAGACAAGGACGTTCCAGATGAGTATTTTTCCCCAGGTTTAACTCATTTTTATGTTCGGTCAAATTGCTTCCAAGGTCAGATATGCAGTGTATTTGCTGTAGTAATAGTTCAGGTTTAGCATACTGCATTGAATTATGTGAAGGGGTTTCTGAATGTGAGTTACCATGGATTTACCTCATTCTGGATTCTGATTGGTTGAAAAAAAGCTGATTATTTTTTACAATATTGCTATACAAACACTGCCCAACTTACGTTCATCCATTTTACGTTTTTTCGCTTTTTTTTTTTTAAAGTCAAATTTTGAGTTTAGACGTACCTACGTAGTACGCTGACGTAATGACGCAATGACATAATGACGCAATGACATAATGATGCTGCGTCCATTGTTTACAAACGACAGACTGAACGTGCCCCTCCTTCTTCCCAGTTCAGATATACTAGTCCTCCTCAAAAAATTAGCATATTGTGATAAAGGTCATTATTTTCTGCAATGTACTGATAAAAATTAAACTTTCATATATTTTAGATTCATTGCACACCAACTGAAATATTTCAGGTCTTTTATTGTTTTAATACTGATGATTTTGGCATACAGCTCATGAAAACCCAAAATTCCTATCTCAAAAAATTAGCATATCATGAAAAGGTACTCTAAACGAGCTATTAACCTAATCATCTGAATCAACCAATTAACTCTAAACACCTGCAAAAGATTCCTGAGGCTTTTAAAAACTCCCAGCCTGGTTCATTACTCAAAACCGCAATCATGGGTAAGACTGCCGACCTGACTGCTGTCCAGAAGGCCATCATTGACACCCTCAAGCAAGAGGGTTAGACACAGAAAGAAATCTCTGAGCGAATAGGCTGTTCCCAGAGTGCTGTATCAAGGCACCTCAGTGGGACGTCTGTGACATGAAGGTCGTTGGAGTCAAAAAAGAAGATGCAGAGGACCAGGTGAGATGGAGGCGCATTATTTTCGGTGGCGACCCCTGAAGGGAGCAGCTGAAAGGAAAAGCAGAAGATATATATATATATATATATATATATATATATATATATATATATATATATATATATATATATTTTATATATATATATATATGAGAGAGAGAGAGAGAGAGAGAGAGAGAGAGAGAGAGAGAGAGAGAGAGAGAGAGAGAGAGTGTTACTCTTGTGTTAAGAAGTCGTTTTTGTGTTCTTTGTGTTCACACTGTTTTGCGGACTTTTGTAACCTGAAGCAAATATGGTTGGTCAGAAGTGTAAGCCTACTAGCATGGGTGCAAGTCTCATACACAGAGATGAATTAACTATCTGCTCGCACCGGCACAATCTAACATGCATACTCAGTTAAGCAAAGAGAGTTATAAAATATGAAAACCCAAAGCCAGGAAAGAGAGAACTCTCTGCTCTGTTGGTGATTCAAATCAGTGCAGGCTGAGTACTAAATGAGTTCAACAAAGTCCTTGCTCACTTGAAAGCCGGAAGTCTGCATAACCCACACTTTGTTTTAAGCAAGTAAACTTCTTTCAGCAAGTACGCTACTTTCGGTATTGAGGACCTCACATATTGTAAGCATTGATTGGCTGTTTTAAGCTTAATGTAAAGTGAGTCGGCTCAGCTTCATGTCATGTGATTCAGCTCAGCTTTATGTCATGTGACCATTCGGAACCATTTACAAGCAGAAAGATCGCATCATAGAGAATGTTAAAGGTTATATTTGATACTGAATTTGATATCTGATGCGTGAATTTGATTAAAATTTATCAATTTGAAATTATTTTGCTTGAATTTAATTTATTTGAAATTATTGTTGATATATTTGATATTATTTTACAATGTTATGTTTATAATAATTGATTTATGGGTGTTTTATGAGATACGGTAATGGTATTTCCGTCTGGAACCAATTAAAAACGTAAGTCGGGGAGCGTCTGTACTATTATTTCTATAGTAACAGATCATCCATGGGGTTGTGTACCCGATACATTCAGCGTAACAAATATTTTGCTACTATAGTGTACTATACTGCATTTAACCCATCCAACATGAGCACACTCACTCGAAGCATTGGATTGTTACACATTAGAGTGTCTCTAGAGCAGTTGGTGATTAGGCGCCTTGCTCAAGTGTACTTCAACCATGACGCCAAAGGATGGAAAGGTGCAGTTCACTCCTCCCACCACCACATGCTTTTCCTGCTGGTTCGAAAGTTGAACCAGTGGCATTTGGGTCCCAAACTTGCTTCTGTAACCTTTCGGAAATGGCTGCCTGGGTCTTCTCCAGTATTGCTCCAGTTTTGTTTCACTTTTTATTTACCAATTAGTTTACTCTCTTTGTAAGCACCACTTTTCCTGAGAAGATCACTCATTGACAACTCTTAGACTCAGTCTCGTTGATATTTCTCAACCTCCTGTACAAGATGAATAATGTTCTGAGTCAGAAGCCATACCTGCATGGTGAAAAATGAAAGGGTGGATGATGTTTTTCAATTTATCAGCTTTTCTTTTCTTTTACTATGTTCCTTCTGCATGATTCTGATAAGGGTATAGTCAAGAATGTAGTCTGTAATCTGAGTTTTCCATCATGAGAATAAGGCAAGTGGGTGAGATCTGTTTTATATCATCATATTAAATATTTTTTTACCTCTTCTTACAAAAGATGCACAGTCTACATTATTTGGCAGGCAGTCTTATCCAGAGTGACTTAGAATAATTATTTCTTTATATATACAATTGAGCAATTGAGAGTTAATGACCATGCTCAAGAGCCAACCAGTGCTGATAGTGAGACTCGAACCACTGACTGTCAGCTCAGTAACCCATAACCTAAACCACTAAGCCACCACTGCCCCAATTTATTACCACAAAATACTTTATTGAGGTCATAAAATCATGCTTTGTGCACGAGACACAGATTTTACTACACTTTTTGAAAGTTATAACTGGCTATGAGGTCAGTACAAGGAAATTCCATACCAAGGCTTTAGTAGGTATTAATTTCATTTGTATTGCTACTGTAATAATTAGGAATTGCACTGTACTGTTGAAACTAAGGAGGTCAATATGTTATGTATTATATTGCATTTTGACCCAACCTACCCGTAAAATAAATAAAAGTGAAGAGAAAGTTGATTTCCATTTAAAACAAAGATGCTCACTGAGCCAAGACAAGTTTCCTCAATGACCCAATTCGGTTTGCTTTCTTAGCGCCATGTCCATGTTTGTGTTTACTTGAGGTACATTCTGTGAGGTTTGTGAAAATTATAGTCCTGAAGTTTTCATGGCAGTTGAAGGCTTGAGTCATTGCAGCTGTTCATATCAGCAACAATCTCAAACCATTTTCAAGATTTCTGAGTGCATTTTTAGGCTGTCAACATGAGTCCATCAGCAACAGGCGGGAAATGATGAGAGCTTCAAGCAGAAGTAGAGCATCAGGACGAATCAGGCAGGTCTGTGGAGGAGAAGGAGTTAAGATCACTGGTATCTAGGAAGAGGTGGTAGTGATGGTGGTGGTGATGAGGGATTGGGGGGATTCCGCTGGAAAAGAGTATTGGGGGAGAGGAGTGAGAGATGAGGTGAGTAGATTTAGGATGTAAACATAATAGAAAAACAAAAACGGGTTGGAGGAATAGAGCTGCTAATGGTGGGGGTGGAAATGAAGAGGGATTTTTTTGTTTGTTTTTTTATGTATATAAGATAACATTGTGTGATTCCTGTAAAACTATATCAATCACAGAGCCCCCGAATAACATCCTACAAGTAATAAAGAAATATTTAAAAACGAGCCCATAACACCACACAAACAGAAATCTTCATTAATTCAACATGTTTAAATTCAGCTCAAATTAATTAAATAAACTGGAAAGATTTTAATATTCTGTCATGTTGGAATTTTATCAGTTCATCAGTAATCTGCTATCTGGAGTTAATGTAACACCTTGAGGTGTTGATCTCTCTCTCTCTCTCTCTGCAGATGGAGTTCCCCCTTCCCTTTCTTCCACTTTCTACAGTATAATTCCACATGAGTGAAGAAAGGGAAGCATTTCCATCTTAATGAGGATTCCTCTGTGTGTAGGAAATAAATAATTACTGATCTGACAGCTCCAATTAATTTTTTTTTTTTGAAAAATCTGTCTCGTTAAATGAAATTTGTGAGAGGAAATGTAACATATTAATCACACATTAAATCACTGAAATATCTGAGATGAGATCACATCTGCTGTGGGAGAACTATATACATTGATGAAATAATTATCGTAATAGTTATTAGAAAGCTGATTCTAGGAGGCTGAAATTCTAAAAATTTAACATAATCCCGTCCCAGAAAATATAAAGATAGCTAAAGATTGTCGCCTTTTTAAAAAAAAAATAAACAGATAAATGAATGAACAAATAAACATATAAATAAATGAGATATTCAAACTGAGACTGAGCTTTAAAAGATACCAGTGGCAACAAATAGATATTAGTGTGAGGAGCATTTCTGCCTAAGATAAAAAATATATATATATATAGCAAAAGAAATGTTACCTAGCTAGCTTTGAGATGGGAAAAAAAAAGAAAAAAAAAGAAAAAAAAAAAAAAAAACACGTGTCCCTCCCTCTTCAGCATAATACCAATTAATGTAACATTTGGCAAGATAATGTTTTGAGAAAGAGCCAAAGTACGTGGATAATGGCGGAAATGCAATATCGGCAAAACTACATCCTTGAATTAATAATCTACGACATGGTCAAGCTCAAATATCCATTTACACGCTCATCTTTTCATGCTAAACTGCTTGTTTATGAAATAGTTCACTGTCCATTTATTATAATACTGTGGTACCTCGGTTCTCGAATGCTTTAGAAGTCGAAAAAAAATCAGAATTCAAACAAAAATCCGAGATTTTTTTTGCCTTGGAAGTCGGACAAAATTCGGAAGTCGAACTCGAAAAACACGCAAGAAAAAATGAGACCGAGAGTGAGAACGAGACTTCTGGAAATCGGTCTCTTTTGATTCTACTCAACCACTGTGTGAGATGGATGTGCTTACTCCTGTTCTACAAAGTACAGTATACCGTGTTTTTTTTGTTTACTCGATTAGATTAGCTAATAAACATGTCTCCAAAGAAAGCTACTAAGAAAAGGTCAGTTGTGCGGAAAACTGTTGAGTTTAAGAAGGGGCTGATAGCTAAACATGAATCAGGCGTGCGTGTTACTGATCTTGCTAAGGGATATGGCATGGCTAAATCAACAAGATGCACGATCCTGAAGAACAAAGAGAGTGTTAAAGCCAGTGATGTGGCGAATGGCTCAACGGTTATCAGCAAAGACCGCAAGTGCTGGAGGAGGTGGAAAAATTACTGCTCATATATATAAACGAGCAGCAGTTAGCAGGAGATAGTGTTAGCGAGGATGTGATCTGCTACAAAGCTCATGAAATCTACAATGATTTGGCGAACAAAGACCGTAGCTCGAATCCAGAAGGGTTCCACTTTAAAGCAAGTGGACGCTGGTTCAAAAATTTTAAGCAGAAAAGTGGAATTCACAGCGTGGTTCGTCACGGAGGAAGCAGCGAGAGCTAACAAAAATGGCGTTGAGAAGTTCAAGCAGGAATTTGCTGTTTTTATCTGGACTGAGAATTATCTTCCCCAGCAAGTCTTTAATTGCGATGAGACTGGCTTATTCTGGAAGAAAATGCCATGGAGGACATACATCACGCGTGAGGAGAAATCACAACCCAGACACAAACCAATGAAAGATAGGTTAACGTTTTTGTTGTGAGGTAATGCAAGCAGAGATTTAAAAATCAAGCCGCTGATAATTTATCACTCTGAATCTGAGGGCATTCAAAGCGAACAATGTGATAAAAAGTAAGTTGCCTGTTATGTGACGATCCAATTCGAAAGCTTGGTTAACCAGGCAATTTTTCACCGAGTGGGTGCATGTCGTGTTTGCTCCGAGTGTGAGAAAATATTTACATGAGAAAGCCCTGCCATGCCGCTCCCTTCTTCTAATGGACAATGTCCCTGCTCACCCTCCAGGTTTGGAGGACGATTTAACTGAGGAGTCTGATTTTATTAAAATAAAATTCCTCCCGACTAACACAACCTCATTGATCCAGCCCATGGAGTAGTGTGCAATTGCTAATTTCAAGCAGCTGTACACAAAATTCCTCTTCCAAAGATGCTTCGAGGTGACTAACGACACACATTTAACACTTTGAGATTTTTGGAGGAATCATTTTAACATCTACCACTGCATACCTGTTGTTGATAGGGTCTGGAATCACGTCTCAGACAGGTCAATGAACACTTCATGGAGGAAACTGTGGCCTGTATGTGTTATGGAGTTCAAAGGGTTTGGGGCTGTGGCGAGCACCAGCACAGCAGCTCCCACCGAGGAGGAACAGCAGGGCGATAGTCAAATCGTCCAAGACATCATCAGCATAGACCAAAGTTTAGGTCTGGAAATGGACGCTGATAATGTTGACGACCTGCTGGGGGAACATGACACCGAACTCACGATGGAAGAGGTCCTCCACCTTCAGGCAGAGCAGAAGAAGATGGAGGAGGAGCTGTCTTCTGAAGAGGGGGATGGAAGGAAGGGTGCCCCAACTTCACTTATTAAGGACATGTGCTCAAAATGGAACGAACTCTATAGCTTTATTGAACTATATCACCCTGATAAGGCTAAGGCTAGCAGAGTTGTGCACACCTTTAATGAGGAGGTCATTAGCCACTTCCGTATAGTTCTGAAAAGAAGGCAGAAACAGGCAACACTAGAAATGTTCTTCAAGAGAAGAAAGGAACAGCCTGAAGAAGAGTTATCCCTTTGCAACCAATAACATGGTATTTTTTTCTTTTTATCTTTAGTTCTTTATTTCTTGTGTTTGCTTTTTTTATATTTCTTTGACATGTTTCATCACTGCATTATATTTGTACTGTACGTATTCCTTTACACAAACAATAAACACAAATAAACAAAAAACAAACAAACAAAAAGACTCAAAATAAATTAATCTATTAAGAATTTGGTGTGTTTGTCCTGTTGTTTCACATTTAATATACAATTTGATATATAAATGACATTATAAAATAACATTTATGTTTAAAAAAGGGAGTTTTCTAGCATCTTGGAAAGGATTAAAACCATGTACATTATTTGTAATGGGAAAAGCGGTTTTGGAATTAAAATAAATTGGAATTCGAACAGCCTTCTGGAACGGATTAAGTTTGAGAACCGAAGTACCACTGTACATTGATAATATCCACTTATTTGCTGATTTCAAACTGCTTTTGTGATTATGAGGGTTTTTCATTATACCCATATTTGGTACCAGAATAATCTACAGAATCCAAAAGCATTCTTGAAATTCATTTCATTCATTCAAGCCTGTCATCCCTACTGGATCAACAAGATCCCTCCATCTTTCTCTGTCCTGGGCCAGTCTTTCCAGTTGACCTCATGAATGGCCCATCTAGCGTCCCATCAAGGGGGAGTTGAACTCCTGATTGCTTCACACTATAGAAACCGGGGATGAGCACCGGCCTGATGAGCCATGAGGCTCGGGTGTAAAAACCCAACAGACTTACCTTTACCTATGTCATGAGTGGCCCATCTTCTTGGCGTCCATGTCCAAGTGGCGTCGCCAAGTGTTTCTCAAGCCTCTCTCTCTTCCTATTTTTTTGGGTGGGGTTCCAACTCAGGGCTTCTCTTGAGTTGGAGGCTGGTTTGCGCAGAGTGTGGCTTCCCTGAAATAATCAGTACAATTGTTAACCAGTGTGAACCCTCAAAACAGACATGACAGACATGTACAAAGAACTTCTTCATGATTGCCCTGGATTGTTGAGAGCCAGATTCATTTAATTTATGGATGCTAGAGTTTAAAATGTAGCTAGTGGCAGTGGTGGCCTGGTGGTAAAGGGCGCTGGATCACTGATACTGAGGTTGGGGGTTCGAGTCCTCCCCATTGCAGCTAACTGGGATATCAAAGGCCGGCCATTTCTTTCACTGTCTATGGTGAGAAGTTCATGTAAAAGAACCATTGCTGACTTTCGTAAAGAGTAGCTGCATAGCCGTCAGTGTGTTTCCGTCCCGTGCTAAAGGTTGTGTTAGGATGGGCATCCGACGTAAAAACCTAAGCCAAATCAAATATGCGAATCAGATGACTCACTGTGGCAACCTCTGGAAAAAGGAAACGAAGAAGAGTATAAAATGCAGACATTCAGAGAATGGATCTGTGAGTGTAACTGATATTACAAAGTTTACATTGCACTCTACATTGTTATAGAAACTGTGGTAACTCAGTCAATTTTCATTCTATAATCATGTATTATGCATTATTTTTAAGCATATTAAATATTATTTTCAACTATACAGCAT
>CM045731.1:30410000-30435000 GCA_024760905.1 Plotosus lineatus
GTCAGCAATGGTTCTTTTACATGCCTATCACCATAGACAGTGAGAGACATGGCCCGCCTTTGATAACCCAATTAGCTGCACTGGGGGGACAGTGACAACCCTGTGGAGAGTGGGACTCGAACCCCCAACCTTTGGATCAGCGATCCAACGCCCTATACCACTAGACCACCACTGCACCCTATATATATATATATATATATATATATATATATATATATATATATATATATATATATATATATATATATATATATATATATATATATATATGACCAAAGAAGAGATTTATGGATGTGGTGAAGGAAGACATGAAGGTCGTTGGAGTCAGAAAAGAAGATGCAGAGGACAGGGTGAGATGGAGGCGGATGATTTGCTGTGGCGACCCCTGAAGGGAGCAGCCGAAAGTAAAAGAAGAAGATATATATATATATATATATATATATATATATGCTATAAATTATAATACATCACACTGTAGTGTATTATACTATGTTATGCTCTAATATTATTATGTAATGTGGTGGTACAGCTCTAATATTTGAAGCAGGAAAGAATAAAACTACCCCCCCCCAAGTCAGGGGTGGGTGAAAATTGTGAATCTATGAGATTGTTGAACTCTTTTTTTGAAAAATCAATATTCTTAAGACTAATAAGGAAGTACACTTACTTTTATCCTTTTATTCTCCAGAGCTGAGATCCGAGCCTCTCATTTCCATATATATTACGCTCTATAAAATGAAGAGTTTTTATAATAGTTGAAATAAATTATGATTACTTAAATGTTATTTAATATTTAAAGTGTACTGGATTAAACATTTTTGGAAATCTGTTTATTTTATATAATATATTACAACCCCATATAATACAAAAACTACTTCACAAGGAAAAGTGAGATCCATACAGAGGGGTCTCCGCTCACAGTCTTTAGTACAGACTGAGCCGAAGGTAAGATCTGTGCAGAAAGCACAAGGGCTGGGGTTACTCTGTACAGTCTGAGCAAATGAGGCTAATAAGTACTGTAGATTATTATCTGGTATTTTAAACGATGGACTATTAAAATGCATTTCAAGTGCTGGTACTTGCCTACCTCTGAACAAGGTGTTTTCATCTGTGAGGGCTTTGGTAGCCTTTGGCTTGATTCCTTTGCAATGATAAACAAGAAGATTTCACCAAGCAGTGTGTAGATCACGTCTTTGTGTAGTCCTTATCCCTTAGGATATTTTCTGTACACCTTGTCTGTTCAAGAAAATGCTGAATGCTTCTCTGGAATCTGCTAAAGATCACAGCACTCAGTTCAGTTAGCTAATGGCAAAATCGGCTTGTCGGGTACACAATGGTCCATGCACAATTCATTTCCTGCACATTAACCAAACAGATTGTGCATACTTCCTTTGTCATATAATAAAAAAAAAATTACAACACTAGACTATTCTTCATTATATGATTATGCACTACAGAACATTTTTAACACAACTTCCTATAACATACTATATGCTATAATATACTTATTACTTAGTCGACCAATTGCTAGTTATGTCACTTACCATTCACGACCACTGGGTCTTCTGGGCCTTGCATTCGTTTGAGTGATGTGTGTTCTTCTGCTCACTATGGACTCTGTTCTCAGTGGTCTGTGTTTACTTTGTGGATCCATTGCAAAGATGTTGTCTGTTTGGTATTGCAGCTGTGCAGGCTAAGCTTTGAGGCATATATGTACCTGCATGATCTGTTAGGTTGGACTGAAAGACGCTCATTTTCATTTATATTATTTTTTAATGTTCCCCTTCTGCATTTCATTTTTTCTTTTTTTCTTTTTTTCTTTTTTTTTTTTTTGAATTGTGAAATGACTTTGAGTGTGAATAAATGGCATTGTATAAATTAAACCTTGGGTTGTATAAATCAAAATATAATAATGGTTCATCTCATTTAAAGTAAATATGCAGTGCATGAACTGAGAGAGAAAGTATTACTGTCACATCACTGCCTGCGGTGCATTTCCTTCACTCTGGAACGCCATAATGCACCTCTTTTATTATCTGTGTTATACTTAGATAGACGATGAGTTTCGGTCTAGTAAACCACACACACACACACACACACACACACACACACACACACACACACACACATACACACACACACACACACACACACACACACACACACACACACACACACACACACACACACACACACACACACACACACACACATATATATATATATATATATATATATATATATATATATATATATATATATATATATATATATATATATATATATATATATGCTAGTCCTTCTCAAAAAATTAGCATATTGTGATAAAGTTCATTATTGTCTGTAATGTACTGATAAAAATTAAACTTTCATATATTTTAGATTCATTGCACACCAACTGAAATATTTCAGGTCTTTTATTGTTTTAATACTGATGATTTTGGCATACAGCTCATGAAAACACAAAATTCCTATCTCAAAAAATTAGCATATTTCATCCGACCAAAAAAAAAAAAAAAAAAATTTTAATACAAAAAAGTCAACCTTCAAATAATTTTGTTCAGTTATGCACTCAATACTTGGTCGGGAATCCTTTTGCAGAAATGACTGCTTCAATGCGGCGTGGCATGGAGGCAACTGCTGTTTGTAGCCTGTGGCACTGCTGAGGTGTTATGGAGGCCCAGGATGCTTCGATAGCGGCCTTAAGCTCATCCACAGTGTTGGGTCTGGTGTCTCTCAACTTTCTCTTCACAATATCCCACAGATTCTCTATGGGGTTCAGGTCAGGAGAGTTGGCAGGTCAATTGAACAAAGTAATACCATGGTCAGTAAACCATTTACCAGTGGTTTTGGCACTGTGAGCAGGTGCCAGGTCGTGCTGAAAAATTAAAATCTTCATCTCCATAAAGCTTTTCAGCAGATGGAAGCATGAAGTGCTCCAAAATCTCCTGATAGCGAGCTGCATTGACCCTGCCCTTGATAAAACACAGTGGACCAACACCAGCAGCTGACATGGCTCCCCAGACCATCACTGACTGTGGGTACTTGACACTGGACTTCAGGCATTTTGGCATTTCCTTCTCCCCAGTCTTCCTCCAGACTCTGGCACCTTGATTTCCGAATGACATGCAAAATTTGCTTTCATCCGAAAAAAATACTTTGGACCACTGAGCAACAGTCCAGTGCTGCTTCTCTGTAGCCCAGGTCAGGCGCTTCTGCCGCTGTTTCTGGTTCAAAAGTGGCTTGACCTGGGGAATGCGGCACCTGTAGCCCAGTCCACTGCTTCCACAGGTCCCCCAAGGTCTGGAATCGGCCCTTCTCCACAATCTTCATCAGGGTCCGGTCACCTCTTCTGGTTGTGCAGCGTTTTCTGCCACACTTTTTCCTTCCCACAGACGTCCCACTGAGGTGGCTTGATACAGCACTCTGGGAACAGCCTATTCGCTCAGAGATTTCTTTCTCTGTCTTACCCTCTTGCTTGAGGGTGTCAATGATGGCCTTCTGGACAGCAGTCAGGTCGGCAGTCTTATCCATGATTGTGGTTTTGAGTAATGAACCAGGCTGGGAGTTTTTAAAATCTTTTGCAGGTGTTTAGAGTTAATTGGTATATATATATATATATATATATATATATAGGGGCAGTGGTGGTCTAGTGATATAGGGCGCCGGATTGCTGATCCTAAGGTTGGTGGCTCGAGTCCCACTCTCCACAAGGTTGTCACTGTCCCCCCCAGTGCAGCTAACTGTGTTATCAAAGGCTGGCCATGTCTCTCACTGTCTATGGTGAGGGGTTCATGTAAAAGAACCATTGATGACTTTCGTAAAAAGTAGCTGCATAATCGTCAGTGTGTTTCGGCCCCTTGCTAAAGGGTTGTATCAGGAAGGACATCTGACGTAAAAAACCTATGCCAAATCAAACATGCAAATCAGATGATTTGCTGTGGTGACCCCTGAAAAACGAAAAAAGCTGAAAGAATTTTATATATATATATATATATATATATATATATATATATATATATATATATATATATATATATATATATATATATATATATCTTCTTTCAGCTTTTTTCATGTATATATATATATATATATATATATATATATATATATATATATATATATATATATATATATATTAGTTGAAGTAAACTTCTAAGGGCAAGTATGAACTTAGATGGACATATATAAATATATTACCATCACCTCAACACGCCCAGCAGTTCAGCTCAGCTGCACACCTGTTATCAGTAAAGTAATAGTTCTTATTACTCCTTTCAATTTTTATTGGCTTTCCTGTTTGCTTTTTCTATACTTCAGCCAGTTTGATCACCAAGTAACAAAGACTGGGACAGTGTATTAACCTCTGCCATGTGGGCTATGTTTACCTGTTAGTGCAGGGAAATGTGTATAGGCCACTGACACTGACAGACTATTAGTAAATGCTTGTGAATAATCCTTAATTAAAATTTATAGAATCTTTCTAGGCCCATACTCCACCACTCCACCAAGTTCAATGAAGTTGCCCTACATCTGGATTGCGATTCAGAGATGCTAATAAATGTAATGAGTCCTTACCAGACGTATGCCCTAGACAAGGGGTCGGGAACCTTTTTGACTGAGAAATCCAAAAAAAAGACATTTTAAAATCAAATCCTCTGAGAGCCATATCTCAACTGGATACAACTAAATTGAAAATGAAGACTAACAATTTTTGAGTATAATAAGACTGAATTTATTTTCAACTATATTGTCATAACGAAAGTATTTATTAATAAGAACAAAATCTTACTATTAATGCGATTTCTGGTGCTGCATGTTTTTGCTGATGGCTTTGTAGTCTGGTTGATATGATCTGTTACATGTGACCATCGGATGGTCTTGATGTTTATCAGGTGTGAGAAGAACTGCTCGCGTGCGCATGTGGAGCCAAACACGGTCAATATGGCAGGACTCACACGACACGAAGCATGTCCAAAGTTTTGACCATCAGCTGACCTGCGGGTTGAAGTTTGCTTGCCAGCTGTGCTTGGCTTCGTGCAAATGAGCTGATCAAAAATGAGGGAAACTTATCTCTTTACTCAAAAACAACACACACAGTCTGTGGCTGTTGTTATAATCCAATAAAATTAGAGTTTCAACGGGATCAGACTAGATTTAAATGCGCGATAGATTTAAATGTGTCAGGTTTTTTCATCTGTTTTCGTTTTTTTTGATGGCTTTTTTGTATTTTTATTTAAATGACAGTGAAATTATGTATTCTTTATTCTGTTAAGAAATACCACCTGATTTATATGAGAGCCAAATACAATCATCAAAAGAGTCACATCTGGCTTGTGAGCCAGAGGTTCCCGACCCCTGACCTAGACCTACATCAAATCAAGAAAATTAAAAAAAAAAAAAAATCCTGAAAATTAATGAATCCAGATCGTGATCCAAATCTGTCCTGTTACGAATTTCTGCCAGCCCATACCCCATCCTCAGTAAAGTTATGTTCAGTCCTTTATTGAAAACCAGCAAGCAAGCAAGCAAACAAACAAACAAACAAACAAACAAACAGATGCCTTTGAATACACATAGTCCCTCAACCAAACAGGGTAGGTAACAAACAGATTTACTCTTAAATATTTAACCATCTGCACCAGGCAGTAGCGCTAAAAATAAAAACAAAAATAACCAAAGATAGAAATTTAAAAATAAAGGAAATGACAGCTACCAAGAAAAGGAACTTATAAATATTTTAAATGACCAAAATATTAAAAGTAAGCAATAAAAATGACATTTAAAAGAAGGTAAGAATAAAAGAAGAATGCTAATGAAATGCTGCGTTATTGCTGATTGTTCAGCGGATCAAAACTTGAAAGTGTCTCAACTTACATATTTAATATAAACTGAAATATTTCAAAATGTATCATAATCTGGTTTATCAGCATACAGTATTTTAAAATGATTTATGCCAAGTTTCAAAACAAGCACATCTGATTTGTAACACGTATTAAAACAATTTGCATATTACATTAGCAACCTGAATCTTGTAGCTACTTGGTGGTGAATCATTTCGTATGTTTGCCTCACAGCAAAAAGGTTATGGGTTTGAGTCCCAGACATGGCAGGGTGTTTTTGTGCAGAGTTCTAACTCTTATTGTGTGGGTTTCCTCAGGGTACTTCAGGTTTCCTCCGACAAACCAAAGATATGCATGGTGGGCTAACTGGATGGTCAAAAGTGCCCCAAGATTTGAATGTGAATGCAAATGTTTGTGTATATATTTAAACTGGGAAAATGTATCATTTTAAGGGGAAAATATGTTGATTTTAAATTTCATGTTGTCAACAAATCGCAAAAAGGTTGGGAGAAGTCCATTTTCACCACTGTGAAGCATCACCTCTTCTTCTTACAACAGTCTGCAAACGTCTGGGGACCAAGGAGACAAGTTTCTCAAGTTTAGAAATGGGAATGCTGTCCCATTCTTGTCTAATACAGGCCTTTAACTGTTCAACTGTTTTGGGTCTTCTTTATTGCGCCTTCCTCTTTATGCTTCTCCAAATGTTCTCTATAGGTGAAAGATCTGGATCAATACCCAGATTCTTTTCCTACGCAGCCATGATGTTGTAATTAATGCTGGATGTGGTCTGGCATTATCATGTTGATAAATACAAGGTCTCTGAAAGAGACGGTGTCTGGATGGGAGCATATGTTGCTCTAGAACCTGAATATACCTTTCTGCATTGACGGTGCCTTTCCAGATGTGCATGCAACCCCATACCATCACGTATGCAGGCTTCTGAACAGAGCGCTGATAACAACTTGGGTTGTTCTTGTCCTCTTTAGTCCGGATGACATGGTGACCCAGTTTTCCATAAAGAACTTTGAATCGTGATTCATCTGACCACAGAACATTTTTCCACTTTGTCACACTCCATCTTAAATGACCCCTGGCCCAGAGAAAATGACTGCACTTCTGGATCCTGTTTAGAAATGACTTCTTTGTACTGTCGAGTTTCAGCTGGCAACAGCGGATTGCACGATGGATTGTGTTCACTGACAATGGTTTCTGGAAGTATTTCTGAACCCATTTTGTGACTTCCCTTACATTTGCATTCCTGTTTGTGGCGCAGTGCCGTTTAAGGGCCCAAAGATCACAGGCATCCAGTACGTTTTTTCAGCCTCGACCCTTACGCACAGATTGTTCCAGATTCTCTGAATATTTGGATGATGTTATGCACTGCAGATGATAATAACATCAAACTCTTTCCAATTTTTTTGCTGGGAAAGACCTTTGTGATCTTACTCCACTACCTTTCTGTGCAACATTGGGGGAATTGGTGATCCTCTACCCATATTCACTTCTGAGAGACACTGCCACTCTGAGAATCTCTTTTTATACTCAGCCATGTTGTCAATGGACCTCATTAATAGTAATTCATCTTCCAGTTGTTCTTATAAGTGCAGTTGACTTTTTTAGCCTCTTATTGCGACCTGTCCCGACTTTTTTTTTTTTTTGAGATTTGTTGACACTATGAAATTTAAAATCAGCACATTTTTCCTTAAAATGCTACATTTTTTCAGTTTAAACTTTTGACCCTTTCATCAACGTTCTATTCACAATAAAATATTTAAACTTGGCACTTCCACATCATTGCATTCAGTTTTTATTCACAATTTGTATAGTGCCCCAACATTTTTGGAATCTGGTTTGTATTTCTACATCGTGCAAAATCTTGACTGATGCTTTAATTTCCATATAAATTCTCCAGATAGAGCTGGAGATTATGGTTCACATCACATCTATCTGAATCTTTGACTTTCTCATCTTCGATGATGATGAATGTCCTTTTTTGCTATTGGTGGATCTGAGTGGGAAAAAGTCAGTGTTACCAATGCAGCATTAAAATAATCCCAGCACAGACATCCAACTGATGTATCCTCTTTTGTATTCTCTCAGGTGGTTTTTTTGTTTGTTTTTTCTTTTTCATTTTCACCTCATGAATCCCCCCAATACAACACAGACACACACACACACACACACACTTTTTTTCAACATGTGTTCCATTTATTACTTCCATCTATAGATAGTATGAACACCTTTTAAATATCATCACTGCAAAGAAAAGTTGCAGATTGCGAGCCCCATTTTCTGACTGAGGGTTAAAATATTAAAGGTGCGATGTGGGTTTTCCAATACTTACATTCATCATTTTATTTCAGAAATACATTTTTACTTCAAACATTACTCATAATTACTCACTTCTTTGGAGTAGATTTTTGTTTGTATTTTTCTTGTCTGGAAATTAGGTCCGCCTCCAAGCCGATACTTTTATCCTAACTTTCTCCTAATAGACAACCTCTTAATCAAAAACAGTGTCATCATCTTCTTCTTCTTCTTCTTCCTCTTCTTCTTCTTCTTCTTCTTCTTCTTCTTCTTTTCCTTTCGGCTTTTCCCTTCAGGGGTCGCCACAGCAAATCATCTGCCTCCATCTCACCCTGTCCTCTGCATCTTCTTCTCTTATGCCAATGACCTTCATGTCTTCCTTCACCACATCCATAAATCTGTTCTTTGGTCTTCCTCTAGGTCTTCTGCCTGGTAGTACCAACCTCAGCATCCTACTACCAATATATTCATTATCCCTCCTCTGTACATGTCCAAGCCATCTCAATCTAGCCTCTCTGACTTTGTCTCCAAAACATCTTACATGTGCTGTCCCTCTGATGTACTCATTCCTAACCCTATCCATCCTTGTTACTCCCAGAGAGAACCTCAACATTTTCATCTCTGCTACCTCCAGCTCTGCCTCCTGTCTTTTCCTCAGGGTTTCTAAACCATACAATATCACTGGCCTTAACATCGTCTTGTACAATTTTCCTTTTATTCTTGCCGATACCGTCCTATCACACATCACACCGGACACTTTTCTCCAACCATTCCAACCTGTCTGCACAGGCTTCTTCACCTCTTCTCCACATTCTCCATTGCTCTGGATTGTTGAACCTAAGTACTTTAAATCCTCCGCCATCTTTATCTCTGCACCCTGTAACCTCACCGTTTGTCTTGGGTCCTTCTCATTCACACACATGTATTCTGACTTGCTGAGGCTAACCTTCATTCCTCTCATTTCCAGGGCATACCTGTACCTCTCTATATTTTCCCGCACTTGTTCTCTGCTCTCACTACAGATCACAATGTCATCTGCAAACATCATAGTCCATGGAGATTCTTGTCTAACCTCGTCTGTCAGCCTGTCCATCACCATAGCAAACAAGAATGGGCTCTGAGCTGATCCTTGATGCAGTCCCACCTCCACCTTGAATTCTTCGGTCACACCAACAGCACACCTCACCACTGTCTTACATCTCTCATACATGTCCTGCACCACTCTGACATACTTCTCTGCTACTCCAGACTTCCTCATGCAATACCATAGTTCCTCTCTCAGCACCATGTCATATGCTTTCTCCACATCCACAAAGGCACAATGCAGCTCCTTCTTACCTTCTCTAAACTTCTGCATTAGAATCCTCAAAGCAAACACTGCATCCGTTTTGCTCTTTCTTGGCATGAAACCAAACTGTTGTTCACAAATGCTGACCTCTGTCCTTAGTCTAGCTTCCGCTATTCTTTCCCATATCTTCATCGTATGGCTCATTAACTTTATCCCTCTGCAGTTGCCATAACTCTGCAAGTCTCCCTTGTTCTTAAAAATGGGAACCAGCACACTTCTCATCAATTCCCCGGCATCTGCTCACTCTCTAAGACCTTGTTGAATATTCTTGTCAGAAAATCTGCTGCTACCTCACTATACCTTCACAGGTATATCATCAGGACCAACTGCCTTTCCACTCTTCATCCTCTTCAGTGCCCTCCTCACGTCAGCCTTACTAATTTCTGCTACTTTCTGCTCCTCAACGGTCACCTCTTCTACTCTTTTTTCTCTCTCATTTTCATCATTCATCAGCCCTTCAAATTACTCTTTCCATCTTCCCAGCACACTTCTGTCATCAGTCAATACATTTCCTTCTCTGTCTTTTATGACTCTAACTTGCTGCATGTCCTTCCCATCTCTATCGCTCTGCTGTGCCAACCTGCATGAATCATTTTCTCCCTCCTTACTGTCCAATCTATCATACAAGTCATTATATGCCCTCTGTTTGGCATTTGACACCGCTACCTTCGCCTTATGTTGTCTCCCTGTACTCCTGTTTGACCTCTTTGGTCCACTCAATGTCCCACTTCTTCTTAGCTGACCTCTTCCTCTGTACACACTCCTGCACTTCCTCATTCCACCACCAAGTCTCCTTATCTACTTTCCTTCCAGAGGACACACCAAGTACTCTCCTACCTGTCTCACTGATCACATTATCTGTGGTTGTCCAGTCATCTGGAAGCACTTCCTGACCACCCAAAGCCTGTTTCAACTCCGCCTTGAAGACAACATGACCCTCTTCCTTTTTCAGGTTCCACCACTTTGTCTTCTGCTCTGCCTTTGCCTTCTTCACCTTCCTCACCATCAGCGTTATCCTGCACACCACCATTCTATGCTGTTTGACAACTCTCACCCACTACTACTTTGCAGTCACTGACTTCCTTCAAATTGCATCGTCTACACAAGATGTAGTCTACCTGTGTGCTCATCCCTCCGCTTTTATGTCACCCTATGCTCCTGTCTCTTCTGGAAGAAAGTATTCACCACAGCCATTTCCATCCTTTTAGCAAAATCTATCAGCATCTGTGTTTCTGTATTTCTGTCCTTGTTACCAAACCTGCCCATCACTTCCTACTCCCCTCTGTTGCCTGCACCAACATGTCCATTGAAGTCTGGGCCAATGGCCACTCTTTCACCTCTCGGGGTACTCTGCATCACTTCATCTAACTCACTCCAGAATCTCTCCTTCTCTTCTAGCTCACATCCTGCCTGTGGGGCATAAGCACTAACAACATTGAGTATCACACCTTCAAATTCTAACTTGACACTCATCATTGTCTGACACTCTTTTAACTTCTCGAACATTCCTGACCAACCCCTCCTTCAAGCTGACTCCTACTCCATTTCTCTTCCCATCCATACCATGATAGAACAGCTTAAACCCTGCTCCAAAGATTTTAGCCTTGTTACCTTTCCAGCTAGTCTCCTGAACACACTGTATGTCCACCTTCCTTCTTTGCATCATGTCAGCCAGCTCTCTACCTTTTCCTTTCATAGTTCAAACATTCAAAGTCTCTATTCTCAGTCCTAGACTCATGCTTTTCCTCTTTTCTATTTGCCTACGGACACGCTTCCCGCCTCTCCTTCTTCAACCTACAGTAGTTCAATTTCCACCAGCATCCTGTTGGTTAACAGCACTGATGGCGGTCGTTGTAAACCCGGGCCTCGACCGATCCGGTATGGCGGTAATATTTGTGATTTGCATCTTACATTTGGCATTGGTTTTTTGTTGGATGCCCTTCCTGACACAACCCTCTGAATTTATCCAGGCTTGGGACCGGCGTGAGGGAGAGACACTGGCTTATGCCCCCCACCCACCCGGCTGCATTTGTGCAGAATGAAAATAAAAATGTGAGGCAGTGGTGGTCTAGTGGTATAGGGTGCTGGATCGGTGATCCAAAGGTTGGGGGTTTGAGTCCCACTCTCCACAAGTTTGTCACTGTCCCCCCAGTGCAGCTAACTGGGTTCTCAAAGGTGGGCCATGTCTCTCACTGTCTATGGTGAAAGGCATGTAAAAGAACCATTGCTGACTTTCATAAAGAGTAGGCTGCAAAGCCGTCAGCGTGTTTCTGTCCCTTGCTAAAAGGGTTGTGACAGGAAAGGCATCCGACGTAAAAATCTCTGCCAAATCAAACGTGCGAATCAGATGATTCGCTGTGGCGACTCCCGAGTAAAAGGGAAAAAGGCAAAAGGAAGACAGACAGACAGACAGAAAATAAAAATGTGAGGTTTGTTTTCATTGTAATTTCACTTCAAGCATGAGAATCTGCTTAAAATTCAACCACTGTTGCTTTAATACTGATTGTTTTTTTTTGTTTTGTTTTGTTTTGTTTTATTTTTGTTTTTTTTTAATTAATGATCAGTACACATTATTACGTAATATTATATAGCAATATTTAAGGAGCTGTCTGTATTCTGGTCTACACAGTGGCATAGTGGTTAGCACGTCCGCCTCACAACAAAGAGGTTTAAGTCTCAGGCTCGAGTGTTTCTGTGTGGAGTTTCCATATTTTTCCCGTGCTTGTGTAGGATTCCTCAGGGTCCTCCAGTTTCCTTCCTCCTCCAGTTTCCTTACACAGTCTAAAGATGTGTACATTCGGCTAATTAGTTCTTTCAAATGTCTGATATATGTAAGTGTGAATTGGTTGTGCATCTGTCAGCCTGCAATTGTCTGGCGAGCTGTTCAGAGTCAACAGATGCACAACACAAACATGCATCACACAGTTTCAATTGAGATATGTCCCATGACCATAATAGAAATAAGTGGTTTGGGAAATGAGAGAGAGAGAGAGAGAGAGAGAGAGAGAGAGAGAGAGAGAGAGAGAGAGAGAGAGAGAGAGAGAGAGGATGAATGAATGAATCCATAACATTTAGAACTCACTGCTCCCTGCAAAATGAAAAATTAAAGAACGGGAGTTTAACCCTTTAATTACCAAGTCCCTAAGTTCAAGTCCCTAAGTTCAATCCCTAAATTCAATCCCTAAGTTCAAGTCCCTAAATTCAAGTCCCTAACCGGGGATTTAGCTCAGTTGATAGAATGTCCGCTTTGTCCTCCGGAAGGCCGGAGTTCAAATTTGGCTGCGTCATACCACAAGATATTAATATTTCTCAGTTGTTGCTTCCTGCTTGGCATTCAGCATCAAAGGACAGAACAATGCATTGACTGGTGGTACACAGTGGGAAAAGCTGCCCAGAGCACAAAAAAAAAAAACAAATTTCATGTATGTAATGTACTTTGACAATAAAGAGTTATCATCATTAACTGAACACTCCCAAGTGTGCTTTGAGCATAATATTCAGTATGGATAAAGTGCAATATAAATCTACTACTACTACTAAGTTCAAGTCCCTAAGTTGTTATGCATCTATAAACCATCAACTACAACTACAACGCCCACATGGGATGAGTGAATAAAGCAGGCAGTGGAGGCAGATAATTTTCTTTGTTACCAGAGACCGAACTCTGATGAATGCCCAGGTAGCATTCTTGCAATCATCACTTGGAAGACAAGATGCCACCCATACTTAACTTAAGAAGAGCTGTAGCCAGATGCTGTTTACCCTTTCCCGCCCACCCAAAGTTAGTTGCTCATTGACCGCAGCCACGCCTCAAGTGTTAATGTAGCACAGAAGTAGATGCTATTCTGTGTGTCGAAAGTCATTAAGCTTCAGAGCAGAGGTGCTCACTGGGTCGTTTATGACAAGGAGTGAGGGAGATATGCCAAGTAAACAAAACATTCGCGTCACTACAGCCAGTGCCCCACATGCAAAGTGTTTCTCTGCGGCATTGAGAATAAAAACTGTTTCCTTGTACATCTTGAGGCCAAATGATAACTGTTAATTGACAAATTAAATTATTTTAATTCTGATGTTTTCTTTTTTAGTGCCTCTAAACAGTGTATTTATCTATATAATGTTTTTAAAAAATGGTTCCAATATCACACATTTGTACTCAGAAGTCCCAGGGTCCGGTTTCTTTCATAACAATGACTTAATCCATAGCAATAAAATTTTTTTTTTGAATTGTGAATTTGTGACAGTTGAGAAAAATGACCATTTTCTGCTGTACATATTTCTAGTGATGGTCAGTAAAGAGGTAAATGATGATCCAACTTTTTATTATAGTGGTTGATTCGAGCCACTTCAACATACACAAGACATTTTCTCCAACATTTAGATTTGAATGTCATTTAAATTTATTGTATAGATCTTCTATATAAATTTAAAATTTAAATTTTGCATTAAAAATTTGAAGCATACCGAGGTATTTGTAAAAATACATTTCACATTATTAATAAACATGTCCAATAATCTCATACGCTAATATTATTTGGGGAAATACATTTTATTTATTTATTTTTGTGGCAACAGTTCACTTCTTTCACACCATGTCTCCAGCCACGCTGTGATAACAGTGCTGCCAACAAGCCAATGTTTACTTCCCATGATGAGCACTTCTCCATCCAGAGACCCTGCGGCTTTGCAGCTGCTCTCCATTATCGACTAGAAAACCTCGACATGGTGTTCACTGTGTTTACTGTACGCTCGCCAAGCTGGTCACCCATCTCATCCATAGAGGAGAGTCTGATAGATTTCCAACACACTGCTGTGGAAGAAGATAACTTTAGACGTGAAAAGTGGAAAAGCTGTGAAAATGACTGAGATCTCTTAAAACTGATCAAGCTTCTTCTGACTTTTCTTCATTAATGCAAAAGTGTGTTTGACCTCCATAAATGTTTATTGTATATGTTCAAAAAACAAACAAAAACGTCATATTGATGAATAGTTCAACAGGTAAAATATATCAAACAGATCCAAAGGTCAGAGAACCATGACAGCCATGATGATAACTTTGCTCATTCATTTTCTGAACCCCTTAATCCTAATCGGAGTTGCGGGGAGGCTGACACCTATCTGAGCCAACGTGGGGTGAGGGCAGAGGACACTCTGGACAGCTCCCCAGGCCACCGCAGGGCGGAAACATGCTGTTGGCTCTGTAGCTACTCTTGATGAAAGTCAGCAATGGTTCTTTTACATGAACCTCTCACTATAGACAGTGAGAGACATGGCCGGCCTTTGATAACCCAGTTAGCTGCACTGGGAGACAGCAGTGACAACCTGTGGAGAGTGAGACTTGAACCCCCGACCATAGCATCAGTGTTCCAGCACCGTACCACCAGGCCAGCACTGCCCTATTATTATTACTATTGTTATTCTTATTATTAATCTTATTATTCTTATTATCCTTATTATTCTTATTATTATTCTTATTATTCTTATTCTTCTTCTTATTATTATTATTATTCTTATTATTATTATCATTATTATCTGAGAAGGCCTGGCAAGCTGTCCATGGTGCATTCTTCCCTTGTGCAAAGTTGGCTGAGATGGGTACCGACCTCTCCATGACCATAATTAGGATTAAGTGTTTCAAAAAATGCATGGACTCGAATGTTTTCACACTATACTATCCAGCATGCTTCACAGTTCTTATAACCGCTGGCTGTCACATGACTTCTGCACACCTATCATCACTCATACTGTTCACACACAACTTTACTTAAAGACACAGGTAAATTAAATTACAATTGTGAACTTCAGTATTGTTCAGAATACTGTTTGGGTTTTGTGAGTAAATACCAAGCCATTATATCCCAGAGTTTTCCCTGCTGTGTATGATCGTTTAATAGATTGTTTAGTTAGTTTTACATTAGTTGATTATTTAATATTTTGACTGTACTTCTTATAACATTAGCACACATAGTGTTTTTCTTCCCTGTTTATAGTAAGATAGTCCTCCATTACAGGAAAGATCATTTGGTTATCAATGATTTCAGGTGTTCCCTAAAACAGTGATCCTCAACCTTTTTATCACCGTGGACCCATCAACGCTTGACGATTTTATTGTGTTTTATTGTGTGTGTGTGTGTGTGTGGGGGGTTAAGTTTTTATATTGTAAAAATAATAATAATAATAAGAAGAAGAAGAAGAAGAAGAAGAAGAAGAAGAAGAAGAAGAAGAAGAAGAAGAAGAAGAAGCACTCCATAAATGTTATTTTTTAACAACTGGAATAAAGTTGGTTGAAAGTAGAGCTTGAACTTTTCTTTCAAAAAAAAAAACAAAAAAAAACAAAACAAAACAAAAAAAAACAGGTGATGGTGCACCAGTTGGGAGAATGAAGGCTCAGGCTCAGTCTCACCCAAAATCCTCTGTATTGCTTGAAACATGTCCAACATGCCTCTGTTCACACACTGTCCCCTTGTGGGTTACATTTTAAAGCTCAAATGACCGACATGTAACTGAGAGAATCCGGTAATTTTTTCAAAATAAAAGATTGTTTTTAAAAATGAAGATCGCTCAGACTCAGATAATAAATAAAAACGGAAATAATTAATTATTTCTTTTGCGGCCTGGTACCAATTGAGCCATAGACCGGTACCAGTCCATGGCCTGGTGGTTGGAGAGCCCTGCCCTAAAATATCTTATATGAATATCACATATGGAAAAACAGTATGTACAGTGGGGCCAATAAGTATTGGGCAATGTAAAAATGTGCAAGTTCACCCATTTAAAAAGATAAGAGAGGTTTGTAATTTTCATCATAGGTACACATCAAGCTCGAGAGACAGAATGTAAAAAAAAATCCGGGAAATCACATTGTATGATTTTAAACAATTTATTTGTGAAAATGGGAGGTCAATAAGTATTGGGCAGTTAGAAAACAAACATTATTTCGGCCGCCACTCGTTAACAGTATGAATGACACCTGTTTGAACTGATGAGATGCATAAGAGACACCTTCAAACCTGCACACACCTTCAAACTGTCAGACTGCAGTCTTTGCCATGACCAAGACCAGAGGGCTTCCCAAAGACACCAGAGATAAAATTGTACAACTGCACAAAGCTGGGATGAATCAAACTGCAATTGGTAAACAACTTTGTGAGAAAAGATCAACAGTTGGAAACATTATTAGAAAATGGAAGAAGTATAACATCACTGACAACCTCCCTAGGAGTGGCGCTCCATGCAAGATCTCACCTCGTGGGGTTCAAAGGATCCTGAGAACAGTGAGTAATCAGCCCAGAACTACACGGCAGGAACTGGTCAATGATTTGAAGACGGCAGGAACCACCGTCACAAAGATGACAATAACTGACACACTACGTCGTCATGAGATGAAATCCTGCATTGCCTGAAAGGTTCCCCTACTAAACAAAAAACATGTAAAGGCCCGTCTGAAATATGCTAAACACCATCTGGAAGATCCAGAGGAGGATTGGGAGAATGTGACGTGGTCAGATGAGACCAGAATTGAACTTTTTGGTTTAAACAGCACTCACCGTGTTTGTAGGAAGAAGAATGTTGAGTTGC
Source organism: Plotosus lineatus (assembly GCA_024760905.1). NCBI lineage: Eukaryota > Metazoa > Chordata > Actinopteri > Siluriformes > Plotosidae > Plotosus > Plotosus lineatus. The sequence goes on from CM045731.1 coordinate 30,427,077, forward strand.
ATCCCAAGAACACCATACCGACTGTGAAGCATGGGGGTGGACACATCATGCTTTGGGGATGCTTTTCCGCAAAAGGGACAGGAAGACTGCACTGTATCAATGGCAACATGATTGGGGCCGTGTATTGTGACATTTTGGGTAAAAACCTCCTTCCCTCGGTCAGAGCATTAAAGATGAAACATGGCTGGTCTTCCAGCATGATAACGATCCAAAGCACACAGCCAAGAAAACCAAGGAGTGGCTCCGTAAAAAGCATATCAAGGTTCTGGAGTGGCCGAGCCAGTCTCCAGACTTCAACCCAATCGAAAAAACCTGTGGAGGGAGTTAAAACTTCGAGTTGCCAAGTGATAGCCCTCAAACATCACAGCTCTAGAGAAGATCTGTGCAGAGGAGTGGGACAAAATACCAACTAAAGTGTGTGTATTAAAAGTAACTTTTTCTGGCTGCCCAATACTTATTGGCCTCCCATTTTCACAAATAAATTGTTTTAAAATCATGCAATGTGATTTCCTGTATTTTTTTTTTTTTTTCACGTTCTGTCTCTCAAGCTTGATGTGTACCTATGATGAAAATTACAAACCTCTCTTATCTTTTTAAATGAGTGAACTTGCACATTTTTACATTGCCCAATACTTATTGGCCGCACTGTAAACAAACAAAAGACTCTGGCAATTTTTGTACGATTTAACTTATTTTCAATTAAAATTCAATGAATATTTACTTTAAAAGAACAAAGAGTATAAATATCTGACCATCCTCTTTCTTAAAAATGAAAAGACAAATAAAACCAATACCTGTGACCTTTTTCACATCAGAAACATGTCTACAGTATTTTTATAAAACTGAAACTGAATCTCAGTTCCAGAGAGATGCAGATCTCCATTTTTCATTTTAATCTTGAGTGGGCAGAGTTCCCCTAATCTGTCTTCCTAATCTGATTTCAAGCTTTAACAGTGTTTATACAGCCATTATGAGACTCGAGCAATGAGGTAAAATAAATAAATAAATAAATAATAATAAAAAAATAGAAACGTGAGGGGATGAAAGGGCATAATCTCATCAACATTTCCACTTTTTCCCCCACACAACTGTATTCCTAAAAATACAATTATTTTGGACACTGAACATGTTCGGTGCATTAGCGTCTAATGCAGTGGTTCTTAACCTGGGTTCGATCGAACCATAGGGGTTCGGTGAGTCAGTCTCAGGGGTTTGGCGAAGGTCAAGACACTCACCCTACTCATATTCATGACGACACGCCCTGCTTGGCCATCATTGGCTGCAGGTGATCACGCTACATTGTTTGGCAAATCTGTGCTGCAGGAAATTTGGTGCACTCAGTAGTCGACTTGGTACATCGTGTGATTTTTCTAAATGTTTTAATCCATACTATGTTGAGCAAAAAAGAAAGTGGTCGGACGAATATGTACAACATGGATTCACATATACAACAGAACGTGATGCTAGTCAGCGTCCTATCTGCATGATTTGCGAAGTAGGATCAACTCCCGCTGACTGGTGCCCCAGTAAAAACATATACCTATGTCTTGAATTTGAAAAAAAATCATATTTTATTTTTCAATAAAGGAGGGTTCGGTGAATAAGCATATGAAACTGGTGGGGTTCAATACGAGCCAACAAGGTTAAGAACCACTGGTCTAATGTAAACATGAAGTTGTACTACAGTTATCTGGTTATACAAAGTGTGTTCATCAATCCGAAATATTAATCCACACGTAACTGTCGCCAAAATGAAAACTTTCTTACTAATACACTTATATTCATGCGACATATTAGATTTTACTAAAAGCTGTGGCGATATCACATTGTCCAGAATTTTATGAGGATTTTCTTGTAGAAATAAAGACACCCATCAGTCAGGAAACTCAGTGCTGTTCGCTTTTAACTAATACAGTAGCAGGGTTCCTGAGCAGAGCATTAGAGTCACGGAATAATGCTTGGATAGTTGTGTCTTGTCCTGTCTGGTAGGAACATATGCTGCGCTGAATTGATGCTAATTGGCTGTATGAATCACTGACTTGCATGCTGAGTGACAGCAAAAAAAAAAAAAAAAAAAAAAAGAAATAAAAAACTTTAAAAATGCATTAATTCATTTTCTAAGCCAATTAATTCTAATTCAGGTCATAGGGAGGTTAGCGCTCATCCTTGCTGACTCTGGATAAATGCAGGATACACCCTGGACACATTGCTAAACCATCACAGGGCCAACACACACACACACACACACACACACACACACACACACACACACACACACACACACACACACACACAGTGTGCTAACGATTAAATTAGCAGCATCCAGATGAAGTACTGCAATTTGAATGGAAGAAAATACAGTATATAAAGGGACCCACTGCTTACAGTCTGTGTGTGTGTGTGTGTGTGTGTGTGTGTGTGTGTGTGTATGTGTGTGTGTGTGTGTGTGTGTGTGTGTGTGTGTGTGTGTGTGTGTGTGTGTGTGTGTGTGTGATATCTCAGGTATGCTGGTATTATAAGAAAGATATGATTCCATTGCAATTCAGTCAAAGAAAATCCCATATGCTCAGTATTATGTACTTTAGAAACTTAATATGAGTATTGTATGAGTGATGGTATTTTTCTCTGCATGCAAAATTTGATTATGGATTTTTTTTGATCATTTGATTTGTGTGTAATCTTGTCTGGACTGGACATGCTGTATCATGGGTTGTTTAGTTTTGTATGAAAATTGGTCAAGACCTGAAAAATACTTAAATTTTTCATACCTTTTACATATAAACAAACTGATGATGATGATGCCAGCTGTGATGATGAAGATTTTGATTTTGATGTTGATGAAGAAGAGGCATCTGTTAATAAAAGTGTGATGACTGGTGATTGTGAAGAAGATGTGATTTTATCTGCTGGGCAGGATATAGATGAAGATGATGATGCTGACAGCAGAGTTGAAGAAGCTTACTTGTATAAAGAGATCAGAGAGTTTTGTTATATAGTTATCTAATATATAGTTTTCTTGATTTCAGTGTGATTGTTTGAACCTGACAGTGTTTTTTTTTTTTTTTTTTCAATCAGTATCAATTGAAAGCATTTGGACCTTTATATAATGGTCAAAAAGATGCATACTGATCTTATTGGAATAAGCAGAAATTAAATAAGAAAAGTCTTTTTTTGTTAATTTTTGGGGGTGCCTGATGGGTTGAAAAAGTTAAATTGGGTTAATTTTTGGTAACACGGTGACTGATGGGTTTAAAAAGGGTGTGTCAGATTAAAATGAGGATGATTTATTTTATCATCTCTTCCACTCTTCCTAGACATGTTTTCTAAAAGTTGATATGGCTGATGTGCATAAAAATGTTTGGTTTCTAAGGACTTATGATGTTGGAAGAAGTGCAATCTTTGTGCCCATTTTTCGCTAAAACATCTTTTGAAATTTTTAGTTGAATGCTGACACAAGAAATGGCATAGCTCGCTCAGTTTTCAAGGTATTGACAAACGTTTTACTGCATTTTGCAGCTTTGGGTCTCCTCTATCTGACTGTGTAAAAAAAAATCTCATTTTTCATTTTTGAACCCAAGAGCCTACTTTCGGTGGAGTGGCTCACATCTCACACACACACACACACACACACACACACACACACACACACACACACACATATATATATATATATATATATAGGAATCCCTCACTTCCACGGTTAACAGGGGCCAAGACCCTCCCGAGGCGAATTGCTGATTTCCAGAAAGTAGGATCTGCCCTCCTGACTGACGTGTACATACATGTATGTGTATATAATATCAATAAATACATATTCAATACTATAAATCAGGGGTCGGGAACCTATTGCTTGGGAGCCAGATTTGGCTTTTTTTGATAAATGCATCTGGCTCTCAAATAAATAAGGTGGCCTTTCTTAACATAAGAACTAATACATAATTCCGCTGTCCTTTAAGTAAAAATACAGAAAAAAGTAATCAAATAAAAGAAAAACATAAATAAATCTCATGCATTTTGATCTATACATAAACATATATATATATAAATGCAGCCATGGGGGGGGGGGGGGGGATTAACAAACCAGTGTCTTTCCCTCACGCTGGTCCCAAGCCCGGATAAATGCAGGGGGTTGTGTCAGGAAGGGCATCCGGTGCAAAACAAATGCCAAATAAAATATGCGAATCAAAAGAAAGGATTTCATACTGGATCGATCGAGGCCCAGGTTAACAACGACCGCCATCAGTGCTGTTAACCAACAATGTGCTGGTGGAAATTGGAGAGGCAGGAGGCGTGTCCGTAGGCAGAGAGAGAAGAGGAAAGGCATGAGTCTAGGACGGAAAGTAGGGACTTTGAATGTTGGAACTATGACAAGAAAAGGTAGAGAGCTGGCTGACACGATGCAGAGGAGGAAGCTGGACATACTGTGTGTTCAGGAGACTAGGTGGAAAGGCAGCAAGGCTAGAAGCTTAGGAGCAGGGTTTAAGCTGTTTTTTCATGGTGTGGATGGGAAGAGAAATGGAGTAGGAATCATCTTGAAGGAGGGGTTAGTCAGAAATGTTCTAAAAGTGAAAAGAGTGTCAGACAGAGTGATAAGTCTCAAGTTAGAAATTGAAGGTGTGATGTTCAATGTTCTTAGTGCTTATGCCCCACAGGCAGGATGTGAACTAGAAGAGAAGGAGAGATTCTGGAGTGAGTTAGATGAAGTGATGCAGAATACCCAGAAGATGAAAGAGTGGTCATTGGGGCAGACTTCAATGGACATGTTGGTGCAGGAAACAGAGGGGACGAGGAAGTGATGGGCAGGTTTGGTATCCAGGACAGGAACGCAGAAGGACAGATGTTGGTTGCTTTTGCAAAAAGGATGGAAATGGCTGTGGTGAATACTTTCTTCCAGAAGAGACAGGAGCATAGGGTAACATAAAAGCGGAGATAGAAGCACACAAGTAGACTACATCTTGTGCAGGCGATTTAATTTGAAGGACGTCAGTGACTGCAAAGTAGTAGTGGGTGAGAGTGTTGCCAAACAGCATATGATGGTGGTGTGCAGGATCACACTGATGGTAAGGAAGGTGAAGAAGGCAAAGGCAGAGCAAAAGACAAAGTGGTGGAAGCTGACAAAGGAAGAGTGTCGGGTTGTCTTCAAGGAGGAGTTGAAACAGGCTTTGGGTGGTCACGAAGTGCTTCCAGATGACTGGACAACGACAGCTAATGTGATCAGGGAGACACGCAGGAGTACAGGGAGACACAGCGTAAGGCAAAGGTAGCGGTGTCAAAGGCCAAACAGAGGGCATATGATGACTTGTATGATAGGTTGGACATTAAGGAGGGAGAAAATGATTTATACAGGTTGGCACAGCAGAGAAATAGAGATGGGAAGGACGTGCAGCAAGTTAGAGTGATTAAGGACAGAGAGGGAAATGTATTGACTGATGACAGAAGTGTGCTGGGAAGATGGAAAGAGTACTTTGAAGGGCTGATGAATGAGAAAAATGAGAGAGAAAAAAAGAGTAGAAGTGAATTTCGGGGACCAGGAAGTAGCAAAGATTAGTAAGGGTGAAAGAGGAGGGCATTGAAGAGGATGAAGAATGGAAAGGCAGTCAGTCCTGATGACATACTGGTGGAGATATGGAAGTGTCTAGGAGAAGTAGCAGAAGATTTCCTGACAAGAACATTCAACAAGGTCTTAAAGAGTGAGAGGATGCCAGAGGAATGGAGGAGAAATGTGCTGGGGCCCATTTTTAAGAACAAGGGATATGTGCAGAGTTGTGGCTACTACAGAGGGCTAAAGTTGATGAGCCATACGCTGAAGAATAGTGGAAGCTAGACTAAGGGCAGAGGTCAGCATTTGTGAACAACAGTTTGGTTTCATGCCAAGGAAGAGCACCACAGATGCAGTGTTTGCCTTGAGGATGTTAATAGAGAAGTACAGAGAAGGCCAGACGGAGCTGCATTGTGCCTTTGTGGATCTGGAGAAAGCATATGACATGGTGCTGAGAGAGGAACTGTGGTATTGCATGAGGAAGTCTGGAGCGGCAGAGAAGTATGTTAGAGTGGTGCAGGGCATGTATAAGAGATATAAGACAGGAGAGGTGTGCTGTTGGTGTGACAGAAGAGTTCAAGGTGGAGGTGGGACTGCATCAAGGGTCAGCTCTGAGCCTCCTCTTGTTTGCTATGGTGATGAACAGGCTGACTGACGAGGTTAGACACGATTCCCCATGGATTGTGATGTTTGCAGATGACATTGTGATCTGTAGTGAGAGCAGAATCTAGAGTGGTGGAGGTATGCCCTGGAAAGGACGGGAATGAAGGTTAGCCTCAGTAAGACAGAATACATGTGTATGAATGACAAGGACCCAAGAGGAACGGTGAGGTTACAGGGGGCAGAGATAAAGAAGGTGGAGGATTTTAAGTACTGAGGCTCAACAGTCCAGGGCAATGGAGAGTATGGAAAAGAGGTAAAGAAGTGTGTGCAGGCAGGTTGGAATGGTTGGAGAAAAGTGTCCGGTGTGATGTGTGAAAGGAGGGTATTGGCAAGAATGAAAGGAAAAGTGTCCAAGACGGTGTTGAGGCCAGCAATGTTGTATGGTTTAGAAACAGTGTCACTGGGGAAAAGACAGGAGGCAGAGCTGGAGGTAGCAGAGATGAAAATGTTGAGGTTCTCTTTGGTAGTAACGAGGATGGATATGATCAAAAATGAGCACATCAGAGGGACAGTACATGTAAGATGTTTTGGAGACAAAGTCAGAGAGGCTAGATTGAGATGGTTTGGACATGTACAGAGGAGGGATAGTGAGTATATTGGTAGTAGGATGCTGAGGTTGGAACTACCAGGCAGAAGACCTAGAGGAAGACTAAAGAGACGATTCATGGATGTGGTGAAGGAGGACATGAAGGTTATTGGTGTAAGAGGAGAAGATGCAAAGGATAGGGTGAGATGGAGGCAGTCGCTGTGGTGACTCCTGAAGGGAAAAGCCGAAAAAAAAAAAAAATATATATATACACTAGTCCTTCTCAAAAAATTAGCATATTGTGATAAAGTTCATTATTTTCTGTAATGCACTGTTAAAAAATAAACTTTCATATATTTTAGATTCATTGCACACCAACTGAAATATTTCAGGTCTTTTATTGTTTTAATACTGATGATTTTGGCATACAGCTCATGAAAACCCAAAATTCCTATCTCAAAAAATTAGCATATAATGAATAGGTACGCGAAACGAGCTATTAACCTAATCATCTGAATCAACCAATTAACTCTAAACACCTGCAAAAGATTCCTGAGGCTTTTAAAAACTCCCAGCCTGGTTCATTACTCAAAACCGCAATCATGGGTAAGACTGCCGACCTGACTGCTGTCCAGAAGGCCATCATTGACACCCTCAAGCAAGAGGGTAAGACACAGAAAGAAATCTCTGAGTGAATAGGCTGCTTCCAGAGTGCTCTATCAAGGCACCTCAGTGGGACGTCTGTGGGAAGGAAAAAGTGAAAAAAGGGCCGATTCCAGACCTTGGGGGACCTGTGGAAGCAATCCAGAGCCACCGTGCAAAGGTCTGTGCAGGAAATGGGCTACAGATGCCACATTCCCCAGGTCAAGCCACTTTTGAACCAGAAACAGCAGCAGAAGCACCTGACCTGGGCTACAGAGAAGCAGCACTGGACTCTTGCTCAGTGGTCCAAAGTACTTTTTTCGGATGAAAGCAAATTTTGCACGTCATTCGGAAATCAAGGTGCCAGAGTCTGGAGGAAGACTGGGGAGAAGGAAATGCCAAAATGCCTGAAGTCCAGTGTCAAGTACCCACAGTCAGTGATGGTCTGGGGTACCATGCCAGCTGCTGGTGTTGGTCCACTGTGTTTTATCAAGGGCAGGGTCAATGCAGCTAGCTATCAAAAGATTTTGGAGCATTTCATGCTTCCATCTGCT
>CM045731.1:30440000-30445000 GCA_024760905.1 Plotosus lineatus
CGGTCTGATGAGCCCAACGGATTTTACCTTACATAACTGGAGGAAAGTGTGTTCTACCCGCTTTCATATGGCTGAGGTCACGGATGCCCATGATTGGTTGGTGTCGCTGTGCTTGGTAGACCATATGTCGTTGCTCGCTTTTCCAAAGATCATGGCAAATTTTGCTATCTCAGACATCCATCATGGACGGTTGTGGCATCATTGGAATTTGAACTGCGAGATGATAGGCCAAGAGTACTGTGCATTTCTACCAATCAAAATCAATTCAAAAATGATTCTTCAAGTTTCATTTCAGAAACTTTAATCTCTCTCTCTCTCTCTCTCTCTCTCTCTCTCTCTCTCTCTCTCTCTCTCTCTCTCTCTCTCGATCAGTTCATATTTTAAAGTTAAAATAGTAAACAAGATGCAAACTCAGATCATTTTCTCCACGAAGTTCTTTACAAATGTTCACTTGTGGCCGATTTTAAAGTGTTTCCTCCTTCGAGCATGAATACATTCTACAAATCCCATAATGACTTTGTTAAGGTAATTTCAGTCCCATAATCATCGCTCTCCATTAGCACTAAAACATTACACCACTGTGCAATCTTGGATTATTTAACACACATCTTTCACATCGCAGATTTAAAGGCAAGAGTTGTAAAGAATCCTTTGAACCGAGCATTGTTAAATATTATAAATATTAATAAGTACACTACACGAGGAGTTCTGATTTGTGATGAGAAAACCTTGCTTGAAATGTGCATAGCAGTTTTTTTACTTTTCATGTTGTTATTTTTTTATGTTCATTTCCCACCATGCCATCCTCTGTGTCATCGTTAAGAGATTTAAAGTACGACTCGGGTGAAATTTGCTACACAAAGCTACCGTTAAATCCTACAATTGAATTACTGAAAAAAAAGGAGAATTTATGTTTAAAACTGTGAAAACGAAGCCCCGTGGAGGGTTAAAAAAGATCTTTGCTCACAGCCCATGGTGGCAATTTGCTGACTGCAACTCCTAACCACACGTCAATTATTCAGCAAGAAGACAGAGCGACGCTTCTAATAGCAGCAGCTGAATAATGCATGAATGATCCGAGCCCGGCTTTCATTTTTTTCAGCCTTTTACTTTTTTTTAGCCAAATAAGAAATGAACATCAGCTAAAACGAAACAGTATAAACTAGCATTGATCCTCAGCTCTATAGAGCTCACCCACATTTACATTATCGACAGATGAGTGATCAATCTGTATGTTTTGACTCTGATAAAAGCAACAGGGTAATAAGATAAACTGGATAAAATAGAGAGAAACATCAATTTTTTTATTTTTATTTATTTTTTTTTTTTACCAAAACAGAGGTTTGAATACTCTTTACATATCAAGCATTAAAACAATATGTGTACATTCATATATTTAACAAACTTCATCATATAAATGATTCTAAATTAGAATATTAAATGTTTCACTTTTTAAAAAGTATTAAACTCATCTTTTTAATTTTTAAGATTTTATTATTATTGTTTTTTAATTATTTTATTTATTTATTTATGTATTTATTTATTTCTAACTTTATCATAACAGAGTAAAGCAGTGGTGGTCCTTTGTTAAGGTGCTGGATTACTGATCCCAAGGTGTGTGTGTGTGGGGGGGGGGGTTCAAGCCCCACTGATGAACAGTTGTCACTGCTGTCCCCCTCAGTGCAGCTAACTGGGTTAACTGTCTGTGGTGAGAGGTTGTAAAACACACACACACACACACACACACACACACACACACACACACACACACACACACACACACACAGTGAGAATTACAAACGAGCTCAAGTGATATCACAAAGGAATATGGCCAAACCTGTCTACCATCTGTATGATATTGAAGCAGAATGAGGCCATAAAATGTATACTTTTATCATTTTTAAAGGGTTTAGGGGTAATATTGAGAGCCTTGGAACGAATCACGTGATTTACATGTAAAATGCAGTTCAATTTACGAAAAATTCAGGTTACGAAACCACTTCTGGAACGAATTAATTGAGGTACCACTGTGTGTGTGTGTGTGTGTGTGTGTGTGTGTGTGTGTATGTACAGCATATATATATATATATATATATATATATATATATATATATATATATATATATATATATATATATATATATATATATATATGTATATATACTTTCGAGAGCAAGCTCGTAAGTCAAAATGTTCGTTAGATAAAACAAAAATTCCAATTGGAAATAATAGAAAACCAATTAATCTGTTCCAACCCCGTTCCAAACTCGTATCACCTGGCACAAACATGTATATTTGACCTAATATGTGAGGCGCTCCACCGAATGTTTGGCGCAAGTAACGTATGGTGCTTTTGAGACAAAGCACGGCTTATTCAGACTTCTGATCTTTCAAGTGAGCAAGTGCACGTTGAATACTTGTTTAGTACTCAACCTTCACCTCTTCACCCTGGGGAACATACTTATTCCATACTGTACTAAAATTAAGTGTAATTGTGTATCCTCTACAGTAGTTGGCAGTGGCACTCTCATTGTGTTCCCTATCATGTAGGAAACACAGTGAGAGCATCACTGCCACCTACTATAGAGGATGCACAATTGCACTAGAGTCTGTAAATCAAAGTTTTGCTCGTTGGATGGGGCACATATTTGGTCAGATGGAAAGTCGTATCATGGAAAATATGTTATAAAAGACACTTGTCAGTCAAAGTACCACTTAATGTTCATTCATTCATTTTCTGAACAGCTTAATTCTAATTAGGGTAGCAGGGAGGCTGGTGCCCATCTCAACCAACACCGAGGTACGCCCTGGACAGCTAGCAAGGCAATCGCACAATTTTTCACTCTCACCCGCACCTGGGAGAGATTTGAAATAACCAATTAGCCTAATGTGCTTGTTTTTGGACTGTGGAAGGAAACTGGAGTACCCAACGGAAAACCTTGAAAGCACGGGGAGAACATGCAAACTCCACACATAATCAAACCCAGGACCATCTCGTTGTGAAATGGACATGCTAACTACTGTGCTAGCATGCTGCCCCCATATATATATATATATATACATATATATATATATATATATATATATATATATATATATATATATATATATATATATATCCCCCTTCCTCACTCAATTTCAGTTTTTTTTTTAAATTAATTAATCATGTGTAATAAAACCAGAAATTAGTTAATTAATAATTCAAATTGGTCATGAGTCATGTAAAAAAAAAAAAAAAAAAAAAAAAATCACACAATTCAATATTTTTATATAATTCCAACACACTCTCTGTCTAGCTGTGCCTTTCGGCATGTGGGAGTTTATTTACATTTGTCTTGCACAAATTTCACATAAAGCCTGCAAAGAGTCTGATAAAACTCTCTCATCTGAGCCCAGTCACATTGGTGTAATTGGATTTGGGGCTGCAAGTGCTTTAAGGTGACAATGCAGTGTGTGATGGCAGCATTGCTTCTTCCACTGCAAATGGAGACGAGAGGAGTTTACTTACAGCACAAACACATATTCTCTAAGATTACATAATAATGTAACAGTTATTCAATCCGTCTCTGTAATTCTGTAAAGCTGAAGACAATATAACCTTTAACATGGCAGTAAAAACACACCAATCGCCCTCATTACATTAAAAAATATATATAATAAAATAAAAAATACTGTGTTAAAAAAAATAAATAAATAAATACATTGACATCATAATATTGGTCTTACCCAAAACATGACTGATCACACAAGAGGCTAAAGCGAATTCAGCTAGTAAAAGCATATTATGATTTATTTCAAGTTCACTACAGCACGTCACTTATTTTCATAAAACTTAACATTATTGTTTAGCATAGTCCCGCCCACTATGACCTAAAATAAAATAAGGCTTAACCCTTTAACGCTCCAATTTTTTTTTGCAGTTAAAAAGCAAAGTATGGCTATATTTTCCTAATAAAAAAGCTGAAGGAAACACCCCAAACTCACAAAATTATAATAACACTCATATTAGTAATAACATAATAATAACACAACAATAATAAATTATAATAGCACTCTCACAAATCCATCAATAACACAGTCCTGCACACTCAAGGTCGTCTCACGGCTGACTGAGGCACGCGTCTAGTAGTTAGCATTTTTGAAAGAGGACCATACAGTCCTGATGGCATTAAAGGGTTAACATAAAGGGTGGAGATGGAGGAAAAGAATGTTATGAGGTCCAGAGGAACAATAAAGGAAGAAGATGACAATGAACAATAGAGGTGACAGAGATGTCTGGACTTCATCTGGAAATCTCTGATGAAAGAAAAAAAAACCCAAAAAAACTTCAGCTTCAATCTTGCAAACAGTAAGAAAGAAAAGTGGATAAAATATGAAAGGTCAAAGATGAGGGGAACGTGGTAAGAAAAAAGTTATTAATCGAGAGAAAGACTGAAGGAATGTATAAACAGCTGTCTGTAAAAGTATTTTAATTAAACACATTCATTCCTATCTTTCTGTCGTACCTTTCTTTTTTCTTTCTTTCCTCTTCGAACACCAGTTGTATGCGAAGGCACAAAGTGACTCATGTTAAACTATGAATGATACTAACCCACTGATTGTGCTCGTTTCTGCGGGGATTTAATGATCTACAATAACGTTAACATAATGAGACACTTACAGACTTTTCTCCCATAAAACACTCCTTTATTTCAGAGCCGAGTGCAGACAAGTGGAAAAGAAACCATCAAACCTCACGTGATATTCCAGTCGCCTTCAGGCCGTGATAGAACAGAAATAAAGCTGCACGGAATTGAACTGCTTGAAAATACAATATTTTTACAATTAGGAAAAAAAGAAAGAAAGAAAGAAAGAAAGAAAGAAAGAAAGAAAGAAAGAAATTAAAAAGCAAATGTTTTACAAGTAATGAGGCAAAAAAAAAGAAAGTGAACGAAAGGTTGGATGTCTGTCTGTCTTCCTTTCGGCTTTTTCCCTTTTACTCGGGAGTCGCCACAGCGAAT
>CM045731.1:30450000-30500000 GCA_024760905.1 Plotosus lineatus
AGAATGTCTCATAATATATTATATATTCTGCCAGACTGTCTAGTAACACCTCATAACACGATTATAACACCTAATATTGCCTCATAATAGCTCTTAATGCTTCACAAATCAGCTCCTAATAAATTCATATATCACTTTATAACATCATGACAGGTGAGACCGCTGCATAACATTTCTCAGCACAGAGCAAAACATGAGTTCAGAAAGCATGTCTGAAGCAAAGCAATTAAAAAAACACAACAACAACAACAACAACAACAACAACAACAATAATAATAATAATAATAATAATAATAATAATAATAATAGTAATAATAATAATAATAATAATAATAATGATAATAATAATAATAATAATAATAATAATAATAATAATAATAATAATAATAATAATAATAATAATGGTAGTAGTAGTAGTAGTAGTAGTAGTAGTAGTCGTAGTGGCCAGGTGGTTGGATGCTGGATTATTGATCCCAAGGTTGGAGGTTCTAGCCCCGCTATCATCGGGTTGTCACCGTTGTCCCCCCAGTGCAGTTAACTGGGTTATCAAAGGCCAGCCATGTCTCTCACTGTCTATGGTGAGAGGCATGTAAAAGAACCATTGCTGACTTTCATCAAGAGTAGCTGCATAGCCATCAGCGTGTTTCTGCCTTCTACCGATGGTCTTGCAAGATGCCCTTGCCAGCCTCCTCGCAAACCTAATTCGGATTAAGCAGTTCAGAAAATGAATGCATGAATGACTAATAGTTCACAATCTTTAAGATCCAAACAGTAACAAGTTCTTAAGTGGATTTTTTATAGCTTAAGTTAGAATCTGTCATTTGACTCTCAAGTGGCACATCTACAAAGTGCATGACTATCAACCTGCAGATCACAAGTTTGAATCCGGGTTGATGCCACAGCTATCCGTGACCAGGAGTCCAGCTAATTGGCCAAGCTCTCACAGGATGGCATGGCATATGCTCACTTCCCTGTCACTTACAGCAATCACCAGCCAATCACATTCATGAAGGGGCAGAAAATGCTTTCACTTCAAGTGTGTTAGACTACACCCAAAATGCATGCCCTCTTCTTTTTCTTTCAACATTTTCCCTTTATCTGGGGTCACCACAGCAAATCATCTTATTCACATGTTTGACATGGCATAGGCTTTTACGTTTGATGCCCTTCATGACACAACCCTTTAGCAAGGGACAGAAACATGCTGACGGCTTTGTGAAAGTCAACAATGGTTCTTTTACATGAACCTCTCACCATAGACAGTGAGAGACATGCTGGTCTTTGATAACCCAGTTAGCTGCACTAGGGGGTGGGGGGTGGGGGGCAGTGACAACCTTGTGGAGAGTGGGACTTAAACCCTCAACCTTAGGATCAGCGATTCAGTGCCCTTTACCACCAGGCCACCACTGCCCAACCCTAAAAACGCATGCTCACCAGTTTAAAAAAAGGTGGGTAGTTGCACTGAATGTCACAGAAAGGCCAAGGTGCAAGCTGACACCCCTCCCTGAGTAGTGGTAGCTGTGTGATATGGAAGGCAATTGGATGGAATTGAATACAAACAACTTACTTGAGAAAATTGGGGGTGAAATCTTGTTGACTGTGTTAGATACAAGATCTCATTCAGGGTGGGTTATAATTAAATGGTCTTCTACTCCAGACCAAGCATAAGACTTTATATTAGTTTAAGGTTTTTCCATGACAAAATAACCTTCAATTACATTACAATCAATTCATTAATCAACCAAATACAGGGATCCCTCGCTACTCCGCGCTTCGATTCATGCGGCTTCAGTGCATCTGTTTTTTTTTTTTTCATCATCATCAGTTCATTTTCTGTAACCGCTTCATCCTAATTAGGGTCGCGGGGAGGCTGGTGCCCATCCCAGCCAATTCAGGGCGAGGGAAGAGTACACCTTGGACAGCTCGCCAGGCCATCGCAGGGCGGAAACACGCTGACGGCTTTGCAGCTACTCTTTTTACGAAAGTCAGCAATGGTTCTTTTACATGCCTCCCACCATAGACAGTGAGAGACATGGCCCGCCTTTGATAACCCAGTTAGCTGCACTGGGAGGACAGTGACAACCTTGTGGAGAGTGGGACTCGAACCCCCAACCTTTGGATCAGCGATCCGGCGACTTATACCACTAGACCACCACTGTCTCCTTTTTTTTTTTTGATTCATCGAATTAAAAAATAAGGAAATTTAAAAAAAAATAAGGAAAATGCCACGGAAACAAGCCCACTTATGCAAAACAAACAAACAAACACACAAACAAACAAACATCTGTACATGTGTGTATTTTTATGTCCTTTACATATTATGCATTATTTTTAATGTTTAATTGTTATTATACGCATTTGTAGCATTGAATATGTATTTATTGATATTATATACACAGATAACTGGGTTATCAAAGGCCGGCCGTGTCTCTCACTGTCTATGGTGAGAGGTTCATGTAAAAGAACCATTGGATTTTCCATGGTCGAGTAGGGATCTTGGTCCAAATTAACCACGAAGGATCCCTGTAATTTATTTATCTATCAATTATTAAATTAATAGGTCACTCACTCACTGACTTTGTTCTATCAATCAATCCATCAATTAATACACCAATGACTCAATCTTTTGATCAATCAGGCATTCAGTTAACAGTGAGATGTTACATTTGAGTGACTCCAAGGATGGGAATGAGGAAAGTAAATCCAAAGTGATTTATACAGCTAATGTTTTGTCAAACATTAAACAAACAAATACAAAAAGTACACCCTGGACAGCTCACCAGGCCATTGCAGGGCAGAAACACTCTGAAGGCTTTGCAGCTCCTCCTTACGAAAGTCAGCGGTGGTTCTTTTACATGAACCTCTCACCATAGACAGTGAGAGACATGGCCAGCCTTTGATAACCCAGTTAGCTGCACTGGGGACAGTGACAACCTTGTGCAGAGTGGGACTCGAACCCTCAACCTTAGAGTCAGTGATCCAGCACCCTATATCACTAGGCCACCACCGCCTCGGATTTCTGCGCTTGTTGTTTGTGCATCTCATCCTTGGCTGATAACGTGTTGCGCTAAACGGGTTCATGGCGGCACCGAGCTGATCCGCCGAGTCCCTACTACAGCCATTCAGTAAGGCAACATGTTTCTGAGCATGTCTAGAGTCGTAACACTCGCCCACACTTTGAAAACAGGCATAGACTGATGTTGCCAAAATTAGCTGCTGGTTTTTAATTAGTAAAAGATTTTATCAATTAATTAATCCACCAGTAATTACTCAATCTCTTAATCAATTAAAAAATAAGAATCAATTAATAAAAACTCTTTCATTTCCTCAACTATTCAATCCAAATATGACAGTCGGTTACAGGCAGGGTTCACCCTGAACAGCTTGAAAATCATTCACTGAACCAACACAACCACACACACACACACACACACACACACACACACACACACACACACACACACACACACACACACACACACGCACACACATATAGGGGCAATTTTGAACAGAAGCTTAGCCTTATGTGTGTTTCTTTGGACTGTGGTAGGAAACCCACACAAGCACAAGAGGAACATGCAGACCCACACAAAAACGCTCTCACCAAGCCTGAGAATCAAACCCATAGCTTTCTTGCTGTGAGGTGGACATGTTAACCAGTACGCCAACATGTCACCCAATGAAAGCTGGGTACATTACAAAGAGACACATTCCTAGAAGATTAATGGATAAAATGAAAAGAAAGTTCGGATGAATGAAAGAAGAGTAAATGAAAGACACGGAACAAAGGAAATGGAGGAATAGCTCATGGCTTGTGAAATATAACTCGTGAAATGTAATACTGTGCAGTGTGCCTTGGGAAAAAAAAAAGTGATACTGTGGAATATGTTCAGGTTCACACACACACACACACACACACACACACACACTCACACAGACACCCCCCCCCCCCCCCACACACACACACACACACACAAAATTAATAAGTTGCACGTGAACGTGTGATAGCAGTGAAGTACGTGGCAGCTCTCCAGATTGGAGTTTCGCCACTTGCAACTTTAATTATTTCAGTATGGCGTCTCAGACAGATGGAGCCGCTGTCACGGAGAGACGACTAATTTCTCCAACGTGGTTACATTTTCCTCACACACGCTGTGTTTCACTACAATAACCCTCTCTGACAGATTTAATCCCAGTGCTGCAAGTCACTACCTCCTCAGTGAGTAAAAAGGGAAGAAGAAGAAGAAGAAGAAGAAGAAGAAGAAGAAGAAGAAGAAGAAGAAGAAGAAGAAGAAGAAAGGAACACAACATCAAAACATAAAACAATTTGGAAATGAGGAAGGAACAAGTTAGTTGAGAAATAAGGAAGAGTAGAAAATTGTGATGCAAAAAGAGGAGAGCGGATAATGGAATGTGTATAGATGGAAGAATAGACCCATCACCTGTGTATTGCTAATCAATTGTGTGTGGTAATATTACTGCTCATCCAGTAATAATCAGATCTGTGTTGTGTATGTTATATGTGAAGGCTAACTTATATCTGTCAAGTGCTATTAATATCCCTGTAGTGTGTATGTGTATATATATATATATATATATATATATATATATATATATATATATATATATATATATATATATATATATATATATATATATATATATACAAAAATAAAAGGACAGGACAAAGACTTTCTATTGAAACTCCATTTATCACTACAGATCTGTTTCGAGGGGTGGTGAAACCATCCTCTCTCTTCAGGTGAATATAGAAGAGAGAGGATGGTTTCACCACCCCTCGAAACAGATCTGTAGTGATAAATGGAGTTTCAATAGAAAGTCTTTGTCCTGTCCTTTTATTTTTGTTTATTTGCTCTACCAAAAAGTATTGAACACTCTCCTACGGAAGGATCTACTCAGAAAATCATATATATATATATATATATATATATATATATATATATATATATATATATATATATATATATATATATATATATATATATATATATATATATATATATATATATATATATATATATATATATTATCTGTGCAATGTTATTAATGCCAGTGTGATGTTTAAATATCTGTTTTGTGCTATTAGTCCTGCAGTGGCCTCATCCTGCAGTGGCACCAAGTGTGTTCTACCCTGAAGAAGATCAATATCAACAGGGCTGAAGGATCAGATAAGATGTCGGACCAGACCCTGAAATCATTCGCTGACCAGCTGGCAGGAGTTTTCCTGGACAGTTTCAATCTGTCCCTGCAGCTTGTGATGGTCCCTGTCTGCCTCAAGTCCTCCATCTATGCCTGTGCCCAAGAAAAAAAAAAAAAAAAAAAAAAAGAACAAACAAACAAACCAAAAAAATCAACCGCCACCTGCCACAATGACTATACACTATACACTATACACTGACCCTGGTAATCATGAAGTACTTCGAGAGGATCCACATCAAGGTTATTCCTGCGAGACAGGACAGCCTTCAGTTCATCTACAGGGTGAACCACTCTACAGAAGATCCTGTCTCGCTAGCACTATACAAAGCCATGAATCACCTGGAGCACCCAAATGCTTATGTCAGGATGCTATTTGTGGACTTCAGCTCAGCTTTCAACACTCCCACAGAAGCCTGTACTGAAGCTCCAGGCCCTTTTCAGCCTCTTTACACTTGACTGCTCTGCTCAGAGAGAAGATTCAGCTCCTGATAAAGCGGTGTTCAACTAATGATATGTTGACAGACCAGGAAAGGTCATATGAAATGTGGATGCCCATGAACTTAATGCACGCCACACGGTCCACCGCCTCTCCATGAATACAACGGGGAGCCTGCTCTGTCTTCCTGGTCCTCTTATAGTTCACTATGACCTCATTGGATTTGCTGGTGTTAAAAATGAGGTTATTAATTGAACATCACTTTATCAGGTGCTGAATCTCCTCTCTGTAGTGAGTCTCATCATTGTCTGATGTGGACCTACCACAGTGGTGTCGTTGACAAACTTCACATGAAAGTACAAACTTCACATTCCACTGGAGTGGAGAGAAGAGCAGGTGTGTGCAAACAGGCTGAACAGGGCTGGGCTGAGCATACAGCTCTGGGGTGTTCCAGTATTCAGGATCAGGGTGCATAATGTAGACTTCCCTATCCTTACCACCTGAAGTCGGTTGTGAAAAAGTCCTTGATCCAAGAAACACAAAGTCCCTGAGAGTCAAATGTTGTAGAGCTTCAGTAGTATTATTAAATCTTGTGTAGTACTCTCACTGCGCATGTAGTGCTACTACCACCTGTGTAGTGCTATTACCACTGGTGTGGTGCTATCAAAACTTTTGAAGTACTATTACTGCCTGTGTTATACTTCAACAGCTTGTACTTGTCAAGATTCTGAAGTGCTATTACCAGTTATGTAGTGCTATGTTTTAATAGTCATTCATTCATGTTTTCATTTTATAAAATTTTATAAACTTAATCCTAATTAGGGTCACGGGGAGGCTTGCACCAATCAGCCGAATCTGGGCTGACTGGCCATCACAAGGCAGAAACACGCCGACAGCTATGCAGCCTACACTTGACAAAAGTCATCACTGGTTTTCAACTCAGTAACCTGCACTGGTGGTACAGCAGTGACAACCGTTGATAGTGGGGCTTGAACACCTGACCTTGGGAGCAGTAATCCAGCATGCTACCACCAGGCCTCCACCACCGCTATATGTACTAATATGTGTATAAAAAAAGAAACTGCAGTGTTTAGACTTTAACATGAGCAGAATTCACAGAATGGTTGTGGATCTAAGAACTACAAGAGGAACCACAATTTAATGATGGATTCTGAAACAAATCAGAACACACACACACACACACACACACACACACACACACACACGCACACACTCGAGTGTGCCAAAATAGTTCTTTTTAAAGCTGTGTTCAGGTCTACATGAAGTGTTAATCCAGTGAGAATGGATGGAGAATCACAGGAACCCTGGAGAGTAAATTTTCTCTCACTGTCTCCCTTCAAAGATCTTTGGAATGAGTTATGTTTTGCTCTTCATGGTGACGAGAAAGTGTGTGATCTGTCTGCGCTACCACAACACCAAACACTAAGAACCCGGTGCTTTAATGAGTCACAGCAAGACGACATGATGATAATTGGTAGGTATAAAACTCTTCTTTCTTTTTTTGATGTTCCATGTCAACGTTCCTAATTAAGAGTTGGCAGGAAACAAAAGCTTTGCGAGTATAAACAGCAGTGTTTGATTGCAAAATTACAAACGGTATGTCAACTGATGATGTAGAGCTGCAAGACATCATAACTTATCTCTTTAAATGGCAGATGAATGAATGCAGCACGGTGGAAGTTTGGGATCTGAGATTATTTTAATAGCTACTAAATCACCATGTCGTTATTGATGCGTCTTCATTGTCCTCAGTTTCAATGTTTTCAGAACGGCTTTTAGAACAATGTGATGCTGGGTAATGAGACAAATTCTTTTATTTTCATGGAAATAACCACAATTTTCATTAAAATAAAAGAATTTGTCACATTACCCAGAATTACATTGTTTAAAAAGCTGTTCTTTCCTTTCCTTCTTTTATTTTTCTCTACAAAGTAATCAAGCATTTTCAAAGTGTCTTTAAGACACATAGACAGTCCTTTTTATTGTACACTAAAATAAAATAATTTAAAAAAAGACTAGATTTCCATCTAAAAGAGTTAAAAAGGTCTTATGAGTCTGACAATGTATGAGACAACATGTCTATGGAAATAATTCTTTAGAAAAAAAAATATAAATAGTTAAACATGAAAAAATTAAAATGACGAGTAAAGTTATGGCGGCACAATGGAGTAGCGGTTAGCATGTCCACCCCACAGCAAGAAGGTACTGGGTTCAAATTTGTGTCAAGTTTGTGTTGAAAGTAAACAGACAATAAGTACAAAAACTGCAGATCTGCTACTTAAATTCCAAAACATACATCTTTATATAAACCTATAAACAGCCATATTCATGTCCTCACATTATTTAAAAATTGACAACAACCCCAAATCTAAAAATATATAATGTCATTTTATTTAATGCTTAATGATGCACTTAGATGGGGAGTAATGGCCCGGTGGTAAGGCAACATCAACAGGTAGTCACTGTCCCCCCAGTGCAGCTAACTGGGTTACCAAAGGCTGGCCATGTCTCTCACTGTCTATGGTGTGAGGTTCATGTAAAAGAACCATTGCTGACTTTCAGCAAGAGCAGCCGGTTTCCTCCCACAGTCCAAAAACATTCACAGTAAGTTAATTGGCTGTACTAAAGCTCCCCTAGGTGTGAGGGTGAGTATGAATGGTTCTGTGAGTGTTGCCTCAGCAATGGCCTGGCGAGCTGTCCACCAGTTGGCTGAGATGGGTACCAGCCTTGCGAGCCTAATTAAAGTTAAGCAGTTGAATAAATGAATGGTGTTTTTTTTTTTTTTTTTTTTTTTTTTTTTTTAATATATATATATATATATAGGACAGTTGATAAAAACACAGCAGGGTTCCTTTTGGGAGATTGTTTATAATGTTTGGTTGTGAGAAACCTGTAGCTGTTGAATTATTCTCTCCGTATTTAAATTCTTTATTGTCTTTTACATAAAGTACTTGTTCAGTGTTTGTGATATTGACATGGATTTTATAATAAATCCCTGTCATGGAACCACGGTTCTGGTGACGTGCGATGTAATGGAGCGTGACGAGGTTCAGCACTGTCTTGTTGTTTATGTCTGTATAAATATCACAGAGGTACCTTTTGCATCACTGATATAATAAACTTGTTTACTTTCATCTCAGCCTCAATTTCATCACATTTCTTTTGGGTTTTGTTGTCAAGGTAATAAACGCTCATAATGGTGGAGAAAAAACCCACAACTACTGTAATTCCTCTATGAAGCCTGAGACATGACTAAAAAACACAGCCCTGAGTAAAACATACGA
The DNA here is from genome assembly GCA_024760905.1 of Plotosus lineatus. NCBI lineage: Eukaryota > Metazoa > Chordata > Actinopteri > Siluriformes > Plotosidae > Plotosus > Plotosus lineatus. The sequence continues at coordinate 30,458,962 of CM045731.1, forward strand.
TGAATTGACATTTCATTCTTCTCATTTTAATTACATGAAATATCCAGATTAGTTTACACAGAGAGATAAATCGATAAACAGATAAAACACGCAAAAGAGAGAAAAGGAAGATTTAAGATAAAAGAAGAAAAGAAGTGAAAGGGTAGGAGGAAAAAGGAGGTGGATAAAAACACACACACACACACACACACACACACACACACACACACACACACACACACACACACACACACACACACACACACCACACACACACACACACACAAACAAATCCTCAACAAAAGCCCTCACTTAAACACAAAGCCAAGCTCTAGCACACATTCTGGATATTGTTCTGTTTTTTTACCCTTATTATGTTTGGACAAAAGAATGTAAAGCAAACACACACACACACACACACACATGCATAGAGCTTTTGCGAACAAAAGACCTCAGGAAGCATTATGTGTACCACAACGATTTTAGCATCTGGAGATTTCATAAAAACAGTAACATCCTTTTTTTCTGAGAGTCTCTGCTCTGACACCCCCACCACACACACTCACTCACTCACAAGCAAGAGAGAGAGAGAGAGAGAGAGAGAGAGAGAGAGAGAGAGAGAGAGAGAGAGAGTACTGCTGGACCATATGGCAAGCCTGTGCATTTAATTCTACAGTGTCTCACCACTCAAAACCATAACGATGTGCATACACAATGCAAACAGATACACAGCTCAAGGATAGACAAGATCAGGGCAGAGTGATGGGGAGGCGTCAAGATCAACACTGGGGAGGAGTCAGAAACAAAATGAAAGCAGAGTCAGGAATAGGATTGGGTGGAAGCAGGGATGGTAACATTTTTAACACCATCATTTATATGAAACTGGACACAATCCAACCACAACAACATTATTCGTTATTTAAATTAGTGAGAATTTTCTCGTGAGCTCATTTTGATTTACCCACTTGTTTTCCACTGTTTTTTTCTTATTCTGTCCAATTTGAGATTAAAAAAAAAAAAAAAAATCAACTTAAGAATCAAGAGCTCTTAATGAATGCAAACTGCTGCCAAGCTCATCACTCCCCCGAATGAACTACTGGGATCCCTCACTTTCCGCGGTTAATTGGGACTGAGATGAGCGAACTGGGTTATCAAAGGCGGGCCATGTCTCTCATTGTCTATGGTGAGAGGCATGTAAAAGAACCATTGCTGACTTTCATAAAGAGTAGCTGTAAAGCCATCAGCGTGTTTCTGTCCCTTGCTAAAGGGTTGTGACAGGAAGGGCATCCGACGTAAAAACCTATGCCAAAATCAAATGTGCAAATCAGATGATTCGCTGAGGCGACTCCCAAGAAAGGGAAAAAGCCGAAAGGAAAAGAAGAACATCCCCACGTGACCATCGAAATCCGTGAAGTAGGATCACCCCCCCCCAACCCCCCTGACTGACATATACGTACATGTATATGTGTATATAATATCAATAAATACATATTCAATGCTATAAATGCTTATAATAACAATTAAACATTAAAAAATAATGCATAACATGTAAATAACATTTAAATACACACACATACATATGGTATTGCATGAGAAGAAGATGACACACATACATACACATACGCACAGATTCAACAATCTAACTAGTTTTGAAGTGAGATTCTGAGTTGTTTTTTGTTTTGTGTTGGTTTAGGGGTTTTTTTTTGTTTGTTTTGTATAATTGGCCTTGTTTTTGTTGCATTTTCCTTAACTTTCCCCCCTATTCTTCCTTAATTTCCTTTTTTTTTAATTCAATGAATCTTTATATAAAAAAGAAACGTGATGCACTGAAGCCGCATGAATTAAAGCGAGAAGTAGCAAGTACCCTGTATACCCCAAATATTCCCTGTTTATGTGAATACGCAGACGCTCCCCGACTTACGTTCATTTGTTTTACGTTTTTTTTTTTTTTTTCCAATATTAGGTTGTTTTTTTTTTAAGTAAACTATTGAGTTTAGCGTGCTCTCTTTTGTACGAGACGTACCTATGTAGTACGCTGATGTAATGACGCAATGATATCATGATACTGCATCCATTGTTTACAAATGACAGACTGAATATGCCCCTGCTTCTTCCCAGTTCACTGCGTGTTACCCCTGTGTTTAGATGCCGTCTCTGTGATATTTGTGTTTACACTGTTTTGTGGACTTTTGTAACCCTAACCAAATATGCTAGTTGGCCTACTAGCATGGGTGCAAGTTTTTCGGCGTATGCCGGAATTTCCGGTTTTCCCAAGACAGAATTAACTATCTGCTCAGATAGGCGCAATCTACCATGCATATACTCAGTTCAGCAAAGAGAATTGTAAAATGAACGAAAACCCGAATCCAGAAAAGAAAGAGAACTCTCCGCTCTGCTGGTGATTCAAAATCAGTGCAGGCTGAGTACTAAACAAGTATTCAATGGTTCCCTTGCTCACTTGAATGACCGGAGGTCTGGATAACCCGTGCTTTGTCTCAAGCACAAGCAAATTAACTACTTTCAGTGGAGCGCCTCATATAGTGTAAGCGTTGATTGGCTATTTTAAGCTTCATGTAAAGTGACTAAGCTCAGCTTCATGTAAAGTGACTCGGCTCAGCTTCATGTAAAGTGACCATCCATCGACCATCAGAACCATTTACAAGCAGAAAGATCACATCATAGAGAATGTTAAAGGTTATATTTGATACTGTATTTGATATTTGATGAGTGAATTTGATTAAAATTTATCTATTTGAAATTATTTTGCTTGGAATTTTTTTATTTGAAATTAATGTTGATATTATTTGATATATTTGATGTTATTTTATAATGTTATGTTTATAATAATTGATTTAGGGGTGTTTTATGAGATAAGGTAATGGTATTTATAGAAGTATAGTACAGTATGAACGTCATACGTCACTGGAAACAGCCAGAGTAACAACTTACATTTTTTTCAACTTACGTTTGGCCGTCCAGAACCAAACAAAAACATAACTTTGGGAGCATATGTATACCTTGTATATACCCCAGGGTATACCCTGTATACCCTGAAATACCCTGTATTTAAGAATGTGGAAAGCTGCTTTCCCACTTGCACTTGTCTGTGTAAAAATCATTTGTTGCAGAACAGTTTGACACTAGTGATACCAACTTTCTCCACTTTTTGTCAAAACAAATGACAAACTTGGACAAAGTTATATTGGAAGGATATTCTACTGCTTCTGGCAGAGAGAGGCTTCCTGATCCGCACAGCATCGCTCATAAAAAAAAAAAAATGGTAAAGTGGGTGAATGAGAACTTTTCAGATACTTGTGACCCACTCCAACATACAGACTCACTTGTGACAGCATCCATCATGAACGTTTGATGCAACAACTATATTCGCTTATTTGGAAAGATAATTTAATATGAAAAGACCATCTTTGGTGTCATTTTCATCCAGGTACGACATTTTCAACCTACTTTGGCTGTTACTTAAAACACTAGCTTGCGACTTAATACATATTATGCTGGAGTGTGTAACCTACCTTTGATACAAATTTCATGGAAATCTGCACAATTTTTATATCGTAATACTGCTAACAAATACACAGCATGAGGCTGAAACAACTTCTTGGCAGACATAACACGTTCAGAATTGAATCTTATACGAGTGGATTTATACACCTCTGTTTGATCGTCACTTTCAGAGTGAATGTGTTCAACAGAATTCTGATCTGTTTCCCTACCAGAGTCCCAATATTCTTCTATTATGACTATTTCTCTTTGTCTTTTTCTTTTTTGTTCATTTATCCGAGGTTGTTTTTGCCCTGAGTTGTAACTCTTTGCTGGTTCTGACCTCTACATGCCTGTTTGTGGATAATGAGATTATGGTGTGAGATCTGGAACAGAGACAGAGCTGCTTTGCCTCTGGCTCCAGGCGAACATATGGAGCTCAGCCGCTCTAACTCTTTATAGTCAGTGCTTACAATTTTCTGTTTTTCTCAACCAGAAACCTTTCATTTTTTTTTTTTTTTTTTTCCAAATCACTTCTATATGTTTACGAGATGCGTATTTCCATCTAAAGCTCAGAGAATCACTGGGTGAACTCAGTATCTGTACGCAAGCAATTTAAATCGCTATAAAATGCTTCACATTGACAATAAAAACAACTCATAAAACTTGGGGCACCACAGATTACTAAAGCATTGGGTTAAAGAATGTCAAAAAAGATATGCACGAATAGCATTTGAGAGATTCAGGAGGAAAGGACCATGTTTCTCAATGTAAGGATAGATTTAAATATGATTCAGAAGTTTCTTGAGACTATTTGAGAGGCGCGTAGTCTGCCCAAATCATCGGGGTGACTCAGTCATGCACAATTTTGAACTGAAGTGTTTCTCTTGCATGATTTCAACATGAGAGAAGCAGATTTCACCCCAGTACTGGGACTGCAAATACCATATACAGGAATCCCTCACTTTTCCGTGTTAAATTAGGACAGAGATCCCCCGCAATCGTCAAATTCTGGACCGACTTCCCTAACTGACGTATATGTACATGTATATGTGTATATAATATCAATAAATATATATTCAACACTATAAATGCTTTTAATCACAATTGGATTGGGATAGGATTCAGGGTGACTTCACTCATGGCTGAGGAACCCCTCCCTGGCTCTCTTCCAGCGGGCTCTATCTCATGCGAGGCTTGACCAGTTGTGCCCTAGGCATTGAGTCAGGTCGTCGCACCATCTTGTTTTTGGTCATCCTCATGGTCGTTACCAGCTCCGGGGTGTCCACTCTGTTACTCTGATTGTCCGACGGTTGTCTGAGAATCGGGCCACATGGCCTGCCCATCTGTGCTTGTTGTTGTTGATGGTGTGCACGATATCCCTCACTCCTGTTTGCTCTCTGATCCATGTGTTGGGCTTTCTATCCTTTAGAGAGACATTCAGCATGAGGCGTTTGATTTTCCTCTGTTCCACTATGAGCATTTCCTTCATTGTGTTGTTGAGAGCCCATGTTTCGCTTCCATATGTCATGACTGGCAGAATATATTCGTCATTGTATTGATTGATGTATTGACACTTGATTCTCATGCTGGCCTTTCTGCCTTTCATGATGGACTCAAACTTGCCAAATGCTGCCCAGCCGAGAGTTGTCCGACACTTAATTTCTGCCAGGAGATCCCCATCTTGCGTGATGGTCTTGCCGAGGTATACATAGCTGTCTACTTGCTCTATGGTCTTACCGTCAACTGTGACCACTGCGGGGATGACGTGTTAGTTGAACATTACTTTGGTTTTACCGAGCTGCATGTTCAGCCCAACTGGCTTGCTGTGTTGTTGATGTCATTGAGCATCTCCTCCAGTTGCTGCGGTGTGTGGGCAAGTAGTATGATGTCGTCGGCGAATTCCAAGTGTGTGAGGTACGATCCGTCAATGTTGATTCCACGGTCTTTCCAATCGATTTGGCTCAGAATTGCATCTTGGAGACAGGCTGTGAAGAGTTTTGGAGAGATGTTGTCTCCTTGGCGAGCTCCTCTCTGTAATGTTATATTACCACTATCCTTGTGGAGCCTGAGGGTGGCAGTGGCTTCCTTGTAGAGGTCTCTGATGGTGTTATGTAGGTATTATTCTCCTCCTTGATTACCTTGATACTCCTTGATTGACTAGGGCAATGAACATTGGTGTGCATTCAATGGAATCGAAGGCTTTCTCATAGTCCACGAAGGCCAGGCTTAGAGGGGTGTTGTACTCATTGGCCTTTTCTTGGATTTGGCTCAGGACTTGGATATGATCGATGGTGGAGTATCCTGATCTAAATCCTGCCTGTTCTCTCGGTTGGTGGAGGTCGAGAGTGAGTGCCATTCTTCTCAGGAGGATTTGAGAGAAGGTTTTGTAGATGACTGGGAGGAGGCTGATTGGTCGATGTCCACCTTCTCGCCCTTTTTGTGCAGTAATCTCACTATGGCATTTCTCCAGTTTCCAGGAACCTTCCCTTCGGTGATGCAAATTGTTGCTCGGTGTGGGCGTGAGTGTAAATGGCTGTGTGAGTATTGGCCCTGCGATGGCTTAGTGAGCTATCCAGGGTGTACCCTTAACCAGAGCTGACTGAGATGGGCGCCGACCTCCACAAAACTTTAATTAGGATTAAACGGTTCAGAAAATGAATGAATGATGAAATTGTAAGATGAAGATTATGACTTGGTCAGGTTATTATTTAAACTTTGCAGAAAGCAGAGCACATGAAATTTAAACCAGAACAGGCAGACCAACAGATAGTATGATAGAGCGATTGGTGGATGGATATAAGTAGGGTGGATGGGTCAAACAAGCTCGTTAAAAAGTAAGTGATAGAAAAATAGATGAATCATTGAAGAAAAAAAAAACAGTGAAAGTCGAAATAGGAAAACGATAACAGAAAGTGAACAGAGCTCATGGAATTAACATAAACTTTTGAAAAAATTGGCAAAGTACATCAAACGACAGGAAATTCTCCTCACACCTCACATGTGATCACCTCAGTGTATTCCCCCTGCCTTTATGAAGTCATTTACATTTACGACATTGGGCTGACATCCTTATCCGAAGCGACTTACAATTAAAATTTTTATACAACTGAACAATTGAGGGTTAAGGGCCTTGCTCAAGGGCCCAGCAGTGCTGGTAGCGAGGATTGAAAACCTGACCTTCAGCTCAGTAACTCATTGTCATAATCACTGAGCCACCACTGTTTAAGTGATCTTTTATTCATAATAATGTTGTTTTCTGTATGAAGTGCTACACTGTGTGCTGCTGAATAATGTGTGTGGGATCTATGGTGTTGAAATAAACCTGAGATTAACAGGACACTTTTAACTGACTGTTCATGAAGTAAACTGCGCACCAATGACGTAATCAACTTTAATTACATTCGTTTTGACACTTGCCATATTCGCATTCATACATAATCATATTAATGTTTTCCCTGATTTTAAAGTAAAGGTGTGATGTCACATCACATAAAGGCTTATTATATATGACAGCGAGGACACTAAGAAAGTGTCAGGAATGCTCCAACTCAAGAAAAATCCCAGACTTGTGAAATCCATGCAGGTGATTTGAATAAACTAAACAGCCGACTTAAGCTGACTCTGATCACCAGGAACTTTCGGAATCTTTTTCTTCCCGCTGTTCCTTTCGGCTTTTCCCCTTTTTCAGGCGTCGCCACAGTGAATCATCTGATTTGCACATTTGATTTGGCATAGGTTTTTATGTCGGATGCCCTTTCTGACACAACCCTTTAGCAAAGGGCGGAAACAGACTAACGGCTTTGCAGCTACTCTTTACGAAAGTCAGCAATGGTTCTTTTACATGAACCTCTCAACATAGACAGTGAGAGTCATGGCTGGCCTTTCATAACCCAGTTAGCTGCACCGAGGGGGACAGTGACAACCTTGTGGAGAGTGGGACTCGAACCCCCAACCTTAGGATCAGCAATCCAGCACCCTATACCACCAGTCCACCATTGCCCCCCACCAGGCCACCACTGCCCTTCATTACCAGGAACTTTCAGAATGTATATTCAAAATTCACATCACTATTTGTGTTGCTGGTGCTGCACAGTGGGGCTTTGGCTGTTTAAAAGTTTCTGCTTGCATTTGTGAAGAGGTTCTCTTTGGAAATTTACAGGAGGTTATACTGAAGGAAACATGATGTTAGACATTAGAACAGCTTTAATGTGTCGTTCTACACTCACCCTTCAGAAAAGCAACTTTAACCATTGCACTCCTTTCACAGGTGAAATGGCAATCACAATTTTTGATCACAAAAAGCACAATTTTTTTATGAAATGACCAATAAATCTCTCTACAGAGCGTCAGCATGCTCGTGGGGGTTGGGGGGAGGGACTGCTCATTGTGTGGGAACGCCAGGCGGTCACCCCTATTTGCGGAGGAATATTGATTGTATCACACAGGATAGAGATGAAGTGAGAACATTGGGCTTCTGCAGGTGGGGATTGTGTGCAATAAGTCAAAGGCACTGCAGGAGAACGAGCAAAGACAGAGAGAGAGAGAGAGAGAGAGAGAGAGAGAGAGAGAGAGAGAGAGAGAGAGAGACAGAGAGAGAGAGAGAGAGAGAGAGAGAGAGAGAGAGAGAGAGTACTGCAGCGAACCTGCCATGGGGAAATGAAAACTGCAGCTATTGTGAAGAGAGACGAGAATAAAAGGCTGAAAGAAACAGGGCCACTGAGAGAAAGAGAAAAAGAAAGAGGCTTTTAGACGGAAAACCCAAGTTGAACCGAAATCCCATGAGCGATATAAGAGCAGGACAGAGAAATAACATCACAAAGGAGCTTGCAACCTTTTCACGCTTCATCTTCTTCTTCTTAAAAAACACAAACAAAAACAAAACAAAACAAAAAACAAACAAACAAAAAAACAAAACACACCTACAATACTTAAATGATAAGTTAAATAATAAATAAATGTTCGATGATAACATAAAAATGGGAATGATTTTATTGCTACAATAAAATTTAATTTAATAATCAGATAAAAAAAGAGACATTTGAGTATAGTGGAGACATTTTCACTGAAATAATTTTATTCATACAAAATCTAAAAGCATGGCATCTTTGAGAAACTTTTAAAAAGAAATGTTTATCCTACAAACTGGAACGTTTGTTCACATAATTTGGTCACAGTTTTTTATGAGATATGAAATATGCATTAAATATAAAATCACACACACACACACACACACACACACACACACTCACACACACACACACACACACACACACACACACACATATATATAAATATATACAGACGCTCCCCAACTTACGCTCATCCGTTTCACATTTTTTTCTATTTTAGGTTTTTTTTCCGAAAAAAGTCAAATTTTGAGTTTCAACATACCTACGTATATGCTGATATAATGACGCAGTAGTGATGAGTAGGCTGCAACGTCGTCAGCGTGTTTCTGTCCCTTGCTAAAAAGGGTTGTGACAGGAAAGGCATCCGACGTAAAAACCTCTGCCAAATCAAACGTGCGAATCAGATGATTCACTGTGGCGACTCCCGAGTAAAAGGGAAAAAGCCGAAAGGAAGACATGCTGATATAATGACGCAATGCCGTAATGACTCTGTGTCCATTGTTTACGAACGACAGACTGAACGTGCCCCTCCTTCTTCCCAGTTCAGTTTTATATATATATATATATATATATATATATATATATATATATATATTTATTTATATATTTATATATATATATATTTATTTATATATTTATATATATAGTATTTTCTGAGTAGATCCTGCCGTAGGAGAGTGCTCAATACTTTTTGGTAGAGCAAATAACAATAAAAATAAAAGGACAGGACAAAGACTTTCTATTGAAACTCCATTTATCACTACAGATCTGTTTCGAGGGATGGTGAATACTTATTATAGAAGAATCTATAATCACCTAAATTCTTCTATAATCACCTGAAGAGAGAGGATGGTTTCACCACCCCTCGAAACAGATCTGTAGTGATAAATGGAGTTTCAATAGAAAGTCTTTGTCCTGTCCTTTATATATAATAAATATAAATCATCACCTGAAAATCTATTAAAAGTATAAATAGATCATTTTGACATCAGTATAACTCTCTGGGTAGGAGGGGCAGATTCTCTCTCTCTCTCTCTCTCTCTCTCTCTCTCTCTCTCTCTCTCTCTCTCTCTCTCTCTCCCTGTCAATCACAGCAGCACAAACAAAAGTGAAGGCTTGTAAATGTGGAAGCGTCTCCTGTGCACGTCTGTACCAGTTTTTTTTTTTTTTAATTATCTTTTTTTTTTTAAGGGGGTGAACACTTATGCACAGTCATATAGCTGAGGATTTACAAGTTTTATGAAGTCTCTGTATGAAACTGAGATGTCAGAGAAATGTATGCCAAGAGATTCAAAACAATTATTTTAAAGCAAGTCTAGTCTGTTAGGTTTTTACTTCAGAGTCTCCTGGATCATCAGACCAGGGCTTATTCCCAATTTCAGTAACGTGTTCAGCTCCTCCCAAATGGGATGTTAGTCCATGGCAGGTTATCTTCCCAGTATTTTTATTGGTACGCCTTTTAATTGCTACGTGGTCTGAGGCACACTGAGCTTGCCCAGGAGTCTTAGCACAGTGGGGGTCCATTGGGAGATTCGTATCTATTACCTCCTGAACATGAGCCAAGCACCCTAACCACTCCACAGTCATGTTAAGATAATCTTGAACATTATCTACATAAGAATGTCCGCCTGTAAAGGGAAATGGACAATAAGTCACTACATTGAATAAAGCTGTACTTAGAATTGTCAATCCTTTAAACCTGTCCATCACAGTAACCACAGCGGAGCAAGAAATAAGTAAAAATATAGTCGATTGGATCCAAGATTCATTTTGAAACTCATTACGACTTCGAGTACCATGAAATAACTTCTGTTCAAAAGGATTAAAACAACAGCTGAAAACAAATGAGCAGCAGAGAGAGCGCGCGCGCAAGAGAGAGAGAGAGAGAGAGAGAGAGAGAGAGAGAGAGAGAGAGCGCGCTTGGTGAATAAATGTGAATTAATGATGCCTTTATTATCCAGAACATGTCATCACACTGACTGTCTCAGGAATGTTACGTTTAATATAATTAAGAACTTGGTAATTTACCCCAGTGCTGAACTGAAGGACAGGAGTCTGGTATCATTTCCCTTCACAAACGCCACACATTCGACTTAACATTTTTGCATTTTTTAAAATAATAAATACAAATATTAAATATGCCAACGTTGCCTTACTTCTCCAAATAAATACACATGATGCACAGATTCACATGCAGCTCTGGAAAATAGCTGTTTCAGACTTTCCAGTGTCAGCTGATGTTCTGGCACCACCTTTTCCTCTTACTTCACCTTATGGGTTGAATACAGTAGAGGTGCAATAGAAAAGAGGTTAATGCATTTTTTTTTTATATTTATTTATTTGCTTTTTTCTTTCTGGGTTTTTTATTTTTATTTTTTGGAGAATTTAGAAATTTATTTTCGGCGGCACGGTGGCATAGTGGTTAGCACGTCCGCCTCACAGCAAGAAGGCCCGGGTTCGATTCCCGGCCTGGGCGTTTCTGTGTGGAGTTTGCATGTTCTCCCCGTGCTTGTGTGGGTTTCCTCCGGGTGCTCCGGTTTCCTCCCACAATCCAAAGACATGCATTGTAGGTTAATTGGCCGTTCTAAAAATTAGGGACTACAGATGGAAACTAGCTATTAAGCTATAATCTGGTACAGTACATCTCTGTCTCTATGAGCTTAATTTTCCTGTACATTGTCCCTTAAATAAATAAATAAATTTATTTCCAAATGTTTTGTGAATTCACAATCAAGTGAATATTTTGCAGCTTAAATACATATATTATGCCACGAAAGAAGTCATGGGAAAGTTACCTGACAATTTTTGCTACTCATTTTCAAGTAATTTAGAAGTAATTAGTAGATATTTGGTGAAACAAATTGAGTCTTCTGTTGTAAATCAGTTGATTTTCTAGCGTTATTAGTGCAAATTACATTCGAAATGTGTCATTCGTTTTCACAACTCTAATGTGATTTCCCTCCTTCGTAATCTCTCATCTTTCAATCATTTTCCTGAAGAATGCATGCACTGACACTCAACGTCTAAGACATTCATTCATTCATTTTCTGAACCAATTACTCCTAGTTAGGGTCACGAGGAGGCTGGTGCCCATCTTAGCCGACTAGAGTGGACAAGAGTGGGGTATACTGGACAGCTCGCCAGGCCATCGCAGAACCACAGAATAAAATAATAAAAATAAAAATCTTATTGAATGGGGCAGTGGCTGCCTGGTTATGCTGGATTACCGATCGTAAGGCTGTTGGTTCAAGCCCCACTGTCAACGGGTGTCACTGTTGTCCCCCCCAGTGCAGGTAACTAGGTCATCAAGGATCAGCCATGTCTCTCACACTGACTGTGGTGAGAGGTTGATGTAAAAGAACGATTGCTGACTTTCATTAAGATTATCTGCGAAGCCATCAGCGTGTTTCTGCCCTGCGATGACATGGCGAGTTCTCCAGGATGTACTCTGCTCTCACCCAGAGCTGGGTGAGAAGGATACCATCCTCTCCGCGACTCTAATTAGGAATAAACATTTCTGAAGGTGAATGAACAAATGAATGTTATTTAAATTTATGTGACTTTGATTTGCCAATGCTAAGACATTTATTTTTTTATCTTTTTTTATTATGTTCAACCTTAAAAAAATAGTATTTCTGCGCTTCCCTGAGTTATTTTAATAAAGATAAGTAGAGTTGGTGATCTTAATTGAAGCACTAACTCTCCTGGGGAAAGCTACGACAGGTTTATTCTTCTGTTTGTTCGGCATGACAGAGCAAAATTTGCATTACGCCACATGCCGCTGTTCCCAGCAATGAATGAAGCGATTGAGAGAGACAAAGTTCAGTCTTCCTGCTTTTGGTTGTAAATTGTCATCTCTAGTTAATCATTTATTAATTTTATAAAGTGGTTTCCTTAATTAAATATATACAATCGACAAAACTTCTTCTTCCTCTCATCTTCATTATCATCATCATACGCAGCATCAGCATCCAGCACCTCAGCTCTCATCTTTCTGAAGCTGAGTAATTGGATTTCAGATTGGCTTAGCTGTTCCATGTGGTTCTTCGCACTGGTTCCAGCACTAGGAGGTTTATCGAGCATATCAATAAGACAGCACCAAAATGTTTCTCTCACTGACACACTGACACACAGTCAATTATTGTTTTACAACAAACATTGGCGCTGGAGCTTCCTGGAAATTATGAGGTGATCATTCTGCCATACTGAAGACACAAAAACTGAAGAGCCGTAAAATGAAATCTGTCATGTTTTTTGACAAAATGTTACCCAAATACCCAGACATTAATTAGCCCCACAGATTGCAGATGGTTCTGAGTGGACAGTCTAGCCGGCTAGGAAATTCATCATCATTTTCTGTAACCGCTTCATCCTAATTAGGGTCGCGGGGAGGCTGGTGCCCATCCCAGCCAACTCAGGGTGAGGGCAGAGTACACCCTGGACAGCTCGCCAGGCCATCGCAGGGCGGAAACACGCTGACAGCTATGCAGCTACTCTTGTCGAAAGTCAGTAATGGTTCTTTTACATGCCTCACACCATAGACAGTGAGAGACATGGCCGGCCTTTTATAACCCAGTTAGCTGCACACTAGGGGGGGGGGGGGGGGGGGGGCAGTGACAACCTTGTGGAGAGTGGGACTCGAACGCCCAACCTTTGGATCAGCAATCCGGCGCCTTATACCACTAGACCACCACTGCACCGGCTAGGAAATTATAATTTAAAAATATTGTTGCAACATTGCACAAAAGTTAGGATATTGATATCTGTGGGGTTTGGGTGGGGCATTTTCTTTACCAGCATAATTCCCTGAAAAGGAAACACTTGTGCAGATGTGCTCAGTCCTTGGAACACACTAGATGGCGCTGTACTGGGGGTCTGGGTGAGGGCAGCATTTTGACAGTGATTTGCATATTCTCAGTAAACATGATTTAATATCGTCATAATGTTTGAAAAATCAATACAATGGTGTATGTATACAATGTAAGGTATTTATATGGTTTTGTTGAATTTTAAAATTATAACAGAATCTCAAATGATTATGTTAATGCATTACTCATTTTAATACATTATGGTTTCTAGAGCAGCATGAAATCCACAAGGATGTGTGTAGCACATGTTCTGCATAAACAGATAAAACCCATATGCAGTTTTGTGCAAAAGTGTTTGCCCCCATACTGATTTTTTTTTTACTGTTTGCACCTTTGTCACACTTAAATTTTTCAGATCATCAAATAAATGTAAACATTTCACAAAGATAACCCAAGTACTCAAAAAAGAAAAAAAAAAATCATTTTCCTGTTGGGATTGTATTTGTTAGGAGAAAAATCCTTTCCAAACTTACTTGAACCTCTGTGAAAAAGTAACCCCCCCTTGTTAAAAGGTGAGGTAATTGTGATTAATCCCATTACTGGGGAAAACTGAGTTCAATTTCAAGGCCACATAGGCCTGCCAAACATTTCCAATCAGGAGATCCCTAACATAAAACCTGCCTGACAAGGTGAGGTCGGCCATACTGAACACATATCATCATGCCGCGATCCAGTGAGCTTCAAGAGCAAACAAGAAAGAAGATTATAGAGATGTCTCAGTCTGGGAAAGGATACAAAGTCATTGGTAAATCTTTGGGACTCCAGCGGACCACTGTCAGAGTCATTATCCATAAATGGATAATGCATGGCACAGTGGTGATCCTTCCCAGGAGTGGTGGATGTACCAAAATTACTCCAAGAGCATGGCGCAGACTAACCGGAGAAGTCACAAAGGATCCAAAAAACCACTTCTAAACAACTATAAGCCTCACTTTGCCTCAGTTAATGTCAATATTCATGATTCCACCATCAGAAAAACACGAGGCAGAAATGGCATCCATGGAAGAATTCCATGCTTTGCTGCTTCAGGACCTGGGCGACTTGTCATGATTGATGGAACCATGAATTCTGCTCACTACCAAGACATCCAGGTGAAGAATGTTCATCTATCAGTTCGAGACCTCAAGGTAAAGCGCACCTGGGTTCTGCAGCAAGACAATGATCCGAAGCACACCAGCAAGTCCACTTCTGAATGGCTAAAAAAGAACAAAATGAGGGTTTTGGAGTGGCCTAGTCAAAGTCCCGACCTGAGCCCTATTGAGATGCTGTGGCATGACCTTAAAAAGGCTGCTCATGCCCGGAAACCATCCAATCTGATTGATCTTAAACAATTCCACAGCGAAGAGTGGGCCAGAATCCCATCACAGTGATGTGAAAGACTCATCACCTCTTATCGCAAACGCTTGACTGCAGTTATTGCTGCAAAAGATGGTTCAACCAGCTATTAGGTTTAGGGGCAATTACATATTCACATGAGCCCTTGTAGGTTCAGATGATATTTTATCCCTTAATAAATGCAATTGGCACTGAAAACTGCATTTTGTGTTTACCTGTGTATTATCTTTGTATAATATTTAGGTTTGCTTGATCTGAAATGGATGACAGTGACAAACATGTAAAAAATGTCAGAATTTGGTCTGGGGGCAAAAACTTTTGCACAGCACTTTAAGAGCTGAACAAGGACTAAACCTTCTAGAGACATGCTTTTATAGGAAAATAACACTTTTCATGGTAGTATGAGTACTTCAACTTCATCACTTGGACATCTTAAACCCCTTTGTCGGTAGTGAAGAGGTGCAGATGCGTGGTAACTCCATCCATCCCGCAGCGCCTCCGCAGGATTCTGTCGAACCTGTTGCTTCATTCTCAGCAGAGACAGGTTTGTTAGGAGATTAGCAGCTAATAACGCATGTTGGAATAATGCAACCCTGTGTGTAAACAACGGCATGAAAATGCAGTTACACGTGGGAGGCAGAGATAAGGAGTTTACAGCAAGACAAATTCACTAATCCCTTTAATTCATGCCTCTTGACTCGCAGACATGACTTCCTTCACCTGAGTGGAGAAAAAACATAGAAATAAAATGTCAGGAGATTCTCATGATGTTTGGAGAGAAGCAATAATGTGAGTGTCTTTGACAATGTCTTTGAACACACACACGCACGCACACACACACACACACACACACACACACACACACACACACACACACACACACACACACACACACACACATACAAAGCTTAAAAAGTACAGCTTTGTTAACACTTCAGTTTTATTTAGTTGTATTCAGGGAAACAACAAATATGTTTTTTCAAGATAAACAGAGAACAAGCAGATTCATTTGTTTCTATATTGCACATGGCATAGCTTAATTTGCATACAGCCCCATGCAATGTTCATGAAACAACTTAAGTCCTTTTATATTACTGCAGCCATAAATGGTCATTTTCCTACAGCCTCTTGTTCGCCTGTCTTTTCAAACATAAAATTAAACATTAATTCAAATTTGCCACTGAAGACTTCTTACAAAAACATTCAGTAAACATACTCGTACAAAGGAAAATTCACCTTATGTACAATGGTTGGCACATTTTATTTAAAGTCTTTGGTAATGAGTTTCTGATGCAAAATTATAATCTCCTCAATGTGTAAAAAATTAAAAAAAAATCAGTTAGTGTGACTTGACTATGAAAATGAAAAATGACCGAGAACTGAGCTCTGTTGTACTCAATGTATAAAGCAATACACGTTTTTTTTTTTTTTTTTTTTTTATGTACATATGTTTATTACTTTATAATACCAGTGCTGTTAATTAGAAGAGTCCTCCATATTAATCAGATAGGTAAGAGAACACTTCACTTTATTTATGTTACTCATAAAATGCTGGTCAATAGATTACTGGTATTGCTCATCTTTACAGCATAATTTGTGTGCATGTAATATGTGAGCCACTCCACCGAAAGTAGGCTCTTGGGTCTAAAAATGAAAATTGAGCTTTTTACACAGGCAGATAGAGGAGGCCCAAGGGGCAGTGGTGGTCTAGTGGTATAGGGCGCTGGATCACTGATCCAAAGGTTGGGGGTTCGAGTCCCACTCTCCACAAGGTTGTCACTGTCCCCCCAGTGCTGCTAACTGGGTTATCAAAGGCGGGCCTTGTCTCTCACTGTCTATGGTGAGAGGCATGTAAAAGAACCATTGCTGACTTTAGTAAAGAGTAGCTGCAAAGTCGTCAGCGTGTTTCTGTCCCTTGCTAAAAAGGGTTGTGACAGTAAGGGCATCCGACGTAAAAACCTCTGCCAAATCAAACGTGCGAATCATTCGCTGTGGCGACTCCCGAGTAAAAGGGAAAAAGCCGAAAGGAAGACAATCAGATAGAGGAGGCCCAAAGCTGCAAAAAAAAAAAGTTTGTCAGTACCTTGAAAACTGAGTGAGTTATGCCATTTCTTGTGTCAGTGTCCACTAAAAATTTCAAGACGTTTTAGAGAAAAATGCGCACAAAGATTGCATTTCTTCCAACATCATTAGTTCTCAGCAACCAAACATTTTTAATACACTTCAGCCATATACACCTTTATAAAGCATGTCTAGGAAGAGTTTTAGGAAGAAATGATAAGAGAAATCATCCTCATTTTAATCTGACACGCTCTTTTTTAACCCATAGTCACTGTGGTTAGCCCCAAAAATTCACAAAAAATTACTTTTTTTTTTTCATTTTTGTTTATTCCGATAAGATCAGTATGTATCTTTTTGACCATTATATAAAGGTTCAAATGCCTTCAAATGATACTCATTAAAAAAAAAAACACTGTCAGGTTCAAACAGTCACACTGAAATTAAGAAAACTTTATATAAGAAAACCATATAACAAAACTCTCTGATCTCTTTATACAAGTAAGCTTCTTCAACTCTGCGCTCAGCATCATCATCTTCATCTATATCCTGCTCAGCAGATAAAATCACATCTTCTTCACAAACACCAGTCATCACACTTTTATTAACAGATGCCTCTTCTTCATCAACAATCAAAATCTTCATCAAAACAGCTGGCATCATCATGATCATCATCATCATCATCATCATAATCATCATCATCATCATCATCATCATCATCAGTTTGTTTATATGTAAAAGGTATGAAACATTTAAGTATTTTTCAGGTCTTGACTAATTTTCGCTCTAATTTTCCATCCTTTTTGCAAAATTGATCAACATCTGTCCTTCTGTGTTCCTGCCCTGGATACCAAACTTGCTCATCACTTCCTCGTGCCCACTGTTGCCTGCACCAACATGTCCATTGAAGTCTGCACCAATGACCACTCTTTCACCTCTGATGGTACTCTGCATCACTTCATCTAACTCACTCCAGAATATCTCCTTCTCTTTTATGCCCCTGTGGGGCATAAGCACTAACAACATTGACCATCAAGCCTTCAATTTCTAACTTGAGACTCATCACTCTGTCTGACACTCTCTTCACTCTTTTCTGTATATATAACACTTGTTGAGCACTCTACGATAATCCGTAATGGAAAAGTTCAACATTGACTACTTTTTTTTTTACTTATATATATATATATATATATATATATATATATATATATATATATATATATATATATATATATATATATATATATATGTATATAGGATTTGAATGGTAAAAAAGCTTGTCATACATACCAGCTGACAATATTTACGTTAGCGTGTTTTCGCCCTGCCATGGCCTGGCGAGCACTCTGCCCTTGCCCAGAGTCAGCTGGAATAGTTGCCAGACTCCCCGAGACCCTAATTGGGATTAAGCGGTTATAGAAAATGAACAAATGAACAAACCAGGGAGACGCTGCCTCACCTGCCTCCCAGGCCATTGCAGAGCTATATAAAATAACGACTGTTTCCCCACTGTGTTCATGTTAACGTTCAGATAATGTCCGTACAGAGTTAAAATATGTCTCCATTTCTGACATCATCATTCAATTAAAATGTTTTCTAAATCTTGTCGTTACTCTCAGATCATATGGTATATTATATATTGCAATGGCCTGGTAAGCTGTCCAGGATGTACCACGCCCTTGTCTAGAGTCAGCTGAGATGCACGCCAGTCTCCCTGTGACCCTTATTAGGATTAAGCCAGAAAATGAATGAATGGATGAATTATATATTCCATAATTCATAACTTAATAATTAATCGCACAAAAATATTCAGTTAATAAGTAGTATTACTATTCATTATATTTATAATCAGATTATATTTACTGAGCATTACATATTTTTAGAATATTTATGGGATTTTGAAATATTAAGAGAGAGAGAGACAGAGAGAAAGGGGGAGAGAGTGTGAGAGTGTGAGAGAGAGAGAGAGAGAGAGAGAGAGAGAGAGAGAGAGAGAGAGAGAAAGAGAGAAAGAGAGAGAGAGAAAAAGAGAGAGAGAGAGATGCTATGTGGCCAGCTAGTAAACCCTAACATGATTTGTGTGATGATGTGTTATGATTAAATGTGGTGAAGGATAAATTAAAATTCAATTAAAACTAAATACCGTGAGCAAGTCACAACATGCTGTCCCTGTCAACCCCTCATCAACCTGTCTCCCCTCATCTGTCCATTCATCTTTCAACCATACATTCATTCCTTAGTCCTCTCAATCATTCATTTTCTGAACAGCTTAATCCTAATTAGGGACATTTGAAGGCTACTGCCCATCGCAGCTGACTCTGGGCGAGGGCAGAGTACACCCTGGACAACTCGCTAGGTCATCAAACCTGGCAGAAACACACTGATGACTATGCAGCCACTCTTGATGAAAGTCACCAGTGGTTCTTTTACAGCCTCTCACCATAGACAGTGAGAGACATGGCCAGCCTTTGATAATCCCGTTAGCTGCACTTGGGGGGGCAGTGAAAACCCCATGATAGTGGGACTTGAATCCCAGAAATTGGGATCAGTAATCCAGCACCTGACAACTGAGTCATCATTGAGCCTTCATCCATTTCATAATTCATCAATCTCGTAATCCACCCATCCATCACAGAATTTCTCTATTACATAATTTGTACATGTCACCATTCATTCATCCCAAGCTTCATCCAGCTCTCAGTCCATACTTCCTGCAATTTCTATATGACTCCATCCATCCATCCATCCATCCATCCATCCATCCATCCATCCATCCATCTAACACACAATTATTTTACATTTGAATCCATTCAGCCATCAATTTGTTCACACCACAATCCATACACCAATTAATTCACATTCATCCATCCATCCATCCATCCATCCATCAATCCATCCATCCAGCTATCCATCCATCCATCACACAATTAGTTTACATTTTAATCCATTCAGCCATCAATTTGTTCACACCACAATCCATATACCCATCCATCCATCCATCCATCCATCCATCCATCCATCCATCCATCCATCCATCTATCCATCCATCCATCTATCACACAATTAGTTAACATTTTAATCCATTCAGCCATCAATTTGTTCACACCACAATCCATATACCAATCCATCCATCCATCCATCCATACATACATCTATCACACAATTATTTTACCTTTCAATCCATTCAGCCATCAATTTGTTCACACCACAATCCATATACCAATCCATCCATCCATCCATACATACATACATCTATCACACAATTATTTTACCTTTCAATCCATTCAGCCATCAATTTGTTCACACTACAATCCATCCATACACCAATTCATCCACATTCCATCCATCCATCCATCCATCCATCCATCCATCCATGCATGCATGCATACATACATACATACACACACCCAATTGTTTTCTATGCAAAATTCCACAAGAGGAGATGAACAGTTTTGTAATGCTTCATACTAAACCCTAAAGTGTAAAGATTTTAAATGATATTAATTATTATGCATGGATCGTATTTGGAACAGAATTGAAGCATTAGTTAGGAGCTGAATTAATAGCCAGTGTTTGTTGAAAGCCATGGTTGAATCACTGCTTTTGTTATATTTTGGTTTGTTTTATTTGCTTTAACACAGACTTGAAACTTTTTCATTCCAACTTCATACCAAATACAACTCACCTAAAAGCATCATGTGTGAGAGGAAGCTAAGATAACGACTCCACAAATTGCTAGCAATAAGCCGCTAAATAATTTAAAAATAATGAAATAATAGTGGGTCTCTGAGCTTCGGGTGCCAGCTGGCTGCAGTCGTCTATTGTTTGTCTCCAGCAAATTTTTGAGTGGTAACAGATTTGTGTGATCCAAAGGAGATCACACTGCCAAATGTTGCTGAAGCTTATACTAAAGAATCTATCACGCTAACAATATCTCATTTGGGCGAGATGAATAAATGAACCTCGAAAACTCAGTGAGCAGAACGATGTAACGAGGCCATAACCACACAGTTTAATAAGGATGGAGACATTAACAAGCACATTTTTGTGTTTATTTATTTATTCATTTATTTATTTACTTACTTACCTACTTATTTATTTATTTGGTTTTTATTTATTTATTTATTTATTTTAAAGCTCACTTTTATTAAAATAACAGTGTCTTGCAGTCCAGAATGTTTAGAGTTTGTTTGAGATAAAATATTCGTACATAAACTCATCATGAGTTCTCAAGATTTATTTCAGATTATTTCTTTTATTTGAATTATTAACAAATAAAGTTAACATTTTTGTTATGTTAAGAAGTTTATGATTCTCATTAAGAAAAAAACAACAACAATGAATCATTTAAATTTACAAATTTACTTATGTAAGAACATAGTTTATTTTCTGTAATCGAATAAGGGGCGGGGGGGGGGGGGGGTGGCGCCCATCCCAGCCGACTCCAGATGAGGGCAGAGTACACATCCTGGACAGCTCACCAGACCATCACAGGGTAGAAACATGCTGACGGCTTTGCAGCTACTCTTTTTACAAAAGTCAGCAATGGTTCTTTTACATGAACCTCACACCATAGACAGTGAGAGACCTGGCCGGCCTTTGATAAAACCCAGTCAGCTGCACTGTGGGGGACAGTGACAACCTTGTGGAGAGTGAGACTCTAACCCCAACCTTAGGATCAGCGATCCAGCACCCTATACCACTAGGCGACCACTAGGCCACCACTGCCCATGTTTGAACACATTAAACCTTTATTAGGCGTCCATGCACCTGCCTGAAACCATATTTCTTTTTCTTTTACTTGCTTAAATAAATTCTTCTGCCACTTTGTTTTATTTATTTTTATTTTTATTTTTTTATTTTTTTTATACATAACGCGAAACCCATTTAGCAAAATTTCAGCAAATGTGGTAGAAACGACCTCACCAAGCCCGGGACTGGAACCCATGATCTTCTTGCTGTGAGGCGTAAAGGGTAACCATTAACCGCTCTGCTGCTTTTGTTTATGGTCAAAGATGAAGAAATGATCAAAATCAGTTTCATAAAATCTTTTATAAAACATATAATTAGCATGACTATAACATATAATTTATAACACATATAATTAGCTGTGTAGTTCAATACTCTCTGTAGTGTCAGCGCACTCAGCCTTTACTGTGATCACAACAACTCCTGATAATATCCTCAGATGATAGACAGCTCTCAGATCTGTGCCTCGCTCAGTACCAGACCAGAAAGGACAGCTCATTTGAATCTTACTGACCTCCTCCTGCAATTGGAATAGTGTTTGAAAACCCGAATTGGTGAGAGAGAGTAAGAGAGGAGTGATGGGGGATCAAGGGTCGCTAATTCGAAAAGCCGTTCAGCCTCAGAACAAAGAAATGTCCTCTTGCTGTCCTCTGTCTCTCTATATGATCATATTAGGGATGATGAGGCTCCGACACTCGCCACTAAATTGATTCGGCCCCAGTTCACGTTACAGCTTCGCTACGCTTTAAAAAAAAATCACAGGGTGAGAATCAATTGCGCGTGGAACAGCGAGAGCGAGACGACGAGAAACCAATAATCACAGGAACGATATTACTCAGCAGACAATTTCTCTAAAGGGCAAAAGGTCGTTAATTTAGATGACCTCACTTTGGCCCCGTCTGCTTTTATTGTGTGATTGGTAAATGTTTCACATGAACACTCTGAGAACTACTGAACACACACACACACACACACACACACACACACACACACACACACACACACACACACGCATGCATGCACGCATGCACGCACACACGTGCACACACACAGCTGTAAAGTCTGAGAATTGGCTGTAATCCATCAAAGAACTGGTTTGTTAGAACACAGACTGAGTATATTGTCAGTCAAACTCAGTCGTGTGTGTGTGTGTGTGTGTGTGTGTGTGTGTGTGTGTGTGTGAGAGAGAGAGAGAGGTGAAAGTAGATTCTTTTCCTGTAAAGTTTATTCAATAAGAGCATGTTGTATTTTTAAAGTAAGAGCACGGTGCACTTTTTGTTCTATTTGTAGCTGCATTTGTTATTACGGTTTCTCCCATCCACTAACATCAGGTGCTTTGTCCATACAGTGATTCTCTCTCTCTCTCTCTCTCTCTCTCTCTCCCACCTCCCCCTTTTTTTTCTTTCAACACCTTGGGTTGAAGCGTAGCCTTAACCCCATGCACAAATCAGTATTTAGCCTCATCTTACAAATGTTAAACCCAAAATCTGTGGGGCCAGTGGTGTAGTGGTTAGGGTGCTGGGCTCATGATTGGGAGGTTGTGAGTTCAAATCCCAGTTAGACCCCCACTGTGCTAAGACCCCTGGGCAAGGTCTTAACCACAAATGTGCCTCTGTTCACCCAGCAGTATAAATGGGTACCAGTAAAATATACTGGGAAGCGAACCTGTGATGGACTAGCATCCCATCCAGGAGGAGTTGAACTCCTAGTTGCTTCACACTTCAGAAACCGGGGATAAGCACCGGCCTGATGAGCCACTATGGCTCGGGTGTAAAAATCCCAACAGACTTTACCTAGGGCCAAAATCTAATGGAAAACCTTCCGAGAAGAGGGGAGGGGCTTATTATAGCTTATAAAAACAGACATGGGTGGCACAGTGAAATACTGGTTAGCATATCTGCCTTACAGCAAGAAGGTCCTGGATTTGGGTCCTGGGGACGGGCATTTCAGTGTTTCAGAGCTTGTATGTTCTCTCTTTGCTTGCATAGGTTTCTTCCATGTACTCCAGTTTCCTTCCACATGGCACTTTATCAAAAATGGCTGTTTCAAATTGCCTACACGTGTGAGTATTAATAGTTGTGTGTATGTTGCCCTGCATTCAGAGTGTATCAAGCCTTTCCTCAGTGTTGGCTGAGAGAGGATGGAGTCTCACCAGCCTAATAGGATAAAGTGGTTGGGCAGATGACAATGCATGAGATATAGCAAGTACGGGCGGAGTAAATCTGAAGTGAAATTCAATAAGGATATAAGGGTGTAATGGGTGTAATGGTTATGGGTGCACATACGTTTCGCCATATTTTGATCGTGTTCGCATCACTTCAATCTAATCAGTTTTTTTTTTTTTCATATTGTGATACCAAGGGTATAAAAAAAAAAAAAAAAAAAAAAAAATGTTGGTAAACAGATTAGTCATGTTTTTTTCAAGCTCATCCTACTGCAGATGTGATGAATAATGAACATCATTACCTGATTTGAACAATCAGTGCTTCTGACCAACATTCTCCCTGTCACTGAATTTTCTTGAGAGGTATCCTTGAGTTCACTGTATGCAAAGCGAGCAGAAGAACGCAGCACTACGCTGTATTAATGTTTTACAGAACCAAAGCTCTGTAGTGTTTACTCTGCCATGCCACGCCCTGAGCAATGATGTGTGCCAAACTTTCTATTTGGTTGACCGTCATCTTAGATGTGCGGAGAGCTGGCGTTCAAGACCATTAGAGATTTAGAAGCACATTATTGACACTTACACTGGCTCTGTCTAATAACCCGTGCAGGACTTAATGACCCAAAAGTGAGAGAAGAAACCCGGAAAGCCGATGTCTCCTTCTGGTGTGTAATTACAGCGGCCCGGCGTGTAGCGTACAACCTGCGAACCTTACTCGTTTAAAAGCTATTATTGAGAGCAGCTCAGGGAATTAGACAGAATGGGGTGAATTATTCATCTGGAGGAGGAAGAGCAGGAAATCATGGATCATGTAAAGATAAACACTGACTTCCCAAACATCAAGGCAGACAATACATTTCAGGCGAGCTCCAGCATCTCACTATTTAAATACGTACAAGTAATTACACTTATTCTTAAAGACAGCGCTGAATTATTCCAGCCAGGTTCTTAGAAGGATAGGGTTTATAATATGCATGCAGTGATTTTTTTTTTTTAAATATTATTTTATTTAAGTTTAATTTAAGCTCATGTAATATTTACATTATGTTCATATTAGGCTTCATGGTGACATGTGATCTGCCCTTACAGCAAAAAATAGCTGGGTTGAGTCTCTAGATCGTTTGTAAACAGTGCATGAGGAGCTTGCATGTTCTCTTTATGCGTTCGTGGGTTTCCTCCAGGTATTCTTGTTTCCTCCCACAATCCACAGACATGCATATTAAACTGATTGGCTTTTTGGCTGTTTTCTCTTCTAGGAAGAGTGTAGGTGTGAAAGGTTCTGTACATGTTCTACCCTACTTTTGCTGTATCGGTTCAGGCAGGCTCCTGCCTCCATACAAGTCTAATAGGATTAAACGGTTCAGAAAATGAGTGACTGAGTGTTTCAAATAACTGAACAGCATTACTTTACAAGAAGTTAGTCTTCTTTTCTTTCCTGCTTTTTCCGTTTTCAAGGGGTCACCACAGTGAATCATCTGATTCGCATGTTTTGATTTGGCACAGGTTTTTATGTCGGATGCCCTTCCTTACACAACCCTTTAACAAGGGACAGAAACACGTGGACAGCTATGCAGCTACTCTTTACGAAAGTCAGCAATGGTTCCTTTACATGAACCTCTCACCATAGACAGTGAGAGACATAGTCGGCCTTTGACAACCCAGTTAGCTGCACTGGGGGGACAGTGACAACCTTGTGGAGAGTGGGACGTGAACCACCAACTTTAGGATCAGCGATCCAGCACCTTTTACTAGCAGGACACCACTGCCCACATCTTATAAGAAGTCAGTGACATTTTTAAAATAAATCAGTGACATTTTAAATTTCTGAAAAAAAAAAAAAAAAGTTCCATTCCTGATCACCATTTAAATGTTAATCCAGAATGAAAATTTGGTAAAATTTTAAAATGTCACAAGGTATTGCGGCAAAAAAAAAAAAAAAAAAAAAAAAAAAAACCCTCTGGGCTCAAATTGCTTTTCTTAACCATAAGAAATAAGTTCCAAATTTTTCTTCACATTTTAAGATAGCAGGTTGCACTGCAGTCTAACTCGTCAAAATAAGAATTAGTTGTGTTATGCTTTTAACAAGCTCATCCTATTATGATCATTGTTGATGCAAAGCATATATTACTGCTTACTGGCATGTGTAATATTCTTTATGTATACAATTTAGACAATAGTGCTGTCCTTTGCAATTTTTATTTTGAAATTATAATTATGTTTGACTTTGGGTATGATGGGTTTCAGATGTTCATGTTGTTCATAATGTATAAAAGCTCAGAATAAAGTTAATTTAAACATCTTCTGTGTACTCTCTCTTTAAAACATATCAATATCAATAATTTTTCTATGCTGCTTAATCCTAATTATGGTCATGAGGAAGGCTGGGGCCCATCTCAGTCGACTCTGGGAGAGGTCATGGTACACCCCCTACAACTCGCCAAAACATCGCAGGGCCAACATTCATACAACTGTTCACACTTACACCCAGGTGTGATGTGGAACAGCCAGTTACCTACAGTGCATGATGTTGAACTCTGGGAAGAAACCGGAGTACTTGGAGGAAACCCATGCAAGCACAGGAAGAACATGCAAACTCCATACAAAAAGGCCCTAGAAGGGAATTGAACCCAGGAACTTGCTGTGAGGCGGATGTGCTTACCACCACAACACTGTGACACCACGTAGAGATATTTACCAAATAAAACCCTAATAGTTATTTACCAAAGAACAAGCATTATCTAAAAAAGACTAATCACTAAGACTGACTTCCTAACAAATCACATTCAGGAATTGGCGAATAACTAGAGCCGTATTTCAGTGATTTTATGAAATTTCTAGATCATTTAGGGATTGTGATTTCACAAATTCCCTGAACGTTGATTGGATTTTGCAAGAATCTCTCTGTGCACAGTCTAATTCAGTGTTGTAGTGGTCAAAAAAATAAGTGAGTACACGATGGCAGTGAAACGACCAAGGCGCGGAGCGCGGAGAGGGTGCGGCTTTGGCTTTGAAACTATCTAGCACTTCATCTTCACTTTTTATTTACACAGTCGAGGAAATTTACGTTGATCAACCATAAAGTAGACCAAATTAAGTCATACACGCAACTCAGGCACTAAAACAAGTGGGTACACGCTGTGTACTGGAGTGTACCCACCACTACATCACTGGTCTTATTGTAACATAGATAAGATAAGGTAATTTTATTTTATTTTATTGCTATGTAAACTCACTTAATGCAGCCGTGAGGGAGGGGCACAAGCCAGTGTCTCTCCCTCACGCTGGTCCCAAGCCCGGATAAATGCAGAGGGTTGCGTCAGGAATGGCATCCGGCGTAAAACAAATGCCAAATAAAACATGCGAGTCATATCAAGAAAATTCATACCGGATCGGTCAAGGCCCAGGTTAACAACGACAGCCATCAGTGATGTTAACCAACAGGGTGCTGGTGGAAATTGGAATGTTGGAACTATGACAGGAAAAGGTAGAGCGCTGGCTGACATGATGCAGAGGAGGAAGGTGGACATACTGTGTGTTGTGAAGAAGTGGGACATAGAGAGGACCGAAGAGAGTAAACAGGAGTACAGCGTAAGGCGAAGGTCGCAGTGTCAAAGGCCAAACAGAGGGCGTATGATGACTTGTATGCTCGGTTGGAGAGTAAAGAGGGAGAAAATGATTTATACAGGTTGTCACAGCAGAAAAATAGAGATGGGAAGGATGTGCAGCAAGTTAGAGTGATAAAGGACAGAGAGAGAAATGTATTGACTGATGACAGAAGTGTGCTGGGAAGATGGAAAGAGTACTTTGAAGAGCTGATGAATGAGGAAAATGAGAGAGAAAAAAGAGTAGTAGAGGTGACTGTGGAGGACCAGGAAGTAGCAAAGATTAGTAAGGGTAAAGTGAGGAGGGCATTGAAGAGGATGAAGAATGGAAAGGCTGTTGGCCCTGACATACCGGTGGAGGTATGGGAGTGTCTAGGAGAGGAAGCAGTAGATTTCCTGACAAGTACATTCAACAAGGTCTTAGAGAGTGAGAGGATGCCAGAGGAATGGAGGAGAAGTGTGCTGGTGCCCATTTTTAAGAACAAGGGAGATGTGCAGAGTTGTGGCAACTACAGAGGGATAAAGTTGATGAGCCATACGATGAAGTTCTGGGAAAGAATAGTGGAAGCTAGACTAAGGGCAGAGGTCAGCATTTGTGAACAACAGTTTGGTTTCATGCCAAGAAAGAGAACCACATATGCAGTATTTGCCTTGAGGATGTTAATAGAGAAGTACACAGAAGGTCAGACGGAGCTGCATTGTGCCTTTGTGGATCTGGAGAAAGCATGTGACAGGGTGCCGAGAGAGGAACTGTGGTATTGCATGAGAAAGTCTGGAGTGGCAGAGAAGTATGTTAGAGTGGTGCAGGACATGTATGAGAGATGTAAAACAGTGGTGAGGTGTGCTGTCGGTGTGACAGAAGAGTTCATGGTGGAGGTGGGACTACATCAAGGGTCAGCTCTGAACCCCTTCTTGTTTGCTATGGTGATGGACAGGCTGACAGACGAGGTTAGGCAAGAATCTCCATGGACTATGATGTTTCCAGATGACATTGTGATCTGCAGTGAGAGCAGAGAACAAGTGCAGGAAAACCTAGAGAGGTGGAGGTATGCCCTCGAAATGAGGGGAATGAAGGTTAGCCTCAGTAAGACAGAATACATGTGTATGAATGCCAAGGACCCAACAGGAACGGTGAGGTTACAAGAAGCAGAGATAAGGAAGATGGAGGATTTTAAGTACTTAGGCTCAACAATCCAGAGCAATGGAGAGCGTGGAAAAGAGGTGAAGAAGCATCTGCAGGCTGGTTGGAATGGTTGGAGAAAAGTGTCCGGTGTGATGTGTGATAGGAAGGTATCGGCAAAAATGAAAGGAAAAGTGTCCAAGACGGTGTTGAGGCCAGCGATGTTGTATGGTTTAGAAACAGTGGCACTGAGGAAAAGACAGGAGGCAGAGCTGGAGGTAGCAGAGACGAAAATGTTGAGGTTCTCTTTGGGAGTAATGAGGATGGATAGGATCAGGAATGAGCACATCAGAGGGACAGCACATGTAAGACGTTTTGGAGACAAAGTCAGAGAGGCTAGATTGAGATGGTTTGGACATGTATAGAGGAGGGATAGTGAGTATATTGGTAGTAGGATGTTGAGGTTGGAACTACCAGGCAGAAGGCCTAGAAGAAGACCAAAGAGACAATTCATGGATGTGGTGAAGGAGGACATGAAGGCAGTAGGTGTAAGAGAAAAAGATGCAGAGGATAGGGTGAGATGGAGGCAGATGATTCGCTGTGGCGACCCCTGAAGGGAAAAGCCAAAAGGACAAGCAGAAGAAGATCACTTAAATGTATTTAATATGCCTTTCTCTGTTGCAATTGCATGTCTCACCACCACTGTCTTCAGGGTGTTTCAGGTTTTTTTTTTCTCAACTCCATAAACTCTGATCAGGTGTGGATTTACCTGGAGTTATATTTACATTTTCACTTTCACCACAACACCATTGTTTCTCATCAGTGACCATTGTTTCTCATCAGTCTTACAGCGGTTAAGGAACGTAGAGCTTGAAAAAGACAGAGTATATAATATATACAGTAAAAGGTTTGGTGAGTGAATTTAGGCATAAAAATGAATAAATGATCAGAACTGATAGTAGCAGTGACATAAAGCACAGCCGCATTGATATTCCGATACGGGCGGCAAGAGTGGATTTGAAATATTCCATATACACAGGGTGTTTTATAAACTGCTCTGATTGGGTGATGTCTAGTGACATCATGCACTGTGTGTAGCCCCAGAGATATAGTGCACACAGTATTACTCCACAACACACATAAGAAAGAAATACAGATCTCAATCTTCTCCTCCATCATCTGACCATCATCCTTCTCTTCGAGTGAGTGATGTCTCATCGCCGTATGAGTTTAATAGAAAGATACAGCAGAATCCATTCAGTACTTCAGCACTCACACACTTGACCCACAGCTACATCACTGTCGGAGACCTGGACAAGAGACATGGGGAGAGAGAGAGAGAAAGAGAGAGAGAGAGAGAGAGAGAGAGAGAGAGAGAGAGAGAGAGAGAGAGAGAGAGAGGATACGAATGGCAGAGAACAGAAACAGATTTAGACATGAATGAGGCAAAGCAAGAGACAGAAAAGAGACAGGCAGACTTTCTCTAATAGAATGACAAAGAAAGGAAGAGAAAAAAGGACAGATGGACATTAAACCATCAGCAAGACAAGAAGAAAAAAACAAGATAAAATGCGATCAAGGACACATCGTGAGGTGAATGGACATGGAGACAAATAGAAACACAGAAATGAATGAAGCAGACATGCAATGAGACTCAGCGAGAAAATAAAATAAATAATGAGAAGAAATAGACAGATATGGAGAGACATGGATGAGGGGAATAAATCCAAAGGGAACACACTAGTGTGAGTTCTCACTCAGAAAAAAGCAGGTAAACCAATCAAGACATAAATCAGGGATGACTGACAGGCAATAGTACATTTTGTGAATTCCACAATAGTACCGATTCCACTTCAAGCTCCTCCCCTTTCTAGCTCATTTTCCTGCTTGAAATGTGTTGCCATGTTTATTATTTAACGTACTTATTTCATTCATAATTATTGTTTCAAAACATGTTAACAGAATGCTTCCTGGACTCACATGGGATGTATATTTGACCTGCCGTTAGGATGGGATCTAGCTATCTCTTATCAAGACAAATAATCCAAGGCACTTACTTGTAGATTTCAGATTAATTATTGTTTGTTTATTTTCACTTCCAACTCGATCCAGTGTCTCCTCTGCATGTCAACAACATTAATAAAGTGAAGCTTAAAGTTTAGTTGAATTCCTCCTTATGATTGTCGGCTAATACAGGCCGCCTCAAAAGTGTAACTTGCTCTTATTCCATCAGAAAGAGAGAGAGAGAGACAGAGAGAGAAAGAGAGAGAGAGAGAGAGAGAGAGAGAGAGAATATGTGTGTGTGTGATCGAAAAAAAAATGAAGAAAATGAGTTATCTGTAATGCCATCTTCTGGAGATGGGAGAAATTCAAGTCTCGAGGTGTTATTAGATTCTTGCAGATTGGAAGAATTTTCACAAAGGCAGTTTGACATTCTTCGTGAGAAATGCCGCATACATGCTTCGGTAGAGGAAAAATAAAGGCTTTTGAGGAAAATGTAACCAACAAATGATAAAAATATTCAGAATCACTATGAGCCTCAAACCACGCCCACTTCTTTTTGAGGTATCCTGTGGTTTATATGCTTGAAAGATTTCTTGAAAGTAATTAACAGCCCTATTGGACAATTATAAATCACAACGTTAATGTTCCCTTTGCTACCTGTTATGGCTGTCTCCTATGCTACCATGTCCGTAGTGTTGTCATTCATTTTCTGCAACCACTTAATCCTAATTAGGGTCGCAGCGATGCTGGCACCCATCCCAGCTGACTCCAGGCGAGGGCACAGTACACCCTGGACAGCTCGCTAGGCCATCGCAGGGCAGAAACACGCTGACGGCTATGTAGCTACTCTTGTTGAAAGTCAAAACACCAATTTGCTGCACTGGGGGGACAATGCAACCCATTGAGAGTGGGGCTTGAACCCTCAACCTTAGGATCAGTGATCCAACACCTTTACCACCAGGACACCATTTCCATACTGTTATCATCAACCAATCAATCTGGGTGTCGTGCCAGAATTCGGGCGTAACCGGCAGCTAAAACAGCCTTGTCATGGCTGTATACGAAGGGCAAAAAAAGGCCCAAAGTTCTTTCTGCAGGGTGTTTTTATCGAGACGCCCTCTCTAGCTAGCTGGCCGTTGACTCTAAAGGGTTCATCCACCCTTTGATTGGTCTTGTTTTCATTCCTCCTGGGTTGCTAGCCATCCTACTCACCAAATTTGGAACCTGATGGGGGAGCCGGTTTAGTCGCTGTCCACTCAACTGTTATCCAAGTATGACAAATTCATTGTGTCTAGCATCTAGCATTTTAAGGTATAGTGAAAAAATTCATAGTCTGCTGAGTTACTCTGGGTCGTCAACTAAACTTGTCTGGCATGTATTTTAGTGAGAATACAAATATTGAATTCTACAACAAACTCAGGAAATCAGTAGAGGAAACCCTTGAAGTGGTTCAGCATGTGTATGGCAATAATGTAACAAGCCCGACAACGTGTTTTAAGTCCATTTGTGCTTCAGTGGTTCATAAGTAGGAGCACTCACCAGACGTGCTCAATTTATTGAACATTTTCAAAAGTTGTGCTTATGGAGCATTTTAAGGGACACCTTTGCTGATTTTAAGATCATCCAAAGTCAAACAGGTTTTGATCAAGATGTCACATGGTATACTGACTCATAAAAGTTACTGCCCGCTTTTGTTGTATGAATTTGATCATGAAACGTTCCGTTACTCTTGGATTACACTTGGGAACGATGTGCACAAACTCCACGATTTGAAACGTATTGAGCGTATGGGGTGTCACGTCATAATGATCCTGAGAGAAGGTGGAATCATGGTGAGTGTGCTGATCATGGCAAAATGTTCGCCTGTGATGATTATCCTGCTGTAATATGATTTGATACACCTTCTAAATCTATAACTTTGTCCAAGGAACCAAGGATTTTGAACATGCCACTGAATACTTCTAGTAGACAGAACAAATTTTAATCTGTTCCACATTCATATGTCCCAAAATTTCTGAGCGGATTAATTAGGAAGCCTGCCAATTTTAATGTACACCATAAAGTTAGGCTCTCATACCTGTGTATATTTTGAGTGATGGTTTTGACTTTCTAATGGTATTATGGTATATAGATCTTGTTTTATTGCACTTTAAAAATTAGACTAGGTGTCCCAATTTGTGTTTCCATTAGCAAAGCCATACAATAATCCTAATTTGGGTTGCGAAGAGGCTGGCACACATCTCATGCCAACTCTGGGCAAAGGGCACCCTGGACAGCTTGTCAAGCCATCACAGGGCAGAAACACACTGACTGCAATGCAGTCTCCTTTTAATGAAAGTCAGCAATGCTTATTTTACATGCCCCTCACCACAGGCAGTGAGAGACATGGCCCACCTTTGATAACCAGTAAACTATACTGGATGCGATGGGGGAAGTAACTGGGTGACAGTTGAATCCTTCGCCTTTGATTCATTAATCCTGCGCCCCACCAGCCGGCCATCACTGCCCCAAAGATTTTATTTTTTTTATGTTGAATTTACTATAATGTACTAATCCCACAAGGAAAATTATTGCCTCTGCATTTAACCTGTCCAAAGTGAGCATATATGTAAACATTGAACACATCAGCAGTGGGTTGCCAGACACATTATGAAGTAAATAACATGTAATTAAAAGCGTAAGCAGCCTGACTGAAGTATGTTATAATATTGTAAACACGTTGGAAATGGCAACACAGTGGGACGGTGGTTAGCACGTTTGCCTCACAGTAAAGCCTCAGGTTTGAGTCCTGAACTCAGGTTGTTTCTGTGTGTATGTTCTCTCCACACCTGTGTGCATTTCCTATGGGAACTATGGTTTACTCCTACAGTTAAAAAAAAAAAAACAAAAACATTCACAGTAGGCTGATTGTTCAGTTCAGTTCAGTTTCTGCAACCGCTTAATTCTAATTAAGGTAAGGTCACGGGGAGCCTGGGACCCAACCCAGCCGACTCTGGGAGAGGTCAGAGTACACCCTAGACAGCTTACCAGGCCATCGCAGGGTGGAAACACGCTGATGGCTTTGCAGCCTACTGTTATAAAAAGACAGCAATGGTTGTTTTACATACCTCACACCATAGACAGTGAAAGACATGACCAGCCTTTGATAACCCAGTTTGCTGCACTGGGGGCAGTGACCATCTGTGGTGAGTGGGGCTTGAACCCCCAACCTTAGGATCAGTGAGCCAGCACCTACACCACTAGGCCACCACCCTCCTGTAGGCTGGTGGTTACAAATTGCAGGTAGGTGTGACAGTGAGTGTAAATATTTGTGTGTATGTTGGCTGGTCAGGGTGTACCCCAGCTTTGTGCACTGCTGGCTTAGTTGGGTATCAGCCTCCCCATGACCGTCTTTAGAATTATGTGGCTAAGAAAATGAATGAATGAATGATGCATTTAAAAAAAAAATGTTTGACTCCATCATCTGTCAAATTATTACGCAGACTACACAGACTGAACCGTGGGTCAGCAGAGTAATGGTTATTATAGACATTTTACTGCAGAGAAAGTTTATGTTAATGTATTTAACATATTTGGGCTGAAGTCCTTGGCCAGACTCCAGTGATTGCGCATCATGGCCATGTTTTTAATCTATCTCCATAAGCAACATGGGAAACCTCTGAAATGCCACATCTGAAGGATTGCTCAGCTTTTCTTTGACCTTTCAGGATGTGCTTATCACCAGTTCTCTCATTTTATCTGCTTTTAGTGTGCGATCGATCCCACAAGCTCACTCGTATCTGGCACAGTGCAACACAGCTCTCTAGCTGAAAAGTGACACAAATAATGAAAAGCAGAGCCATGTAAAGATTACGTTTTCACCTGTGTGCTCTGAGATTCAAGCACAATTCTTTTTTTTTTCTTTTTTTTTTTTCTTCAAATGTCAGAGATAATCAAAAAGAAACACAACAACAAGATGTGACTTTTATGCTTTTTTTGGCCAAAAATGTACTTATTATTTAATGCTAGTTTTTCTTGCCCCATGACCTTTATGAAGGTCAAAGATGGTCACCAGACAGATAGATAAAAATGCTTCAGAAATTTCTGGTTGTTCATTTCCCAATAAAAAGGCTATACAGACACAACCCTTTTCATTCATTCATTTTCTAGTCTGCTTAACCCCATTATTGTCACGGTGAGGCTGCCACCTATCTCAGCCAACTATGGGTGAGGGCTGAGTACACCCTGGATGGCTCGCCAGGCCATCGTAGGCCAGAAACACACTCACGGCTATGCAGTTACTCATGATGAACGTCAGCAGTTCTTTTACATGAACCTCTCACCATACACAGTGAGAGACATGGCCGGCCTTTGGTACGCCCTGCATGGTGGGTGGTGGTGGTGGTGATGACCGTTGACTGTGGGGATTAAACCTTAGGATTGGTAATCTAGAACCTTCTCCACTGAAACCTTAGCACACTGTTGATGACCATGTTTTTTTTGTTTTGTTTTTTTTTTGTTTTAATACTAAGAAACTCCACAAAAATGGTGCTGACTGGCCCTCTAATTTACTGCAGTAACCACATGGTCTGGTTTTAATAATACATATAAATAATATTTTATTTTATTTAAAATGAGAGAACTGTCCAAAATATGCATTTAATGCAGCCATGAGGTGGGGGGGGGCACTAACCAGTGTCTCTCCCCCTCATGCCGGTCCCAAGCCCGGAGAAATGCAGAGGGTTGTGTCAGGAAGGGCATCCAACGTAAAAGCAATGCCAAACATTTATGATGCAAATCAGAAGTATTACCCCCATACCGGATCGGTCGAGGCCTGGGTTAACAACGACCGCCATCAGTGCTGTCAATCAACAGGGTGCTGATGGAAATTGGACTACTGTTGGTCGAAGACGTCGAAGAAGGAGAGGTGGGAGGCGTGTCCGTAGGCAGAGAGAGAAGAGGAAAGGCATGAGTCTAGGACAAAGAGTGGGGACTTTGAATGTTGGAACTATGCAAAGAAACGGTAGAGAGCTGGCTGACATGATGCAGAGGAGGAAGGTGGACATACTGTGTGTTCAGGAGACCAGGTGGAAAGGTAGCAAAGCTAAAAGCTTAGGAGCAGGGTTGAAGCTATTTTATCATGGTGTGGATGGGAAGAGAAATGGAGTAGGAGTCATCTTGAAGGAGGAGTTTGTCAGGAATGTTCTAAAAGTGAAAAGAGTGTCAGACAGAGTGATGAGTCTCAAGTTAGAAATTGAAGGTGTAATGCTCAATTTTGTTAGTGCTTATGCCCCACAGGCAGGATGTGAGCTAGAAGAGAAGGAGAGATTCTGGAGTGACTTAGATGAAGTGATGCAGAGTACCGCCAGAGGTGAAAGAGTGGTCATTGGTGCAGACTTCAATGGACATGTTGGTGCAGGAAACAGAGGGGATGAGGAAGTGATGGGCAGGCTTGGTATCCAGGACAGGAACGCAGAAGGACAGATGTTGATAGATTTTGCAAAAAGGATGGAAATGGCTGTGGTGAATACTTTCTTCCAGAAGAAACAGGAGCATAGGGTGACTTATAAAAGCGGAGGTAGGAGCACACAGGTAGACTACATCTTGTGTAGGCGATGTAATTTGAACGAAGTCAGAGACTGCAAAGTCATAGTGGGTGAGAGTGTTGCCAAACAGCATAGGATGGTGGTGTGCAGGATGACTCTGATGGTGAGAAAGGTGAAAAAGGCAAAGGCAGAGCAGAAGACAAAGTGGTGGAAGCTGAAAAAGGAAGAGTGTCGTGTTGTCTTTAAGGAGGAATTGAAACAGGCTTTGGGTGGCCAGGAAGTGCTTCCAAATGACTGGACAACCACAGCAAATGTGATCAGGGACACAGGTAGGAAAGTACTTGGTGTGTCCTCTGGAAGGAAAGTAGATAAGGAGACTTGGTGGTGGAATGAGGAAGTGCAGGAGTGTGTACAAAGGAAGAGGTTAGCTAAGAAGAAGTGGGACATTGAGAGGACCGAAGAGAGTAAACACAGCGTAAGGCGAAAGTAGCAGTGGCTAAGGCCAAACAGAGGGCGTATGATGACTTGTATGATAGGTTGGATAGTAAAGAGGGAGAAAATGATTTATACAGGTTGGCACAGCAGAGAAATAGAGATGGGAAGGATGTGCAGCAAGTTAGATTGATAAAGGACAGAGAGGGAAATGTATTGACTGATGACAGAAGTGTGCTGGGAAGATGGAAAAAGTACTTTGAAGAGCTGATGAATGAGGAAAATGAGAGAGAAAAAAGAGTAGAATAGGTGACCATTGAGGAGCAGGCTGTAGCAAAGATCAGTAAGGGTGAAGTGAGAAGGGCATTGAAGAGGATGAAGAATGGAAAGGCAGTTGGTCCTGATGACATACCTGTGGAGGTATGGAAGTGTCTAGGAGAGGTAGCAGTAGATTTTCTGACAAGAACATTCAACAAAGTACTAGAGAGTGAGCAGATGCCAGAGGAGTCGAGGAGAAGTGTGCTGGTGCCCATTTTTAAGAACAAGGGAGACGTGCAGAGTTGCAGAAACTACAGAGGGATAAAGTTGATGAGCCATGCAATGAAGTTATGGGAAAGAATAGTGGAAGCTAGACTAAGGGCAGAGGTCAGCATTTGTGAACAACAGTTTGGTTTCATGCCAAGAAAGAGCACCACAGATGCAATGTTTGCTTTGAAGATGTTAATAGAGAAGTACAGAGAAGGTCAGAGGGAGCTACATTGTGCCTTTGTGGATCTGGAAAAAGCATATGACAGGGTGCCAAGTGAAGAACTGTGATATTGCATGAGGAAGTCTGGAGTGGCAGAGAAGTATGTTAGAGTGGTGCAGGACATGTATGAGAGATGTAAGACAGTGGTGAGGTGTGCTGTCGGTGTGACCGACGAATTCAAGGTGGAGGTGGGACTGCATCAAGGGTCAGCGCTGAGCCCCTTCTTGTTTGCTATGGTGATGGACAGGCTGACAGACGAGGTGAGACAAGAATCTCCATGGACTATGATGTTTGCAGATGACATTGTGATCTGTAGTGAGAGCAGAGAACAAGTGCAGGAAAATCTAGAGAGGTGGAGGTATGCCCTGGAAAGGAGAGGAATGAAGGTTCGCCTCAGAAAATCAGAATACATGTGTGTGAATGAGAAGGACCCAGGAGGAATGGTGATGTTACAGGGAGCAGAGATAACGAAGGTGGAGGATTTTAAGTACTTAGGCTCAACAATCCAGAGCAATGGGGAGTGTGGAAAAGAGGTGAAGAAGCGTGTGCAGGCAGGCTGGAATGGTTGGAGAAAAGTGTCCGGTGTGATGTGCGATAGGAGAGTGTCAGCAAGAATGAAGGGAAAAGTGTACAAGACGGTGGTGAGGCCAGCGATGTTGTATGGCTTCGAAACAGTGGCGCTGAGGAAAAGGTAGGAGGCAGAGCTGGAGGTAGCGGAGATGAAAATGTTGAGGTTCTCTCTGGGAGTAACGAGGATGGATAGGATCAGAAATGAATATATCAGAGGGACAGCCCAGATGTTTTGGAGATAAAGTCAGAGAGGCTAGATTGAGATGGTTTGGACATGTGCAGAGGAGGGATAGTGAGTATATTGGCAGTAGGATGCTGAGGTTGGAACTACCAGGCAGAAGGCCTCGAGGAAGACCAAAGAAGAGATTTATGGATGTGGTGAAGGAAGACCTGAAGGTCGTTGGAGTCAGAATAGAAGATGCGGAGGACAGGGTGAGGTGGAGGCGGATGATTTGCTGTGGCAACCCCTGAAGGGAGCAGCCGAAAGTAAAAGAAGAAGTCCAAAATATGCATTTATTCTCTTCACAATTAAAATATCCATGACTGAAATTAAAACAGATTCTTACACTGGTTTTAAAAGAAAAATGAAAATTTACAGAAGCCATTAAGGGGCAGAATGGGAGTTTGATTTTTTTTTTTTTTTTTTTTTTTTTTTTTTTTAACTCTGTGCAGAAATATCACTCTAATGAACTGTTTAAAAAAATCACAATATAATTATCTGTCTGAATTTCTAATATATGTTTTTTTTTAATTAAAATAATAAAGACAGGAAATTTGATTGCCAGCTGATGCATATGTGTAGCACATAATCTCATAATTATGGAATAATTGTAATGTCGCCGTAATGAAGAAAGAAAAGCTCAGTTTTTGGAAAACCCAGTTTGAACCTCACTCTAATAAGTTTAATAAACAAAGTGACTTTAAGTTCCCCTATAACGAGTGGAAGGTTAAGCTCAAATGAGTATTAGGTTTACATGTCATCATTCAAGAAATGAAGCCCATTTATTTCCTCATCAGTTCATGTTCTGTAACCGATTAATCCTAATTAGGGTCACGGGGAGGCTGGCACCCATAACAGCCGACTCTAGGTGAGGACAGATTACTCCCTGGACAGCCCGCCAGGCCATCGCAGGGTGGAAACACGCTGACGGCTTTGCAGATACCATTGCTGACTTTCAACAACACTATAGACAGTGAGAGACATGGCTGGCCTTTGATAACCCAGTTAGCTGCACCAGGGGGACAGTGACAACCTTGTGGAGAGTGGGACTCGAACTCCCAACCTTAGCATCAGCGATCCAGCACACTATACCACTAGGCCAGCACTGCCTCATTCATTTTCTGAACCACTTAATCCTATTTAGGTTTCTGTGGAGGATGGCGCCCATCTCAGTCGACTGTGGGAGAGGGCAGAGAAGACCCTGGATAGCTCACAAGGCCATCACAGGTGTGACACTAACACAACCATGCAAACTCTCCACAGAAAAGCCCAAGCTGGGAAACAAACCCAGGACTTTCTTGCTGTAAAGTGGACGTGCTAACCACTACACCACCATGCCACCACAATGAGAAATCAAAAATAATAATATTAATAAGATTTCTCATAGATATGGCTTGTATCCTTATGGTTTCACCCAGATGAGGATGAATTTCTTCCTTGCATCAACTGATGGAGTTTTTCCTTGCCACTGTTGCCATGGGCAAAACTCATTAGAGATGTGTAGTGGTTGTAGAAAATGTTTAAATTCTTTTATACTTTGTAAACTCCTACTTTTACTCGGTAAAGCTGCTTTCTGACAATGCCAGTTATAAAAAAAAGAAAAAAAAATGCTATGCAAATAAAAGTGAATTGAAAATTGAATTGAGTTGAATATAACCAGTTTCAAAAAACTCAAACTGATACATCTAGATTTTATTTATTTTACATGGATGAAGCATTGACTTCTTATTGCCCAGTTATTGTTAGCTTCTTAATCCTCTTTAGCTGGAGCTCTCTGCACTATTCTAATTGTTCGCTCAGTATTATTATTTCTCTACGTTTTCCAGTTTTCCTAAGCTAGTTCTTCCAGTACAGACGCTCCCCAACTTACGTTCATCCGTTTTACGTTTTTTTTTTTTTTTTTTCTATTTTACGTTTTTTTTCCCCCCAAAAAAAGTCAAATTTTGAGTTTAGATGTACCTCCGTAGTATGCTGACGTAATGATGCATATATATATATATATATATATATATATATAAAATCTGTTATATAGCGTGTTACACTTGTGTTAAGTCGTCGTCTCTGTGATCTTTGTGTTTCCACTGTTTTGTGGACTTTTGTAACCCTCAGCAAATATGGTTGGTCAGAAGTG
Organism: Plotosus lineatus; assembly: GCA_024760905.1. NCBI lineage: Eukaryota > Metazoa > Chordata > Actinopteri > Siluriformes > Plotosidae > Plotosus > Plotosus lineatus. The sequence continues at coordinate 30,499,097 of CM045731.1, forward strand.
TAAGCCTACTAGCATGGGTGCAAGTCTCATACACAGAGATGAATTAACTATCTGCTCAGATCGGCACAATCTACCATGCATACTCAGTTAAGCAAAGAGAGTTGTAAAATAAAAACAAGAATCCACAAATTACAGAACAATTACAGATATTTATTATCTTTTAGCAGAATCCTAAGAGTGTATACTTATTTTTACATTAATATTCATTATGATTTCTACTTGTTCTTTGTATGCATCTCTTGAATAAAGTTAACTTACTTACACAAAAGAAAGAACTCTCCACTTTGCTGGGAGACTGCATTAGTGCAGGCTGTGTTCTAAACGAGTTCAACGGCACCCTTGTGCACTTGAAAGACTGGAAGTCTGTATAACTAACCCACAGCAAGTACACTACTTTTGCAAGTACACTACTTTCGGTATTGAGCGCTTCACATATTGTAAGCGTGGATTGACTGTTTTAAGCTTCATGTAAAATGACTCGGCATAAATAAGTGGCTTATTTGAAATCAATGTTGATATTATTTGATATATTTGATATTATTTTACAATGTTATGTTTATAATAATTGATTTAGGGGTGTTTTATGAGATACGGTAATGGTATTTATGGATGTATAGTACAGTATGAGCGTCACACGTCACACGTCATACGTCACTGTAACAACTTACGTTCACTTTCAACTTACATTGGGCTGTCCGGAACCAATTAAAAACGTAAGTCGGGGAGCATCTGTACTTTTTCTAGTTCTCTCAATACATTTTAGTTGTTTCTTTAATTTATATTTAGCTCATTCTCTCACTATGATTTTTGATTACGTTCTCAGTACTCTGGCTAGTTCTCTTAGACCATTTCAGGTCCCCTTTAGCTCGTTCTCTCAGTTACCTTTCACAAGTTCTCATAGTTT
>CM045731.1:30512500-30710000 GCA_024760905.1 Plotosus lineatus
TAGTGTTAGACAGAATAGGCCAGTTTCATACTAAAGGAAACCAATTGGTGGTCAGTGATGTGTAGCGAAGTGGTATTAATGCTTGTGACCGGAGAGGGACAACTGAAAACAAGATCCAAGAGATTCCCTCCTGTGTGTGGGGGAGAGAAGTTGTTAAAAATTTAAGAAAAGGAATGAAGAATGAGAAGACAAGAGGATTGGAACTTGTCAAAGGGAAGATTAAAGTCTCTCAGAATGAGAGGGGTGTTGTCAGTGGGGAAAAGTGCGAAGGAGTGCGTTAATTTCTTCGGTGAATAACAATAATTAGGAGGTTGATTGGATAGGAGAGTTTTACTGCATGTAGCTCAAAGGACATGAGATAGAGAGAGTAGTGTGAAGCACTGACTCTGAGACAGGAGTAGGCCTGAACCACCAGCTCTCCCAGTTACTCATGGAGTATCAACAGAGCGAAGAGCTGCTGGTGTAGCGGAGTTGTGTGAGGAAATCCACGTTTCAGTTAGTGCAAGAAAGTCAAGAGAGTAGTGAGAGGTGGTGGTACAGGCCTACTCCTTTTCACAGCAGATTGACAGTTCCAGAGTCCTTCTGCCACCCTTGCCTGGGACTGTGACAGCAGTGGAGGGTAGGTAAAATTGCTGAGAGTATCTCTTCTGGCTTGTTGGTATGATTTGAGTCTAAGAGAAGTTAGAACAATAATGGGTTTAGGGCACATGACTGCAATCTGTTTTATATTCAAGACCTTAGGCCTGATAGTTCTACTTCAACGAAACGTACTTGTTTTAACAAATCTTCTGTGTTGCTCCCTGCTACAAACATGACGTTTGTAGCAGAGGGTATCTTCAGTGTATATTTTCTGGGTCCTGTCCTCAATTCATACCTTAAGGAAGCCCAAAACTACTGTTTATTATGCACCACAATAAGACTGCTGAACCGGCTAAGATTCCTATACTTAAAAATATTCGTGACAACAGCCAAGTCCAACGAAGGAAAAGTAGACAGTAATTCAAAAGTCACAATCTCCTCGATATTATGAACAGATCCAGTCACTTCTCAGTACGCTTACCTATTTGTACTTACATTATTGCGAGTGCAAGCACAATCTGAATATCAGGATGCATTCTTGCTCCTCCCATTTTACCTGGGATGCACTGAGTGGTGACCTCTGTGGACTTAAAAAAACGCTTATTAACTAGAATACATTTTATTCCAACTGAATTGTGTAATTTATGTACAATTTTGTTCTCAGTTATTACATTTTTAGTTCTGTTTTGTTCAGTGTTGTTTGTTTGTTCTGTCAAACCTTCTGTGGTTTACAACAACTATCTCCCACAGACTTTTCCTTCCACTCTCAAACAAACAACACCCTCCACACACTGACATGTATCCAACACGTCCACTTTATTTTGCAGTGATAAATAGAAAGGCCACACCTTTTTTAGTGCTGGAATGTAGAGATCTTTAAATTAACTACCAGTTGGTGCTTTTGTGATATTTGTGTAGCAGCTGAACACACATGAATGTATTTGCAAAAACGTGCCCAGTGGTACTAAAATAATGAAAGACTGGAACACATAATGTAAAATAAAGTTAAAAGATAAGTGATGCATGCAAGAATGTAGAGGGACAGATTTTAAATTACTTTATCTTAAATTTAAAAATCCTGATCATTGGAAGAGAAATCGTTTCATCACACAGAGACACTGTTCATGCTTTAGGGAAAGAAGAAACAGTTTGTGTGTGTGTGTGTGTGTGTGTGTGTGTGTGTGTGTGTGTGTGTGTGTGTGTGTGTGTGTGTGTGTGTGTGTGTGTGTGTTTGGGTTTGGGTGGATGTGTGCATGGGTGTGTCTGATCAAAGGGATGTGTGAAGCTCCTGAAACGTTTTATCCAAAAGATATCTCATCAGTTGCAGGATGTGTGAAGTCGACAAGTCGAGAAGTTCGTAGATTGTCTTAATGTGATATCAAATCCAAGAGTTAGCATGCCAGGTGTGTGTGTGTGTGTGTGTGTGTGTGTGTGTGTGTGTGTGTGTGTGTGTGTGTCTGTAAGATGTATGCGCTCCAATACACTCCATGAAATTTAAAGAGAAGGAGCTGTGATCTGTTCATTTTTTTTTTTTTTTTTAATAAACTTTTCCTTCCAACTATTTACTTTATATTTATTCATTCATTAATTTTCTGGACCACTAAATCCTAATTAGTTTCATGAGGAGGCTGGCGCCCATCTCCGCCAAATCTGGGCGAGGGAAGATCACCAGACCATTGCAGGGCGGAAAGACGTGGACAGCCATGCAGGCTATTCTTCACGAAAGTCAACAATGGACATTGAGAGACATGGCTACCCTTTGATAACCCAGGTAGCTGCACTGGGGGGACAGTGACAAGTTGTTGATAGTGGGCTTGAACCCCCAACCTTGGGATCAGTGATCCAGCACCTTTACCATCAGCCCACCACTGCCTATATTTATTCAACTAAATTCTCAGTCAGAGGTTCTCATGTCTTGCAAGTCTTTCAATCTTATTCCTGCTGTCAAAACTTATTGGCTGAGATCATCTAAAAATAATGCTTTCTTTTTAAGAGGTTTTGTTAATAAACAACAATTATTCTAAGAATGAACAGTAGTTTATTAGTTGTGAGCTTTGATTTCCAAACATGAAACATCCAGGCACACATCCATTTTCTTCAGCTTTTCCAAAGTCTGGCTGTAGAGGCAACAGGAGTAGAAAGGAAACACTTCCTCAAGCATTCTCCAGTTCTCCTGGGGTCCAGAGGCGTTCCTCAGCCAGACAAGATCCACAATCCATACTGGATCAGACCTGCGACTTCTTTCCATTTGGACATGCTCAGAACGTTCCAATGGAGCCGACCAGGAGGCATTCTAATTAGATGCCCAAAACCACCCCAACTAACTTTGAATGCAGAGGAACAGTGGCTCTTCCTTGAGCCAACCTTCTCCCATCCTACAATTTTCCATTCATTTATATTCTGAAGCACCTAATCCCAATTAGTGATGCAGGAAAGCTGGCGCCCATCTCACTCAACTCCAGGCGAGGGCAGAGAATACCCTGGACATATATATATATATATATATATATATATATATATATATATATATATATATATATATATATATATATATATATATATCTATGTATGTATATATATATATATATATATATATATATATATATATCTATGTATGTATACAGCGCCATCTCAAAAATTCAAACAATGCGCGAGTTGCTCTCCCATTGCCTCTCTCCCAACATCCCGCCCGCTGACCTCCCATTGGCTACCTCCCAACATCCTGCCCACTGGCCTCCCATTGGCTATCTCCCAACGTCCCGCGCCGCTGGCTTCACATTGACTATCTCCCAATATCCCGCTCCACTGGACTCCCATTGGCTAGGAGCTGTATCTCCATAATACCCATGATGCTTTTTGTGTAAAGGACAGAGTTACTGTTGTTTTATGAGTTTTTCGAGTGTGCTCATTGCAACTTCATTTTTTTGGCTCAGGCTTTTAACCTTGCATAAACATTTGTAAGATTATAACTCTACTAAAAAGACATGGGATACACACGTGCACACACACACACGTGTGATTCCCAGTGCGAGTGAAAAGAAGAAAAGGGCTGGTGGTGTGTGTGTGTGTATATATATATATATATATATATATATATATATATATATATATATATATATATATATATATATATAGTAGATAAGTCTGTTGGGTTTTTACACCCAAGCCTAGTGGCTTAATATCGTGGCTCATCAGGCCGGTACTTATCCCCGGTTTCCATAGCGTGAAGTGACCAGGAGTTCAACTCCCCCTGGATGGGACACGAGTCCATCGCAGGTTACCTTCCCAGTATATTTTACTGGTACCCAATTATACTGCTGGGTAAACAGAGGCACACTTGTGGTTGAGACCTTTCCCAGGGGTCTTAGCACAGTGAGGGTCTTAGTGGGATTTGAACTCACAACCTCCTTATCATGAGCGCAGCACCCTAACCACTACGCCACCGACCCCACACACACACACACACACACACACACACACACACACACACACACACACACACACACACACACACACACACACACACACACACACACACACACACACACACACACACACACACACAGTGGTATGAAAAAGTATCTGAACCTTTTGAAATTTCTCACATTTCTGCATAAAATCACCATCAAATGTGATCTGATCTTTGTCAAAATCACAAAGATGAAAAAACAGTGTCTGCTTTAACTAAAACCACCCAAACATTTATAGGTTTTCATATCTTAATGAGAATAGCATGCAAACAATGACAGAAGGGGGAGGAATAAGTAACTGAACCATCACATGTAATATTTTATGGCCCCCCCTTTGGCAGCAATAACTTCAACCAGATGCTTCCTGTAGCTGCAGATCAGTCTGATACATCAATCAGGACTAATCTTGGCCCATTCTTCTTTACAAAACTGCTGTAGTTCAGTCAGATTCCTGGGATGTCTGGCATGAATCGCTGTCTTGAGGTCATGCCACAGCATCTCAATGGGGTTGAAGTCTGGACTTTGACTTAGCCACTCCAGAACGTGTATTTTGTGCTTCTGAAACCATTCTGAAGTTGATTTACTTATGTGTTTTGGATCATTGTCTTGTTGCAGCATCTATCCTCTTTTTAGCGTCAACTGTCTGACAGACGGCCTCAGGTTTTCCTGCAAAACATCCTGATAAACTTTTGAATTCATTTTTCCATTAATGATTGCAAGTTGTCCAGGCCCCGAGGCAGCAAAACAGCCCCAAACCATGATGCACCTTCCACCATGCTTCACGGTGGGGATGAGGTGTTGATGTTGGTGAGCTGTTCCATTTTTCCTCCACACATGACGTTGCGTGTTCCTCCAAAACAATTCAACTTTGGTTTCATCAGTCTATAAAATATTTTGCCAAAACCTCTGTGGAGTGTCTAAGTGCCTTTTTGCGAACATTAAATGAGCAACAATGCTTTTTTTTAGATAGCAGTGGCTTCCTCCTTGGAGTCCTCCTATGAACACCATTCTTGGCCATTGTTATACATATAGTTGATGTGTGCACAGAGATATTGGACTGTGCCAGTGATTTCTGTAAGTCTTTAGCAGACACTCTAGGGTTTTTTTTTTTACCTCTCTGAGTATTCTGCGCTGAACTCTTGGCGTCATCTTTGGTGGACGGCCACTCCTTGGGAGAGAAGCAACAGTGCCAAACTCTCTCCATTTGTAGACAACTTCTCTGACTGTCGGTTGATGAACATCCAGACTTTTAGAGATTGTTTTGTATCCTTTCCCAGCTTTATACAAATCAACAATTCTTGATGGCAGGTCTTCAGACAGCTCTTTTGAGGGAGCCACTGTGCACATCAGACAATGCTTCTCATCAAGACAATTCTTAGCAGATGTGTGTTTTATTGTGGGCAGGGCAGCTTTAAGCCACTCATCAGTGATTGGGCACACACCTGACTTAAATTGTTTGGTAAAAATTGGTATCATCATCATCATCATCTTCTTCCGCTTAGTCCAGGGTCGGGTCACGGGGGCAGCAACCTTAGCAAAGAGGTCCAGACATCCCTCTCCCGAGCTACTTCCTCCAACTCTCCCGGGGGGACACCGAGGCGGTCCCAAACAAGCCGAGAGACATAGTCCCTCCAGCGTGTTCTAGGTTGACCCCGGGGTCTCTTCCCGGTTGGACATGCCCGAAACACCACACCAGGGAGGCGTCCGGGGGGCATTCTGACCAGATGCCCGAGCCACCTCAACTGGCCCCTCTCAATGCGGAGGAGCAGCGGATCTACTCCGAGCTCTCCCCGGATGGCGGAGCTTCTCACCCTATCTCTAAGGGAGAACCCCGTCACCCGGCGAAGAAAGCTCATTTCAGCCGCTTGTATCCATGATCTTGTTCTTTCGGTCATTACCCAAAGCTCGTGACCATAGGTGAGGGTTGGAACGTAGATCGACTGGTAAATTGAGAGCTTCGCCTTGCGGCTCAGCTCCTTTTTCACTACGACGGACCGGTACAGGCACCGCTTAACAGCAGAGGGTGCAGCGATCCGTCTGTCGATCTCTCGCTCCATCCTTTCCTCACTCGTAAACAAGACCCCAAGATACTTAAACTCCTCCACTTGGGGCAGGACCTCATTCCCGACCCGGAGGGTGCATTCCACCATTGTCCGACTGAGAACCATGGCCTCGGACTTGGAGATACTGATCTTCATCCCGGCTGCTTCGCACTCAGCTGTGAATCGCTCCAATGAGAGCTGGAGGGCCCGACTTGATGAAGCCAAAAGGACAACATCATCCGCAAAAAGCAGAGATGATATCCGATGGCCACCAAACCAGAACCCCTCATCGCCTCGACTGCGCCTAGAAATTCTGTCCATAAAATTTATGAACAGAATCGGTGACAAAGGACAGCCTTGGCGGACTCCAACTCCCACTGGAAACGAATCCGACCTGCTGTTACCAATACGGACCAAACTCTGGCTCTGGTGATACAGCGACCGAATAGCTCGTAGCAACGGATCCGGAACGCCGTATTCTCGGAGCACGCCCCACAAGATCTTTCGAGGGACACAGTCGAAAGCCTTCTCCAAATCCACAAAGCACATGTGGACAATTGGGCAAACTCCCATGCCCCCTCCAGAATCCTGTGGAGCGTATAGAGTTGGTCAAGAGTGCTGCGGCCAGGACGAAAACCACATTGTTCCTCCTGAATCCGAGGTTCGACTATCGGTCGGATCCTCCTCTCTAGTACCCCTGCATAGACTTTCCCAGGTAGGCTGAGGAGTGTAATTCCTCGACAATTGGAACACACCCTCCGGTCCCCCTTCTTAAAAATTGGGACCACCACCCCAGTTTGCCAATCCAGAGGTACAGCCCCCGATGACCACGCGATGTTGCAGAGACGTGTCAACCAAGACAGTCCTACAACATCCAGAGCCCTGAGATATTCTGGGCGGATCTCGTCCAACCCTGGAGCTCGACCACCGAGGAGCTTTTTGACAACCTCAGTGACCTCCACTCCAGTGATGGGCAGACCCTCACCCGAACCCCCAGGGTCTTCCTCTTCCACGGAGGGCGTGTTGGTGGGATTGAGAAGGTCCTCAAAGTATTCCCTCCACCTCTCAACAACATCCCCAGTCAAAGTAAGCAGCTTCCCACCTCCACCGTAAACAGTGTTTGTGAAGAACTGCTTCCCCCTCCTGAGGCGTCGGATGGTGGCCCAGAACCTTTTTGAGGCCAACTGATAATCACTCTCCAGGCCCTCACCGAACTCCTCCCACGCCCGAGATTTTGCATCGGCTGCAGCACGTTTGGCCTGCCGGTACCCGTTTGCTGCCTCAGGAGTCCCACAGGCTAATAAAAGCCGATAGGCCTCCTTCTTCAGCTGGATAGCCCCCTTCACCGCAGGTGTCCACCACCGGGTTCGGGGCTTACCGCCACGACAAGCACCGATGACCTTACGGCCACAGCTATGGGCTGCCGCCTCAGCAATGGAGGCACGAAACATGGCCCATTCGGATTCCATGTCCCCCGCCTCCTCCGGAACGTGGTTGTAGCTCTGCCGGAGGTGGGAGTTAAAGGCCTCTCGAACAGGGGGCTCCGCCAAACGTTCCCAGCAGACCCTGATTACACGCTTGGGCCTGCCAGGTCTGGAAGGCAACCTCCCACACCACTGAAGCCAACTCACCACCAGGTAGTGATCGGTAGACAGCTCAGCTCCTCTCTTCACCCGAGTGTCCAGAACATATGGTCGCAAGTCTGATGACACGACTACAAAGTCAATCATCGAACTGCGACCTAGGGTGTCCTGGTGCCAAGTGCACTTATGGACACCCTTATGTTCGAACATGGTGTTCGTGATAGACAAACTATGACGAGCACAGAAGTCCAACAACGACACACCATTTGGATTCAGACTGGAGAGGCCGTACCTACCGATCACACTCTTCCAGGTCACACTTTCGTTGCCCACATGGGCGTTGAAGTCTCCCAAGACAACAAGCGAGTCTCCCGAGGGAGCGTTCTCCAACACCCCCCCCCAAAGACTCCAAAAAGGGTGGGTACTCTGAACTGTCATTTGGTGCATAAGCACAAATAACAGTCAGGACCCGTCCCCCCACCCGCAGACGGAGGGAAGCTACCCTTTCGTCAACCGGGGAGAACCCCAACATTTGGGCACCGAGACGGGGGGCAACAAGAATACCCACACCGGCCCACCGCCTCTCCCCATGAGCAACTCCAGAATAGAAGAAGGTCCAGCCTCTTTCGAGATGGATGGTTCCAGAGCCCAAGCTATGCGTTGAGGTGAGGCCGACTATATCTACTCGGTATCTCTCCACCTCACGCACCAAATCAGGCTCCTTTCCCGCCAGAGAGGTGACATTCCATGTCCCGAAGGTCAGAGTAAGTAGCCGAGGATCAGTCCGACAGAACCCATGCCTTTGGCTTCCACCCAACTCACACTGCACCCGACCCCTAAAACTCCTCCCACGGGTGGTGGGTCCATGGGAGGGCGGACCCATGTCTCCTTTTTGGGCTGGGCCCGGCCAGGCTCCATGGGCATAAGCCCGACCACCAGGCGCCGCCTTGAGCCCCTCCTGGGCCTGGCTCCAGGAGGGAACCCGGTGACCAGCGTCCGGGCAAGGGAGACTGATTCCTATGTTGTCTCGTGTCTTAGGGGTTTGTTTTGAATCGCACTTTGTCTGGACCTTCACCCCGGACCTGTTTGCCTTGGGTGACCCTACCAGGGGCATTTGCCCCCGACAACATAGCTCCTAGGATCATTAGGTCACGCAAACCCCTCCACCACGATAAGGTGGCGATTCAAGGAGGGGAAAAATTGGTTTCAGTTGCTCTTTAAGTCTCCTTAGGCAGAGGGTTCAGTTACTTATTCCTCCCCCTTCTGTAATTGTTTGCATGCCATCCTCATTAAAATATGAAAACCTATAAATGTTTGGGTGGTTTTAGTTAAAGCAGACACTGTTTTTTCATCTGTGTGATTTTGACGAAGATCAGATCACATTTGATGGTGATTTTATGCAGAAATGTGACAAATTCCAAAGGTTCAGATACTTTTCATACCACTGTATGTATATTTATTATTATTATTATTATTATTATTATTATTATTATTATTATTATTATTATTATTCATTTAATTTTTTAAGATGTGCAAAAAAAATTTCACCCTCCAATGGAATGTGGTAAGGAGTAAATGTTCTGAACATGCTGTTCTGAATGGCTGAATTGCTGAATTGCGTTTGGCACTGAGACTGAGTACCACAGTTCCCCACTGTGTCGCCGCTAAGTACAGCTTTCAGATGGAGTTCTGAGATTCATTTTCTCCCGTGGAGATGAATTTAAACACAGACGCAAATCAGCTTTTGCCCAAACAAATAAATAAGCCATGAGTGCAGATAAGATTTTCTAACAAGCACAGGAGTGAACAATGTGACTGCTGCCACTTTTCACAGTTAGCACACAATCCTGAGCATGCAAGGAAAAAAAAATCCAGAATAAATTTTCCACAGTTGCACAACAATAACACATACAGGGGTGTTTAGCGTGCTCCGGGAGAGCGTGGTTTATCGATTTCTCCTTCATATTGTGCACTGAGAATAACTCTTACACCACAAATGAGGCAGGAAATCACTGAACACAACACATACGCTCACACACGCACCAGCATGAAATAAACACTGCAGTGAAAGAGCGATTGAAGATTAATTTACTTTTAGAATAAAATGAGAGAAACATCTTATTCACACTATGCGGTCACCAGTATGGTGACTTTTCTATCATTATTGTAATATTTCTGGAAAGAGTCTCCAGTGTCATCATTTTAAAATAGACAGATAAAACTGTAACTTTGTGTTTTCTGATTTCAGGGAACAAACACCAGAACCTTGACAATTAGACAAATCAGAATCCGAATAACTTATTGATCGCCAAAGGAAATTGTGTAATTGGACTGGTTATGACTTGGTGGTGTGAATGCATCATGTCAGATTAATACATTAGATCCAGCTAGTAAATGTTAGTAATGATGCTGATCATAAAATAATAGTAGTCCTATAAAACAAAACAATTTCAACCTCCCTACGGACATTGGATCAAGCTTGGCAAATTATTTCTTCTTAGCTAACCTCTTCCTTTGTACACACTCCTGCACTTCCTCATTCCACCACCAAGTCTACTTATCTACTGTCCTTCCAGAGGACACACCATGTACTCTCTTACCTGTCTCCCTGATCACATTAGCTGTAGTTGTCCAGTCATCTGGAAGCACCTCCTGAACACCCAAAACTCCCCCTTGAAGACAACCTGACACTCTTCCTTTTTCAGCTTCCACCACTTTGTTTTCTGCTCTGCCTTTGCCTTCTTCACCTTCCTTACAATCAGCATCATCCTGCACACCACCATCCGATGCTGATTGGCAACACTCTCACCTACTTTGCAGTCACTGACGTCCTTCAAATTACATCACCTGCACAAGCTGTAGTCTATCTGTCTGCTCCTACCTCCACTTTTATAAATTACCCTATGCCCCTGTCTCTTCTGGAAGAAAGTATTCACCACAGCAATTTCCATCCTTTTTGCAAAATCGATCAACATCTGTCCTTCTGTGTTCCTGTCCTGGATACCAAACCTGCCCATCACTTCCTCATCCCCTCTGTTGCCTGCACCAACCTGTCCATTGAAGTCTGCAACGATGACCACTCTTTCACCTGTGGGGATACTCTGCATCACTTCATCTAAATCACTCCAGAATCTCTTCTTCTCTTCTAACTTACATCCTGCCTGTGGGGCATAAGTACTAACAACATTGAACATCATGCTTCAATTTCTAACTTGAGACTCATCATTCTGTCAGACACTCTTTTCACTTCTAGAACATTCCTGACAAACTCCTTCAAGATGACTCCTACTCCATTTCTCTTCCCATCCACACCATGAAAAAAGCAGCTTAAACCCGCTCCTAAGCTTCTAGCCTTGCTACCTTTCCACCTGGTCTCCTGAACACACAGTATGTCCACCTTCCTCCTCTGCATCATGCCAGCCAGCTCTCTACCTTTTTCTGTCACAGTTCCAGCATTCAAATTGCCTACTCTCAGTCCTGGACTCATGGTTTTCCTCTTCTCTTTGTGCCTACGAACACGTCTCCCACCTATCCTTCTTCGACCTCTCCTTCTTCGACCAACAGTAGTCCAATTTCCACCAGCACCCTGTTGGTTAACTGCATTCATGGCGGTCATTGTTAACCTGGGCCTGGACCGATCCGGTATGAAATCTCTTTTTTGTTTCTCGCTTGCATTTTATATTCTGGAAAGTTTTACACTGGATGTCCTCCTCTGCATTCATCCGGGCTTGGGACAGGCGTGAGGGCGGACACTTGTTTTTGCCCCCCTCATGGCTGCATCATGTATATTTTCTGAGTAGATCCTTCCATAAGAGAGTGCTCAATACTTTTTCGTAGAGCAAATAAAAATAAAAATAAAAGGACAGGACAAAGACTTCTATTGAAACTTCATTTATCACTACAGATCTGTTGTTTCGAGGGGTGGCGAAACCATCCTCTCTGTTCAGGTGATTACAGAAGAATTCCTCTGTAATGGATGGTTTCGCCACCCCTCGAAACAGATCTGTAATAATAAATGAAGTTTCAATAGAAGTCTTTGTCCTGTCCTTTTATTTTATATTTATATATTTTTTTCTTTTTTTTTTTTTTTCTTGAAAGTGTATTTTAACTATGACAGAGGACGTTCAGGTGAGGTCTGTCCTCTGAACCAAGATAAATGTTAGGGAATTAAGGATAATTGTTCAGCCTACTTATTAACAGAAGCTGTTTTAGAATGTACTGAAATATAGAAATATAAGAAAATTTAACTCAGACTTTTATATTACAAAATGCATACTAATTGTCAATTATCATTATACAAGCTACAAAACCTCTCGCTCACCAAGCTGCACAGTGTTGCGATGCAGTCGTGCCAATAAAGCTTTAAATTAAATCAAGTTACAGTGAAACTAAGTGAATAGTATGAGATGGAATTGAATGTTGTTGCTCTCATGGAGCCGTCAACGCGAACCCTCATCAAGAAAATCAGCAATAACATCAGCAGCCTCCTGATCACGTCTCTCTGTAATCATTTCACCTCCAGTCATTAGGATCAAGTCTGTTTAGTGGCCGCAGGGCTTATATCAGTCTGGTGCTGCGCCAGCGCTCGGCTCCCTGCCCAGTTCTCATGCAGGAGCCCGGCCAATGAGAACACAGCTGACACTCTTCTTCTGCTGCTATGTTTATTACTGAGGCACTGAACTGGAAAAGAGAGAGATCTCATAACGAGCGTGACGAACCAATTAGCAGCCTGTTGTACTCAGGTCAAAATCACTCTGCTGACATTTTTTTTTTTTTTTTTTTTTTATTAAAAGTGGAACTCTATAACTTTTAAAATGTCTGTAATAAATATTAAAAAGCTCACTTGAAATGAGGGATTCTATTACAGACATCAGAGGTAGGTCATTTTATGCTTTTAAAAAGTGATTACTGCTATTCTTATTACATGATTAAAAGGAATAACACAAATAAAATGTCACCTGCTTTCACAGAGCTCAACTGGAGATCCAAGAAGTTTCAAATCCCATTTTAAGTGAAATAGAATACATGGAAAGTATTTCTGTAATGAATCTGTAGAAAATTCATTACATTTAATTTAAAGTGTAGCTTACTAACAAGAGAGTTACATGATGCGGAAAAGGATTAAAAAAATAAATAAATAAAATAATTAAGATTTTTTGAAAGGCCATTTAAAGATTAGATTGTATAGTTTAATATATAATTAACACTAAGCAACCTCGGTTTAAGCAGGTGCATTATTCATATTGTTGCTTCTAGCTAGTTAAAATAAATCTCTATAGTGTTTTCTCAGGTTAATAGCACCGGAGTCTACAGTCTTTAAATGTAATCATTCTTACCCTCATAATATCCTGAATTAAGTTCTTTTCCTCCAGGTATTTTTAAGGGGGATTATATTAAACAGGGAAATAACTCACCTTGTCTCTGCTTTAAAAAATGTGCTGTTGTGCTATGACCAGCATAGCCATGTATCTTTCTCTTCTACCTTTCCTTCTTTTTGCAGTACACACAAATAAACTGCTTTTGGAAGAATTGTATTGTGCTCAGTTCCACCAGACTGTCATATTGATCTTCTGTCATCACTCAATAAATATTGAGACTCCATGTCCTGACCTTTATTACCTGAATTTTTAACATGTCCCATCACAACAATTCCTAGATAGAAGCAAGGGACAATCACGATCATTGATATGGATCATATCTGAGATGAAGACACAATAAACTGGGGATTTAAAGATAAATTTTGGTGACAAGAGCAGAGTTGACAGTAAATCTGACTCAGCAACTGTAACCAAAATAACAAAAGTGTTATTTTCACTCACAAAACAGTACTTACAATTGTATAGCGTTTTTATCGCATAACAAGAGTTATGATGATTTAATAATCGGAGGCCATAACAAAGGGAAACATCTGCATACAAACCAGCACGGTAACCTTTATTTCATGTAAAATATTGTTTAAAATGTTATGTTAGGCAGTACAGGGATCCCTCGCTACTTCTCGCTTCAATTCATACGGCTTCAGTTTATCGAGGTTTTTTTTTTTTTTTTAGTCATAGAATTAAAAAATAAGGAAATTCAAGATGAATAGACTAAAAAGTGAAGGAGAATGTCTCAAAACAAGGCCAATTATGCAAAAAAACAAAAAAACAACCCAAACCCCCCATCAAAAGCAGTCTCATTTTTATGTGAAGTGTGCATCTGTGTGTGTGTGCACGCGTCTGTGTGTGTGTGTGTATTTATATTTTATTTACATCTTATGCATTGTGTTTGACTGTTTAATTATTCTTATAAGCATTTGTAGTGTTGAATATGTATTCATTGATATTATATACACATATGCATGTACATATATGTCAGTCAGGTTGGGTCGATTGGACTTCCCAAAATTCGATTATCGCAGGGGGATCTCGGTCTCAAGGAACCACGGAAAGTGAGGGATCCCTGTAATTCTTTTTTTTTTTTTAAAGTAAGTAAAATTGAGCCTTTGGAACACCACAGTAATTTAGTTTTCATTACTCTAACCTCACAGCAAGAAAATTCTAGGTTCAAATCTTAGTCAAGAGTCTCCCTGCATGGAGTTTGTAAATTTGTCTCAAAGCTATTGTTTTGTTACTTAAATGTCCATCCATTCATCCATTATCAGTAATGCTTACTCAGCAGGATCGCAGCAGAAGCTGGCACAAATCCCAGCTGACTTTGAGTAGGAGACAGAGTTAAACCCGTAAAAGGTTAAAATGCTATGATAGAACTTGCATAAACAATTAACACCAATTGACACACATAGGTAATTTTGAGTAGTCAGTTGAAGCACTGTCAGGTTTTTTTTTTTTTTTTTTTTTTTTTTTACTGTTAGAGGAAACTGAAGTACTCAGATGAAAGCCCCACATGCAGGAGAGCATGTAAACTCCACGCAGAAAGGCCCTTGGCTGGGATTTAAACACAGAAGCTTCTGAATGTGATGATGACCTACCCTCCTTATTTTATACTGTTAAATAAAATGCGAAACATCACTTGGCATGAATCTGACTCATCTTTTTGATGTGTGCTGGAACTGTGATCCTGATTCTTAAAACCTGTACCAATTCTGGGGCAACTAGTAATGAGAAACTGGTGAAAAGGTGGTCCAGATCCAGAGAGTAGACCGTTGAAGCGTGTGCACAAGATTTTATTTCATTTGAATGTGACCTTATGCAATGACCAATGAAAGTAAACATTGCAGCAGAATGTTAGCATGTCTGTAAAGAAGGCAGTCGATGACAATTTTCAGAAAAAAAAAAAAAATAAATAAAATAAATCAGATGGATTTTACTATAAAAGTAAAACAGATTTGTAATAAATACTGAAGTTCGTGTCAAGGGCTATTTCACTAAACTCCATTTCTTCGGAATGCCCAGACATCCAAAAGAACTTTTGTTGTCTCATAAGATTCCTGGAAGGACTTACAATTCACTTTCTTCTAAAAGTCACCACACTCGGGATAATATTTTTTTATTTTTTAAAAGAAAAGAGTTCGAAATGAATCCATTTTTTAGAACATAAAAGCATTATTTTAGGGAAAAGTGTACAAGACGGTGATGAGGCCAGCGATGTTGTATGGGTTAGAAACAGTGGCGCTGAGGAAAAGGCAGGAGGCAGAGCTGGAGGTAGCGGAGATGAAAATGTTGAGGTTCTCTCTGGGAGTAACGAGGATGGATAAGATCAGAAATGAGTATATCAGAGGGACAGCCCATGTAAGATGTTTTGGAGACAAAGTCAGAGAGGCTAGATTGAGATGGTTTGGACATGTACAGAGGAGGGATAGTGAGTATATTGGCAGTAGGATGCTGAGGTTGGAACTACCAGGCAGAAGGCCTCGAGGAAGACCAAAGAAGAGATTTATGGATGTGGTGAAGGAAGACATGAAAGTCGTTGGAGTCAGAAAAGAAGATGCAGAGGACAGGGTGAGATGGAGGTGGATGATTTGCTGTGGCGTTCCCTGAAGGGAGCAGCCGAAAGGAAAAGAAGAAGAAGAAAAGCATTATTTTAATAATTTCTGAAGTTATCCTTTCTTTACAGCATTTCTCTGCAAGACTTTTTCACCCTACAGTATATCTTGTATAATATAGTGTTATTATTTCCCCATTAGCTTCATAGCAACGCCTCGGATCAGAGAGTGACTCTTTAAAAGTTGGATAAATGCATAAAATAAACACTTGAAGTAGGTGTAATTACAGCAGCAATCAAACTGCATGATATTTAATCTTGTTATAAGTGTGTTGTATTGCTTTTTGAATAAAGTCCATTTTATTCAGAATAAATGGAAGGAAATTGTAGTTAAAAATCCTTTAGTGTCGACACTGCAGCTAATTAAATTAAATAATTAAATAAATAATATTACTGAAATGTACACCACTTTTCTGGAATGATGAAATGCTTTAGCAGTTAGCATGTCACATAAGTGTAACTATAATGCTATTTGAGTCATATTTTTAAACAATTTTAAGACATTTGAGCAAAATGTTAATTTTCTGGAGGCTTCTATTTATTGTTTTTGTGTGATGAAACCCTATAAATTTGCAATAAATTATACAAAGTCCTTCTGTCTGCAAATTACCAACTGGATAGTTACATCGTATTTCTGATAAGGTGGAACCCTTGCAAATTAATGTCTGCTGCTAAATTCAGTTACAATATAAATTTAGCTATACACAGCCCATATTTTTCAGTAATAATAATAGTAATAATAATAATAATAATAATAATAATAATAGTAATAATAATAATAATAAAAATATTATTATTATTATTATTATTATTATTATTATTATTGTTGTTATTATTATTATTATTATTATTATTATTATTATTATTATTATTATTATTATTATTTGTTGTTGTTGTTGTTGTTGTTGTTGTTGTAATTTGCGATTTGCAAACATATATGAGGGAAATTGTGATATTTATTACATTTCAGTTTTCTTTCTTGAGTTATTTTCTCTTTATATTTTTTTGTAAAACTCCATGCTAGCTACATACGCCTGACAAATCAATAAATTATTAATGAATCCCCAGTTGCTTACCAATTGTGTTCTCATATAATTGATATATCCTAACATGGACAAATAAAATCATCACTTTGAGAGTAATTTAAAACATTTAAAAACAATGTTATTAAGTTCAGTAGGAGTTTAAATGTAGGCGGACTCATAGTGCTGCTGTTTCTGGTTGTTAGCGTTCTCCTAGATACACTACTGCGGGGGAAGGATACGAGCTGTTCAGGACCGGTGAATACTAAAGCCTACCTTCTGTCTCTTTCTACATCTTATTTCATTTTTCCTGTTATTTTACATGTACATTTGGGAATTCATGCTTGTCTAATCTAAATCTAACTGGAAGGTAATGATTTTAAGAATGCAAATTTTTAATGATAAACCTGTCATCAGCTAAATCAGTTAAGTTACCATGATTTCCTTTCATGGTGATAAATCTGTATAATAATCTCTTTCAATGTGACCCTTCAATATTAGGATTGTCTCTTAATGTACACTATACAATGCAGTGCAGATTCCTATATCAAAAAAAAGAAGAAGAAGAAAACAAAACAAAACAAAAACAAAAAAACAGAAGTTTATTGTGTATTCATGAACACTTTCTACTTTGGAATAGATTTCACTTTTTTTTTACAGCAGAGGTTCCACATAAACATTCAGAAATTGCATTTTACGCACACGCACACACACACACACACACACAGACACACACACACACACACACACATATATATATATATATATATATATATATATATATATATATATATATATATATATATATATATATATATATATATATATACAGGGATCCCTCGCTACTTCACGCTTCAATTAATGCGGCTTCAGTGCATCGCATTTTGTTTTTTTAATAAGAAAATAAATATTCGTCAAATGAAAAAAAAAAGGAAATTATGGAAAAAAAAGTAGAAAACTTACAGAAGATGTCACAAAAACAAGGCCAATTATGCGAGAGAAACTCTAAACAAACACAAAACAAAAAACAACCTAAAATATGCCATCAAAACTGGATACATTGTTGCATCTGTGTGTGCAAGTGCATCTGCCCGTGTTCGTGGTCGTATATATGTGTGTTGTCTTCTTCTCATGCAATACCATCTGTATGTGTGTGTACAGAGGCTCCCCAGCTTACTAACGAGTTAGGTTCAGGACGGCCGTTCTCAGATGAATTTCTAAGTCGTTACAGGGCATTCTTTAGAGGGGAACATATGTTTAAATCTTGTATAAGTAATCTATATGAGTTTGTAGTGTATACAATCTCTCTCTCTGTCTGTCTCTCTCTCTCTCTCTCTCTCTCTCTCTCTCTCTCTCTCTCTCTCTCTCTCTCTCTCTCTCTTTCGCCATAATCATTTGTACATTATTAATATAATGATTTCCCGTGTTTAAACTCCTGGTTCCTCTCAAGCACAGCACAGCGGATCTGATCAGATTTACAGAGAGTTTCACTCTTATCCAGTTCATTATTATACTGGAGTCAATTTGTTTCTTCTTTGAAAGTTTTGGCAGGAGTTCAGAAAAGTATAGTTCTACTACTCCCCCCCCCCCCCCACACACACACACACCCCCTCTGCTGGAGCCGAGTATTAAGTGTACCTCAGGATAATGTTTAATCATATTTTATACTTATATTTATGATCTATCTTTCTGTAGATTTTATTCCATTTCTACTTGTTCTTCAATTTCATTTCACTTTCACTTTCACTTTTGACCTCGGACAGACCTTTGTATTTCCGATGTTTGCAATGTTGGTAAGTTGGGGAGCGTCTGTAATTATATTTTATTTACATCTTATCTTTTTTTAAATGTATAATTGTAATTATTAGCATTCATAACATTGAATATGTATTTATTAATATTATATACACATATACATGTACATATATGTGTATATAGGCCTATTGTACAATTACAGTTTACATTTGAGTGAATGGGCATGGTTACAATTTTGTTACAGATCTTTCATTAAATAGATGTTTAAGGTAGGTTGCAATACATTGTAAGACATCAATATGTTTAGAATTTTTACTTTTAGAATCATTGGACAATATGTTTATCTCTCACAGGTAACAATGGTAATGGAAAAAAAGATAGATATTTTTGCCGTAAATCAGATATTTGTCACATACAAACATTACATGAAATTCATTTTCAATATCACCAGAGTCACAATTTTTAAAGATAGCTTCACTAACATCACTCACGTCTCTCCAATACTTATTCAAATAATTACTTCTAAATCATGGAAACCTATTCTAAATTTGCATAATGCCCTGAAATGGATTCATCCTGTAAATTCTGATATAAAATTCGGGCTCGAACAAAAATTTATGTGAGGAATAGCGTTGTAAAACTTTGAATTTCCTACAGATAGAGACCACTCTTGAAAATAAATATCTTGAAGATGCTGCTTAAAAAGAGAAAGAAAAATGACTTCGTTTGCAACCTCTTGTGAAATCCATACATATGAAAATCCACTAACAAAAAGTAGTTGTCTAACTTCAGATGTCCAATTAACCTCACCATTTTCATCCTGTGACTTCAAAAAAAATATCACTTTGCTTAGAGTATCTATAAACATCCATTTAATAACTTCAACCAATATCTAATTACCCTTAATCTACTGAATACAAAAATATTACATCGACCAATTTCCCCCAAAACAGCTTTATTTGAAGCAAACTTTCCCAGATTCAAAAAGCGCTTAAAATACACTGCATGTATCTTTTCAATACAGTGAAAATATTTAGTTTCACAAATTTCTGACCTGTATAGAAGAATGGGCAATAAAGATATAAATTTAAAGATATAAAATATAGGACTTCTTTTTGAATAATTTATATATATATATAGGTTGCATAGCTTTTGACGCTTGAGCCGTCAGACATTTACAAGCTTGTGACCAATTCAATCTTGATGAAAATATTAAACCTAAATATTTATAATAAGAAACACATTTAAGCTTTGTATTACTGTAATACCATACTTCATTCTTTCCTAATACACCACCATTTCTAAATACAATAACATTTGTCTTCTCGATGTTGACACTCAAACCCCATGAAATACAAAACTGATGTAAAACATTTAGTTGCTGTTGTAAACCACTGACTGTATAAGAAAACATGTTCACATCATCGGCAAATAATAACATCATTATATCATCTATATCTTGAGATAGAAAAACACCATGCTTACCAGATTTACATATTTCTGTGGTAAGCTCATTTATGAAAAAGATAAAGAGTATTGGGCTCAAGCTGCAGCCTTGACGTACACCAGAGCTTGTTGAAAACATGCAGTTTTACAGTTACCAAATTTTACACATGATTTCACTGATGAATACATATATGAAGAAGATTATATAATTTACCATGACAGCCAGATTTAAGTAACATATATAGAAGTTTAGGTCTATCAACATAATCAAAAGCCTTTTTAAAGTCTAAAAAGGCACAGAAAAACCGCCCCTTTGGTTTTGTAAGATATTTTGAACACAATGTCTGGAGAGTGAATATATTGTCTGTAGTGCCATACCTGGGCCTAAAACCAGCTTGTGCTTCTGAAAGAAAATAATTTAAGTCTATCCATGAGCAAAGGCATTTATCAAGTACAGCAGTAAATATTTTCCCGTACACATTTAAAAGTGATATTCCCCTATAGTTAGGGTCTGTTGCACAGCCTGATTTGAATAAAGGTATTATGAGAGCAGTGTTCCAAGAATCAGGGAATATTCCAGAGTCTGATATTGAGTTAAATAATGGTTTAAGAAAGGCAAGTAACGTAGATTGACCAATCTTTAAAAACTCTGGTGGAATTCCATCCTCACCTGTGGATTTACCAACTTTCATTTTCTTAATAGCCTCAGTGATCTTGAGATCAGATATACTGTCTGATAATAGGTGCTGAAAACCTGGTGCATTCACACATTCATCACAGTGGTGGTTAGTGATGAAATCAGAGACATATTGATCAAATTTTCCGTCTGCTTCCAATTGAGTTGGGTTTAATAGATCCTTAAAATATTTATGGAGACTATCCGGTGTTATCCAGTGTTATTTGACATCCAGCATTTCTTCTGTTTTGTAGAGAACTTTTCAAACTGTTCCAGAATGTCACCATATTTAGCAGTTTTCCTGGCAAGTAAATCTTCAAAATAAATTTAAAGCTCTGTACTTCTTCTTCTTAGATTCGGCACATTCGCTATCAAACCACCTTGTTTGCTTCTTAATGTTTTTCCTATCGGACACAGAAAATCCCCCAGCTGCACATGCACAAGAAATGAGAAAATTATTTAGTTTCAGCACAGTACAATTAATGTCATTCTGCAGGACTGCAAGAAAGTTTTCTAGCATATTGTGAGATTGAAGAAGTTCTTTATGAGAAGCTGATGCAGGTTCTGGTAACCTGTATCTGGGAACTGTAGTAAAGTTAATCTTCACCTCCGGTTCTAGGATATCATCGACAATAGCAGACAGAGTGCACACAACTAGCATATGATCTGATTCTGTATGATCACATACATTAAGGTCAATGACTTTGTTCAATAACTGACTGGACACTAAAAAATACTCAACAATACTTGATCCTATATGTAAGATAAATGTGAGACTGCTAGGTGTATCTGATTGAGAGAGTCCATTCACTATATGCACATTATAGAGCGTGTACAATTCAAGTAGGTGGGCTCCATATAAGTTAACATTTACATCACGTGATATTCATCGTAAACTAAACGCATCAGTTGTGTAGTCATCTGGAAGAGGTAGGTATTCTGTATTATCATCTTGGATGAAGTCATCTAGGTTGCCTGTCCGAGCATTGAAGTCACCGCTTAGTATAAACAGAGAAGCGTTACTAAAATCACTAATTATTTGAAAGAGTTTTTTTTTTCAACTAAATCAATACTGTTTTCTTCTGTATTAACATAAAAAGGAGATTAATATAAAAATGAGATAAGGACACCGGGCAGTATACGTCCCTGTTTGAGACTCATCATTCATACTACTGGCAGAAGCCGGGGATGTGGAATTAAATGTAAATGTAAAGGTCCGCCTAAATTTTCCGAATCAAGATTCAGACTCGACTATCTGCTATCTGACTAATCTACCCAGGGAGGTGTTAACTGATGATAAACCAACGCTCAAGGACCTTGTTAAACTGCTGTCATCAATTCAAGTACAACTTACGTCCCTTGACTGGAAGTTGGAGTCATTTACGGCTGACTATGACAACAAACTGTCGCTGCTCCAAAGTGAGAATAAAACGCTCAGACAACAATTGCAGGTTATGGACAGAAAGTTAGATAACATGGAAGCACAGTCAAGATGCAACAATCTCTTGATACACGGACTAGAAGACAAACGAGGTGAAACTTGGGAAGAAACAGAACTTAAGGTTAGAAAATTTCTAAAAGAAGAACTTTCATATAAATCAGCTGATACTGTTGGTATATAAAGAGCTCACCGACTTCGTTCGAAGTTCGAAAAGTGACAAATATTTCTCACCCTCTCAGTAAAGTCCTCAGCAACTCTTAACACAGTAGCTGAGGACTTTACTGAGAGGGTGAGAAATATTTGTTCACAGCTGTTCCCATTCATGAAGTCTGCTAGAGATGATGGAAAGATAGCATACATGAACTATGATAAACTTGTGATTGATGGCTCAGTGTATGTGTATGATGATACCTTGGAGGATATCAAGCAGATAGGACAGCACAAAAACTGGGAGAACAGAAAAACACGTGGAGTAGGTTTGGTAGCCAAGACAGGAACACAGAGGGACAGATGTTGATTGATTTAAAAAAAAACAAAAAGGATGGAAATGGCTTTGGCGAATACGTTCTTCCAGAAGAGACAGGAGTATAGGGTGACTTATAAAAGCAGAGGTAGGAGCACACAGGAAGACTACATCTTATGTAGGCTATGTATTTTGAAGGAAGTCAGTGACTGCAAAGTAGTAGTGGGTGAGAGTGTTGCCAAACAGCATAGGATGGTGGTGTGCAGGATGACGCTGATGGTGAGGAAGGTGAAGAAGGCAAGGCAGAGAAGAAGACAAAGTGGTGGAAGCTGAAAAAGGAAGAGTGTCGTGTTGATTCAAGGAGGAGTTGAAACAGGTTTTGGGTGGTCAGAAAGTGCTTCCAGATGACTGGACAACTAAACTAATGTGATCAGGAAGACAGGTAGGAGAGTACTTGGTGTGTCCTCTGCAAGAACAGTAGATAAGGAGACTTTGTGGTGGAATGAGGAAGTGCAGGAGTGTGTACAATAGAAGAGGTTAGCTAAGAAAAAGCGGGACATTGAGAGGACCGAAGAGAGTAAACAGGAGTACAGGGAGACACAGCGGAAGGTGAAGGTAGTGGTGTCAGAGACCAAACAGAGGGTGTATGATGACTTGCATGCTAGGTTGGACAATAAAGAAGGAGAAAATGATTTATATAGGTTGGCAAAGCAGATAAATAGGGATGGGAAGGACGTGCAGCAAGAGTAATGAAGGACAGAGTGGGAAATGTATTGACTGATGTCAGAAGTGTGCTGGGAAGATGAAAATAGTACTTTGAAGAGCTGATAAATGAGAAAAAAGAAAAAAAGAGTAGAAGAGGTGACCGTTGAGGACCAAGAAGTAGCACAGATTAGTAAGGGTGAAGTGAGGAGGGCATTGAAGAGGATGAAGAGTGGAAAGGCAGTCGGTCCTGATGACATACCGGTGTAGGTGTGGAAGTGTCTAGGAGAGGTAGCAGTAGATTTTCTGACAAGAGCATTCAACAAGATCTTAGAGAGTGAGAGGATGCCGGAGGAATGGAGGAGAAGTGTGCTGGTGCCCATCTTAAGAACAAGGGAGACATGCAGAGTTGTGGCAACTTGATCAAGTTGATGAGCCATACGATGAAGTTAATGGAAAGAATAGTGGATGCTCGACTAAGTGTAGAGGTCAGCATTTCTGAATAACAGTCTGGTTTCATGCCAAGAAAGTGCACCAGAGATGCAGTGTTTGCTTTGAGAATGTTAATGGAGAATTACAGAGAAGGTCAGAGGGCACTACATTGTGACTTTGTGGATCAGGAGAAAGCAATGACAGGGTGCTGAGAGTGGAAGTGTGGTATTGCATGAGGAAGTCTGGAGTGGCAGAGAAGTATGTTAAAGTGGTGCAGGACATGTATGAGAGATGTAAGACAATGGTGAGGTGTGCTGTTGGTGTGACAGAAGAGTTCAAGGTGGAGGTGGGTCTGTATCAAGGGTCAGCTTTTAGGCCCTTCTTGTTTGCTATAGTGATGGACAGGCTGACAGACGAGGTTAGACAAGATTCCCCATGGACTATGATATTTGCAGATGACATTGTGATCTGTAGTGAGAGCAGAGAACAAGTGCATGGAAATCTAGAGAGGTGGAGGTATGCCCTGGAAATGAGAGGAATGAAGGTTAGCTTCAGTAAGACAGAATACATGTGTGTGACAGAACGACAAGGACCCAAGAGGAACGGTGAGGGTACAGAGTGCAGAGATAAAGAAGGTGGAGGATTTTAAGTACTTAACTCAACAATCCAGAGCAGTGGAGAGTTTGGAAAAGAGGTGAAGAAGCGTGTGTAGGAAGGTTGGACTGGTTGGAGAAAAGTGTCCGGTGTGATGTGTGATAAAAGGGTATTGGCAAGAATGAAAGGAAAAGTGTACAAGACAGTGAGGCAGAGCTGGAGCCAGCGATGTTGTATGGTTTAGAAACAGTGGCACTGAGCAAAAGACAGGAGGCAGAGCTGGAGGTAGCAGAGATGAAAATGTTGAGGTTCTCTTTGGGAGTGGAAGGGATCAGGAATGAGTACATCAGAGGGACAGCACATGGAAGAGGTTTTGGAGACAAAGTCAGAGAGGCTAAACAGATGCTTTGGACATGTACAGAGGAGGGATAGTGAGTATATTGGTAGTAGAATGCTGGGGTTGGAACTACCAGGTAGAAGGCCTAGAAGGAGACCAAAGAGAAGATTTATGGATGTGGTGAAGGAGGACATGAAGGTAGTTGGTGTAAGAGAAGAAGATGCAGAGGATAGGGTGAGATGGAGGCAGATGATATGCTGTGGTGACCCCTGAAGCAAGAGCCGAAAGGAAAAGAAGGTAAGATAAGAAGAAGAGTCTCCAGTGCCATTAATTACTTTGAGTTTCTGTGTGATTAGGTTTTACTTAGTTACTTCATTCAAGAACTTTTGAATATAATTCTTTATTAAGATTTGAGAGTATTTTTTTAAGTTCATGTGTTCAGCAGGTGATCACACTCGAGGGAAAAACGGCTGATGCAAATTTGCTTTTTGCAATGTTGTTTTCCAATTTTTGAAATTTGTGTCAAGATGTTCTGCAGTACCACATGCAAGCAAATATTTTGCAGCTTAAATATGCATATCACGCCAAAGTTGTAGAAGATCACACAACAATTCTGAAACTGATTTGTCTGTAATTTTTTGAATGGTTTGAGGATATTTGGCAAAAAGAGCAAATGTCCTGTCACAAGTCATATATATATATATATATATATATATATATATATATATATATATATATATATATATATATATATATATATATATTTTTTTTTTTTTTTTTTTTTGCTTTTTTGCTCCAAAATCATTTTATTTCTTATGCTAATAAAATACAAATTATGCTAAAATATGCAGGATGTTGTGAATCCTATGATGTTTCCAAGTTGTTGCTTTTCTTTGTGAATGAAAAACTAATCATTTGTAAGAAAAAACAAACAAAAAACTTTTTAGACGATTCCGCATCAGAGCCTTGTTTTGAGATATTTGTTGCATTTGTAAGCATTTTTTTTTTTTAATCAGAGAAGCAACCCGCTAAAATGCATGAAAGGTGCATGACAAATTTGAAAAAAAAAATTGAGAATCCGAAGTGACACCTGTAATTTTATTCCAGATTAGTCCTTTTTTCTTCGCACCTCTAATATAACTACCCTTTGTTTGTTTTTTTTATAAAATGGTCATATATACAAAAAAGTTAATACATTTCCAGCTCATAGCACACTTCCCCTCTAGCTAACTCTTAAAGTCACTCCATCAGCATTAATGAGGAAGAGGAGCAATAGATGATGAATGACCGCAATTTATTCCAGACTGACCTTCAGCATTCAGTTCTCTTCACCAGTCTTCCTGGCCTACAGTCTCCCACTCAAGTTCTAGAAATATTAATGAAATCTTGTAGTATAGTGTTCCTTTATCTTTATCTGAGGCACAGCACTCACAGCCACCAATTTGTATAAAATTCTTAATAAAACAGCATATTCACTATCAAACACAACAACCTGTAAGCTCATTTTGATGATGTTAAGGTTGATATAAATTTTTCCTTTAAACCTTGAAATTCTTTACTTTTCTGTGTCATATAGCCTAACCCTCATATTCCAAGGTGAAATATTCATTGAGTAAGTATCATTCAATCAATCTAGCTTGCATTATTTTGCTTTTAAATATGTTAGCTACAGTTAAAGAATATGTATGAATAACTAGCTAGCAGAACGTGGTTGTCCAACACAATGACTCTTTTCCAACTGGACTTAAAATATACTCTGAAGGAGCTAATTCTACTCTGGGAATTTTATTGTGGAAATATCATAAATATGAACACAAGACAGGTGCTACTTGGTATATTGCATTTGGAACGTGTCAAAGTTGCTGACGTCTTATCAGAGACTTTTTACACTTAACAACTAGGCTTTATACATGTAAGGGGAGGTTCAAGAATTTCAACATTTTCACGAGTGAACAAACTGTAACGTTGAGGGGGCGGAGTCAGCGCCCAGCATATGCTTTTTCAAGCATAATGAAACCTGTGAACAGCCAATGGAGTAAGTCGTGTCTGCTGCATAATCCACTGAAATTTATTATAAAAGTTCTGTCAAGGCTCTTCGAAATACCCAAAGGCTCGGATCCCTTGTTTCTAAATAACAACTTTAACTTTTTATCAAATTACGTTTTTGTACCGTTAAGTGAATGGCCAATCATTTTTCAAAAGTAAAAGTTCACTGGAGACTCTGCCACTGCTGGGCCTAAAGCCAAGGTCCCAAGGGCATCTCCTCCTGGGAGATGAGGCAACAGCAATGACTGTGGACTTGAAAGTCGAAATTCTCACACCGTTGAAACAAGACATTGCCGAACTGTTGAGGATGGAATTAAAGACTTTACTTGTTGAATAATTTGAGACTATTAAATCCAAACTACATGATGTTTGAGCTGAAGTGGTAAACAATATACAGCAATTCATTCAGATGTGGAAACAGTGAAAGGAACTGTATCTGAAATGCAGCAGGGTTTATCAGCGTGCTCGGCTGACATTACCTCCCTACAATCGAAGGTTGGCTACCTTGAGTTAGCGATAACTAGCCTCAGGGAAATACAACTTGACATTGAGGGAAGGATGACATGCTCCAATATTCACATACTGAATGTTCTGGAAACCTCAGGTTCATGTACTCTGGCTGCAGTCTCAAGAATCCTGAAGGAAGTTTTGAATATGGACAAAAATGTTTTGATCGATAGGTCATATAGAGGTCTCCGATTAAGAGAAGCAGATGGTAAGCCTCATGTTATTGTGGTGAGAGTACATTATTTTCTAGACTGTGAAATAATTTGCCGCGCTAGGGACTCCAGTCCTCTCCATTTTAATAGAGCCCACATTTCCATCTTCCCGGATTATCCGCCAAGTGTCACACAAGCCAGATCTGCATTCACAGAGGTCAAATGTCTGATTCGTGAACAGGATGATATTCACCACAGACGGTTTTACCCAGCATGAGTCCATATCTCACATAATGGGACTGAAAGACATTTTCAGCGCCGAGAGTAAGCAATGGTTTATGTAAAAACAAAAATACTATTCCCAGCAACTAAATAATGACCTTCACAATGAATGCAAAGTTTGAGGTGGATGATATGATTTTACTATGGGGCCACTATGCAGGGTGTGTTTTTTTGTTTGTTTGTTTGTTTATTTGTTTGTTTATTTGTTTCCCCTTCCCTGTTTGTGTTCAAACAGACTGGTTTGGTTGATAATTATTATGAATACATAGTTATGATTATGACCCATTGGAGACAGAACAAGGGAGATATCTCTAGAATATATATTGACAGCCTGCCAGCCATCTCTCATAACTTTAATACACATATATACTTTATACACTTCATTTCACTTTTCTATGTTATTATCAATCTATCTATCTATTTTGTTTTGGAAAATGACAAGCCTTTGAGGTGAAATTTTTAATTACTTAAGCTTACCATTCAGAATGCCTTTACAGTAAATTATGTTTAATATTCAGTGGGTCCACAGATGATAAGCACTCATTTGTGTAGTTTCTTCTGCGAGGGGATTTACAATCATTGTGTTCTAATAGGTGACAGGGTTTAAGTGTTTACTGTACCAGCTCCATTTGAGGTTCTTTTTCTCTCTTCTTTTTCATTTTCAATGTAATCTTCACAGAGATGTCTTCTCAGTATCCTCAAAAAATAAAATAAAATAAATAAATAAACAAATAAATAAATAAATAAAAATAAATTAAAAAGAAAAAGTCCATCAAATTTTGGCTGGCATTAAAACTTCCTTTTTTTGTCTTAGAGTATGGCTGATCAAAATTCTTTAAGTGGGTCATCCATTTGTGATGTAACATTTGTCAGCTGGGATGTGAAGTCTTTAAACCATCCAATTAAATGCATAAAAATATTATCTAATCTGAGAAAAAATAATAATGTAGGGATAGCCTTTCTTCAAGAAACATATCTGCAGACCTCTGATCACTTTCATATCAGTGAAGGATGGATTGTCCAGTTGTACCACTCCAGCTTCCACTCCAAATCCACAAAGACAGCAACCGTTATGTAACTGTAGTATAGAGACTTCATAACATGGCAATCATTCTAACTAATGCTTATGGTCTACAATTAGACGATAACTCATTTTTTGGAAGAAAAAAAAAATGTCCAGCTCCAAACATGGACTTGCACCATCTTATTCTCAGAAGAGATATGAATTGTATACTTTAGTCTACGCTAGACTGTAAATCGCAATACGTAATTAATTAAGATGTGTTCTTTAGTTTCTAAATATATATATATTTATTTATTTTTTATTTTTTTTCTAAATCATATTGGACCACAATGAAACAAAGAGGACAGTTCGACCTTCAATTCAGGTACATTGAGGAAAATACAGAAAGAGAGATCTTGAACCATTCCTCTTTGTAGATGATTCACATTCTGAATTCTGACAAAAGTTTTACACCGGATGCCCTTCCTCTCACAACCCTCTGCATTTATCCAGGCATGGGACCAGCGTGAGGATGAACACTGGCTTGCCCCCCCCCCCCCCCGCCCCCCTTCCCCCACGGCTACAGAATCTCTTTAAAACATCCAGCAACCTGGGTCCTCTCCTCTGCACACTCCTCTTTAACTCACTCCACATGTTTTCAATGGGATTGAGGTCTGGGAACTGAGATGGCCATGGGAGGAACTTGATTCTCTGTTTTGTGTTTGTTTACAGTCATTATCTTGCTGAAATTCCCAGTGACGACTCATCTTCAGCTTTCGATCAGAGGCCACCAAATTTTGATTTAAAATGTCCTGGTATTTCAAAGTGTCCAGGATACCCTGCCCCCAAACAAGGTTCTAGTTTCTCTGAAAGAGACCAGGCTGGACAAATAGGATGGAATAAAAAAGACCTCATCTACTAGATTCTCATCTAGTTTGATTACGTTTCTTTATTTTTATTAACAAGTTAAAAGTATTAGTAGAACTAACTGATCAAGAACAAAGGACTTCTGGAAAAGTGGGACCTAGCTTCCCAGCAGCATATGTCCAACTTGGGCCAGAGGGCCTGAGTTTTTTATCACAGTTGCAATTCTTTAGCAGTGAGCTTTGGAGAACTTTTTATTTCTCTTACCATCCTCCTCATTTTGTGTGGTGGCCAAATAACCTTGCGACCTCCTCCAAGCTTGTTTACCACTGTTCTGGTTGTTGTAAACTTCTTAATGAATCCTCTGACAGTAGATATGGGCAGGTCAGGCAAGAAGCAATTTCCTTGTAGCCATTGCCTGACTTGTGAAGGTCAACACACATCTGCTTTAGTTGAATGCTGTGTTCCTTTGTCTTTCCCATGTTGAAGAGTAGATAAGAAATGACCTCTGTGTCCCATCATATTTATACCCCATGGAAACAGGAAGTGATTAATTACGATTTAATCTGCCTAGATACGCTGATCAACGGTGTAACCGACTGTACAAATGACAAAAATACAAATCAATTGAAAAACAAATAAATTGAATTTATTTTCTAAGAATTGTTAGGAGTGCTAATAATCATGGAACATGTGATTTTATGAAAAAATAACTGTTTCTTATTCAGGGGTTTTCTGCCTTAAAATTAAATTGAGTTGAAAGTTACATTTTTCTACAATTGTCAGTAGCTTTTGTAACCAAAATGTAATTTATTGCAATGCTTTTAACACATCTTAACCACGGGTGCCAATATTTATGGGGGACAGTATATATCACTCGTAGTTTAAGATGTGTGGGTTTTTTTCAAGTTCTACTCAAAATTGTACAATACAATATTTCTGTAGAGTAAATCTTTGTTTGACTCATTCTTCAGAGAGTTGGACATCCTCACAATAGAGGTTTTGCAGCTGACGTCATGCATACATTATCCCAATGTGGGTTTTGTTTATACCACCATATCAGTGTGAAAACAAACCATTCACTCTGGCCCCAACACAATAGCACAAGCGTGTTTAAGGGTTGAATACTGAATTTATTTATTAAACAAGTGCAAAATGGCACTTAACCGTGTTTCTGTCAGTTGTACAAATTATAGAGGAATGAAACCAGGTGTTAAATATCACATATTCCTTGCTAATAAGGCCTGACAAGAGAAATGGATTTCTGCTTTGAAAAGAGCTGATACCGACAACAAAAGGAAAGATTGGTGACTAGCTCCTACCAGTCGTGTATGTAGCGAACATTTTGTTGGAGGCAAGTGATTTTTATCAGTAGATATATTATTATTTACAGTCATCCCTTGCCACTTCGTGATTTGAGCATCGCGGTCTTGGTACATCACGGTATTTTAATATAAAAGAAAAGAAAAGAAATATATTCATAAAAAATGTAAAATTCGTGCTGAAACTTGCATGTAAACAAGCGGAAGGCAGGGACCCAAGGCAGGCTGCATCCATTGTTTCCAAAGGACAGACTGAAGTGCCCCTCCTCCCCAGTTCAGGCAGGGACCGCCCACTCAACTCAATCTCGCAAGCTGATTGGCTTAGACGCATGATGCTGTTGCCTCGCACATTGGCTTAGACGCGTGACGCTGTTGCCTCGCACATTCCTGCGGGAGTTTTTGTGATTTTGTGATCGTACTGTATAGTGTTTGTGAACGTCCTGCACCGCGGAGAAGAGCTATTGTCAGAGGTGAGTACAGTACTTAAAGTATTTATATACAAATTCTATTTAAATAGTAATACATTACAGTATTTAAATATACATATAACTGTGTAACGTTTAATATAAACTTCTTGATATTGTATAGACGCGAAAACATAGAAATGAGACAACATGGTAGAAATGGGGGGAGGGGGTTTCCGATTTCACGGTTTTTCGAATATGGCGGCCAGGTCTGGTCTACCAAGGGATGACTGCATCGTCTTGACCACAGTTTGATTCTATTTAACTGTATATCTGGTGTCCATTTATAAGCTGGGGACAGCTAAAATGCTATTTAGTCTTTATTATAACATGTGCAGTACTGTATATATAATATAACTATTATAATACTTCATAGATTTAGATCCACATCTTCTTCTTCTCTTTCGGCTTTTTCCCTTTCTCGGGAGTCACCACAGGGAATCATCTGATACACACATTTGATTTGGCATGGGTTTTTACGTCGTATTAACAACCCCTTAGCATATGTTTGTGCTTAATATATAATGTAGGCATAAATGAAAAAAAAATGTGAGTCATAATTACCTTTGCCAGGATTAATACTTTGGTGTCCTCACACAGCTTGTCATGGGTGATATTAGAGGCTTTCCTGGGTATAATAGGTTCGCGAAGTGCCGAAACCCATCCAGATAAAAAATAGTCTTACGCTTCCCAGATTTAACTTTAACAGTCTTTAATATGTGTTCTAACACACACAATAAACATGCCGTTCTTTGGTTTCTGCTTCACTTCTTTAATCTAACAATGCATTACAGAACCGGAATATACCAAGTTGCGCAGCCATGAGGCGGGGGGGGGCACGAACCAGTGTCTCTCCCCCTTATGCCGGTCCCAAGCCCGGATAAATGCAGAGGGTTGCGACAGGAAGGGCATCCGGCGTAAAACTTCTGCCACATTTAAAAAATGCAAATGATCAAGACAAAATTCATACCAGATCGGTCGAGGCCCGGGTTAACAACGACCGCCATCAGTGCTGTCAACCAACAGGGTGCTGATGGAAATTGGACTACTGTTGGTCGAAGACGTCGAAGAAGGAGAGGCGGGAGGCGTGTCCGTAGGCAGAGAGAGAAGAGGAAATGTGTGAGCCTAGGACTGAGAGTAGGGACTTTGAATGTTGGAACTATGCAAGGAAAAGATAGGGAGCTGGCTGACATGATGCAGAGGAGGAAGGTGGACATACTGTGTGTTCAGGAGACAAGGTGGAAAGGTAGAAAGGCTAGAAGCTTAGGAGCAGGGTTTAAACTGTTTTATCATGGTGTGGATGGGAAGAGAAATGGAGTAGGAGTCATCTTGAAGGAGGGGTTTGTCAGGAATGTTCTAGACGTGAAAAGAGTGTCAGACAGAGTGATGAGTCTCAAGTTAGAAATTGAAGGCGTGATGGTCAATGTTGTTAGTGCTTATGCCCCACAGGCAGGATGTAAGCTAGAAGAGAAGGAGAGATTCTGGAGTGATTTAGATGAAGTGATGCAGAATACCCCAGAGGTGAAAGAGTGGTCATTGGAGCAGACTTCAATGGACATGTTGGTGCAGAGCAACAGAGGGGACGAGGAAGTGATGGGCAGGTTTGGTATCCAGGACAGGAACACAGAAGGACAGATGTTGATCGATTTTGCAAAAAGGATGGAAATGGCTGTGGTGAATACTTTCTTCAAGAAGAAACAGAAGCATAGGGTGACTTATGAAAGCGGAGGTAAGAGCACACAGGTAGACTACATCTTGTGCAGGCGATGTAATTTGTAGGAAGTCAGTGACTGCAAAGTAGTAGTTGGTGAGAGTGTTGCCAAACAGCATAGGATGGTGGTGTGCAGGATGACACTGATGGTGAGAAAGGTGAAAAAGGCAAAGGCAGAGCAGAAGACAAAGTGGTGGAAGCTGAAAAAGGAAGAGTGTCGTGTTGTCTTCAAGGAGGAGTTGAAACAGGCTTTGGGTAGTCAGGAAGTGCTTCCAGAGGACTGGACAACCACAGCCAATGTGATCAGGGAGACCG
Organism: Plotosus lineatus; assembly: GCA_024760905.1. Lineage (NCBI taxonomy): Eukaryota > Metazoa > Chordata > Actinopteri > Siluriformes > Plotosidae > Plotosus > Plotosus lineatus. The sequence continues at coordinate 30,545,692 of CM045731.1, forward strand.
GTAGGAGAGTACTTGGTGTGTCCTCTGGAAGGAAAGTAGATAAGGAAACTTGGTGGTGGAATGAGGAAGTGCAGGAGTGTGTACAAAAGAAGAGGTTAGCCAAGAAGAAGTGGGACATTGACAGGACCGAAGAGAGTAAACAGGAGTACAGGGAGACACAGCGTAAGGCGAAGGTAGCAGTGTCAAAGGCCAAACAGAGGGCGTATGATGACTTGTATGATAGGTTGAACAGTAAGGAGGGAGAAAATGATCTATACAGGTTAGCACAGCAGAGAAATAGAGATGGGAAAGACATGCAGCAAGTTAGAGTGATAAAGGACAGAGAGGGAAATGTATTGACTGATGACAGAAGTGTGCTGGGAAGATGGAAAGAGTACTTTGAAGAGCTGATGAATGAAGAAAATGAGAGAGAAAAAGAGTAGAAGGGGTGACCGTTGAGGAGCAGGAAGTAGCAAAGATTAGTAAGGGAGAAGTGAGGAGGGCATTGAAGAGGATGAAGAGTGGAAAGGCAGTTGGCCCTGATGACATACCAGTTGAGGTATGGAAGTGTCTAGGGGAGGTAGCAGTAGATTTTCTGACAAGAATATTCAACAAGGTCTTAGAAAGTGAGCAGATGCCAGAGGAATGGAGGAGAAGTGTGCTTGTGCCCATTTTTAAGAACAAGGGAGATGTACAGAGTTGTGGCAACTACAGAGGGATAAAGTTGATGAGCCATACAATGAAGCTATGGGAAAGAATAGTGGAAGCAAGACTAAGGGCAGAGGTCAGCATTTGTGAACAACAGTTTGGTTTCATGCCCAGAAAGAGCACCACAGATGCAGTGTTTGCTTTGAGGATGTTAATAGAGAAGTACAGAGAAGGTCAGAGGGAGCTGCATTGTGCCTTTGTGGATCTGGAGAAAGCCTATGACAGGGTGCCGAGAGAAGAACTGTGGTATTGTATGAGGAAGTCTGGAGTGACAGAGAAGTATGTTAGAGTGGTGCAGGACATGTATGAGAGATGTAAGACAGTGGTGAGGTGTGCTGTTGGTGTGACAGAAGAGTTCAAGGTGGAGGTGGGAGTGCATCAAGGGTCAGCTCTCAGCCCCTTCTTGTTTGCTATGGTGATGGACAGGCTAACAGACGAGGTTAGACAAGAATCTCCATGGACTATGATGTTTGCAGATGACATCGTGATCTGTAGTGAGAGCAGAGACCAAGTGGAGGAAAATCTAGAGAGGTGGAGGTATGCCCTGGAAAGGAGGGGATTGAAGGTTAGTCCTAGTAAGACAGAATACATGTGTGTGAACGACAAGGACCCAAGAGGAACTTTGAGGTTACAGGGGGCAGAGATAAAGAAGGTGGAGGATTTTAAGTACTTAGGCTCAACAATCCAGAGCAATGGAGAGGGGGGAAAAGAGGTGAAGAAGCGCGTGCAGGCAGGTTGGAATGGATGGAGAAAAGTGTCCGGTGTGATGTGTGATAGGAGAGTATCGGCAAGAATGAAGGCAAAAGTGTACAAGACGGTGGTGAGGCCAGCAATGTTGTATGGTTTAGAGACAGTGGCCCTGGGGAAAAGACAGGAGTCAGAGTTGGAGGTAGCAGAGATGAAAATGTTGAGGTTCTCTTTGGGAGTAACGAGGATGGATAGGATCAGAAATGAGTACATCAGAGGGACAGCACATGTTAGATGTTTTGGAGACAAAGTCAGAGAGGCTAGATTGAGATGGTTTGGACATGTACAGAGGAGGGATAGTGAGTATATTGGTCGTAGGATGCTGAGGTTGGAACTACCAGGCAAAAGGCCCAGAGGAAGACCAAAGAGAAGATTTATGGATGCGGTGAAGGCGGACATGAAGGTCGTTGGAGTAAGAGTAGAAGATGCAGAGGACAGGGAGAGATGGAGGCAGATCATTTGCTGTGGCGACCCCTGAAGGGAACAGCCGAAAGGAAAAGAAGAAGAAGAATGATTGCTACACTCTAAGCCCTTTGAAACGTTTCAGTTTTTCGTGAGTATAATCAGATGTGCGATTAATCAAATAATTATAGATATCTGGGTATGTTAAACCAGGTATATTGTCCGTTGCTTCATCCATGCAGTTAACAAACAAACCATCGGGCAAAACGTATGGGTCATTTGTTGGCCCTGATAACCGTAGTTTTTGAATATACAAACAAACAACTCTTTATTGTCAAAGTACATTACATACATTGAAATTTGCTTTGTGCGCTAGGCACCTGTCGCCACTGTGCAGCGCCAGTTATTGCGTTGTTCTATCCTTTTTTGATGCTGAGCGCCAAGCAGGAAGCAACAACTGCCAAATTTTAACGTCTTATGGTATGACGCGGCCGGATTCGAACTCCGACCTACCGGAGGATAAAGCAGACGCTCTACCAACTGAGCTAAATCCCTGGTTGTTTACTGTTGTTTATGGTCATTATCATAATTACCAGGGACATGCTGAGTTGTGGCAACTACAGAGGGATAAAGTTGATGAGCCATATGATGAAGTTATGGGAAAGAATAGTGGAAGCTAGACTAAGGGCAGAGATCAGCATTTGTGAACAACAGTTTGGTTTCATGCCAAGAAAGAGCACCACAGATGCAGTGTTTGCCTTGAGGATGTTAATGGAGAAGTACAGAGAAGGTCAGACGGAGCTGCATTGTGCCTTTGTGGATCTGGAGAAAGCATATGACAGGGTGCCGAGAGAAGAACTGTGGTATTGCATGAGGAAGTCTGGAGTGACAGAGAAGTATGTTAGAGTGGTGCAGGATATGTATGAGAGATGTAAGACAGTGGTGAGGTGTGCTGTCGGTGTGACAGAAGAGTTCAAGGTGGAGGTGGGACTGCATCAAGGGTCAGCTCTGAGCCCCTTCTTGTTTGCTATGGTGATGGACAGGCTGACAGACGAGGTTAGACAAGATTCCCCATGGACTATGATGTTTGCAGATGACATTGTGATCTGTAGTGAGAGCAGAGAACAAGTGGAAGAAAATCTAGAGAGGTGGAGGTATGCCCTGAAAAGGAGGGGAATGAAGATTAGCCTCAGTAAGACAGAATACCAGTGTGTGAATGACAAGGACCTAAGAGGAACGGTGAGGTTACAGGGAGCAGAGATAAAGAAGATGGCGGATTTTAAGTACTTAGGCTCAACAATCCAGAGCAATGGAGAGTGTGGAAAAGAGGTGAAGAAGCGTGTGCAGGCAGGTTGGAATGGTTGGAGAAAAGTGTCCGGTGTGATGTGTGATCGGAGGGTATCGGCAAGAATGAAAGGAAAAGTGTACAAGACGGTGATGAGGCCAACGATGTTGTATGGTTTAGAAATAGTGGCCCTGGGGAAAAGCAGAGCTGGAGGTAGCAGAGATGAAAATGTTGAGGTTCTCTTTGGGAGTAACGAGGATGGATAGGATTAGGAATGAGCACATCAGAGGGACAGCACATGTAAGATGTTTTGGAGACAAAGTCAGAGAGGCTAGATTGAGATGGTTTGGACATGTACAGAGGAGGGATAGTGAGTATATTGGTAATAGGATGCTGAGGCTGGAACTACCAGGCAGAAGGCCTAGAGGAAGACCAAAGAGACGATTCATGGATGTGGTGAAGGAGGACATGAAGGTCGTTGGTGTAAGAGAAGACGATGCAAAGGATAGGGTGAGATGGAGGCAGATGATTCACTGTGGCGACCCCTGAAGGGAAAAGCCGAAAGTAAAAGAAGATCATAATTACCAGGGAGCTCGGAAAGCACTGGGATTGTATTACTGCTGTCAACATTCATATTTAAATAATCTACCAAGCTAAAAACAGGCACCTCAATTGCCAAGAATACGTTTGTTTTCACTCCGATATGGCGGCATAAACAGAGTTGCTACTCGGCGTGTCACGTGACTGCAAAACCACTATAGATGGAGGAACTTTGTTTAGTTGACAGGATCCATTCTCTTATTGAGGAGCTCTTGGGTGGGAGGAGTCTGGCACTGGATAAATTCCCTAGAGACTTTTTTAAGGAATTCCCCAATTAACCTGCTCCTACCTCTTATTTTCTGTATTGAGGGATCACTTTCTCTGGTGCCCTCCCTCCAATTATGCAACAGGCAGTTATCTAATTTCTTCCTCAAAAGGATAAAATCCCTTTAGAACGCAATTCATTTTGTACAATTTCACTCTTAAATGTAGATGGTAAAATTCTTTCCAAGATATTATCCCATTGTTTGGCAGTTGTTCTACTACTATTCATATCTAATGACCACACCGGTTTATTAAAAGAACATCACTTTTTTTTTTAACTTATGATGACTATTCTATTCTCTCCAAAAATTTGGTTTCAGGTCAAGATTTATATCCTGGATAAGAAAGCAATACTCATCTCCATTGGCAAATATTAAAACAATTAACAGTCTTTCCTCTTATTTTACACTCCATGGTGGTACAAGACAGGGATGCCCCTTGTCACGCCTTTTATTTTCTGTTGCAATTAAACCTTTAGCAATTGCTCTCGCACTGATGCTAACATTGGTGAAATGGAGAGAAATGGTACAGAACATAATGTTTCCCTTTACTCAGATGACATCCTTTTACTTAAGTCTGACCCAGTAATTTGCCTCCCAAAACACTCAGTCTACTAAAGGTTTTTTGGCAAAATATCAGAGTATACAATTAACCTACAAAAAAGTGAATGTATGTCCATGATTCTTCAGAAAAATATATGATATTTGATTCATTTCCCTACAACATAAGCACAACCACATTTAAATACTTAGGAATTTGGGTTACTCTTATGCTTAAAGATTTCTTGAAAGCTAATTTTCCACCCTTACTATCTCATTTGAAACAGGATACTGTATAGCGCTTTGGAGCACACTACCTTTGTCACTGGGAGGTAGAATAAATACAAGCAAGATGAATGTTCTGCTCAAATTTCTATGCGTTTTTTTTCAAAGTGTCCACCTTTTTATTATTGACTTGTTTTTTGTTTTTGTTTTTTTGTCCCTAGGTAAATTGATAGCCAGTTTTAATTGAAATAAGAATAACCCTTTCAGAAAATGATATATTTTTATGGTACAGTGGCCTTGTGATGGGGCTCTGTAAGAGCAGTGTTGTGGAGGGGTATTTTTAAAAGCCACATTTGTAACAATTGTTACAAAAAAGACTGAGCAAAAAAAAAAAAGAAGCATGCCATACAATTGATTTCCTCTTTCAGGCTTCGACCTCTTGCTATGAACACTGAGTCAATCATAGAGTAGGCTGTGCAGTTATTACTTTGCCTTTAGCCTGGAACCCCGAATGCCTGACTAGTCAATTCAACCTCTCAGTAATTATCCTTCAAATCATAATTTTCTTTCTTCTGCAATCGATGCTGTTAGACCTGAAATCGAGGTATTGCCGGCAGACTAATATATATATATATATATATATATATATATATATATATATATATATATATATATATATATATATATGGGGGCTTGGACCATGTTTATACTAACATCACTGGAGCCTGCATGGAGCCCCCCTCCCCCACATAGGACAGCCTGATCATCTCTCTATCTCTCTTTGTTTCTCACCCCCAAGTACACTCCGCTCATTGATTGTGTAAAACCTTCTGTGAAGACCATCAAAGTATGGCCAGCGGGGGTAGACTGCATACTTCAGGGTGGGTTTAATGACCCAGATTTGAATATGTTTGCCTCTCAGGCCACCTGTAGCTCTAACACAGAAATTGACTCTTACACTAACTTCTTCTTCTTTTCCTTTCGGCTGTTCCCTTCAGGGGTCGGCCCAGCAAACCATCCGCCTCCATCTCACCCTATCCTTTGTACCTTCTCTCCTACTCCAACTACCTTCATGTCCTCCTTCATCACATCCATAAATCGTATCTTTGGTCTTCCTTCTGCCTGGTAGTTCCAACCTCAGCATCCTACTACCAATATACTCACTATTCCTCCTCTCTACATATCCAAACCATCTCAATCTGGCCTCTCTGACTTTGTCTCCAAAACCTCTTACATGTGCTGTCCCTCTGATGTACTCAATCCTGATCCTATCCATCCTCGTTACTCCCAAAGAGAACCTCAACATTTTCATCTCTGCGACCTCCAGCTCTGCCTCCTGTCTTTTCCCCAGTGCCACTGTTTCTTAACCATACAACATCGCTGGCCTCATCACTGTCTTGTACACTTTTAATTTAATTCTCACTGATACCTTCCTATCACACATCACACCGGACACTTTTCTCCAACCATTCCAACCTGCCTGCACACGCTTCTTCACCTCTTTTCCACACTCTCCATTGCTCTGGATTGTTGAGCCTAAGTACTTAAAATCCTCCACCTTCTTTATCTCTGCTCCCTGTAACCTCAGCGGTCCTCTTGGGTCCTTGTCTTTCACACACATGCATCCTGTTCCAGGGCATACCTCCACCTCTCTAGATTTTCCTCCACTTGTTCTCTGCTCTCACAACAGATCGCAATGCCATCTGGAAACATCATAGTCCATGAAGATTCTTGTCTAACCTCGTCTGTCAGCCTGTCCATCACCATAGCGAACAAGAAGGGGCTCAGAGCTGACCCTTGATGCAGTCCCACCTCCACCTTGAGCTCTTCTGTCACACCGACAGCACACCTCACCACTGTCTTACATCTCTCATACGTGTCCTGCACCACTCTAACATACTTCTCTGCCACTCCAGACTTCCTCTTGCAATACCACAGATCCTCTCTCAGCACCCTGTTATATGCTTTCTCCAGATCCACAAAGGTACAATGCAGCTCCTTCTGACCTTCTCTGTACTCCTCTATTAACATCCTTAAAGCAAAAACTGCATCTGTGGTGCTCTTTCTTGGCATGAAACCAAACTGTTGTTTACAAATGCTGATCTCTGCCCTTCGTCTAGCTTCCACTATTTTTTCCCATAACTTCATCGTATGGCTCATAAAGCTGCCACAACCCTTCACATCTCCGTTGTTCGTAAAAATGGACACAAGCACACTTCCCCTCCATTTCTCCGGCATCCTCTCACTCTCTAAGAGCTTGTTGAATGTTCTTGTCAGAAAATCTACTGCTACCTCTCCTGGACACTTCCATATTCCACCAGTATGTCATCAGGACCAACTGCCTGTCCACCCTTCATCCTCCTCAATGCCCGCCTCACTTCACCCTTACTAATGTTTGCTACTTCCTGGTCCTCAACAGTCACCTCTTCTACTCTTTTTTTCTCTTTCATTTTCCTCATTCATCAGCTCTTTAAAGTAATCTTTCCATCTTTCCAGCACACTTCTGTCATCAGTCAACACGTTTCCCACTCTGTCCTTAATCACTCTAACTTGCTGTATGTCCTTCTCATTTCTATTTCTCTGCTGTGCCAACCTGTATAAATCATTTTCTCCCTCCTTACTGTCCAACCTAACATACAAGTCATCATGCGCCCTCTTTTTGACCTTTGACACCCCTACCTTCGCCTTACACTGTGTCTCCCTGTACTCTTGTTTACTCTTGTCAGTCCTCTCTATGTCTCAATTCTTCTTAGCGAACTTCTTCTTTTGTACATACTTCTGCACTTCATTCCACCACCAAATCTCTTTATCTACTGTCTTTCCAAAGGACATGCCAAGAACTCTCCTTCCTGTCTCCCTGATCACATTAGCTGTAGTTCTCCAGTCATCTGGAAGAACATCCTGACCACCTAAAACCTGTTTTAATTCCTTCTTGAAGACAATACGACACTCTTCCTTTTTCAGCTTCCACCACTTTTTCTTCTGCTCTCCCATTGCCTTCTTCACCTTTCTTACCACCAGCATCATCCTGCACACCACCATCCTATGCTGTTTGGCAACACTCTCACCTACTACTACTTTGCAGTCACTGACTTCTTTCAAATTACATCGCCTACACAAGATGTAGTCCACCTGTGTGCTCCTACCTCCACTTTTATAAGTCACCCTGTGCTCCTGTCTCTTCTGGAAGAAAGTATTCACCACAGCCATTTCCATCCTTTTTGGAAAATCTATCAACATCTGTCCTTCTGTGTTCCTGTCCTGGATACCAAATCTGCCCATCACTTCCTCATCCCCTCTGTTGCCTGCACCAACATGTCCGTTGAAGTCTGCACCAATGACCACTCTTTCACCTCTGGGGTACTCTGCATCACTTCATCTAACTCACTCCAGAATCTCTCCTTCTCTTCTACCTCACATCCTGCCTGTGGGGCATAAGCACTAACAACATTGAGCATCACAACTTCAATTTCTAACTTGAGACTCATCACTCTGTCTGACACTCTTTTCACTTCTAGAACATTCCTGACAAACCCCTCCTTTAAGATGACTTCTCCTCCATTTCTCTTCCCAGCCACACCATGAAAAAAAAACAGCTTAAACCACACTCCTAAGCTTTTAGACTTGCTACCTTTCCACCTGGTCTCCTGAACACACAGTATGTCCACCTTCCTCCTCTGCATCATGTCAGCCAGCTCTCTACCTTTTCCTGTCATACTTCCAACATTCAAAGTCCCTACTCTCAGTCCTAATCTCATGCTTTTCCTCTTCTCTCTCTGCCTCTCCTTCCTCGACCTCTCCTTCTTCGACCAATAGTAGTCCAATTTCCACCAGCACCCTGTAGGTTAACAGCACTGATGGCAGCCGTTGTTAACCTGGGCCTTGACTGATCCGGTGTGAAATTTCTCTTTATGGTTTGTATTTTGTATTCTGGTCAAACTTTTATGCCGGATGCCCTTCCTGTCGCAACCCTCTGCATTTATCCGGGCTTGGGACCGGTGTGAGGGCGGGCACTTGTTTGTGCCCCCCCTCACGGCTGCATTGACTCTTACACTAACTCAGTACTGGAATACATCAACATCACACTTGCCAGTGTTACTACAAAGAAAGTGATGATCACGCACCCTAATCATAAGCCATGGACGAACGGGGAAGTGTGGTTTTTGCTGAAGGCATGCAACAAAGCCTTCAGATCAGTTGATGCTTTGTAGATTTCAGCAGGGGTGCCATCCTTTCCTGATGCTCTGCCTGAGTTTGTCCGGTGGCCTTTTTGATCCCATCAATGGTGAGAAGCTCTGAAATTGTGTCTTGTACTGGTTGTTGAGGAATCATGGCTTCATCAAGCTATTCATAAAATTGCTCCTTTAAGTCATCTGAGTTGGTGAATGTAGGAGCATAGCCATTAATAACATCGAGGTGTGACATTGAGGTGTCTGGACTTGCTGAGAGGAATGTACAGACGCTCTCCAACTTACGTTTTTGTTTGGTTCCGGACGGTCGAATGTAAGTTGAAAAAAAAAAAAAAAAAAAAAAAAAGTGAGTTACTACATGTTCCAGTGATGTATGACGCTTATACTGCACTATACACCCATAAATACCATTACCGTATCTCATAAAAGACCCCTAAATCAATTATTATAGACATAACATTGTAAAATAATTTAAAATATATCAAATAATATCAACATTAATTTCAAATAAATTAAATTCAAGCAAAATAATTTCAAATAGATAAGTTTTATTACAAACTTGAACGTTGGGATGAAAGTCATCCAAGTGTGTGTATGTGGGGGGGTGTTATCCAGGGCCATTGTCCACAATGAGAAGAATTTTAAAGGGAAGGTTATTCTCCCGGCAATACAAATTCACTTCACGGATGAAATGATGATAAAACCAATCTTTGAAGATGGCCAACATCACCCATGCCTTGCAATTCCACATCCAGATCACTGGCAGAGAGCTCTAGCTAATGTTTTTGAGGGCTCGAGGATTAGCTGCCTGGTATACCAACAGAGGTTTTAGCTTGTGGCTTCCATCCGCATTCCCCCCAAGCATTAGCGTTAGCCTATCCTTAGCCGCTTTGAAGCATGAGCTTGAATGAGCATAAGGTTCAAAGGCTTACGCCGCTGACGCTTATTTTCTAGCCATATAATTAGCAGTTTTTCCGTTTCTTCAATCAGCTTTCCACATTTCTTACTTATCACCGTTGACTGCATCACCACTGAACCTTTAACATGCTCTTTGATGCGATCCTTCTGCCTATACATTTTTCTGATGGTTGACGGAGCCATTTGGAAGAAGCGCGCAATATCCACATGTTTCTGACAATCATCAATTCTCTTGATATGAGCTATCTTCATTTCCAACGAGATGGCTTGCCACTTTTTTGGATTTCTACTATCACTAGTGGGCTTACGCTTGTGACCAACCATATTCGCTAAGGATTGTAAAAGTCCGCAAAATTGTGTAAACCGCAGGACTTGTGGGGTGTATGTCTACAGATCAGTGATGAGCTGTAAAATCGACTTGTGCATGAAAGTTTATAGAGAGATCATTGAATGGGGGATCCCATTTCACTAAGCCTGGGAGGTCTTGATCCAGTGGCATAGAAAAACAGTTATGACAGGAGCCTGCCAGACTGCAATGGATGATCAGGACTTCTTAAGATGCCATGCCCTGCTCTAATGTGCTCCACGACCTATGCTGCCACCGCCTTCAGAACTGTTGGATCCACTGATGATCACTACTGCTTGTTCTGCTGGGAGTCAGCATTCACATGCAGTGGGGCTGGCATAGTCCAAATGTAACTCACCAAGGGTTTCAGATCCTTCACCTCCCCACACCTGGTTCAGCCAACCCACCAAAGCCATTGACCCGAGAGTGACCGCTGTTGTATGCAACAGCTATGAGGAGCCACATGTGAGAACTAAGTACTAGGTGGAAGATGAGCTGTCCTAAAAAGGATATGGTGACCCCCCTGCCAAAGGTACTACCTCTCCCTGACACTCCATACATACCCATCTGACTACAAGGCAGAGGTAAAGCACCTAGCTGTATGGTGTCAACAACCTGCAACTGCAGCTTCAAATTCCTGGGGACCCACATCTCAAAGAGCCTGTCCTGGTCAAACAGCAGCCCCAGCCTGATCAAGAAGGTCCATCAGCGCCTGTTCTTTTCAAAGACATTGAAGAAGAACCACCTGTCTGCTGGCATTCTGGGTAACTTCTAGTGCTGCAAAATAGAAAACATCCTGACAAACTGCATTAATGTTGCAAAACATAAGGCACTGTGGCGGGTGGTGAAAACTGCCCAGTGCATCACAGGGACTACACTTCCTGCTGTTGAAGTTGTCCACAATAAGAGATGTCTTCGCAGGATGCGTAGCATTCTCAGAGACTCCTCTCATCCTGCCAACATACTCTTTCAACTCCTGCACTCCAAAAGGCACTTTGGGAGCCTTCGGACAAAAACCAGCAGGTTTAGGAACAACTTCTTACAACTTCAGCTCTCACCCTACTAAATTAATTTACCTGCTGAACCTTCCCTTATTTGCACATGATCTGTGCATGACTATTCCCACTGTATATGCTGCCATTATCTGTACATAACTGTTCCTAACTGTACATATTGCACATACTGTATATATTGCAATTGCTGCTCTCTGTGCATCTGATTGGATGCCAAACTGAGTTTAATTACCCTGTATTTATACATGTGTGATGAAATTAAAGTAGAGTCTAATCTAATCTAATCTAATCTAATCTAATCTAAAGATGTTAAAAATGTTGAATCACCCTTACATAAGATGCAGGATTAATTCTAATCTTAATTAGAATTAGTAAGTAAATAGGGCTGTTCTTCTAACATATTCATTTCTAATTTTGGCCAGTTTTGTTATTCCCAGAGAAAATCACAGCACCTTTATCACTGCTGCTTTCAGCTCCGTATCATGTGTTTTTGTCAGTGCTACCATCTCCAAACTGTACAGCACAGCTGGCTTCCTAACCTCCTATCACAAATAAACCTGGCCACTGTACTCTACCTATTCCACCTTGCCTGCACTCTCTTATTCACTTCTCTACCACAATCTTATTTACGTTGTCTAGGTGACCCTGTATATTTAAATTTATCTACCTTTATCGGTGCTATTCCTTGAAGCTGCATTCTTCCATCACCCTCCCTCTCATTCCCGCTTGCATAGTCTGTCTTACCCCTGCTGACTTTCATTCCTCTTCTCTTCAGTGCAAACTTATCCCTCTCCAGACTCATCTTCATCTGTCCCCTGCTCTCACTACACATCAAAACATCATCCACAAACACTATAATCCATGGAGACCCTTGCCTGACCTTGTCAGTCAGACTTGTCCCTGAACACTACAAACAAGAAATGTCTCAGAACTGATCCTTATTGGAGTTCCACCTCTATCTTGAACCATCCTGACACCCCTACTGCACACCTCACCGCTGTCACATTGCCCTCATACCTACCACTCTTAAATAGTTCTCTGCTACTTGTAACTTCCTCATACAGTACCACAACTCATCTCTTGACATCCTGTTGCATATATTTTCCAAGTCAACAAACAGTCATTGCAAATCTTTCTGACCCTCCCTGTACTTCCCCATCAACATTTTGAAAACAAATATAACATCTTTGATGCTCTTTCATAGCATGAAGCCATACCACAGTTCATAGATCCCAACCACGAACTTCAGTCCAGGTTACAAAACTCTTCCCCATGACTCCATGGTGTGATTTATCAACTTTGCACCTCTATAACCACTGCAACTCTGCACATCACCCTTGCATTTAAAAAATGGTATAACACTTATTTTCCACTTCTCAAAAATGATCTCTTCATCTTGTTTTAATGTACCCTAACTATATCCTTACTAACCCCTTACACTTTTTTGGTTCATTATTCCCACATTTTCCAAATATCCCCCTTTAATTTTCTTTATACATCAGCTTCTCAAGTCAGAAGCTTCTCAAAGATGAAGCTTTTCAAACCTATCCACTAGGGTCTCACAAAGCAGTGTGTTCCTTTTCCTGGTACCCAGGCTGAATAAATGGGAAGGGTTGAATCAGAAGGTAGTTTGGTGTAAAACTTGAAAATCAAATTGAAATAAAAATTTTCGGGATTGCAATATAAACCTTCAATTATAATACTAACAAAAATTCTAAGCCCTTATGGGGAATTGTCAGAAAGCATTCAAGATGTCATGGAATGCAGTAAGGGAGATGTATCCCACTGAATGGAGCCCATCAAGACTACAAACTGCAAGCTGAAAGAAGGTGACATCCTAAAATTGACAGGTGACTTTCAGACCAAAAGAAAACAAGAGATTGGTGAGCCACAGGACTATATTAACACAAAAAGAGCACTGTTCATAAACTGTATTATAAAAACTCTCTCATAAAAAGCTCTCATAACATGCCAGTGGAATTAAACCAAGTTCTGAGCCTGACCAGGACACCATGGTCTGAAATTAATGAAAATAAACTAGGGGAGATGGATAGTGCACTGTAAATTACCCTGATAAAGAACGGTCAAAAAGAAATAAGAAGAAATTTAAAAAAATCAGCCAACATGTCATGGTATCATCATCGGATTAACATACTCCAGTAACCTCTAAGGCTGTGCTAAATGCAATTAATCTCAGAACTCCTGACCCTGGGTTCACACTGGAGTATAATATCTGCAATCTCGTTGACTCACAAAAGTATAGAACTCCATGATTTCTGAGTGAATCCACCAAGTTCACTCGGGTCATCGCAATTCAAAGCCACAACCCCTCATGCTCATGCCCCAGTGTAAACCCATGATAATACCACCATCATCTTACATTATGTATCTGTACAAAGAAACCCACTGTAAACTTGTTTCTGTCAGAGTATCTGATTACTGGTCCAAAGATTGACCAAATATTAAAGTATGCTTTACCAGGGTTGACATAAATCCTCTCTGACACCATTGAGCATCATCTTATGTAGTATTTTTACACTGGTGATAAATGTGTTATGATTGCTCTGCAATAGTTCTAGCTTTGAAAGTCTTATGATATCATAGGAACATATTAAAGCAAGTTCTTTTTAACATTTCAGTTGTCTCTGCAGGTCAAGGTGTGAAGATCTGAGCAGAATAAAGTGTCTCACCCTCAGCAAACATCCCCTCAGAGTCAAGAAACTGAGCTTTATTAAACTACAGGTTTATATATTACACTATATCAAACAGATTCAAAACAAGTTGGGACACTATATAAATTGTGAATAAAAACTGAATGCAATGATGTGGAAGTGCCAAATTTCAATAGTTTATACTAAATAGAAGATAGACGATGGGGTATCATTTTAAGGGAAAAAATATATTGATTTTAAATTTCATAGTGTCAACAAATCTCAGAAAATTTGGGACAAGGCCATTTTCACCACTGTGAGGCATCCCATTTTCTTCTTACAACAGTCTGCAAATGTCTGGGGACAGAGGAGACAAGTTTCTAAAGTTTAGAAATAGGAATACTTCCCCATTCTTGTCAAATATAGACCTCTAAATGTTCAAATGTCTTGGGCCCCGAGAAAACACCTGTGCTTCTAGGTCCTGTTTAGAAATGGCTTCTTCTTTGTACTGCAGACTTTCAGCTGGCAACGGCGGTGGGTTGTGTCCACTGACAATGGTTTCTGGAAGTATTCCTGAATCCATTCTTTGATTTCCCTTATAGTAGCATTCCTGTTTGTGGTGCAGTGCCGTTTAAGAGCCCGAAGATCATGGGCATCCAGTATGGTGTTTCGGTCTTGACCCATACACACAGAGATTGTTCCAGATTTCCTGAATCTTTGGATGAAGTTATGCACTGTAAATGATGATAACTTTAAACACTTTACGATTTTCACTGGCAAACACCATTCTGATATTGCTCCACTACATTTCTGCACAGCATTGAAGGAACTGGAGATCCTCTACCCATATTTGCTTCTGAGAGACACTGCCACTCTGAGAAGCTTTTTTTTATACCCAGTCATGTTGCCAATGGACCTCATTAATGTTAATTGGTCTTCCAGCTGTTTCCAGTCTCTCACAACTTTTTTGAGATTTGTTGACGTCATAAAATTTAAAATCAACATATTTTCCGTTAAAATGATACATTTTCTCAGTTGAAGCTTTTCACTTGGCATTCACTAGAGCACTTTAATGATTTCTTTACCTTCATTTTGTGAGTTCTGTATGTTAGCAAGGTTATATAAAATGTTATGGGTTGATTTTTATGAAACATTTATCAGAGCTGGAACTTTGGAGACAAAAGACAAAATGTGGTGATGATCACAGGATCAAATTCTGGATTCTTCTTGACTGTTCAAGGATGTTGAACATTGTAAAATAGGATGGATTTTTTTTATTTTATGGGGGATTGCTTGGCTTAGAAGTGGTTTGTGCTCTTCAAGTGATCTCATTTATTTTTGTGTTTGCCTGTCTGTTTATTTGTTTATGTTTAATTATTACATACTATTTTAATAAAGTGTTTAAAGCAGTATAACTTGTAAATCAGTAACTATGACACTCTCTTTATTTTATACTTTAATGTAAAAACCCTTTCATGCAGAAATTGTTTTTATTTATTTACTTGCTTGTCTGTGTATTTATTTGCTTGTTTATTTAAAATATTTATTCTCAATTAATCACTCATGATATATTAATGAATCAATAATAATAATCAATAATTATTTTTTGAACAAATTCGGTAGGACAGTGGTGGCCAAGTGGTATAGGGCGCTGGATCACTGATCCTAAGTTCGGGGATTGGGCCTCTCCACAAGGTTGCCACTGTACAGCGAACTGAGTTATCAAAGGCCGGCCATTTCTCTCACTATCTATGGTGAGAGGTTCATGTAAAAGAACCATCGCTGACTTTTGACAAGAGTAGGCTGCAAAGCCATCAGCATGTTTCCGCACTGCGATGGCCTGGCGAGCTGTCTAGGGTGTACTCTGCCCTCACCCGGAGTTGGCTGGGAAGGGCGCCAGTCTCCCTGCAACCCTAATTAGGATTAAGTGGTTACAGAAAATGAACTGATGGATGAACAAATTCTACAAAATAAATGTGAGGTGCTCCACTGAATCTGGGCGCTTGTCGCACGGACTACTTTCAAGAGAAAATGGACAAAAAAGTAAAAGTGGTCATTTTTTATCGAAATTCGGATTTTTGCATAAACCATTAAAACAAGTATTCAACTATCACTTGCTGAAGTGAAATCGACTAAAACTCACAAAAAATGTATTTTATTTCCATTTTTCTGACGAGTACCCTCATAAAACTGGATAAAAACAGTTGCAAACTTACCGGTTTTCTTTGCAATTATTCACCGAGTTCGGTGCAAGACACACTATAATCCAGACACCAGATGAACAGTCGTGAAGTTGTCTTTCCATTTTGGATACTGTTTTAATATTAAAATGCCATTTCAATGAATAAAATAAAGGTTATAAAGACGATATGCATGTAACCAATGCAGGCTTGTCGCTAAAGAAGATCTGAAACGAGCACCCCGATTGGTGAACTCGGTCACATACTCACACTGCACATGCTCAGTGCCCGTCACACGTTAACTTCCGGTTTACTTTCTGACTTGATTATACCGCATGTGGAACTTGTCTCCGACTTTCTCTTCAATAACAGTAAGTAAGTTTATTTATAAGATTGTGAATACACATAATTTCTGGAAAAGAAGAGTGAAATGTCATCTGTGATGTCGAGCAGCACACACACACACACACACACACACACACACACACACACACACACACACACAATGTGCAAACGGTTAAATTAGCAGCATCCAGATGAACTAGTGCAAATTGAATGGAAGAAAATACAGTATATGAAGGAAGTGGGGGAAATGAGTGCAAATGGTGCGATAGATGCACAAATGAGTAGTTCCCCACTGCTTACAGTCTCTGTGTGTGTGTGTGTGTGTGTGTGTGTGTGTGTGTGTGTGTGTGTGTGTGTGTGTGTGTGTATGTGTGTGTGTGTGTGTGTGTGTGTGTGTGTGTGTGTGTGTGTGTGTGTGTGTGTGTGTGAGATACCTCAGGTCTTCTGGAATATTAAGAAAGACATGTGTTAAAGCTGGGGTGTTTGCGTTGGACCCAGAGATGCAATGTAGATAACAGGAATACTAAGTCGATGGAACTGGTCGAGCATGAAGCAAGAACCAGGGGTCAAAGAAAAAGCTGAGGAGCAGAATCACGGGGAAAACAATCTTCTGACAGTGGAGGGGAGTGTGCCGCTCCCATTTATAGCTGGCTGCTTGCTGATTGCAGATTGGGACCAGATGCGCTCTGCTGGAACTCGCCTGCCGGCAACCGCCACACCCCTCGCCAGTGCCTGCAATGACTAGAGAAGAGAATTAATGTCGTCAGCCGGCACAGACCATAACAACATGATTCCATTGCAATTCAGTCAAAGAAAATCCCATATGCTCAGTATTATGTACTTTAAAAACTTAATATGAGTATTGTATGAGTATTGGTATTTTTCTCTGCATGCAAAATTCGATTATGGAATTTTTTTGATCATTTGATTTGCGTGTAATCTTGTCTGGACTGGACATGCTGGATCGTGGGTTGTTTAGTTTTTGTACGAAAATTAGTCAAGACCTGAAAAATACTTAAATTTTTCATACATTTTACATATAAACAAACTGATGATGATGCCAGCTGTGTTGATGAAGATTTTGATTTTGATGAAGAAGAGGCATCTGTTAATAAAAGTGTGATGACTGGTGTTTGTGAAGATATGATTTTATCTGCTGAGCAGGATATAGATGAAGATGATAATGCTGAGGGCAGAGTTGATGAAGTTTACTTGTATAAACAGATCAGAGAGTTTTGTTATATGGTTATCTTATATCTTATATATATATATATATATATATATATATATATATATATATATATATATATATATATATATATATATATATATATAGTTTTCTTAATTTCACTGTTATTGTTTGAACCCGACAGTGTTTTGTTTTGTTTTGTTTTTTTTTTGCTTTTTTTCCAATCAGTATCATTTGAAGGCATTTGAACCTTTCTATAATGGTCAAAAAGATACATACTGATCTTATTGGAATAAACAGAAACGGAAAAAAAATAGTCGTTTTTTTTTGTTCATTTTTGAGGGTTACCACGGTGACTGATGGGTTTAAAAAAGGCGTGTCAGATTAAAATGAGGATGATTTCTCTTATCATCTCTTCCTAAAACTCTTTCTAGATATGTTTTCTAAAAGTATATATTGGCTGAAGTGCATAAAAATGTTTGGTTGCTAAGGAATAATGATGTTGGAAGAAGTGCAATCTTTGTGCTTATTTTTCTCTAAAACTTCTCTTGAAATTTTTAGTTGGATGCTGACACAAGAAATGGCATAACTCGGTCAGTTTTCAATGTATTGGCAAACCTTTTGCTGTATTTTGCAGCGTTGGGCCTCCTTTATCTGACTGTGTAAAAAGCTCAATTTTCATTTTTGGACCCAAGAGCCTACTTTCGGTGGAGTGGCTCACAAATAATGCAATGATTGCCCCCAAACTGCAAAATATTACACAGATATAATAAAGACGGATATAGAAATGGATAACTATAAAATACATTTGTAAAATAATCAAATTAGACAATAAATGAAGGTTAAGCTGGTATTTCATTTGTTTGTTTATGTGTTTGCTTGTTTCATTAATTTATTTAGTGGATAATGTTTAGTGATTTTTATTTAGTTAGTTGCTCCACTTATTTTATCACACTTATATAAGTCTGGAATAATTAGTGGATCATTAAAAAAATACTTATACACACATGCCCACACACATACACACACACACACACACACACACACACACACACACACACACACACACACACACACACACACACATTGTGTATAGCTAACTGTGATGATAACTCCTGGATATGGAGATTATATTAAGTCACTCTGGCAAACTTCTCGAGTTCACACATCCTACAACTTATACGACGTCCTTCAGATAAAACGTTTCAGGAGCTTCCTTGATACTGATCAAGAATTAATTCTCAACCTACTTAATATCCTGCTCAACAGCAGCTCGAGGCAAGAGCTGTTAAAATGCTTATCCTGTGTTTGCTGCCCTTGTAATATGGCCCAGAACCTGAGACAGTAAAATAACCCACCATTGAGAGTCAGAATAAGGGAGAGAGCAAAAAGAATAATTGGTTTGAAACTGATCCTCCATAGAGGAGACTTACTTTCCATCTAATTAGTCTGGACAAGCGAGCAGAGCTGTTTGTTTAAACAAAGCCATTGTTGAAAAAAGAGGAACAATGAAGCGAAAGTATTTAATGAATCGACTCAGGATCCCAAACGTCAGAAACGTAATGACATCTAGTCACAATCAAGGTGTTTTAAAAGGAATAGATTTAATTTAAGCAACATGGAGTTCTGTTTCTCAAAATGAAACTCAAAACTTTACTTCAGGACTAATGTATGAAGCTAATAGGTAATTGATCTTCAAATCCATAAGTTTAGCATCATGATGAATAACCACATATCTAAATCTCACACTGCGCAACAGTAGTAGCCTCAGGAAGGTTCAGTGTCACTTCATACCAGCTCCAGACGCAGGACAAAAAGAGATGGGCTCAGGCTTCAAGCTTATTTGTGTTTTGCTCCCTTGTGGTTGAATGATAAATCTTTACTGGGATGAATACTATCTGTTTTCCAACACATGATGTCAAAATGTAAAAAATAAATTAAATAATTAAAATCTGAATAAGGAGCAAACATAAAGAAAAAAACAAGAACTGTGAATATACCATGGTATGAAAAAGTATCTGAACCTTTTGGAATTTCTCACATTTCTGCATAAAATCACCATCAAATGTGATCTGATCTTTGTCAAAATCACACACATGAAAAAACAGTGTCTGCTTTAACTAAAACCACCCAAACATTTATAGGTTTTCATATTTTAATGAGGATAGCATGCAAACAATGACAGAAGGGGGAGGAATAAGTAACTGAACCCTCTGCCTAAGGAGACTTAAAGAGCAATTGAAACCAATTTTTACCAAACAATTTAAGTCAGGTGTGTGTCCAATCACTGATGAGTGTCTTAAAGCTGTCCTGCCCACTATAAAACACACACCTGGTAAGCATTGTCTTGATGAGAAGCATTGTCTGACGTGCACCATGGCTCGCTCAAAAGAGCTGTCTGAAGACCTGCGATCAAGAATTGTCGATTTGTATAAAGCTGGGAAAGGATACAAAACCATCTCTAAAAGTCTGGATGTTCATCAATCGACAGTCAGAGAAGTTGTCTACAAATGGAGAGAGTTTGGCACTGTTGCTTCTCTCCCAAGGAATGGGTGTCCACCAAAGATAACGCCAAGAGTTCAGCGCAGAATACTCAGAGAGGTAAAAAAAAAAACCTAGAGTGTCTGCTAAAGACTTACAGAAATCACTGGCACAGTCCAAAATCTCTGCGCACACATCAACTATATGTAAAACAATGGCCAAGAATGGTGTTCATGGGAGGACTCCAAGGAAGAAGCCACTGCTGTTTAAAAAAGACATTGTTGCTTGTTTAATGTTCGCAAAAAGGCACTTGGACACTCCACAGAAGTTTTTGCAAAATATTTTGTGGACTGATGAAACCAAATTTGAATTGTTTGGGGGGAACACACAACGTCATGTGTGGAGGAAAAATGGAACAGCTCACCAACATCAACACCTCATCCCCACCGTGAAGCATGGTGGAGGGTGCATCGTGGTTTGTGGCTATTTTGCTGCCTCGGGGCCTGGACAACTTGCAATCATTAATGGAAAAATGAATTAAAAAGTTTATCAGGATGTTTTGCAGGAAAACCTGAGGCCGTCTGTCAGACAGTTGAACCTAAAAAGAGGATGGATGCTGCAACAACTCAATGATCCAAAACAGAAGTAAATCAACTTCAGAATGGTTTCAGAAGAACAAAATACACATTCTGGAGTGGCCAAGTCAAAGTCCAGACTTGAACCCCATTAAGATGCTGTGGCATGACCTCAAGACAGCGATTCATGCCAGACATCCCAGGAATCTGACTGAACTACAGCAGTTTTGTAAAGAAGAATGGGCCAAGATTAGTTCTGATTGATGTGCCAGACTGATCTGCAGCTACAGGAAGCGTCTGGTTGAAGTTATTGCTGCCAAATGGGGGGGGGGCACAAAATATTAAATGTGATGGTTCAGTTACTTATTCCTCCCCCTTCTGTCATTGTTTGCATGCTATCCTCATTAAAATATGAAAATCTATAAATGTTTGGGTGGTTTTAGTTAAAGCAGAACGGGCAGTGGTGGTCTACTGGTATAAGGTGCTGGATTGCTAATCCAAAGGTTGGGGGTTCGAGTCCCACTCTCCACAAGGTTGTCACTGTCCCCCCAGTGCAGCTAACTGGGTTATCAAAGGTAGGCCATGTCTCTCACTATCTGTGGTGAGAATCATGTAAAAGAACCATTGCTGACTTTCGTAAAGAGTAGCTGCAAAGCCGTCAGTGTGTTTCTGTCCCTTGGTAAAGGGTTGTGACAGGAAGGCCATCCGACGTAAAAACCTCTGCCAAATCAAATCTGTGAATCAAATGATTCGCTGTGGCGACTCCTGAGAAAAGGGAAAAAGCCAAAAATAGAAGAAGTTAAAGCAGACACTGTTTTTCATCTGTGTGATTTTGACAAAGATGAGATCACATTTGATGGTGATTTTATGCAGAAATGTGAAAAATTCCAAAAGGTTCAGATACTTTTTCATACCACTGTATGATGATTTAATGACAAGAATGATAACTTGTGTTAGTCAACATTAAGAATTTGTACAACTAAACAAAGTTTAAAATTATACTTTCCAGGTGTATGTACACCTTATGGCTTCTTCAACAATTTAGAACATGAAGTATTATTAAGCTGAAGATGTGTGTGTGTGTATGAGAGAGAGAGAGAGAGAGAGAGAGAGAGAGAGAGAGTTGTTGAGATCTATTACTTGAAGGGTTTCAAATAGGCAGCAAAGATGATGGAAGGATGATGAAGGTCAGAAAAGTCACCGGAGGTCCTGCTGACATCCATGATCTGTCCCCAGGGCTCCTACTTGCTCCAGAGCAATCATTGCAGATAAAATGTCCCCACAATGGGATTTATGGGCATCATTACCAGGTATGTGTGTGTGTGTGTGTGTGTGTGTGTGTGTGTGTGTGTGTGTGTGTGTGTGTGTGTGTGTATTTCACAGTGAACTTCTCCTGCACCTGCAGTGACAGCTCGTCCGATGATATTTAATCACACAGAATGAAAAAAAAAAAAAAAAAAAAAAAAAAAAAGAAGGAAACAGAAAGCAAATTCCCACCTGGAGCTGTACACATTTCCACTTCCATCTCTGACCTGATTGCTTCCTAATCCTTCCATTTCTTTTCCTTATCCTGGATTATTCACCAAGATTAATTCCTTGTTATTTCTAACAAACCATATTCACTGCAGGCATTTGTCTGTTTTAATGTGCTTAAAAAAAAAAAAAACAAACAAAAAAAAAACAAGCAAAAAAAACCCCACACCACTTTTATTTGCTGAGGGTTTTTCCTGGGTGGTCAGGTAAGATTTTTGATATTAAATGCAATCCACCCCCACCCCTCTCTCTCTCTCTCTCTCTCTCTCTCTCTCTCTCTCTCTCTCTCTCTCACACACACACACACACACACACACACACGTGCACGTGCACACATGCAGATGGAAAAAGTGTGATTAGTATTCCACAGACATCAAGCATCCAGTGAAAAAGCCTGAAGAGGGGAAAAAAGTAGGTTCAAATTTCCAGTTTCCCTGGTTACGAATCTGGTCGGACTTCCTGATTAGTGCCGCTGTGCATCCTGTAGCCTTTATTTATTTATTTATTTTATTCCAGAAAAAAAAACCTGCCAGACTATTAATACAGTTTAAACAATAGGTCTTCTGAAATAGAGCTGTTCTTCTGCTCTTTCAGACTTAAAATAAAAACTGAAATAAATAAATAAATAGACTGAATAACTCAGTAAAAAATAAATAAAAGGAAAGATAGAGTAATCTTGGGCTTTTGGTCATTTTTCTATTCTTCTGTCTCAAACTTTTGCAGCATATGCTATATCGAATCATACCAGAAGGAATGCGAGCTTTGGGGCTAATTGTGAGTGACCGTAGGAAACATTTCACAGATGCACTGAGAGTAAATAGATGCTAAAATTGTTTTTTTTGTTGTTGTTTTTGTTACCGTTGTTGTCTGTTTGCAGCATGGGCATCTCTGGCTTTGATCCATGATGGGGCAGATGGGTAAACAGTGAAGAATACACTAACTTCTCACCACCAAAACAGATGGATCACATTAAAAAAAAAACCCTGAAAACATTTACTCAGCTGCTGCCTTCACATTTATTGTCCATCGTTAAAATATGGATAAGATGCATTAAAAAATAAATAAATAAATAAATAAAATAAAATAAAAAATAAAAAAATAAAGCTTGAATTATGGACCAAATAGTCAGAATGCTATATACTTATCTTATCTCTGGGCTATAGAAGAGGTGTAAATCAGGTCTAATCTCACAAATGTTGTTTATGTAATGTGAGCATAGCATTTCACTTCTGACAGTGTAAATGAATTAAGAATACTTCTGCTTACTACTATGTTTCTAGACAGCAGGAGGAAACCAAAGAACCCAGAAAAACCCACAAACACACAGGGAACCACAGGGAGAAGAAGCAGAGTGAGCTGAGACCTGAAAAATAACCTTAACCTTAAACTTAATTATATTTGTTCTCAGAGAGAGAACATCACCATATCAACAACTTGTTTAAATTTTTTAACATTTATTACTTGATCTATGAGCACCTGCTGTGCATTCTCCTGTGGATGAGCTGTTGCTACAGAAACGATAGCGTATTAGAAAACAGTGCATTAATCATAAATAAACCTGCACTGCTCTCAGAGCTGCTTCTCATATATCAGATCAATCAACAACTCCACTTATGACCAATTACATACAATCCATAATTAATTAGTGCTATGGGTTAAATCAACAGCTTCGGTTACAAATAAACAAGTACATGAAAAATTGGGTTCACATTCTTTAAAAGTGAAATTAATCAGAACATTCCTCCTCTGGTTTCATTCTGTATCCTGATCCAAGACTGAGCCTGATGGAAAGCTGATTGCTTCCGGATAATATCTTGGGTGAAGACTGATTGTTTATCAGATAGAACTTAATGCTTGGCTGCTTTCTCTTATTTGCTGTAATGGGTTCCATCGTCCCGTCTGACATTTAAACACATGAGCTGCTGCGACTGCAAGGCAGGAAATCATTCATAATGCAACGCAACACTACACTTAGGAACGTTTTTACAGGAGGGAAAAAGCAATGGCTGTTTGCAATACATTTGAGGAGTTCATTTATGAAAATGGTTAGTTACCTAGTTATTCATTTAGTTCCCTAAAGACTAAAGAAAAAATACTCAGAAGACAAAATCTTACATTAGCTATCTGCTCATCCTTTAAGCGCTCTGGAAATAAAAAAAAATAAAAAGGATAAAGTCTTTGTTAAATAAGAGGCATTCATTTAGCTGAATGAAGGGAACTTATTCAATCATTACGGATCCCTAATAGATCCAGTCATTAGAAGCACATCTTAATTGGTTTTGGATTTGCGTGAATGTTTTGGGATTTAAATAGCATGCTATGAATCAAATTTACCCCCCCCCCCCCCCGCTTTTTTTTTTTCTGGAAGTTTCTGACAGCAGATAAACAGGGATATGTTTCACGCTGATGGATTCACATCCTGTAAAATTTTGGCTGAAAAAGGTTTCATTACTATGCAGAAAGATGTCCTGCAATAGTCTGGCGAGCTGTCCATGTCGTTCCCTATTTATGCAGCTGACAGATCCAGCTGACATAGGCAACAGCCTCCCTTTGCATTCATTCACTTTCTGAACCACTCTAATTAGGGTTGTGGGGAAGCTGGCCCTCGTCTGAGTTGACTCGAGGCGAGGGTGGGGTACACCCTGGACAGCTCGCCAGACCATCATAGACAACAGCCTCCCTATGGCCCTAATTAGGATTAAGTGGTTCAGAAAATTAACAAATAAATGTAAAAAGTTTCTAAAACACACAGAATTGTGTGTGTGTGTATGTGTGTGTGTGTGTGTGTGTGTGTGTGTGTGTGTGTATGTATATATATATACTATATATATATAGTACAATTTAAGTTCTAAAAGAAATGGCTGAAATCAGAGCCATGATATCTGAAACAATTTATAAGGGGAAGAAAAAAAAAACGACTTGAGGAGCCTCCAATCATTATATAGTTACTGAGAAACCAATTTAAATGAGCTTAATGTATGGATTTTCTTCTGCTTTGCAATGCTTTTGTCCTCTAATCCATAATTTTTAAAATAATTACAGAACAACAAGTACAAATAACTAGCATTGAACCTAGTATAAATAACAGTGGTGGTTTAGAAAGAGTGGAACTGAGGAAAGGAAAGGAGGCAGAGGCGGAGGCAGCAGAGATAAAATTGTTGAGGTTCTCTTTGGGAGTAACAAGGGTGGATAGGATCGGGAATGAGTACATCAGCACATCAGCACAGGACAGCACATGTAAGACGTTTTGGAGACAAAGTCAGAGAGGCTAGATTGAGATGGTTTGGACATGTACAGAGGGGGTATAGTGAATATATTTTTAGGAAGATGCTGAGGTTGGAACTACCAGGCAGACGGCCTACAGGAAGACCAAAGAGGAGATTTATGGATGTGGTGAAGGAGGACATGAAGGTAGTTGGCATAAGAGAAGAACATGCAGAGGATATGGTGAGATGGAGGCAGATGATTCGCTGTGGCAAACCCAAAAAGAAGAAGAAGCACCTAGCATAAATAACCAACAAAATAACAAGCCTAATCACTAGCATTAAGAATTTACATCACTGCTTAGCCTAAATAACATTATTCCATGTGTTCATTATCTTCATCACTTGTCCATCAGGTGACTGAATTTCAGATGATTTCAGGTCAGAGGCAAGGTTACATCTTGAAGAGGATTTAATATGGCTCAAATACCAAAACCTTTATTTTTGCTCTGTTAAACAGTTCAGGTTCTGTTTACCCCTCCTAGAATCACCATCTTATTGTGCTGGAGGGTTTGCGTGATCTAATGATCCTAGGAGCTATGTTGTCGAGGCATAATGCCCCTGGTTGGGTCACCCAAGGCAAACAGGTCCTTGCTGAAGGTCCAGACGAAGTGCAGTTCAGAAGACCTCTATGCTAAAGAAAAAGAAAATGAGACAGTGTCCCTACCCTGGATACAGGTCACCGGGGTCCCCACCTGGAGCCAGGTCTGGGGAGGGGCTTGAAGAAGAGAGCCTGGTGGTCGGTCTTCTGTCCATGGAGCCCGACCAGGCCCAGCCCGAAAAGGAGACATGGTTCCACCATCTTATGGACCCATCACCTATGCAATGTGAGTTGGGTGCAATGTGAGTTGGGTGGCAGCTGAAGGTATGGGTTCTGTTGGACCGATCATTGGTTACTGACTCTGACTCTTGGGGCATGGAATGTCACCAGGGAAGGAGCCTGAGCTGGTGCGTGAGGTGGAGACATACCGACTAGATATAGTTGGGCGCACCTCAATGCACAGTTTGGACTCTTGAACCATTCATCTCGAGAGAGGCTGGACTTTATTCCATTCCGGAGTTACTCATGGAGAGAGGCGGCGAGCCGGTGTGGGTATCCTTGTTGCACCCGTCTCAGTGCCCAAACGTTGGGGTTCTCCATGGTCGACGAAAGGGTAGCTTCAGTTCACCTTCGGGTGGGGGGATGGCTCCTGACTGTTATTTGTGCTTATGCTCCAAATAACAATTTATAGTAGTACCCAGCCATCTTGGAGTCTTTAGGGGGAGTGTTGGAGAACACTCCCTCAGGAGACTCACTTATTGTCTTGGGAGACTTCACCGCCCATGTGGGTAACAATAGTGCAACCTGGAAGCGTGTGATCAGGAGGTACGGTCTCTCCAGTCTGAACCTGAATGGTGTTTTGTTGTTGGACTTCTGTGTTCATCACAGTTTATCTATCACGAGCACTATGTTCAAACATAAGGGTACCCATAAGTGCACTTGGCACCAGAACATCCTAGGCCGCAGTTTGATGATTGACTTTGTTGTCATGTCACCGGACTTGCTGCTGCATGTTCTGGACACTCGGGTAAAAAGGGGAGCTGAGCTGTCAACCCATCACCATCTGGTGGTGAGCTGGTTTTGATGGCAGGGGAGGCTATGTAATTCAAGTCTGCTGGGAATGTTTGGCAGAGACTCCTGTCCGAACGGCCTTTAACTCCCACCTCTGGCAAAGCTACAACCATGTCCCGGAGGAGGTGGGTGATATGGAATCCAAATGGTCCTCCATTCCTGAAGCAGCAGACCATAGCTGGGGCCAGAAGGTTGTCAGTGCTTGTCGTGGCATTAACCCTCGAACCCAGTGGTGGACATCTGTGGTGCTGGAGGTCGCCCAGCTTAAAAAGGAGGCCTATCGGGTCTAATTCGTCTGTGGGACTCCAGTGGCAACAGACCGGTACCGGCAAGAAAAAAATGTGCTGCAGTCGAAGCTGTCCAAGATGCAAAATCTGTGAGTGCCTGGAGAGTGATTTTCGGTTGGCCTCAAAAAGGTTCTGAACCACCATCCAACGCCTCAGGAGGGGGAAGCAGTTCTCCACAAACACTGTTTACAGTGGAGGTGGGGAGTCACCTTGACTGGGGATGTCATCAAGAGGTGGAAGGAATACATTGAGGATCTCATCAATCCCACCAAAATGGTCCAATTATTGGGAAATCATACTCCTCAGCCGACCGGGGAAAGTGCATTGTTTTTTTTTGTTTTTTGTTTTTTTTTTTTTAAATAAATATTCATCAAATTAAAAAAATAAGGAAATTAAGGAAGAATAGGGTGAAACAATAAGGAAAATGACACAAAAAGAAGGCCAATTATACAAAAAAAACAAAAACAAAAACAAAACAAAACAAAACAAAAAAAGCTTAAAGAAACACAAAACAAAAGACAAATCCAAATCTCCATTAAAAAATTACTTACATTGTTGCATCTGTGTGTGCACGCACGTGTGTCGTCTTCTTCTCATGCAATACCATCTGCATATGTGTGTATTTATATTTTATTTACCTTATATTATTTTCATTTCATTTCATTTCATTTTCTGTAACCGCTTCATCCTAATTAGGGTCGCGGGGAGGCTGGTGCCCATCCCAGCCAACTCAGGGCGAGGGCAGAGTACACCCTGGACAGCTCTCCAGGCCATCGCAGGGTGGAAACACGCTGACGGCTTTGCAGCCTACTCTTGTCGAAAGTCAGCAATGGTTCTTTTACATGCCTCACACCATAGACAGTGAGAGACATGGCCGGCCTTTGATAACCCAGTTAGCTGCACTGGGAGGACAGTGACAACCTTGTGGAGAGTGGGACTCGAACCCCCAACCTTTGGATCAGCGATCCGGCACCTTATACCACTAGACCACCACGGCCCGCTGTTATATTATTTTTTAATGTTTAATTGTTATTAGATGCATTTATAGCATTGAATATGTCATCATCATCATCATCATCATCATCTTCCACTCGATCCAGAATCGTGTCATGGGTGCAGCAACCTAAGCAAAGAGGTCCAGACATCCCTCTCCCCCGCCAATTCCTCCAGCTCTTCTGGGGGGGACACTGAGGCGTTTCTAGAGCAGCCGAGAAACAGTCCCTCCAGCGTGTTCTAGGTTTTGACCCCGGGGTCTCTTCCCTGTTAGACATGCCCGAAACACCACACCAGGGAGGCGTTTGGAAGGCATTCTGAGCAGATGCCCGAGCCACCTCAAATGGCCCCTCTCACTGCAGAGAAGCAGTGGATCTACTGCGAGCTCTCCCCGGATGGCAGAACTTCTCACCTTATCTCTAAGAGAGAGCCCCACCACCCAGTGAAGGAAGCTCATTTCAGCCGTTTGTATCCGCAATCTTGTTCTTTTGGTCACTACCGACCATAGGTGAGGGTTGAAAAATAAATTGACTGGTAAATTGAGAGCCTTGCCATGCGGCTCAGCTCCTTCTTCACCACAACAGACTGGTACAGGCTCTGTTTAACAGCAGAGGCTGCAGCAATCTGTCTGTTGATCTCCTACTCCATCCTTTCCTCATTTGTGAACAAGGCCCAAATATACTTAAACTCCTCCACTTGGGGCAGGACCTCATTCCTGACCCGGAGCGTGCATTCCATTCTTGTCTGACTGAGAACCATGGCCTCAGATTTGGAGGTGCTGATTTTCATCCTGGCCGCTTCGCATGCAACTGTGAATCACTCCAATGAGAGCTGGAGGGACCGGCTTGATGAAGGCAAAAGGACAGCATTATCCGCAAAAAGCAGATATGAGAGCCGATGGCCACTAAACCAGAAACCTTCAATGCATCAGATGTGCCTAGAAATTCTGTTCATAAAAATTATGAACAGAATCGGTGACAAAGGACAGCCTTAGCGGACTCCAACCCTCGCTGGAAATGAATTCAAAATGTTATAACCAATACAGACAAAACTCTGACTCCAATGATACAGTGATCGAATGACCCGTAGCAATGGGTCCGGAACGCCATACTCCCGGAGCACGCCCCACAAGATAGTCTGAGGGACACGGTTGAAAGCCTTCTCTAAACCCACAAAACACATGTGGACAGATTGGGCAAACTCCCATGCCCCCTCCAAGATCCTGTGGCGCATATAGAGTTGGTCAAAAGTGCTTCGGCCATGATGAAAACCCCATTGTTCCTCCTGGATCTGAGGTTCTAATATCGGCTGAATCCTCCTCTCCAGTACCACTGTATAGACTTTCCCAAATGGGCTGAGGACTGTGATTCCCCAATAATTGGAACACACCCTCTGGTTCCTCTTTTTAAAAAGTTTTGTCAATCCAGAGGTACTGCCCCCGATGACCACACGATGTTGCAGAGAAGTGTCAACCAAGACAGTCCTACATCATCCAGAGCCCTGAGATATTCAGGGCAGATCTCATCCATCCATGGAGCCTGACCACCAAGTCGCTTTTTGACTACTTCAGTGACCTTGACTCCAGTGATGGACAGACCCCCGCTCAAACCCCCAGGGTTTTCCTCCTCCACGGAGGGCATGTTGGTGGGATTGAGGAGGTCCTCAGAGTATTCCCTCCACCTCTCCACAACATCCCCAGTCGAGGTGAGCAGCTCCCCATCTCCACTGTAAACAGTGTTTGTGGAGAACTTCTTCCCCCTCCTGAGGCGTTGGATGGTGTTCAAGAACCTTTTTGCGGCCAACCGATAATCACGCTACAGGCCCTCACCGAACTCTTCCAACACCTGGGATTTTACATCTGCGACAGCCTTGACTGCAGCACGTTTGGCCTGCCGGTACCTGTGTGCTGCCTCGAGAGTCGCATAGGCTAATAAGACCCATTGCATATGTATTTATTGATAATATATGAACATATATATATATATATATATATATATATATATATGAACGTATACGTCAGGCGGGAGGGGGACTCCTACGTCGGAGATTTCGATGGTAGCATGGGTATCTCGGTGCCACTTAACCACGGAAAGTGATGTGTGTGTGTGTGTGTGTGTGTGTGTATATATATATATATATATATATATATATATATATATATATATATATATATATATATATATATATATATATATATATATACAGTCTTCTTCTTTTCCTTTCGGCTTTTCCCTTCAGGGGTCGCCACAGCGAATCATCAGCATCCTATTACCAATATACTCACTATCCCTCCTCTGTACATGTCCAAACCATCTCATGCTAGCCTCTCTTACTTTGTCTCCAAAACATCTTACATGTGCTGTCCCTGTGATGTGCTCATTCCTAATCCTATCCATCCTCATTACTCCCAAAGAGAACCTCAACATTTTCATCTCTGCTACCTCCAGCCTCCTGTCTTTTTCCCAGGGCCACTGTTTCTAAACCATACAACATCGTCGGCCTAAACACCGTCTTGTACACTTTTCCTTTCATTCTTGCCGATACCCTCCTATCACACATCACACCGGACACTTTTTTCCAACCATTCCAACCTGCCTGCACACGCTTCTTCACCACTTTTCCACACTCTCCATTGCTCTGGATTGTTGAGCCTAAGTACTTAAAATCCTCCACCTTTCTTACCTCTGCTCCCTGTAACCTCACCGTTCCTCTTGGGTCCATGTCATTCATGCACATGTATTCTGTCTTACTGAGGCTAATCTTCATTCCCCTCCTTTCCAGGGCATACCTCCACCTCTCTAGATTTTCCTGCACTTGTACTCTGCTCTCACTACAGATCACAATGTCATCTGCAAACATCATAGTCCATGGGGAATCTTGTCTAACCTCGTCTGTCAGCCTGTCCATCACCATAGCAAACAAGAAGGGGCTGAGAGCTGACCCTTGATGCAGTCCCACCTCCACCTTGAACTCTTCTGTCACACCGACGGCACACCTCACCACTGTCTTACATCTCTCATACATGTCCTGCACCACTCTAACATACTTCTCTGCCACTCCAGACTTCCTCATGCAATACCACAGTTCTTCTCTCGGCACCCTGTCATATGCTTTCTCCAGATCCACAAAGGCACAATGCAGCTCCGTCTGACCTTCTCTGTATTTCTCCATTAACATCCTCAAGGCAAACACTGCATCTGTGGTGCTCTTTCTTGGCATGAAACCAAACTGTTGTTCACAAATGCTGACCTCTGCACTTAGTCTAGCTTCCACTATTCTTTCCCATAACTTCACCGTATGGCTCATCAACTTTATCCCTCTGTAGTTGCCACAACTCTGCACGTCTCAATTGTTCTTAAAAATGGGCACCAGCACACTTCTCCTCCATTCCTCTGGCATCCTCTCACTCTCTAAGACCTTGTCAGAAAATCTACTGCTACCTCTCCTAGACACTTCCATACCTCCACCGGTATGTCATCAGGACCAACTGCCTTTCCATTCTTCATCCTCTTCAATGCCCTCCTCACTTCACCCTTACTAAGCTTTGCTACTTCCTGGTCCTCAACAGTCACCTCTTCTACTCTTTTTCTCTCTCATTTTCCTCATTCATCAGCTCTTCAAAGTACTCTTTCCATCTTCCCAGCACACTTCTGTCATCAGTCAATACATTTCCCTCTCTGTCCTTAATCACTCTAACTTGCTGCACGTCTTTCCCACCTCTATTTCTCTGCTGTGCCAACTTGTATAAATCATTTTCTCCCTCTTTACTTTCCAATCGAGCATACAAGTCATCATACGCGCTCTGTTTGGCCTTTGACACTGCTACCTTTGCCTTACGCTGTGTCTCCCTGTACACCTGTTTACTCTCTTCGGTTTTCTCAATGTCACACTTTTTCTTCGCTAGCCTCTTCCTTTGTACACACTCCTGCACTTCCTCATTCCACCACCAAGTCTCCTTATCTACTTTCCTTCCAGATGACACACCAAGTACTCTCCTACCTGTCTCCCTGATCACATTAGCTGTAGTTGTCCAGTCATCTGGAAGCACTTCATGACCACCCAAAGCCTGTATTAACTCCTCCTGGAAGACAACCCGACACTCTTCCTTTTTCAGCTTCCACCACTTTGTCATCAGCTCAACATTTGCCTTCTTCACCTTCCTCACCATCAGCATCATCCTGCACACCACCATCCTATGCTGTTTGGCAACACTCTCACCCGCTACTACTTTGCAGTCACTGACCTCCTTTAAATTACATCGCCTGCACAAGATGTAGTCTACTTGTGTGCTCCTACCTCCGCTTTTATAAGTCACCCTATGCTCCTCTCTCTTCTGGAAGAAAGTATTCACCACAGCCATTTCCATCCTTTTTGCAAAATCTACCAATATCTGTCGTTCTGCGTTCCTGTCCTGGACACCAAACCTGCCCATCACTTCCTCGTCCCTTCTGTTTCCTGCACCAACATGTCCATTGAAGTCTGCCCCAATGACCACTCTTTCACCTCTGGGGGTACTCTGCATCACTGGGGTACTCTGCATCACCTGGGGGTACTCTGCATCACCTGGGGGCACTCTGCATCACACACACACACACACACACACACACACACACACACACATATATATATATATATATATATATATATATATATATATATATATATATATATATATATATATATATATATATATACAGTGTACTTACGAAATTAATCCATTACAATGTTTTTTGTTTCTTGTTTTTTTTTTTCTCGTAACATGAAGTTTTCGTAAGCAGAGGTGCATTTTGCATGTAAAACGCGTGATTCGCTCCAAGGCTCCCAAGACTACCCCACAAACCTATTAAAATTATAAAAGTACACCAATTCTGTATGAAATATGTCTGAAATATGTGTTAAAAGTAAAAGAAAATTGTTTACATTTTTATTTAAACCTCTCGAACCACCCATGCAACGCTTTAAAGTCTGGGGGTTGCTGGTCTGAGGAACCTTCAACCCCACCCCACCCTCCTTCATGAGGTACTTAATTATGGCGGTTTCTTTTTCTGAAATAATCGCCTCCGTCACTGTATCTTCACTTTTAATGCCTCCTTCTGCTTCAATATCATTCCGAAATGATCGCCTCTGTCACTGTATCTCCGCTTTTAAGGTCTCCTTCTGCTTCAATATCGTCCCTATTGTAGAGGGGTTTCGGCCATACTCCTTTGCGATTTCGCTCAACCGCATCCCACTTTAATATTTTTTATTATCTCCTGTCAATTGATAACGGAGCCCGCCTCTTCTTTTCGGTGTCACCAGGAATCACTTTCTTGGGGTCCATGACGAATATAATGCTGCAGTGATCACTCTCAAAAAAACCTCACGAGCCAACAGTCCTGTTCAACTCTCCTTCACAAACAGGAAATATGGGTACAGGATGTATGGGTACAGTTCAGCTCCGTTCTGGCCAATGGGAGGCCAGTGGGGCAGGATGTTGGGAGACAGCCAAAGAGAGAGAGAAACTCGTGCATTGTTTGAATTTTTGAATGGCACGTTTGGTGCTTAAGAAGAGGTTGTTTCGTATACAAAGGGAGAAAATGTAATAAAATGGTTTTTGTATCCTGGATTTTTTGTATTCAGAGGTTTTCGTAAGTAGAGGGCTGACTGTATATATATATATATATATATATATATATATATATATATATATATATATATATATATATATATATATACACACACACACACACACACACACACACACACACACACACACACACACACACACACACACATATATATATATATTATTCTACTATAATCACCTGAAGAGAGAGGATGGTTTCACCACCCCTCGAAACAGATCTGTAGTGATAAATGGAGTTTCAATAGAAAGTCTTTGTCCTGTCCTTTTATTTGTGTGTATATATATATATATATATATATATATATATATATATATATATATATATATATATATATATATATATATATATATATATACACACACACACACACACACACACACACACACGCACACATGCGCGCACACACACACACACACACACACACACACACACACATAGGGATCCCTCACTTTCTAATTGGGACCGAGATCTCCACGTGACCACTGAATTCCGAGAGGTACGATCACACCCCAACCCCCCATCTCACCCCTGACTGATGTATACATGCATGTATATGTGTATACCTTCTTTTCCTTTCAGCTTTTCCCTTTTTCAGGGGTTGCCACAGCGAATCATCTCATTTGCCAATTTGATTTGGCATAGGTTTTTACGTTGGATGCCTTTCCTGATACAACCCTTTTAGCAAGGGACAGAAACACGCTGACGGCTATGCAGCTACTGATTACAAAAGTCAGTAATGGTTCTTTTACATGAATCGCTCACCATAGACAGTGAGAGACATGACCAGCCTTTGATAACCCAGTTAGCTGCACTGGGGGACATATGTATAATATTAATAAATACATATTCAATGTTATAAATGCTCATAATAAAAATTAAACATTAAAAATAAGGCATAAGATGTAAACAAAATATAAATACACATACAGACACGTGCACTCAGATGTCTACCTTACAAATATGTAAGTAGTTTTGATGGGAAGTTTTCGGTTGGTTTTGTTTTGTGTTTGTTTAGTTTTGTTTTTCTGGTTTTTTTGCTTTTGCTTTTTTTTTTTCTTCGTTACTCCCAAAGAGAACCTCAACATTTTCATCTCTGCTACCTCCAGCTTTGTCTCCTGTCTTTTCCAGGACAGGGCCACTGTTTTTAAGCCATACAACACAGCATACTGCAGTGACTGACTTCCTTCAAATTACATCGCCTACACAAGATGTAATCTACCTGTGTGGTCCTATCTCCGCTTTTATAAGTTACCCTCTGCTCATGCCTCTTCTAGAAAAAAAAAAGTATTCACCTTAGCCATGTCCATCCTTTTTGCAAAATCTATCAACATCTGTCCTTTTGTGTTCCTGTCCTGTATACCAAACCTGCCCATCACTTCCTCGTCCCCCTTGTTGCCTGCACCAACATGTCCATTGACATCTACACCAATGACCACTCTCACTCTTGAATCACTTCATCTAACTAACTCCATAATATCTCCTTCTCTTATAGCTTACATCCTGCCTGTGGAGCATAAGCTATATACATATATATATATATATGGTGGCACAGTGGCGTAGTGGTTAGCACGTCCGCCTCACAGCAAGAAGGCCCGGGTTCAATTTCCGGCCTGGGCGTTTCTGTGTGGAGTTTGCATGTTCTCCCCGTGCTTGTGCGGGTTTCCTCCGGTGCTCGGTTTCCCCATAATCCAAAGACGTGCACTGTAGGTTAATTGGCCGTTCTAAATTGACCGTAGTTTCTCTCCTGCAGCGGCACTGGAACCCAGTCGTATCGGCACTTGCCTTTCCATTGGATCCTTCCGGTGGCGCCGAGACAGGGGGGGACTTGCTGCTTGGGTAACAGCCTGTCCCTCATTACTCCCTACCCAGGCTCTGTGCATTGGGGGGTATCACCAGTCGGGATAATGGCCAGAGCGCAGCCATAGTCCTTCGGGACTGACGGAGGCCTACGCTATATATATATATATATAAAATATCATTCACTGCATAATGGTTCCTTACTGCAGTATAACTTTTTCCTTCCTGTATCATATCAGGCAGTTGTACTTTTTCATGCAGTTTCTTTACTTTAACATTACTTTCTGCGAGTATGCGGAGGCATGAGTGCAAAATCATGAATGGTCAAGGGCCTACTGTACGGCTTTTCGAATCCATTTCTATGGTCCATTCGATCGCTGTGAAGATGATGATGATGATGATGATGATGATGATGATGTTCTGTTTAGGTATCAGCCCTATATCTACATGTATCAGTCTAGTATTTGGATAAAAAAAAAATCCTGGAAAGAACCCTAATAACCTCAACCATATCCCGAAAACCCACTTTTGTTCCCCTGCAGTTTGTTCAGGTCTTAAATATTTCCTCTGAGCTTTAGTCGCTCACCGATTGATCTTGTATATCAACTCATGTTCCCTGATGAAACTCTGTTTGGTACGTCTTCATTCTCTGTTCACAATAAAGTCCATCCAAAAAAACAACAACACTTGAACCATGCCCTCACATCAGTTTTAGAATTCAGGGACACATTCGATCCTTTGATCAAACCATTAGTAGATATCTTAGGATAGGAGAAAAAAAAAAAAAAAACAGTCGTGAAACAATAAACTTTTGAATTTGTTTTAAATGCTTAACAAATTATAAGCTAAAAGCATCTCAAAGCAGAACGAAACTTTATATCCCAGACACCTGGCTAAGTTTAAATGGGTTTCTCTCTAAGTGGGGCATGAAAAACTTTTATACAGCAGCTTTTATTTGCTAATTAGCATCAGCAATATAAAAACTCAGTAGGGAGGCCATAGAAAAAAACAGAAATAAAACAATAAATTCTTTGTATTTTTAGAATGCAGCAAACTGAGCTGAAGCATGATGGGATGAAGCAGAGTTTAATGCTTAATCTTGTATTTAAGAGTCTAAAAATAGGTAAAGCATTCTAGTTCAGGTTCTGAAGTTCAAACAACGCTGGTGGCATTTAAAACAATCTTGATGACTTTCAGAGGTTCACTGTTTCAGGATTCTTTTTTTAATCATTTAATCTTATAAGGGTTGCAGGGAGGCTGGAGTCCATCTCAGCCGACACTGGGTGAAGGCAGTCTATACCCTAAACTGCTCACCAGACTATCACAGGGTCAACACACACAAAACTTTTTGAAATCATACTCAGCCGCTTAGTGTTAAGTGCTTATCTTTGGACTGTAGGAGGAACCTGGAATACCTGAAAGAAGCTGAAGCAAGCACAAATAGAGCATGCACACTCTGCAGAAAACCCCCTGAGCCCAGGAATCAAACTTGCATATGCTAACCACAACATTAGCCCATATATGACTGTTTAGAATTGTTGTCTTGGAATTTAAAGCTGAGACGTTAATGTTAGAATATGGTTTAAGTTTAAAGTTTCGGATTAAAGTGGGGTTCATCAATAAAAATAGGAGTTTGGTTTGATATTTGGAGGTTAGGATTAGCATTATTTCTAGATTCAGTCCATCTTCTGTAACCACTTAATCCTAATTAGGGTCACGGGGAGGCTGGCACCCATCTCAGCTAACTTCAGGCAAGGGCAGAGCACACCCTGGACAGCTCGCCAGGCCATCACAGGGCGGAAACACGCTACTCTTGTCGAAAGTCAACAATGTTTCTTTTACATACCTCACACCGTAGACAGTGAGAGACATGGCCGGCCTTTGATAACTCAGTTAACTGCACTGAGGGGTGGGGCAGTGACAACCTTGTGGAGAGTGGGACTCGAATCCCCAACCTTTTGGATCAGCGATCCAATGTCCTATACCACTAGACCACCACTGCCGCATTATTTCTAGGTATAAAGTTCATTATTTTATGTAAAAAAAATAATAAATAAATAAAATAAAAAAATAGAAGTGGCTAAAAAAACTAACTCAGAAAAAACACAGAACTTATATAAAGAACCTTTCAAAACCAAATCTGGTTGAAGACAGTGTACACTCTGAACAGTCTGGCTTCACCTAGAATCATTGAGAAGGGCACCAGCCTCCCTGCGATCAGGCTCCCTGCAAGTTAGTTATGTGCAAGATTCAGCAGGTTGGCCTTCTTTCCTTCCTCACCCCCTTCATGTTGCTTTATCATGCTTTCCCTCCCTCTGTACCCTTATTCATCACTCCCACCTCCATAATTTATGATCAGGTAAAACCTAGTGAGACCCAATATAAACTTCTTCTTCTTCTTCTTCTTCTTCTTCGTCTTCTTCTTCTTCTTCGTCTTCTTCTTTATCTCCTTTTCCTTCTGGCTGTTCCCTCCAGGGGTCGCCATAGCAAATCATCTGCCCCCATCTCACCCTATCTTCGGCATCTTCTTCTCTTACACCAACTATCTTCATGTCCTCCTTCAACACATCCATAAATCTCTTTGGTTTTCCTCTAGGCCTTCTGCCTGGTAGTTCCAACCTCAGCATCCTACTACCAATATACAAATAATGTAAGTCATTTAATAACACATGCTGTATTAGGTTTATTCTGTGCAATCAATAATGATGCTCTGACATCAGGGGTATAAACCACAACAAGCCATTCACACACACACACACACACGGATATATATTCATACATATATATATATATATATATATATATATATATATATATATATATATATATATATATATATATATATATATATATATATATACATATATCTTCTTCTTTTCCTTTCCGCTGTTCCCTTCAGGGGTCGCCACAGCAAATGATCTGCCTCCATCTCTCCCTATCCTCTGCATCTTCTACTCTTATTCCAACGACCTTCATGTCCGCCTTCACCGCATCCATAAATCTTCTCTTTGGTCTTCCTCTGGGCCTTTTGCCTGGTAGTTCCAACCTCAGCATCCTACGACCAATGTACTCACTATCCCTCCTCTGTACATGTCCAAACCATCTCAATCTAGCCTCTCTGACTTTGTCTCCAAAACATCTAACATGTGCTGTCCCTCTGATGTACTCATTTCTGATCCTATCCATCCTCGTTACTCCCAAAGAGAACCTCAACATTTTCATCTCTGCTACCTCCAACTCTGACTCCTGTCTTTTCCCCAGGGCCACTGTCTCTAAACCATACAACATATATATATATATATATATATCCCCCACTCTCCACAGGGTTGTCACTGTCCCCTCCAGTGCAGCTAACTGGGTTATCAAAGGCGGGCCATGTCTCTCACTGTCTATGGTGAGAGGCATGTAAAAGAACCATTGCTGACTTTCGTAAAGAGTAGCTGCAAAATCGTCAGCGTGTTTCTGTCCCTTGCTAAAAAGGGTTGTGACAGGACGGGCAGCTGACGTAAAAACCTCTGCCAAATCAAATGTGCGAATCAGATGATTCGCTGTGGCGACTCCCAAGTAAAAGGGAAAAAGCCGAAAGGAAGACAGGACGACAGACACACACACACACACACATATATATATATATATATATATATATATATATATATATATATATATATATATATATTTTTTTTTTTTTTTTTTCCCCTCAAAAACAACAAGATATTACTTTGTAAGTTTTTTTTTTACAAATCGGGGCCAGCCCCACTTTTTTCATTTTCTCCCACATCCCTTTCTTTCTTCCTTACCCCGTTCCTTGCTTCCTCACTTGCCCCTGCCCTCCCCTCCTCCTTTCCTTCCTTACCCCCTTTCTTCTTGCCTTCCTTGCCCCTTCCCTCCTTTTCATTCCTTCCTCTTTTATCTCTTCCACCCATTTCTTATGCCTTTCCTTCTTTCCTTCCTTCGTTCTGTACTCTTTCTTTCCCTTCCTCCTTTCCTTTCTCTTTCCTTTACCCATTTTGTTCCTTTATATCTTACCAGTTTCTTCCATTCTTATGGAATTTTCTAGTGTAGCTGTTTTGTTGAAATCTTGCAATAAAACATAGACTTTGACTCTGAATTGAATGGGTCACTCGGCTCATTTGGTTAAACATGAACGAAATTGGCACTTCCAACTTCAGGAAGATTTGTATTTAACTTATGGGTTCTAATTTCAAAATCAACAGACTGGACATGTTCTACATATGTAAATTAAGACTCCTACTTGGTATGTGGCTATTTAAGAGTGTTTTGATGGTGAAATCTACTTTCATTCCTGTGCCATTGATGTGGTCATGTCACCTAAAGACACTCTGTGATTGGAGAAGTAAGTAAACAAATGCACATGGTATTGTTTGTAATTACATTTTCATTCATTTAATGTTTATATAGTCATTTTATTTACAGACAACCTACATTATATGAAAATGCATACATTCCTGTCTGCTGATGTATGTGTACTCTAGGCCACTGCCTCAGTCACTCAAGATAGAATGATCATTATCAATAGTAAGATTGTTGATTCATATGATCCATTTCTTTTTCCAGTGAATGAAGAGTACAATATTACTTATTTCTGAATTTTCAAAATTTACTGTTAGACTTCTCCAACATTTTGCTATTTACCATGTTTTGACCTCCTTCACCAGAAAAACCATGGTAGATAGCCTAAAACTGATGTTTACAATAGATTAAGTCAGTCATTTTACTTTAGAAACAAAGGTTTCAGACTATTGACTTGGTTGGTTGAATTTTAAAGGATTTTCAAAAATTGACTTTTTGGCAATTTTGAAAAATTTTACTTGTCTGACCCCCTTTAAACCCCAAATCATGGTTGATAGCCCAAAGCTGATGGTTCCAATGAATTAATTAGAAACGTTTTCCTTTGGAAACGAAAGTATGAAGTTATTGACTTTGTTGGTTAAATTTGGATGAATTTTCAAAGATTGGTCATTTTGGTAATTCTCGGTCATTTTTTTTCCGTTGGCATAAGTTGTGGTTTGAGGGATTTTTGAGAGACAATAACTTCAAAAGTGAGAAGAACTGGCCTCAATAAAAAAAAAGAAAAGAAAAAGAATAAAAGAATGTGGTTTACTCATCTTGGGGAAAAAAAAACAAACAAACATCATGGGGCTTTCCAGATGTATAATTTTGAAAATAGGGCATCTAAAAATGCCATCTTTGCCAATTTGGTCCTACCATATTTTGAAAAAAAAAAATGCATTTTGAAGTGGCTTTTACTTCAAAAACTATCACCTGAGAGGCCTGAAAATAATGCAGAACTGAGTTGTGGAAATGACTGAGCAATGGCATTAAATGTTTGTAGAAAGTAATAATTCTTGTTTCTTAGTCCCTCCAAAAGTATCCCAAATGATGTCCCAACCAGGGGCCTTGCGCGGGGTAACAGAACAGGCCCTGTCTCAAAAATGATTCAAGATAATTGCATGAAATGTGGACTGGTGATTTGTAATCATAAACCCAACAAAGAGAACCTAAAACCATCCATTTATGATGACTTTCATCTTTTTTTTTTTTTTTTTTTTTTTTGCTGCCAGTACCTATTCTAAGCATGGATATGCTTACAAATAACGAAAATTAATAAAAAGATACTTTTAACAATATATTCGGAACTATATAAATACAGTATTTTATACATTTTTTGGAAAATACATCCAGCAAATTCATACACTGCACACAGCATACACAGTGACAACCTTGTGCAGAGTGGGACTCGAACCCCCAACCTTTAGACCTATAGGGCGCTGGATCACTGATCTAAAGGTTGGGGGTTCGAGTCCCACTCTGCACAAGGTTGTCACTGTTCCCCCAGTGGAGCGAACTGGGTAATCAAAGGCCAGCTATGTCTCTCACTGTCTATGGTGTGAGGCATGTAAAAGAACCATTGCTGACTTTCGACAAGAGTAGGCTGCAAAGCCGTCAGCGTGTTTCCGCCCTGCGATGGCCTGGCGAGCTGTCCAGGGTGTACTCTGCCCTCACCCGAAGTTGGCTGGGATGGGCACCAGCCTCCCCGTGATCCAAATTAGGATTAAGAAAATGAACTGATATATATATATATATATATATATATATATATATATATATATATATATATATATATATATATATATATATGTGTGTGTGTTTTTGTTTGTTTTTTGTTTTGTTTTTTTTCCCCAAATACATTTTTCATCAGAGCTTGAAGTTCCAATCAGAGCTTGAAGTTAACCAGGTCAGGAGATGATTTGTCTGATGGACGTACTTCTTCTTAAAATATAGTAGCTGATAGGGTTCGGCATGGTTTATTAGTGATCATGGATAAAAGGAGTCAATCAAATCAGCTCAGTTATCTAGCAACAATTGTTTGGCAGCATCAGAGGAGCAGATGGATCTTTTCTCCCATTATGAGCTCCACCATCTCCTCAACCTCATGCTTCTCTGTCATGTTAGCTTGGTGGTCAGGGTCTGTAATTCAAATCTTTTGAACTTGTTTGGGTGAATTTATTCACTTCATTGAACAGCTACAAATGCTCAATGTGCTATGAGAATTCATTGTGGACGTAAGAGGAACTTTCTATTAGTTCTTGGTTAGAAATCGATTGCAGGATTCACTTAAAGGAGGTGCTTAACAAAACACATTGATTATTTGTGATAAATCATTATTGACAGCTGCAGTAATGACTATTGAGAAGAAAAAGCGAGGTAATTAAAAACGCAAGATCATGGACAAGGATTACAACATTTAGTCAAATATAGATGTGGAAGCACACCAAAACTGCAGAAAAAAGAAGCCACAGAATCTCTCTGAGAGAGGGAGAGGAACAATCTGGGCAGCTCACCAGGCCATTGCAGGGCCAAGACTCACACAACCATTCATACTCCCACTCACACCTAGGGATGATTTGGAATAAGCCAATTAACGTACCGTGCATGCTTTTCAACTGTGAGGAAACTGAAGTACCCACAGAAAACCCACAAAAGCACGGGGAGAACATAAAAACTCCACACAGAAACGCCTAAGCTGGGAATCAAACCCAGAACCTTCTTATTATGAGCCAGATGTGCTAATCACTACACAACTGTGCCGCCATTACAGACGCTCCCCGACTTACGTTTTTAATTGGTTCCGGACAGCTGAACATAAGTTGAAAGTGAGCGTAAGTTGTTACAGTGACGTGTGACGTATGATGCTCATACTGTACTATACATCCATAAATACCATTAACATAGCTCATAAAACACCCCTAAATCAATTATTATAAACATAAAATTGTAAAATAATATCAAATATATCAAATAATCAGTTCATTTTCTGTAACCGCTTAATCCTAATTAGGGTCGCGGAGAGGCTGGCGCCAATCCCAGCCAACTTCGGGCGAGGGCAGAGTACACCCTGGACAGCTCGCCAGGCCATTGCAGGGCAGAAACACGCCAACGGCTTTGCAGCCTAATCTTGTCGAAAGTCAGCGATGGTTCTTTTACATGCCTCTCACCATAGACAGTGAGAGACATGGCCGGCCTTTGATATCCCAGTTAGCTGCACTGGGGTGGACAGTGACAACCTTGTGGAGAGTGGGACTCGAACCCTCAACCTTTGGTTCAGTGATCCAGCGCCCTATACCACTAGACCACCACTGCCCTTACATATCAAATAATATCAACATTAATTTCAAATAATTCACTTATTTATACCGAGTCACTTTACATGAAGTTTAAAACAGTCAATGAATGCTTACAATATGTGAGGCGCTCAATACCGAGCCTGCACTGATGTAAATCCCAGCAAAGCGAAGAGTTCTTTCTTTTGTGTAAGTAAGTAAACTTTATTCAAGAGATGCATACAAAGAACAAGTACAAATTCTAATGAATATTAATGTAAAAATAAGTATACACTTTTAGGATTCTGCTAAAAGATAATAAATATCTGTAATTGTTCTGTAATTTGTGGATTCTGGTTTTCATTTTACAACTCTCTTT
This sequence comes from Plotosus lineatus, assembly GCA_024760905.1. NCBI lineage: Eukaryota > Metazoa > Chordata > Actinopteri > Siluriformes > Plotosidae > Plotosus > Plotosus lineatus. The sequence goes on from CM045731.1 coordinate 30,589,442, forward strand.
GCTTAACTGAGTATGCATGGTAGATTGTGCCGATCTGACCAGATAGTTAATTCATGTCTGTGTATGAGACTTGCACCCATGCTAGTAGGCTTACGCTTCTGACCAACCATATTTGCTTTGTGTTACAAAAGTCCGCAAACCAGTGTAAACACAAAGGTCACAGAGACGACGACTTAACACAAGGGTAATACACTATATAACTGAGATATGTGTGTGTGTGTGTGTGTGTGTATATATATATATATATATATGTATATATATATATATATATATATATATATATGTATATATATATATATATATATATATACACACACACACACACACTCAGTCTGTAGTTTTTAAACAATGAATGCAGCGTCATTGCGTCAGCATACTACGTAGGTACGTCTAAACTCAAAATTTGACTTGAAAAAAAAAAAAAAAAAAAACGTAAAATCGAAAAAACGTAAAATGGATGAACGTAAGTCAGGGAGCGCCTGTACTAATAAAATATAACATTAAAAAGTAGGCTGCAAAGCCGTCAGTGTGTTTCTGTCCCTTGCTAAAAAGGGTTGTGACAGGAAGGGCATCCGACGTAAAAACCTCTGCCAAATCAAACGTGCGAATCAGATGATTTGCTGTGGCGACTCCCAAGTAAAAGGGAAGAAGCTGAAAGGAAGACAGACATTAAAATGAAAGAAAAATCAAAATGATGAATGGAGAAGCTACAGGGTGGACTAACCAGAGGAAAGTAATAGTTGGTCAAATAGGACCATGGTTATCAGTGATTGATCATAAATACGACAATAGTTATCAGTGGTTTGTCATTGTGAAGACCAAAATTATCAGTGATTTATTATGGGCAGAACCCTGGTTATTATTGGAGAGGACCAAATTTATCAGCAATTGTTTGTGGCAGAACCATGGTCATTAGTGTTTTGCTCATGAGCAGGACCATGGTTACAATTGATTGTTCATGGGCAGAACCAAGGTTATCAGTGATTTTTCATTGGCAGGACCAAGGTTATCAGGACTGATAAAAAAGTACCCATCAAAATAAAAAAGTAGAATTTGGCTACGGAAAATTGCTCTTAATATTAGACCTAACAAACCACAGTAGAAATGTTTGTTTGTTTAAAATGCCCTGTATATCTTGTTGTGCTTGGTTTAGTGTATAATTGGTAATAGCAGCATTTATCGCAAACTTTCATCAGACACCATAAACACAAAAGTCTCCTTCATTATAATTTATTTAAATAATTTCGAATTGAGTTCCTCCTCATTACCAGGGTGTTTACTTTAAGCATTGTGAAGAAGAGAAACAGAGTGCAAAGGAAGCATGAGGGATTTGGAAAAAAAACAATTAATTGTGTTAAATTCTGAATCAATAAAAAAAATGTCAGTGACAGCTGTGACCATTACAAAATCGAACACACTAAGTTGAACAAGATCGTTTGGGAATAAACAGCAGGAACTGAAGGTTAAAAGAACTAGAGTATGATATAGAACCTTAAAGGAAAACTTCTGGATGTGTTGAGCTCCGATTTTCCATCCGTCCAATGTTATTATCGGGAACGTATAGAGTGAACTCGTTCAAGCGTTGAGATAGAATGTTCATATTTTTAAGATTAATAAACACACACACACACACACACACACACACACACACACACACACACACACACACACACAATAATATTATTTAGACACCACCAAAAACTAAGCTCCCAATAGATATCTATACTGATGGGTTTATTTGCTGGTGTTGCAATAGTAGTGCGGCTCCATTAAGGGATAGTAGTTTGCGAGTCTGCAGGTGCATGGGAAGTATGTCATTAAATCATTCTCCAGTGTGTCTCCTGACTATCGTTTTGGGTCAAAAGCAGAACAATGAGTCTACCTTCCAGTTCCTTTTATTCAATGATTTCCATATCCATTTGTATCACCTGCCTAATGAGTTTAATTGTGCATTAAATGAGCTCATTTTATGTGTTCCCATTAATGTTTCATGGTTTTTTTCTTTCTTTTTGCTTTATGAAAGACTGTCTGCCTACTAGTGTAAGATTTTTTTTTTTTGACTGAGCATTAGTGTATAGATCTCTGTTTTTTGGTCTTGTTCCTCAGGGGGGGGGGAAAAATCCATTGCTAAACATCTTCACTAAATTCCGAGGTGCATAACATCTAATCAGCATCTACTCAGTGACGTTGAATCCTTGTTGGGTTTCTTGTGGTGGGCATGTATGGGCATTTGACAAAGACAAACCATTTTTGGTGCCTATGGTGCTCAGTTACAGCCCTATATTCAGACAACACAACATTAGACAGCCCTAACTTTAACCCGTTTGAACTGAGTCGCGTGCACAAGTGATTTATGCAAGGTGCCTAGCTTATATGAGTGGGGCTGTCAACTGACAAATTAATTGCAAAATGTCCCTCCAGTGGTTTCCTTTAAGTATTCTTTAGTTTTCCAGAAATTTGGTAGCCCATCTAAACTTTTTCATTATTTTGCTGCAATCAAATTTAAAATGATAAATTATTTTTAAGGAGGTTGTAAAAATGTCTCAATTTCAACATGTGATAAGTTTCCAATTTCTATTGTAAATAAAACACAATAAGGAGTGAAAGAGTTTCTGAGATTTCTATGATTTTAATGTTTTATATGATTTTATTCATCACCACAACTTTTATGTGATTGAATTCCTTTTCATGCCTTTTGGTGTGTGTGTGTGTGGGGGGGATTTGTCAGTTGTGAATAAATAATAAATAAGAAATCCAGAACTGGGACGACTGTATCACGAGATAGAAAACAGAGTGGGAAAAGAAATAACACAGACTAAACTTCTGACAATATCCACTTAAAGAATTTCCCTCGATTAGATTACAGTAATGTGACGTTTATTAATCATTAATCTTTCTTAGAGTCGCTGTAAAATGTGACTGCTTATGAAACAAAGGCATTGATTAGATAGATGTGGATCTGTTGTTGCAATCACTCAAACAGATGCACATTGGACAGACTTCAGTCTTGTATTATACTGCTGTTGTGTTCACTTTCAAATAATAATTTAAAAAAATTAACAATAAATATTTAATTTCTTCTTGATGGAGCAATTAACTTGTGTATTTAAGGATTAATGACGTCTCCTTGACTTTATATTACTGTTGAGGCTTCTTTATGTGCTTGAACCAATTACATCAGCAATGATGTCATTTTTTTTCTTTTTAAAAAGCACAATGTAAGGATTTACTTTCCTCCATGTTAATCTTACAAAAGATTGTTTATGGTTAAATGAAGCAATTACCAAATAAGGAATAAAGGACGGAGCACTGAAGGTCTGGTCTCTTATGAAATACAGTACATGCTCACGTGTGTTCTTACTTCATTGTTTACTTTCTCAATTTCCTTTTTTCATTTTCTATCTATCTATCTATCTATCTTTGCTAGCTAGCTAGCAAATCTGAAGTTATCGAATCACAACAGATATCAAGTCGGCCAATTACAATGTGCCAAGTTTCCAATTTCAGCAAAGATATCTATTGTGATTGGATAACTTAAGCTTTGATTGGATAAATTACGATTTGTTGTGATTAGGTCTGTTACTCGCTCACCTGACTCATATCCTTGCTCAATCCCCTGATCTTTATTGCCCCTGTATAAACACAAGCATTCCATTTTTGTTCATCAGCTCGCATAATGGCTCCATTATCAGAATAATTTCATATTAATCTGTCACACACTTCCAGACTGATGCTGAGCATCAGACGTTACGGTAAACACTCTCCTCCTTAGACACACACTGATATTTACCACTTTAATGTCCTCCATCTTGATTGCGCACTGTGGCCATCTGTTCAAGGTGATTAAATAAAAAGTGAGAGAATGTTGATGAGCAAATTCAGGGTCGTTTAGCTTGAAATGGAGATTTTACAGCGTTCAGAGGCCAATTAAAACATCGCTACGAGCGTCTTATGAGACATTCAATAATTTTCATGGAGATTTAGTCATTTCATTTCATCCCCCAGCACAGCTGTTGAGGTCTGCATTGTGACTGATCAGAAGGCAGTGATTAATGTTCTGTCACTGACAAAACTGCAGCTGCAGATCACATGTTTATCGTGATGCACTTACTTTCTATAAGAGCTGCAAGTTTTCCAGATACACTTCTCTGTGATACACCAAACTGCTTATTCTTCTCTGATAACCTTAAAGAGATACAACAGGAGCTTGTGATGAGGGAAGATGTGTTTATTTAACTTGTGTTAACAAGTTAAAGCATTAACTTATTTCCTTCACAGGTGTTCTAAAACATGAAGTGTTAATCTTCTGTGATTTTTTTTTTTTCAAATATGGAGTAAGGAAAAAAAAAAAGTCTGAATTTATGTAAAGTTTATGTTTTGATTTAGTGCTGGCTGGTCGAGAGAAAAAAGTTATTGACTGATCCATATGGGGAAATTTTGGGTTGCTCAACAGCCAATTGGAGAACAACTAATTTAATTATTCTATAATAATGTAATAATAGATACCCCCCACCGAGCGACACACACACACACACACACACACACACACACACACACACACACACACACACACACACACACACACACACACACACACACCAAACACATTTGGATAATAATAGTAGGTTCCTTCATAGGCTCATTGTATGAAAGAGAGTTATGGAAGCAAATCAGTCTCAGTAAGATTTTGAAATGTAAAAGCCTCTGAATTACTAATATTGAATTTTGGAAACTTACTGGACTCTCCTCTCACCTGCTCAAGAACTTCTACAGTATAGTAAGTACAATAGAAAGCATGCTCTGTCTCAGTACAACGGTGTGGTACGGCAGCTGCACTGCTAATGACAGAAAGGACTTGACCCAGATGATGAGAATTGCACAGGGGATCGTAGGCTGCCGTCTACTAGATCGAGACACAATAAATGCTGTTCGGGTCCAGAAGAAGGCCAGCCACATCAAGACAAATCCCACACATCTGGAAACGGACTTTTTGTAAAACTTCCTTTGGGGAAGTGGTACAGAAACATTAAGACCAGCACAACCAGCCTCAAAAGCAGCTTTTAACCCAGAATGGGAAAAAACATCACCCCTCCATCCCTCACCACCTCACAATCACTCTTTCACTCACTCATTAATACTCTCTCTCTCTCTCTCTCTCTCTCTCTCTCTCTGACACAGACATCACTTTACTTCATTTACATTCTAGTCTATCCGCCTTGCTGCTTCTGTTTATTTATTTATTTATTTATTTATTTATTTATTTTATTCCACAATGCTTCTACAGACACATTGTATATGTCAGTGTTCAGTTCTCATTCATAAATACAGAGATTACATTTATATATAATATTTTTACTTAAAGTTTAGTTTTCAGAACTACTTGTTTATATTCTGCTCTTGACAAGATTAATTGCAGTTTATTGTATCATTTGTACCTTTTTAATTTGTTTGCACCTCTTAATGCTTAGAGCCTCTTACAAAATGCCGTTATGTGTGAAGATGATGACAGTAAAGACTCTTGAATCAGAAACAACTAAAAGAGTTAACGCACTTATTGAAGTGACGTCATTCAGGACTGCTAATGTGGACAGTCTGTATTCCTGTCGCTGATTTTTAACGCTCGCAATTTTAGTCCCAAATTTGTGAACATTGAAAGAAATCAAAGCGAAAACTAATGATTAAAAGTATGAGGTTCTGAATTCATAAGCAAAAAAAAAATCAGACACTTAATTTTGGTAAAAAAAAAAAAAAATCAGTGCTAGAGGCTTTTATATTTCAAAATCTAACGAGATTGATTTGCTTCCATAGAGATGGATTGCTTGTGATAGGATAACAGGGCTCTGCTGAGAACCTTTAATAGTTCCCATAGATATAAATTCACAGAAACTATAATGGTTTCATTTTTTAAATTATTATTATTGTTTAAAAAAATCGCCAGACCTTCAAGTTCTGCAGCAGCAGAGTGACTATGGTAATATAATTACACTTGATTAAATCAGCAGTTATGCTGAAGGCCAGAACTAGAAAAGTGAAACCTGTACTCATTTTTATTCAGCAGTGAAAAAAGAGACATACTAAGCAAGGACACTGTGCTCCGAACCTTGTCCGCTCTACATTCAGTGGGTGAAATCAGAGAAGCTGAAATCTGAGGGTGCGGTTTGGTAAAGATATTGGATTTCTCTCAGACAGAACTGTGGTTCCAGCGGATTTCTGGAGTCCACAAGACCCAAATTGAAATGAACTCAACATTTTCTAATGACTAAATCCGTTTACGCTCACCTTATGATTATCTTTACCTTGGACTTTTGATGGAATTAAATGTTCAGTTCAGTTCACCAGCATGTTCATTTTCTGTACCCACTTCATCCTAATTAGGGTCACGGGGAGGCTGGTGCCCATCCCAGCCAACTCAGGGCGAGGGCAGAGTACACCCTGGACAGCTCGCCAGGCCATCGCAGTGCGGAAACACGCTGACGGCTTTGCAGCCTACTCTTGTCGAAAGTCAGCAATGGTTCTTTTACATGCCTCTCACCATAGACAGTGAGAGACATGGCCGGCCTTTGATAACCCAGTTAGCTGCACTGGGGGGACAGTGACAGCTTTGTGGAGAGTGGGACTCGAACCCCCAACCTTTGGATCAGCGATCCGGTTCCTTATACCACTAGACCACCACTGGAATTAAATGATGTAAGTTTATTAAATACCGTATATGATATCTAAATGTGTAAATAAATTCAGTTGAAGATCTCTTACGACCTTTATAATCCCCTTTAGTAAAGTTTAAGACCAAACTTGGAATAGAAAAACACACCAAAAGTTTAAAGATACCCATGACAACAGTAATGTTAGTGTTAATGAACAATATATTTAAATAATAATTACAATGGGAATCTCAGCCATCTGCAGTGGTGGCCCAGTGGTAAGGGTGATGGATTACTGACACCAAGGTTAAGGTTTCAAGCACTACTATCACTGGGTTGTCAAAGGATGGTCATGTTCTCTCACTGTCTGTGGTGAGAGGCTGTAAAAGAACCATTGCTGACTTTTGTCAAGAGTAGCTGCATAGCCGTCAACATGTTTCTGCCCTGTGATGGCCTGGAAAGATATTCAAGGTGTACTCTGCCCTCGCCCAGAGTCGGCTGAGATGGGTGTCAGCCTACTCTAATTAGGATTAAGTGGCTATGAAAATGAATTATCTCATTCATCTGGGAGGAGCTTGGAGTAGAATGGCTGCTTCTCAACACCGAGAGAAGCCAGTTGAGATGGCTCAGGCATCTGATTAGAATGCCTCCCAAACACCTACCTGGTGTGTTGTTTTTGGCACATCCTGTCAGGAACCGACCCCAGGGTTGACCCAGAATATGCTGGGGGGACTAGGTCTCTTGGCTGGTCTGGGAACGCCTTGGTGTCCCACTGGAAGCACTGGAGGAAGTGTCTAATGGAATAGTGTCCTGTAAGAACATGCTTTTAAAAACCGAATATAAATGAATAAAATAAAAAATAGAGAGATAGATAGCTATCAAATATCACCAATTTCACCCGGGACTAAAAATGATTTGTGCAGACTAAATCAAAGTACTTTAACCCAATCGTTCCTCAGGTAATGCTACACAGACTACAACTATGGTGTTTTTTTTATTGCACGGTACCAGAGAGAAATTAATTTAACCAGGATTAAATCATTTAACAGCTTTGGATAAATTAACTTCATTCTTTGCATCACAACATTATGTTGATTTGTGCCCTGGAATGTAGCTGCATTCAAACAAAATAAAACAGAACAGCAAATTTAGCATATAATCACCACTGTTATGGGGTGTGGTGTTGGGATTTTGCTTTCATTTTTTGTTTGTGGTAATTAGATGCGTGTCATTGTTTCTTAAAATTAAAGGCAAAATGAAATGAGCTGGAAGTGTGTTTCTCTGCAGGGGATTTCACTGAATAAGTAAATAAACAAGTCTCCGAACACTGAAATCTTTTTCATTCAGCTTTAAGTATAAAGACATGAAGGATTTGGCGTAAAACTTGCCTGAGAGTCAGTGTGCTGAAATTAAGATGTTAGTAGTGAAGTGTTCGGGATGTCTAAATAAACCTTACTAAGGAAAATTAAGCCTGAGTATACACAGAGGCATGTTTGTGTAAAGAAGACTTAAAGGTTTTTTTTTTTTTTTTTTAACTAACAAGACATTAAATAGATATGAAATACATGGCTGTTTCTTGAAAATTAAATAATTTCTGAAACAGTTTGTTTGTGTGCTCACATTTTGGAGTTGCTCATGGGGAGAGACAGTAAGCCAGTGTGGGCTTCCTTGTGGCCCCCATCTTGGTGCTCACATGTTGAAGTTATCCCTGGTTGAATAAAGAGTACCGTCCCTCCACCTTGGGGACAGGTCTTGACTGTTGTTTGTGCTTATGCACCAAATGACAGTTCAGAGCACGAACCCTTTATGATGTATTTATGGAGTATTTTCGAGAATTCTTCCAATGGGAACTCTCTTGTTGTCATGGGAGACTTCACCGTCAATCTGGGTAATGACAGTGTTACCTGGAAGGGTGTGATTGGTAGGTATGGCAACTCTAATCTGAACCTCATGATGCTTCATTGTTGGACTTCTGTGCCCATCATGGTTTGTCCATCTCGCCTCCAAATGCTTATGTGCTGAAATTTGAAAAGAAGTGGGTGGATAGTGATGCATGTCACAGAGGTGGCATGCGTGATAGGGAAGGTAATATGTGATGGGTGGGAATTGGATACGACTAAAATTAGGGAGAAAATCGTGGACAATACAGTAAAAAAAAGGCAAGGTTCTGAACCACTAGGAGAAGGAAGTGGTTCTCAACATATACTGTTTACTGTCATGGTCTGTGTTTTGGGGGACGTTGATTTTGGCGGCTGTTCTAACTCTGTTTCTCCCCAGCGCTGCAGGCTCCGTCAGAGGGGCATGGCTGACCTACACAGGTGGATTGCAACGTGCACACCTGATCCCACTCCCTAATCATTTACACTATAAAGACAAGCAGCACATTCACCTCGGTGCCAGAAGATTGTCTCGCTTCATGTCCCTACTTTCCTGTGTTCTCTCTGGCTCCTGGTTCCAGCTTTGTGCTTGACCAGTTTCCATCCCATAGTTCCCCAGTGCTTATTTTGTGTGTGTGTGTGTGTGTGTGTGTGTGTGTGTGTGTGTGTGTGTGTGTGTGTGTGTGTTTCTCTTCATCACCAGCGGTTACTGTGTTTGCCCGCTGCTTAAGTGCTTCCCCTTTGAATAATAAATTGACTCTGTGTCATCCCACACTGTCTCCTGCATTCTGGGTCCGGCTGAAAGTTCATTATGTGACAGAATCTTCTGGCCACATGGACCCAGCGGAGACCAAGTGGCCCAAGCAGGCGTTCTCCAGCCAAGGATTCATGTTGGGCCAGCATGACTCCTCCATCCTGCACCGGGTTTTGGACAGCCTCCAACAACTGACCACCAGCATTGCTCAGCTTTGAGGAAGGATGGACACCATCGATACCAAACTCACTGCCCAGACCCCAACCACCCCACCCCCACCCCCGACCCTTGGCTCTCTGCCCGGCAGCATCACCAGCCCTGCTGAAAGCCGCTCATCCCCATGCCGGCAAGATATTCAGGCACAATCTTAACATGCAATCAGTTCCTCCGCCAGTGCTCCCTTGTCTTCAGTCAGCAGCCAGCCACTTACTGCTTAAGCGGCTCCCCCTATGACCCAACTCTGGATTAACCGAGAAAATGATGATGATGATGATGATGACAAGAACATTCAACAAGGTCTTAGAGAGTGAGCAGATACTAGAGGAATGGAGGAGAAGTGTGCTTGAGCAAAGTTTTAAGAACAAGGGAGCGGTGCAGAGTTGTGACAACTACAGAGGGATAAAGTTGATGAGCCATACAATGAAGTTATGGGAAAGAATAGTGGAAGCTAGACTAAGGGCAGAGGTCAGCATTTGTGAAGAACGGTTTGGATTCATGCCAAGAAAGAGCACCACAGATGCAGTGTTTGCTTTGAGGATGTTAATAGAGAAGTACAGAGAAGGTCAGAGGGAGCTGCATTGTGCCTTTGTGGATCTAGAGAAAGCATATGACAGGGTGCCGAGAGAGGAATTATGGTATTGCATGAGGAAGTCTGGAGTGGCAGAGAAGTATGTTAGAGTGGTGCAGGGCATGTATGAGAGATGTAAGATAGTGGTGAGGTGTGCTCTCGATGTGGCAGAAGAGTTCAAGGTGGAGGTGGGACTGCATCATGGATCAGCTCTGAGCCCCTTCTTGTTTGCTATGGTAGTAGACAGGCTGACAGACAAGGTGAGACAAGATTCCCGATGGACTATGATGTTTGCAGATGACATTGTGATCTGTCATGAGAGCAGAGAACAAGTGGAGGAAAATCTAGAGAGGTGTATGTATGCCCTGGAAGGAGAGGAATGAAGGTTAGTCTTAGTAAGACAGAATACATGTATGTGAACGAGAAGGACCCAAGAGGAACGGTGAGGTTACAGGGAGCAAAGATAAGGAAGGTGGAGGATTTTAAGTACTTAGGCTCAACAATCCAGAGCAATGGAGAGTGTGGAAAAAAGGTGAAGAAGCATGTGCAGGCAGATTGGAATGATAGGAGAAAAGTGTCGGATGTGATGTGTGATAGGAAGGTATCGGCAAGAATGAATGGAAAAGTAGACAAGACGGTGTTGAGGCCAGCGATGTTGTATGATCTAGTAACAGTGGCACTGGGGAAAAGACAGGAAGCATAGATCGAGGTAGCAGAGATGAAAATGTTGAGGTTCTCCTTGGGATTAACGAGGATGGATAGGGTCACGAATGAGTATATCAGAGGGACAGCACATGTAAGAGGTTTTGGAGACAAAGTCAGAGAGGCTAGAATGAGATGGTTTGGACATGTACAGAGGAGAGATAGTGAGTATATTGCTAGTAGGATGCTGAGGTTGGAACTACCAGGCAGAAGGCCGAGAGGAAGACCAAAGAGAAGATTTATGGATGGGGTGAAAAAGGACCTGAAGGTAGTTGGAGTAAGAGTAGAAGATGCAGAGGATAGGGTGAGATGGAGGCAGATCATTTGCCGTGGTGACCCCTGAAGGGAACAGCCGAAAGGAAAAGAAGAAGAAGAAGAAGAAGAAGAAGAAGAAGAAGAAATTATTTAATAGTCAATGGGCACATTTACTAGCCTACATGTAAGTAACATGTTTTACCCCTTTATCATTATTTTTATTATTATAGTTAGGTTATATCAACCTCCTAGCTCAAAGCACATTTTATCTTTCTTTAATGTGACATGAAGGTATTTGTGTCAGTTCAATCTCTGTCATGCACTCATTTGCTGAACTACTATTAGGGTCACATGGAGGCTAGTGCCTACCTTGGAGTACACTGGGTGAACTTGGGGTACACCCTCAATAGTTCACTAGGTCATAGAAGGGCAGATTGGCCCCAGGTCCCATACCATGAATTTGGCAAGACGGGTGATTTTCCCCTAATGCTTGTACCCAGACGAAGTTTAAATTTAATTTATTACCCTATGAAGAAAAAAAAATAATGTGTAATTTTTGGTACCATGGGCAACACTGTTTACATACATCATACTTTATACCAATGACTGAAATAAACCAACACCACATGTTCAATAACATTAGCTAATCGCGACAGACCCTCTGGTCAGGGCTAAAAGCACTGCTCACAAATGTAGATGTCAGTCTCTATCCGAAGGTAACTGGGTGTTTTCTCCCACACTGGTCAAGTTATACAAATGCCAAATTTTTATTTCAAATTTTTAATTTAATTTTATTTTATTGCAATTTCTAACAAAATGCCATCAATATTTATTACACTTTCAGCAAACTACTAACAAAATAAAGTAATAATTTCAGAGACACTCATGAATGAATACTTTGTTTTTAAACATTTTCAAGACAATGTACATGCATTTAATTTTGAGTGAATAGTAGAGCGAAAGAAAAAGTCAGGATTCTTGAACCCAAGTTGTCTTCAGGAGAGAAAAAAAATAACTTTGTGCAAGAAGATGCAGGAACATCCTGAAGGCATGACAAAAAATAAATTGAAGTAGAGTCCAAAACATCTGATTACGGCCACAGCAAAGATTTTTTTTCTTTATCTTGGTGGTCCTATTTGTCTGAGAAGTGGATTCTGGCTTTTACTGTCAGTATTCCTTAGATGGGGCAAGATGATGTCTGTTTGCATGTAAGACAGTAAAAATATTTATTTATTTATTCATTTTAAGGTACTAAATTTGTTCTTGAAGCAATTGTGTCTGTTATGGTCAGTGAGAGCATCAACATGATGGGCCATAAAATGCTGGTGGCCTTCGATTTAATACTGAAAACAATAGAGAAAACAATTAACCGTTTTCTGCAGCTTTCGTGTAAAAGAAAATCAATATACCTTGATTCACAGTTTCCAAAACTGTCTCTAATGTCCTAACTACATTTACATTTGCATTTACAGCGTTTAGGAGACACTCTGATGCAGAGCAACTTACAGAAGTGCTTTAAACCCCCCCTCAGTGAATATATTCATATATCCTAATACTGGTTTGTTAGAACACAGACTAAGTATACCATCGGTCAAACTCAGATGGTAGCTGTTGTGTAGAGTTTTGTATTTTATTTGATGGTTTTTTTGTTTGTTTGTTTTGTTTTTGTGGTGAGTGTGTTTGTATACAGCATTGTGCTTAATCTATGTACTGCTGAAAAGGTTTTCAGCCACCGTTTGAAGATCCGGATTTCCAGAAGAAGTTCATTCCACCACCTTGGATCCAGAACAGAGAAGAGTTTAGATGCATTTCCCCTTGTCTCTTGATGGAAGGACGGAGCCGTCTAGCTGTACTAGAGTATCTGAGAGAGCATGATGTGGTGCAAGGTGTGGTAAGTGCTTTGAGGTAGGAAGGTGCAGGTCCATTTTTGGCTTTGTAGGCAAGCATTAGTGTTTTAAATCAATTTTGATCAGCTACAGGAAGCCAGTGGAGAGATTGTAGCAGTGTTGTGGTGTGGAAAAATATGGGAAGGTTGAAAACAAGCCATGCAGCTGCATTCTGGACAATTTGCAGAGGTTGAATAGTGCTGAAAGTTAGAGTTGCCAGGAGTGAACCAGTCTTGAGATGGCAAATCATTGAATAAGTATCTGAGTGGCCTTACTGGGAACAAATGGACACATCTTTAAGATATTAAAGAGAAGAAATTGAGATGATCTAGAAAGATTAGTGATATGTGAGGAGTGTTTACTCCAAGGCTTCTAGCAGTGCTTGAAGGAGAGATCACAGCATTGTCCAAGGAGATTTATAACTAGAAGTCTCAGCCAATACACTGTTTGATCTCCTAACATCCAGACACTAATGTTCTGTGTGTTATGTCATTTCTCTGCACCACTTCTGTTCCTTATCCCCTCATAACTTTTCAGCATTTTCAGATACGAAGTGTTTGGGAATTAGTCCTTTTCCCCAAACTTCTTCATATCTGAAAATGTAGCTGATAACTTTTTAATGCTTTCAGATACGAAGTATCTTGGGAAAAAACTAATTCCCATTGCCGCTCATATACGAGCATCTTACAATGGTGTACAATGTTTTAAAAATTGGAGTGGGTGGGCGGTTACTAAAATGTTACCAGTAGAGTGGAATGGTAAGTGCTTATTATAATCGAGGTGGAAAACATGAATAATAACAGAACAATAAAAGAGTTTTACTGGTATTTGTATTATTCATTTTGTGGTATCAACCAACCTACTTACATAATGCAGCCGCGAGGCAGGGGGGGGCACTAACCAGTGTCTCTGCCCCTTATGCCGGTCCCAAGCCCGGATAAATGCAGAGGGTTGTGACAGGAAGGGCATCCGGCGTAAAACTTCTGCCACATTAAAAATGCAAATGGTCAAAACAAAATTCATACCGGATCAGTCGAGGCCCAGGTTAACAACGACCGCCATCAGTGCCGTCAACCAACAGGGTGCTGATGGAAATTGGACTACTGTTGGTCGAAGAAGGAGAGGCAGGAGGCGTGTCATAGGCAGAGAGAGAAGAGGAAATGCGTGAGCCTAGGACTGAGAGTAGGGACTTTGAATGTTGGAACTATGCAAGGAAAAGCTAGAGAGCTGGCTGACATGATTCAGAGAAGGAAGGTAGACATACTGTGTGTTCAGGAGACCAGGTGGAAAGGTAGCAAGGCTAGAAGCTTAGGAGCAGGGTTTAAGCTGTTTTATCATGGTGTGGATAGGAAGAGAAATGGAGTAGGAGTCATCTTGAAGGAGGGGGTTTGTCAGGAATGTTCTAGAAGTGAAAAGAGTGTCAGACAGAGTGATGAGTCTCAAGTTAGAAATTGAAGGCGTGATGGTCAATGCTGTTAGTGCTTATGCCCCACAGGTCGGATGTGAGCTAGAAGAGAAGGAGAGATTCTGGAGTGGGTAGATGAAGTGATGCAGAGTACCCCCAGAGTTGAAAGAGTGGTCATTGGGGCAGACTTCAATGGGCATGTTGGTGCAAGCAACAGAGGGGACGAGGAAGTGATGGGCAGGTTTGGTATCCAGGACAGGAACACAGAAGGACAGATGTTGATCGATTTTGCAAAAAGGATGGAAATGGCTGTGGTGAATACTTTCTTCAAGAAGAAACAGAAGCATAGGGTGACTTATGAAACGGAGGTAAGAGCACACAGGTAGACTACATCTTGTGTAGGCGATGTAATTTGAAGGAAGTCAGTGACTGCAAAGTAGTAGTAGGTGAGAGTGTTGCCAAACAGCATAGGATGGTGGTGTGCAGGATGACGCTGATGGTGAGAAAGGTGAAAAAGGCAAAGGCAGAACAGAAGACAAAGTGGTGGAAGCTGAAAAAGGAAGAGTGTCGTGTTGTCTTCAAGGAGGAGTTGAAACAGGCTTTGGGTAGTCAGGAAGTGCTTCCAGATGACTGGACAACCACAGCCAATGTGATCAGGGAGAGTACTTGGTGTGTCCTCTGGAAGGAAAGTAGATAAGGAAACTTGGTGGTGGAATGAGGAAGTGCAGGAGTGTGTACAAAAGAAGAGGTTAGCTAAGAAGAAATGGGACACAGAGAGGATCGAAGAGAGTAAACAGGAGTACAGGGAGACACAGCGTAAGGCGAAGGTAGCAGTGTCAAAGGCCAAACAGAGGGCACATTATGACTTGTATGATAGGTTGGACAGTAAGGAGGGAGAAAATGATTTATACAGGTTAGCACAGCAGAGAAATAGAGATGGGAAAGACGTGCAGCAAGTTAGATTGATAAAGGACAGAGAGGGAAATGTATTGACTGATGACAGAAGTGTGCTGGGAAGATGGAAAGAGTACTTTGAAGAGCTGATGAATGAGGAAGTTGGCCCTGATGACATACCAGTTGAGGTATGGAAGTGTCTAGGGGAGGAAGCAGTAGATTTTCTGACAAGAATATTCAACAAGGTCTTAGAAAGTGAGGACATGTATGAGAGATGTAAGACAGTGGTGAGGTGTGCTGTCGGTGTGACAAAAGAATTCAAGGTGGAGGTGGGACTGCATCAAGGGTCAGCTCTGAGCCCCTTCTTGTTTGCTATGGTGATGGACAGGCTGACAGACGAGGTGAGACAAGAATCTCCATGGACTATGATGTTTGCAGATGACATTGTGATCTGTAGTGAGAGCAGAGAACAAGTGGAGGAAAATCTAGAGAGGTGGAGGTATGCCCTGGAAAGGAAAGGAATGAAGGTTAGTCTCAGTAAGACAGAATACATGTGTGTGTGAACGACAAGGACCCAAGAGGAATGGTGAGTTTAAAGGGGGCAGAGATAAAGAAGGTGGAGGATTTTAAGTACTTAGGCTCAACAATCCAGAGCAATGGAGAGTGTGGAAAAGAGGTGAAGAAGCACATGCAGGCAGGTTGGAATGGATGGAGAAAAGTGTCCGGTGTGATGTGTGATAGGAGAGTATAGGCAAGAATGAAAGGAAAAGTGTAAAAGACGGTGTTGAGGCCAGGAATGTTGTATGGTTTAGAGACAGTGGCCCTGGGTAAAAGACAGGAGAGTTGGAGGTAGCAGAGATGAAAATGTTGAGGTTCTCCTTGGGAGTAACAAGGATGGATAGGATCAGAAACGAGTACATCAGAGGGACAGCACATGTTAGATGTTTTGGAGACAAAGTCAGAAAGGCTAGATTGAGATGGTTTGGACATGTACAGAGGAGGGATAGTGAGTATATTGGTAGTAGGATGCTGAGTTTGGAACTACCAGGCAGAAGGCCTCGAGGAAGACCAAAGAGAAGATTTATGGATGTGGTGAAGGCGGACATGAAGGTCGTTGGAGTAAGAGTGGAAGATGCAGAGGATAGGGAGAGATGGAGGCAGATCATTTGCTGTGGCAACCCCTGAAGGGAACAGCCGAAAGGAAAAGAAGGAGAAGAAGAAGAACCAAACTACTTACATGAAAGCTGAAAATAAACAGAAAACAACATAAATAATAAAAAAAGACATTTCCTTCCCAATGCTGTTCCTTTAAACATTTCCTTTAAAAAGTTCCCCAAGTAAAATGAGCCAATCAGAATGTCAACTTTTGCACATGGCAGTTGAACCAATCAACATGAATATAAACAAAAGCACATGGTCAGGAACGTCTTTAAATTTATGAAGTTAGTGATCAGGAGAATCGGGTGAAAAATACTCGTCATCACTTTCTGATAGGTCCATATCTGGCTCATCGCTCCATTCATTCAGAGCATTCCATAGTTTTGCTGTAGCACTTTCTAATGGTTCGTCAGTTGTTGGACATTTACCAAGAGAACACAGCAAAATATTTTTCTGTTTTTTTTTTTAAAGCATGGAAGAACAATCAAAAGTGTTGTTACGGATGAACATTATAGACATTCCCCAGTGACAGGTGGTCTTGAAATACCATGTAAACTCATATTTACAGGCAGTGAACGCCTCATTTTGCCGTTACAGAGACTGATCCAATAAAATTGGGAAGTTTGATCTACGATTTTGCTCCCCGTAGACATGGGCAGTTATTGGACGTAAGATAAAAAACCGGGGAAGGAGTGGCTTATTGCAGCAGGCCACTTATGGTGTGTGTGTGTGTGTGTATATATACAGTCATCTCGTTACCTTTGCGTCCGGCGTCCTAGACGCACGATTTTTCCTCCAGACGCACAGTTTCAAACAATGTGCGTTTTTGGGATGCAAGCAATTTTCTCCCGATGGCAAAAAAAAATTACACGGCAGACAAATTATTAATAACATAAACATCGCCGTTCGCTGCGCTTGACAATCGTCGCCATCTTTGTTTTAATCTCGTGACGAGACCGGCTGATAGCAGACGAAATTTTTCTCGCGAGACGAGAGCGACCTTCACCTCGTGGTAAGCAGACGATTTAATAAGTATTAATTAAATAAGTATAAAAAAAGTATTAAATTTAATAAGTATAATAAGGCCGAATATTCCAAAGTTATGTCTCAGAAAAAGCAACAAAACCTGGATAGTTTTTTCTCTGTCAAAAGCAGTGTAAATAACAAGCGAAGGCTTGGATAAAGCGGACGAAGCTGAAGTGAAAGCGTAGTAAAGTTCGGACATTTCAGAAGCATTGGCTGGGATTGTTCGCGTGGTTGCGATACGATGAGGAAGGAGATTTTATGTATTGTTCGGCATGCACGGACAACAAACAAGTTAATGGTATGATTCAAGCAGCAAAATGCACAAATTTCCAAAAAGCACCCTGGATAGACACGTGCAGATCCCAGGACATAAACTCAGCTGGAAATTCCTACATTACGCAATAACAAGAGAAAAATCGAGTACAAGGCGTCGGAAACGAAAGATAAAGTCGTTACTGCGTTGATAAAAATTATTCACTGGATGTCTGTGGAGGATTTGCCATTCAGTAAATTCAGCAGCATGATTCACTTAATGCATGAACTTGGTGTTTCTGACCTGGATATTTTGAAGAAATACAAACTGAACTACGACTCTTATTTCACTGCCCATGATTTGTTGGATAGCATAGCTAAAGTAATCGAGGATTAAAAACAAATGCTATTACAAAATTCCCCCGTGATGACTATTCTAGCAGATGAATCTACAGACTCATCAAATACCAAACGTCTCGTTCTGTATGCACAAATCCTCGACGATGCCATGCAACCTTCCACTCACTACATCTCAAATGTGGAATGTACAGATTCAACTGGAAAAGGAATTGCCACATCCATAAAGAAAGAACTTGAGGCAAGAAATGTTCCAATGGATAAGGTTATGAGCTTTGGGAGCGATGGTGCATCAGTCATGACTGGCCACAAAAATGGCGTTGCTGCAATCCTGAAGAGAGATAGCCCCCACATGATCAACGTACACTGCATCGCACATAAAATTGCTCTCTGCACCTCTCAAGCTGCTGAAAATATCCTGGCATTAAAAAAACACCAAGAAACACTGACAGATCTCTTCTACTATTTCAAAGGAAGCAGTAAAAGACAATCATCCTTGCAGGTCATCCAAATGATCATTGATGATCCTGTGCTCAAGATCAAGGAAGTACATTCTGTTAGATGGTTGAGCTACTTTAATGCTCTCACATCAGTCTATAGGACTCTTGAGAGTTTGCTTATTTATTTCAGGGATATTGACTACACAAAGGATCCAAAGGTTGAAGGACTTAGAAGAAAAATTGCAACAGAGAAATTTGTTGCACTGACTTATGTTATGATGGATGCTATGGCACCCATTACTGCTCTTTCTCAGTTTTTCCAGACAGAGAACATAGATGTAGCGCTAGTTGGGGTGAAACTGGAACAGTGCATCAGTGACCTGGAACAAATCAAGGAGATGGAAAGTCCACACCTAATGAAGCTGAAAGAAGATATGGTGGATGGTGTGTTCAAAGAATATCACAATCTCTCCAAATCACCATTCACACTGAACAAAACCATCAATGACTTTATTGACGAAATGATTGGAAACATTAAAAAGCGCTTCCCTCAAGATAGTATCCTCCATGCCTTCTCTGTTCTGGGGATGAGACCACTGTCTTTCTTCCAAACCAAAGATGTTGAAGAGTATGGCAAAGATGAAATTGAAATGCTGTGCACACATTTTGGCTCTTCAAAGACTTCATCATGGGTGGAGGATGATGACAGCAGTAAGTCAAAGACATCTGAAGCAATCATCTCACCAGCAGCAACAAAGAAAGAGTGGAGACTATTGAAGAAGGTGGTTCTTGCAGAAAGATACCCAAGAGACAAGCTGAGCCATCTCTGGGGCCTGATCAACCAGTATCATAAGGCAGAGTTTCCAAATCTGATCAGATTAGCACAACTTGCCTTGACATCAGCAGTGCACACAGCAGGATGTGAGAGGGGATTCTCAACACAAAACAAAATCCTCACAAAAAAAAAAAGAAACAGGCTGCAAGTCCAAACACAACACAAACTTATGACTGTGCAGTTGGCAGCAAGTGTAGATTTTGAAAAAGCACTGAATGTTTGGAAGGAAACCAAACAGAGGAGACTGTATGAACTCAAAGATTAACTTACCTTTATATTTTATATGTGTATCTATGAACTTTTCATTTTTTTTTTTTTTTCAATTTAATTCTTACAACTGTCAACATGCATGGAGTACACTTTGTCAATTGTGAAATAAAGGCGTTAAATGTAAATTATGGTTATTGTTGTCATATGCACTTTCAGTTTTGATAAAGAATTTTTTCAGATTATGTTTCACGACATATTGCATGCATCATGGGACTCACACTTTTTTGACAAGGGAGTCCCATGGACTTGCAGAGTATGAATTGTAAAATTATCACTCTATATATATATATATATATATATATAAACATTTACAGTATTTAGCAGACACTCTTATCCAGAGACTTACGGAAGTGCTTTAAAGTCTCTATCAGTGACTATATTCTTGGATCGGTTTGTGCGAACACAGACTAAGTATACCGCCAGTCAAACTGAGATGGTAGGTATTGTGGTTGTGTTGTTTTTTTTTTTTTTCTTTGTGTGTGTGTTTATACAGCATAGCGCATACAGTAATCTATGTACTGCTGAAAAAAGTAACTTTAAAGCCGTCTTTTGAAGATACCCAGTGACTCAGCTGTCCGGAGGAAGTTCATTCCACCACCTTAGAGACAGAACAGAGAAGAGTTTAGATGAATTTTCCCTTGTTCCTTGGTAGAGGGAAGAATCAGCCTCATAGAACTAAAGGATATAAGAGAATGCGGTGCAGTGCAAGGTGTGATAAGTGCTTTAAGGTAGGAAGGTGCAGATCCATTTTTGTCTTTGGAGGCACGCGTTAGTTGACCGTTCACAGTTTTGCATTTGCGCCACCGCATATTTTGTGGGTTGGCAACTGACCCAGAAGTAACTGTCAAATTCAAATTCAGTCAATGGCTGTTCTCCCTCCTGCTGGTTGGTTAAGATGATGTATACGCCCCTTTTATTCTCATTCGCGCACAAGTTGTCAATGTGCATTTTTGTGTGTGTGTGTGTGTGTTTTATTTACCAGTTAAGCTCTATGATGCCATTCAAAGCCATGCATCTTCTCTGGCTGAGGGCCAGAAAAAGGTAATGTAATTGGATGTCTCTTCTGAAGAAATAAGACTTTTTCCTGAAGTGGAGACTTGGAACTACCAGGTAGAAGGCCAAGAGGAAGACCAAAGAAAAGATTAATGGGTGTGGTGAAGGAGGACATGAAGGTAGTAGGCATAAGAGAAGAAAATGCTGTGGATAGGGTGGGATGGAGGCAGATGATTCGCTGTGGTGACCCCAGAAGGGAACAGTTATAAGGAAAAGAAGAAGAAGACACTGCCCTTCACAAATTATTGGCACAATAACCTTGCATCTTCATCCAAACTTGTTTACCACTACTCTGCTTGTTTTAATCAGGTGATGGTGAGCAGCTATTTTCTTGTAGCCATTGCCTGACTTGTGAAGGCTGACACATCTGCCTTACTTGAATGGTGTGTTCCTTTGTCATTCCCATGTCGAAGCGTGAATAAGGGAAATAACCTCTTTGTCTTGTCATATCTGTACCCCGGGAAACAGAAAGTCATGAAGTACTAATTAAATTGTTCTAGATATTCTGATCAACTTTGAGAACTACAGAAATACTTCAATTACATTTATTTTATAGGAGTGGTTAGGGGTGCCAGTAATTGTGTAACAGGTTATTTTATGAAAAATAATTATTTCTTAATCAGGTATTTATTTTGCCTTAAAATTCAAGTGAGTTGAAGGTTACATTTGTCGACAATTTTCAGTGCGAGAAGAGCTTTTGAAATAAAACTTGAATTCATTTTAAACCTTTTAACACATGGTGGCACGGTGGCGTAGTGGTTAGCATGTCTGCCTCACAGCAAGAAGGCCTGGGTTTGATTCCCAGCTCGGGCGTGTCTGTGTGGTGCTCTCACTCGGAGTCGGCTGACATGAGTGCCAGCCTCCCTGTGACCCCAATCAGGATTAAGCAGTTCAAAAAATTAATAATTATTATTATTATTATTTTTTTTTTATGTATTAGGCCCATATGCATTAAATCCTGGTAGATGCAGAATAATAGTTCTTGGAGAAGCATTATCATCAAATTATCAGTAGGACAACTCAAAAACTCAATAACATGTGACATGGCCTTCTATTCACGAATACAGGGATGCCTCAGTTTAATGGGGACCAAGAAACACCCCACTCCCCCTCCCTTCGCGACCTGACTGACGTAAACGTACATGTATGTGTGTATATAATATCAATAAATACATATTTAATGCTATAAATGCTTATCATAACAATTAAACATTAAAAAAATAATGCATAAGATGTGAATAAAATATAAATACACACACATACAGAAGCGCGCACACACCCTCAGATGCGCACCTCACATAAAAATGTAAGTAGTTTTGTTTATTTGTTTTGTTTGTTTGGGGTTTTTGCATAATTGTCCGCATTTTTCTTAACTTTTCCCCAATTTTTCCTTAATTTTCTTCTTTTTTTTATTTTTCAATGAATATTTTTGAAAAACCCACGATGCACTGAAGCCACAGAAATTGAAGCACGAAGTAGCGAGGGATCACTGTAAGACGTTTACTTAATAATTGTGTAATTAGTTGCAGCGTGACAATTGATATCACTTGACATGTTTAACTTTTTTTCTTATCTAAAGTCAATAAATGCCAATCCGTCAGTGATCGGTGGAAGGGTTATGTATATCATCGACCTTGTTTTAATTCTGGTTTTTATTCACTAATTTTGCTATGCACACAGATTCCATGGTTCGCTGTGCGTGCTCCGATTCATGTGGCTATTGGATCAGCAGAGACCTTCGCAGAGGCTCAGCGGGATGTGAAAATAATGAGGTCTTTCTCTTGTCACACAATTGAGCATGAAGAAGGTATAAAATAGAAAATATTTGCATTATTTCAAAAACGGTGTTCACCTAATGTACATATTTTGATGTGATATTATCTCAGTGCCAAGCACTAAAGATTTTGATGTATTGATTCTCAAATAAACATGGGCATGGAAATATTTATTCAGGTTTGAAGTTGCCTAGTTGGAAAATATGCAAGTTTTGCGATCAGATATCAGATATGTGATCATATATATTTCATTTCATTTCATTTAAAAAATATTATTAAAAAATGGGTTAAACCATAAGCACTTACACTAGATTGCTTGCTTATTATGTATACAGCCTGTTTTTTTACTTATTTACTGTATGTATTTTTATCATAGTAGCAATTATTAAGAAAAAAAAAAAAATCAGTAACTTTTAAACAATGTCCAGTAATGAAAAAGTGCATTAGAGGTATAAAATGGTAACTTGCTAGTCGATGTAACAGAAATGGTAATGAAGACCATCAACAGCACTAAACAGGTATCAGTACAAGCCAGACCAACATACTGAGAGTCGATTCATTTTAGTGGGGACACCTGGACAAGTGGGCCAAATATTAATTTATTCATGTGCCAAACTGATTAATCGTATTATGGTCACAGGGAGGTTTGAGCTGATCTCAGCTCTTACTAGGTGAAGGCAGGGTACACCATTCACAGTCCCAGTCCTAGAGGCATGTTGTAAAAGCCAGTTACTCTAATATGCATGTCTTTGGATGGTGGGAGGAAATTGGAGCACATAGGATACACCATATCAGCATGGGTGGAACATATGAAATTACCAAACCTGTGACATAAACTATATAGCATGTTAACAAAGCATTATGCACCACTGTTCTTAAGGTGTATTATTTGAATAATGCCCCCTGTCTGTCTTCCTTTCGGCTTTTTCCCTTTTACTCGGGAGTCGCCACAGCGAATCATCTGATTCGCACGTTTGATTTGGCAGAGGTTTTTACATCGGATGCCCTTCCTGTCACAACCCTTTTCAGCAAGGGATAGAAACACGCTGACGACTTTGCAGATACTCTTTACGAAAGTCAGCAATGGTTCTTTTACATGCCTCTCACCATAGACAGTGACAGACATGGCCCGCCTTTGATAACCCAGTTAGCTGCACTGGGGGGGACAATGACAACCCTGTGGAGAATGGGACTCGAACCCCCAACCTTTGGATCAGTGATCCAGCACCTTATACCACTGGGCTGCCAATGCCCAGGACAGAAAGGTTTAATGCCGAACTACCATAGCTCAGAACACCCAAAAACCCGAGGCTATGCTAATGATGATGTTCTTGGGTTTGCAACCAAAGACAAATTATTTCAGACATAGAATTTTAGTATATCTGAGTGAACTCTGAGATTTCAAGAGTCCACAAATCTCTTCTGAGAGTTGGAGTCAGTGCTAAAGCCCTTCAGACTGTTCCTGATCGTATCTGATTATGCTAATCTGATTTCTTTTGATTTCTTCTCCACTTCATGCTGCTTTGTCTCTAAATGAGCTTTGACTTTAAATTACACTTTGCAAAAAAAGATCATTTTATTTCTGTGTTTATTATGCTTGTTAATGTTATGATATCTGACCCCTCAAAACTGTGCCCTAAAGTAAGACATGAACTGCATTTAAGCACTAAAAGTCAACATTTTGGCTTACTATTTAACAAAACATTACCTGACGAGGGGGAGAGATGAGAGCACTCGCCTGAAAATTGCCAGTCAATTAAAGATAATAAAATTGTGCACAGATGGGTTCTCGCTGTGGGACTGGAGCAACTGCTCCACTGACCAAGCAGAGAGACAGGAGGGATGGAGCAGTCTATCAGGAGTGACTCTGGCCCAAAGAGACAGGCATCATTAAACACGGCTGAAGCGTATGGTCTACACTCGCCTGACATGATCTGTCACACAAATTACCCATAAGTCATTATGTTTGACAGAAAAAAATATATATAATGTGCTTTGTGTTATAATATTATTTTGAAACATGCTGTGAAAAGCACACAGTTATAATTTTCAGTGGGAAAAAAAAAAACATAAGAAATTTAATATTGAAGAAAATATTACAGATAAATAAATGCAGGCAAACATTTCATTTTTGAAAGTTTTTTTTTATTATTTATTTATTTTTATTTTTTTTAATTAGGCTTCTGAAATACAAAACCTAACATGAATAATGGGATGAGGTTTTGTATAATTGAGGGTATATGAGAACATGCACAATGACGTTCGTACCACTGTAGTGTTTCTGTAGGTAAAAATTACCATTGGCTTCATTCATACTATAGTAATTCAGCTGCAGGGCTGAGAGATGTGGTTCTGTTCACAGCTGGAGCGTCATACAGAATGGCCGTCCTTTTTTCTGGCCAAAGCACCCTCTCGCCGCATTCTCAAAGAGTTCTGTGAATCCATCCTGCTCCTCCTGTGGATACATCTTCATCAGGGTTCCGCAAGATTGCAGCAAACTAAAGAAAATCCATCTATTCTCAGCCTGTGCATTTGCCAACATCATAAAAGAAAACTACTGCAACACAGAGGCATAAGTGCAAAAAAAGACCCCCTGATGGAGAGAGTGGAGAAAAATCACAAGGATAGAAAAATAGCATGAGAGATAAATGAGAAAGGAGTGAAAGGGAAACAGAGTAATAAAGAAGAACAAAAATCAAGTGGGGGCAGCACAGTGGCATTGCAGTCAGCACTTTCACCTCACAGCAAGAAAGTTCTGGGTTCGATTTCTGCGTCGAGTTTGTAGGTTCCCTCCATAATTGCCCAAGTCCAAATGTATGCATATTAGGTTACATTGCTATGTGTTGGGTGGGCTGCAAAAAATAAAATAAAATACATGAAAGGAAAAAAAAAAAACAAGTAGAACAAGAATGTGTGTGTGTGTGTGTGTGTGTGTGAGTGAGAGAGAGAGAGAGAGAGAGAGAGAGAGAGAGAGAGAGAGAGAGAGAGGCAGATAAAGAATTAAAAAACAGAGGGACGGAGAGAATAGAGGTAAAGACAAAGAGAAAGGGATAGAGAGAGAAACTGAGAAAAAGAGCGAGACCAAGAAAACACAGACCAAGAGACACAGAGAGAGACAGCACAACAGACCAGAAAAGACAGAAACGGAGATGGTGACAAAGGACAAAAGAGAGAGCGAGAGACAGAGAAAGACTGAGAGAAAGAAAAGAGAGTGAGAGTGTGCAAAATGTGTTAACACAAGTGTATCATGATACAAGTTACACGCATGCACACACACACACACACACACACACACACACACACACACACGCGCACACGTTTAAACCTGTTCCATTACATTGTGTGTTTAATTAACAGGCACCACAGAATTATGTAAACTAAATGAACTTAGACAAGATAAATAAAACCCAAGAGTTTATATTTTTAGGAATAATTCATGTGGGGGGAAATATTATAAAGTAAATGTACATTGTGGATTATGGCAGGAAATGAATATCCTCACAGAATGTACATTCGTTAATGTTTGAGCTTTACGTGTGAGAGTCGGTGTATCCACTTTGCCTTTAATTGAGCACATGTTACAACGTGCCACAGCTGGAAATTTTGTTTATAGATATCACATTGTTTCACATGATTTATGACACATTTACTGTGGAAATCTCAGAGGGTCTGGACAACTTAAGAGGCTTAAAAAAAAATAAAGTGACACCAACATTGTGATGACGAACATTCTTCAGGAAAACTCTGGTGGAAGACAGGACGAGTGAGATTCAGAACGAGCTGCTGTGTGTAGTCGTGCCTCAGCTGGGTGCACCAGCAGAGTAAAAAAAAAAAAAAAAAAAAAAAAAAAAAAGTCAGTAAGTGTTGATAGTTGAATTTTCTCTAAAGATATGGTTATGCAACAACTTGAATGTAGATGGAGCCTCCAATGTCACAATCAGAGGCTTTAAAAGTCCCGATATTTAATTATTACATTGAAATGCAGCCATGAGGCGGGGGGGGGGGGGGGCATTAACCAGTGTCTCTCCCCCTTATGCCGGTCCCAAGCCCGGATAAATGCAGAGGGTTGCGACAGGAAGGGCATCCGGCGTAAAACTTCTGCCACATTTAAAAAATGCAAATGATCAATACAGAATTCATACCGGATCGGTCGAGGCCCGGGTTAACAACGACCGCCATCAGTGCTGTCAACCAACAGGGTGCTGATGGAAATTGGACTACTGTTGAAGACGTCGAAGAAGGAGAGGCGGGAGGCGTGTCCGTAGGCAGAGAGAGAAGAGGAAATGCGTGAGCCTAGGACTGAGAGTAGGGACTTTGAATGTTGGAACTATGCAAGGAAAAGATAGGGAGCTGGCTGACATGATGCAGAGGAGGAAGGTGGACATACTGTGTGTTCAGGAGACAAGGTGGAAAGGTAGCAAGGCTACAAGCTTAGGAGCAGGGTTTAAACTGTTTTATAATGGTGTGGATGGGAAGAGAAATGGAGTAGGAGTCATCTTGAAGGAGGGGTTTGTCAGGAATGTTCTAGAAGTGAAAAGAGTGTCAGACAGAGTGATGAGTCTCAAGTTAGAAATTGAAGGCGTGGTGTTCAATGTTGTGAGTGCTTATGCCCCACAGGCAGGATGTAAGCTAGAAGAGAAGGAGAGATTCTGGAGTGAGTTAGATGAAGTGATGCAGAGTACCCCCAGAGGTGAAAGAGTGGTCATTGGAGCAGACTTCAATGGACATGTTGGTGCAGGCAACAAAGGGGACGAGGAAGTGATGGGTAGGTTTGGTATCCAGGACAGGAACACAGAAGGACAGATGTTGATCGATTTTGCAAAAAGGATGGAAATGGCTGTGGTGAATACTTTCTTCAAGAAGAAACAGAAGCATAGGGTGACTTATGAAAGCGGAGGTAAGAGCACACAGGTAGACTACATCTTGTGTAGGCGATGTAATTTGAAAGAAGTCAGTGACTGCAAAGTAGTAGTGGGTGAGAGTGTTGCCAAACAGCATAGGATGGTGGTGTGCAGGATGACACTGATGGTGAGAAAGGTGAAAAAGGCAAAGGCAGAGCAGAAGACAGTGGTGGAAGCTGAAAAAGGAAGAGTGTCGTGTTTGTCTTCAAGGAGGAGTTGAAACAGGCTTTGGGTAGTCAGGAAGTGCTTCCAGAGGACTGGACAACCACAGCCAATGTGATCAGGGAGACTGGTAGGAGAGTACTTGGTGTGTCCTCTGGAAGGAAAGTAGATAAGGAAACTTGGTGGTGGAATGAGGAAGTGCAGGAGTGTGTACAAAAGAAGAGGTTAGCCAAGAAGAAGTGGGACATTGAGAGGACCGAAGAGAGTAAACAGGAGTACAGGGAGACACAGCGTAAGGCGAAGGTAGCAGTGTCAAAGGCCAAACAGAGGGTGTATGATGACTTGAATGATAGGTTGAACAGTAAGGAGGGAGAAAATGATCTATACAGGTTAGCACAGCAGAGAAATAGATATGGGAAAGACGTGCAGCAAGTTAGAGTGATAAAGGACAGAGAGGGAAATGTATTGACTGATGACAGAAGTGTGCTGGGAAGATGGAAAGAGTACTTTGAAGAGCTGATGAATGAGGAAAATGAGAGAGAAAAAAAGAGTAGAAGGGGTGACCGTTGAGGAGCAGGAAGTAGCAAAGATTAGTAAAGGAGAAGCGAGGAGGGCATTGAAGAGGATGAAGAGTGGAAAGGCAGTTGGCCCTGATGACATACCAGTTGAGGTATGGAAGTGTCTAGGGGAGGTAGCAGTAGATTTTCTGACAAGAATATTCAACGAGGTCTTAGAAAGTGAGCAGATGCCAGAGGAATGGAGGAGAAGTGTGCTTGTGCCCATTTTTAAGAACAAGGGAGATGTACAGAGTTGTGGCAACTACAGAGGGATAAAGTTGATGAGCCATACAATGAAGCTATGGGAAAGAATAGTGGAAGCTAGACTAAGGGCAGAGGTCAGCATTTGTGAACAACAGTTTGGTTTCATGCCAAGAAAGAGCACCACAGATGCAGTGTTTGCTTTGAGGATGTTAATAGAGAAGTACAGAGAAGGTCAGAAGGAGCTGCATTGTGCCTTTGTGGATCTGGAGAAAGCATATGACAGGGTGCCGAGAGAAGAACTGTGGTATTGTATGAGGAAGTCTGGAGTGACAGAGAAGTATGTTAGAGTGGTGCAGGACATGTATGAGAGATGTAAGACAGTGGTGAGGTGTGCTGTCGGTGTGACAGAAGAGTTCAAGGTGGAGGTGGGACTGCATCAAGGGTCAGCTCTCAGCCCCTTCTTGTTTGCTATGGTGATGGACAGGCTGACAGACGAGGTTAGACAAGAATCTCCATGGACTATGATGTTTGCAGATGACATCGTGATCTGTAGTGAGAACAGAGACCAAGTGGAGGAAAATCTAGAGAGGTGGAGGTATGCCCTGGAAAGGAGGGGATTGAAGGTTAGTCTTAGTAAGACAGAATACATGTGTGTGAACGACAAGGACCCAAGAGGAACTTTGAGGTTACAGGGGGCAGAGATAAAGAAGGTGGAGGATTTTAAGTACTTAGACTCAACAATCCAGAGCAATGGAGAGTGTGGAAAAGAGGTGAAGAAGCGCGTGCAGGCAGGTTGGAATGGTTGGAGAAAAGTGTCCGGTGTGATGTGTGATAGGAGAGTATCGGCAAGAATGAAGGGAAAAGTGTACAAGACGGTGATGAGGCCAGCAATGTTGTATGGTTTAGAGACAGTGGCCCTGGGGAAAAGACAGGAGTCAGAGTTGGAGGTAGCAGAGATGAAAATGTTGAGGTTCTCTTTGGGAGTAACGAGGATGGATAGGATCAGAAATGAGTACATCAAAGGGACAGCACATGTTAGATGTTTTGGAGACAAAGTCAGAGAGGCTAGATTGAGATGGTTTGGACATGTACAGAGGAGGGATAGTGAGTATATTGGTCGTAGGATGCTGAGGTTGGAACTACCAGGCAAAAGGCCCAGAGGAAGACCAAAGAGAAGATTTATGGATGCGGTGAAGGCGGACATGAAGGTCGTTGGAATAAGAGTAGAAGATGCAGAGGATAGGGAAAGATGGAGGCAGATCATTTGCTGTGGCGACCCCTGAAGGGAACAGCCGAAAGGAAAAGAAGAAGATTTAATTATTACATTGTATATTATATTATTATAACATCTAATTATGTCATTTTCCAAACTCGAACACTCTAACCCAATGATTATAGATATGTAAATCAGAAAAAATGTGATGTGTTTCACTTTAATCACACCAAACTGCCACAAATCACCTTTAATGAAACCTCACAGTTCTGCTGTATGCTAATCTCACTCAACAGCTAAATGCATGTAGGTTTAATGATGATGATGATGATGATGATGACGACGACGACAATGACGACAGTGTGACATACAGGGATCCCTCACGTTCCACAGTTACTTAGGACCATGATCCCCACGCGACCATCGAAATCCGTGAAGTAGGACCCCCCCCCCGACTGACGTATATGTACATGTATATGTGTATATAACATCAATAAATACATATTCAATGCTATAAATGCTTATAATAACAATTAAACTTTCAAAAATAATGCATAAGATGTAAATAAAATATAAATACACACACATACAGTTGCACACAGATATGCGTACACACACTCAAATGCACACCTCACAACAATGTAAGTTGTTTTGATGGGAGATTTTGGGTTGTTTTTTGTTTTGTGTTAGTTTAGGGGTTTTTTTGTTTTGTTTTGTTTTGTTTTGGGTTTTGGGGGGTTTTTTGGTTTTTTTGCATAATTGGCCTTGTTTTTGTGGCATTTTCCTTAACTCTTTCCCCTATTCTTCCTTAATTTCCTTATTTTTTAATTTGATGAATATTTATTAATTTATTAAAAAAAACACACACACACACACACACACACACACACACAATGCACTGAAGCCACATGAATTGAAGCGCGAAGTAGCGAGGGATCCTTGTACTTACGCTGGCTCAATATTTTTTTTTTCAAGATGGCGCCGGGTGACCTGCAGCCAGTTACAGGAGCTCTTCAGTTTATTTTTCTTTTTTTTCTCTTTTCTATTGTATATAGGCGTGTTTCTTTATCTTTTTTCAAATTTTCTTTTTCTTCAATCCTGCATCTGGAAAACATACTTTCATGATGCTTTTGTTCTTCTGTGCACTTTTATTTTCACTTTTGGATCGGCGTCAGGAAACTCATTCACCGGCGGCTCTGAGCAACGCAGGTCTTACACACGTGAGACCCTCCTCGCCTGCGCCCCGCCCTCCTTCAGCGAAAAGCCCGTTGTTCCTTTGGAAATACGGAGGAAAGGAGAAGGCTGCAGAGGGGACGGAAGAGCCGGAAGGACATGTGTTCCCTCTGTCATCATGGGAAATGTCCAGCGCGATCGCCAACAAGAAGCGGAGCTGGCGGCGCTGACCCGGCAGCAGAGGCAGTACCGGGACTGCAG
The DNA here is from genome assembly GCA_024760905.1 of Plotosus lineatus. Taxonomy (NCBI): domain Eukaryota; kingdom Metazoa; phylum Chordata; class Actinopteri; order Siluriformes; family Plotosidae; genus Plotosus; species Plotosus lineatus. The sequence continues at coordinate 30,620,280 of CM045731.1, forward strand.
CCTCATGTGTTCTCGGAGGCGTGGCTGAATGAACTCACACGGACTCTGTGGTTTCTCTTAGCGGTTACACTCGCGTGCAGATCGGAGTGTAAGCGGAGAGCGTAGAAGAAAGGAGAGCGTGGCGGTCTATGTGAATGAGCGATGGTGCCACCCAGCAAGCGTGCGTGAAGGAGCAGCTGTGCACGCGCGGGACCTAGAGCTGCAAATGGCCTTGACCATATTATCTACCGAGGGAGTTTTCACACGTGATTGTGTTTTTCGTGTACATTCGCCCTCGGCTGATCACGGCGTCGGCGTGTGGCGTCTACACAGCGCCGTTAATCAGACACAGACTTCGTCACCCCGGCGCCATGATTCTGATCAGCGGGGACTTTAACCACGCCCTCTCTCCGCCTCTCTTCCGGCGTTCACGCCAATACGTGAAGTGCGCCACAGAGACAATAAAACACTGGACTTACTGTATGCAAATGTGAAGGGCGGCTTACAGCTCCTCCCCCCTCCCCACTGGGACTGATCAGACCACAACCTGGTCTACCTGCTCCCCCAATACACCCAGGTGCGAAAGGAACCTGCACAGAAGAGGTCTGTGAAAGTGTGGACCGAGGAGACCAACGAGAGGCTTAGGGACTGTTTCCAGACCACAGACTGGAGCATGCTCTGTAACTCCTTTGGTGATGACATCGGCGGCCTCACACACTGTATCACCGACTACATGAACTTCTCGTGGACAGCACCGTGCCAACACGGAGATCTGGTGCTTCTCCAACAACCACCCATGGGTCACCCCTGAGCTCAAAGTCCTCCTGAACCAGAAAAGAGGGCTTTCATCTCGAGAGGACAGAGAGGAGCAGAAGAAGGTCCAGCGTGAGCTCCAGTGGAGGATCAGGAGGGCAAGAAGGACTATGGGAAGAAGATGGAGGAGGAAGCTGGCTCAGAACAGCGTGCGGGGCGTCTGGAGAGGACTAAAGACCATGTCTGGATTTGGGCAGAGTGTCAGAGGGACAGCTGATGGTGACCAGTGCTGGGCGGATGAACTAAACTGCTACTTCAACAGGTTTGATTCTCCCCCTCCCCTCTGCACCTCCCGTTCCCCTCCCCTCTTCTTCACCGTCTCCAGACCAGCTGACACCTCCCCTCCCCAGGCCAACTTCACTTGACTGCTACAGCCCGACAGACACATCCCCCTCCCTCTGCAGCCCACCCAGCCCCCTCTCCCTCACATCAGACCAGGTGAGAGACAGCTGAAGCGACTAAATCAGGAAATCTGAAGGACCTGATGGCATCAGTCCCAGGCTGCTGAGACCTGCATGAGACCAGCTCTGTGTGGTACTATGCTACCTGTACAACCTGAGCCTCAGCCTGGAGAAGGTTCCAGTCCTCTGGAAGACCTCCTGTGTGGTTCGGTTCCCAAAACAGCACAAGCAGAAGGAACCAGCCCACTACAGACCTGTCGCCCTGACCTCCCACCTCATTAAGATCATGGAAAGGCTCCTCCTTGAACACCTCCCGCTCTATGGTGAGCCCCACCTAGACCCGCTGCAGTTTGCCTACAGGCACAACATCGGAGTAGAAGAAGGCGCCGTCATCTACCTTCTGCAGCGGGCACTCACCCACCTGGAGATCGCCCGGCAGCGCTGTGAGGGTCATGTTCTTTGACTTCTCCAGCGCCTTCAACACCATCAGGCCAGCGGCGCCTGCGGTGAAGAAACTGGAGGGCGTGGGAGTGGGCGGGCATCTTGCTGCCTGGATTATTGACTACCTTACTAACCGTCCCACGATGCGTGCGGCTCTTGCGGCTGTAAGTCAAAGGTGGTAGTCTGTAGCACGAGGCACCGCGGGCACCGTCCTCTCACCCTTCCTTTTTAACATCTATACACTCGGACTTCATATATAACACAAACAGCTGCCACCTCCAGAAGTTCTCGGGCTGACTCCGCCATCGTGGGCCGTGTGTCAGAGAGAGCGAGCTGGAGTACCCGGTCGGTCATCGTCGGACTTACGTGGACTGGTGTGGCGCAACCACCTGTGCTTGAACACTAGGAAGGCGAGAAGGAGATGGTGGTGGACTTCAGGAAAGCTTACTCAAACACACACACACACACACACACACACACACACACATTTACTAGTGAACATCCAGGGACAGGACATTGAGACAGTGGACAGTTTCAAGTACCTGGGTGTTCACCTTAACAATAAACTGGACTGGTCCCACAACACCAACGCCCTGTACAAGAAGGGGCCAGAGTCGCCTCCACCTTCTGAGGGAGACTCAGGTCCTTCGGCATAACTATCTGAACCTCTGCTCAGGACATTTTATGACTCTGTGGTAGCCTCTGCAATCCTCTCGCTGCCATCTGCTGGGCCCGGGCAGCACAGAGCGGGACAGGAAGAGACTGAACAAGCTGGTCAGGAGGGCCAGCTCTGTCCTCGACTGCCCACTGGACTCTGTGGAGGAGGTGAGTGAGAGAGGAGGATGGTAGCAAAGCTCACATCCATCCTGTCCAACAGCTCTCACCCACTGCACCAGACTGTCGAGGAGCTAAGCAGCTCCTTCAGTGTCTGACTGAGGCATCCTCAGTGCAGGAAGGAGCGCTACCGCAGGTCGTTCCATTCCACAGCTATCCAGACTGTACAAGCGCCACTTTGTAACTGTCTGTGAAAATACCGGTTATGTGCAATAAAACCCCACGCACTTTAATCAACCACATCTACCCCACTGACTGTGAACCATATCAACCCATCTACTCTGCACTCCAGATACATTACACTTTAATATAGGCCAGTCTATAAAGTTGCTCCATTCTTTTCTTTTATTGTTTAGTAATTTATACTATTTATGTATCTATTTATTTATTTACTTATATAATATATATGTATGTGTGTATGTTCGTACTTGTATCTATTTTTGCACCCCCTACTGATAGTACCTCAAGAGCCTGTAACAGTGAATTTCTCCATTGTGAGATTAATAAAGCTGTATCTTATCTTATCTTATCTTATCTTATCTTATGCTACTCGGCTCATTTTTGCTTAATCGGCTTTGTGGATGTAAGGGTTTGACGGATGTGACTGACGGGAAACAAGGGAAAGCTGTAAAAGCAACAATGTTCTTATTTTTATTTTTAATTTTTTCCTAAGAAGAGATGTTTCTAACAGCAAAGACACAGATCCAATTATCGATGCCTCCCCAACACATGTGACTAAAGAGGAAAATGGCATCAGGAGAAATAGCAGCAAGCAGCAAGTTTATTGATTTGGAGAAGCTGAGGGACACTCAGATGGACAGCTCATAATTAAAAGCTCCATAATTAAAATCTCCATAATTACTAAAAAAGCAAGATCCCTGAAAACCAAAGCACGAATTATGTCATATGTGGAATATGTTTTGTTTTGCACTGTGATATTAATGTAATTAACAAGATATAGAAGCATTTAGCTCTCTATTTGAAACAAAGTATTTTCATCCCTGAATGAAATTCTTGCTGTCACTAAGAAAAAGTGCATATCATAAAAAACCCGTCTGTATAATCCATAACTCACACTGCAGTAACTCAGCTCCAGTTACATGCCTTGAATTCTATCAATCTTGTTAGTGAACCTCCGATATAAATTTACTCAAACTCACAAGAGAAATGTTCGATATGAAATGTTTTTCACAGATTTCTCAAGTTCCCTAAACACCATATATCTCGTGTTTGTGAATAAATTTCTCAGTATGCAGCACAGTAAACAAGGCCATTGTGTTTCAGACACAGATATTAAAATAACTGCAGAGACAATCATAGACTTCAAGTTACGGCCACCTTGCAGCACAGACAATCTAGCAAATAGACCCTATATGGATATGGATTTTAATTACCCACGTGATCTTCTTATAATGTTTAATGGTACATGGAGGTGACAAAATCAATGTTAAAAAAAGAAAAACAAAAAATGTCTTTTAATTGAAGTTTTTACAATATGACGTAATTTTGACCTTTCAGGGTCAGTCAAGCTCAAAGATCGTACTTAAAACTCCGTCATGGCCAACAGAGGCCATACGATGGTCTGGTAACCTGTCCAGCGTGTACCCTGCCCTTGCGTAGACTGAGCTCACTGCAACCCCAATTAGGATTAATCAGCTTAGAAAATGAATGAATATTCACGACATTAAGCATGTGTATCAGCAATTGTGTTTAAAGCTCCATTCATCCGTTCATTTTCTGAACTGCTTAATCCTAATTAGGGTCATGGGGAGGCTAGATGGTTAGGCCTACTCTTGTTGAGAGTCATCAGTGGTTCTTTTACATGAGCCTCACACCATAGATGGTGAGGGACATGGCCGACCTTTAATAACCCAGTTAGCTGCACGTTGGGGGGGGGGGGGGGGGGGTGACAATCCATGGAGAGTGGGACTCAAAACCCCCACTCCTAGGGTCAGTGATCCAGCGCTGAGAATGTGTTTAAAGCTATAAGTGCTAAAATCTTGTGACTGGGATCTTTCAAGCTCACTCAAGGCCTGAGGGTTTATTCCAGTTGAAAGTGTGTATGGTTTGCTATCTGTTGCTTATTGTATCTATTATTGGGTCTGTGCCAAATCTATGGGTCATGCGTCTCAAAAACCTTGAAATCTTGTTCAGACCTTCATTTCTGTTTTTGGCATTCCACAATCAAACCATTTCTATGGCTCAGGTGGGGTAGTGTCCCCACCAAGTTTGTTGAGAATCCATGTACAGCTCTGCTCAGGATTTTGTTCACAAAATAAACAAGCAAACACCAGTTAATACAAAACTCACTTTTTTTGACTGTGGTAATAACAATAATCATTCTAAAGCCGGTCTGTTAGCTCAGTGTCTGAAACAATACTTTTACTAACGATAATAACAATTTCCAGTCGAGTTGACTCTGAAACTGCACATTATGTAGAATGATGTGACGTTTCTGGGAAACACATCCTTCACATTAAAAACTTTTCAGAAAATGTCATTTTAAATTGGATTATCATTTCAAATGCTAATGTGATGCAAATGCAGTTCAGGTTAATGGTTTTGTGAACACACGTGCCACGTGGACGCCGTTTGGGAGCAATGTGCATTATGGGCTGTTTGTACGAGAGGAACAGTGACACTGAGGCATTATAGTGATTAATGGGATTCTATATGAAAATGCTAATAGGAATTGCGGCAGAATCAGCTTTCCTGTGCTGCTACTCGGAATGAAGTACCGCATATCTGGACTCATGTTAGATTAAATATACAGCTTTGATATGTATCTATATATTGATAATGTCAGGACAGACAAGAAAAACAGCATGCTGAGGACATACAGTGGAGATAAGAGCTTTTTTCCCATCGTGTTGCCTTTAAAATATTTCATCCATAACAAGAGTGTTATAACTTCCATCTTCCATTTTCATAGCTCTGTTTGGCCTCTCCTTTTCGAGGACTCGCCGTGTGAACATGATTACATTCTCTCTCACCCCCCTCCTTGCTGCTAAATCAGCCCCTGATTCTTATTCAAGAGCAAGCAAGCTGAAAGCCATGGCAGACAGCATCTCTTCACCGTCCATGAAACATGTAATAGTAAATTGAAATATCCTTTTACATCAAGGTAAAGACACAGCAGGCTTGAGGAAGCACGGCCCAGGAATTCTGCAGAAAATAAACTCCGGCGGTACCAAGCAAGGTATGATAAGTTGGTGTCACTGCAGTAGTGAGAATAAAACACCACCCATATAAGATGTGCTTCAGCCATGCTGCCTTTCCATTCACAGATTAGACATCACATATGTGTTATGTATGCTGTATTGCACATATGTTATGATTCATCTGGAGTATATACTTTGCCACTTATCAGCCAACTTTATTGGTTATTATATGTTGCATTTAATGAGATCTCAGTCACCCATGGGAAGCAACATAAACTTATTCAACCTAGTATTTGGAGACAAACTAAATAGTCGGTTATCTTTGTGTCGTATACAGTCACACCCACTTGCTTACTTGCCATCATTCGAAATAGCTTTTTTTGTTTGTGGGTTTTTTTTTGTTTGTTTAAACAATCACCAGTGGTGTAGTGGTTAGGGTGCTGCGCTCATGATTGCGAAGTTGTGTGTTCAAATCCCAGTTAGACCCCTACTATGCTAAGACCCCTGGACAAGGTCTTAACCACAAGCGTGCCTTTGTTCACCCAGCAGTGTAAATGGGTACCAGTAAAAATACACTGGGAAGGTAGCCTGCGATGGACTAGTGTCCCATTCAGGAGGAGTTCTATTCCTAGTTGCTTCATGCTATGGAAACCGGGGATAAGTGCCGACCTGATGAGCCACTAGGCTTGAGTGTAAAAAGCCCACAGGCTTTTCTTTACCAGTCGCACCTGGGAAGCAACATAAACTTATACAGGCTAGTGTTTTGAGGTAAACTGAATATTTATCTTTGTGTCATATACAGTCACACCCACTTGCTTACTGGCTATCATTCTAAATAGCTTTTTTTTTTTTTCATTTATACCTCATTTATTCACTCACATTTCCAAAGTCGCTTAATTAATCCTAGACAGTAGTACACCCTGGATATTTTGACAGACTGATTTATAACAGTCAGTTATCTGACTGTGCATTTTTTTGGACTGTCGGAGGAAACCCGAGTACCTGGAGGAAATCTACGTACGCACGAGCACAACATACCAAATCCCCAGAGAATCGCTCAAGCGGTGGAATTGAACCCAGGCCTTCTTGCCTAGCGGCCTGTCTTTTTATTATTCAGCAATGAAAGACCTATTTTAAATGATGTTTCTTAATTTAAATATATATATACACTACATATCTTTGAGAAGATATTTCTGTACATGTGGACAATGTCCAGAATCGGTGCTGCTCTTTGCCTTCATTTTTTTTTTTTTTTCAGATCTCTCTCTGTGTCCCTTCAATAAACTGCTCGTTAAAATATAAAATGCTGATGGGATTTTCCCTTCTTCCCTGCTTAATACTGCAAAATCCAATTTTAAAGATGATATATTATTCATTCGTTTTCAATAAGGTGAGTGGTGAGGAGGAGGATTTAAGGGTATGAATTTAACTAGTCCTGCAGGAACCAGACCTTCCCTGAAACACATTAATAAATGCAAATCCCTGCTGATTGGAAACGGGATCATAGAGACAAAGCCATAACCCAGGGCCACAGGGACGGTGATGTTTTTCAGTCAATAAGAGTCAGGAATAAACAGATTGATTATGGACAAGTAGATGTATTTGTGCTCAGGGGGTCTTTGCTACTCATTTGCAATGAAAGGGATGATGAAGAGGGAGAAAGCAGTGCAACTACTCAACTAATCCGATGTCTCAAGGCTGATCCACGCCTTCTTCCTCCCTTCTATTGCTTCCAATTCCACTTCACCTGTCAGCAGTAACCTTCAATTTCTTAGCCATTCAGCCAGTCTCCCTGTCTGCGTTTAAAAATGGATGAAGTGCCTCTCTCCCACGCTCAGACACTTGGTAATCTCCTCGCACTGTCTCAGTCTCTCGTTGTGTTATTTTTAGGAGCAGAAGGAGTGATTTGTCCTGCGTACAAACATTTATATGATCCATAGTAATGATGATCTCAACGTTGCTGCTGACCCCATGCACTGCAAGCATAGACTAACATTGCCAGCTAACACTAAATTTGCTAACATGCATACGACATGAATAATTCCGAAATTAAATCTTGAGCTTTTTTCTTCAAGTAGCCATAATTGATTGTTTTTTTGCAAAAAATGTGCTTTTAAAAACTAAACATAAATAATTTAGCAAGTAGGAGCTATATGGGTGCGGTTCGTTTTATTCGTATGTACTAGTCTTAAGATAGCTCTTTACTAGGTGGATCTGATCAAATTATCAAGAAAAGCCCTCCCTTGTTTCACAAATGTATGAGATATTTAAGATTTACCTAATCAAGGACAACCAATGTCAAAGCTAATCATCTCATTTAAAAGTCAATACATTCATTCCTATATATTATTTATTTATTTATTTATTTATTATGTCTTAAGTTTCAAGTTTTATTGTCATACAGTGGGGGAAATAAGTATTTAATTTGATTTGATTCGCCATTGATTTTGCAAGTTTCTCACTTGCAGGTAACAATGGGATACCATTATTAACTGGCAATTAAATTTATTCTCAAAGCCCCCTCAATATTGCGCATAAGGAACAAATGATGACCATAAAGTACATGTATTGCACATCTCGAAACTTTTCTGTAAAATATTAGTAACAAAAAATACAAAATATGATAAAGAATTGGAATATAAATGAGAAAAAGTTGAAATAGGGTTCCGCAGTAAAAGAAGTCTTATTTGCACTTATTTCATAGGTATAAGAGCTCTAACTCCACAAATGTGTGACCTAACGCTGACCCTCATATTTAAGTATGGAATATGCATTATGAGACTAGCTAGCAATTTAGCCTACCGGCTTATATTACATAGATTACTGATTAGTGTTTTCTATATTTAAAAAAAATAAAATAAAACTGTCTGAAGCATGGTGGCGGTAGCATCATGTTACACTTGCACTTTTGCTGACTTCTCAACCATTCTGTTCTTGTTCTTCAGATGTATTAATATTAATCCTGAAATAATTTTAATTTCTCACAAGTTAGTTCAGCATGCCATTATTATTAATTTAATGTGAATTAAATTAGTTTCATATTGTGGGATATTTTATTGAGGTGTAGGACATCATGTTCAATCCTAATAAAGTTGAGATCAGGTCCAGGCTGAAACACTACAAAATACTGGAGAAGTAATATGTGCGAATACTTATGGAAGCAAATGGAATTGTGGAATATGGAAGCAACCGTGAACAGTCTGCAAATAATGAATTTTTACTTTCAGCATTAAATTACATCTTCACTCGTAGTAATGTTTATGTTTAGTTGTAAATGAAGATCCAGTTCCTGCTGAACATGTTCTCTTGTTGAAGTAGAGCAAAGTGTCACATTATTATCAAGTCAAGGTGATTCTCTGATTAAAAAAAAAAGCACCACCATTAAAACACCTCTGTGTATTTAATGGTCACACATCTTATCTTTACTGCTCAGCTGTAGTCTGATCTCCATCCATCTGATAAACTAGTGGATTTTGTACCTTCACTGCACAAAGCTACTTCTGATAAACCCAATTAATTTATGTGCTTCTCAGTGGCTGATTTGCCAACACCATGTGACACACACTGACCACAGACTTTTCCAAAATTCAAATTTTCTTTAAACACTCAAATTTATAAAGGTATCACCTCTCTGTTGTTCTCTACTGATATGAAACTGCTTGACCTTACAGCCTGCCATCCAGCACCAACACCTCAAAATGATGCCATAGAGAATATATTCTTTCAGCTCACTGCTAGGTCAGTTCATCTGTTCATTTTCTGTAACTTTTTAATCCTAATTAGGGTCGCAGGGAGGTTGGCGCCCATTCCAGCTGACTCTGGGCAAGGGCAGAGTACACCCTGGACAGCTCGTCAGGCCATCGCAAGGCGGAAACACGCTGACGGCTATGCAGCTACTCTTGTCAAAAGTCAGCAATGGTTCTTTTACATGAATCTCACACCATAACCGAGTGAGAGACATGGCCGGCCGTTGATAACTCAGTTAGCTACACTGGGGAGGACACTGACAACCCGTGGAGAGTGGAGCTGTCACTGCCAGTTTTTTGAGTGATTCATTTTTAGAAATGATACAAATGATGCTGGGTCTGAGATCGTCTTCTTTTATAACCAAGCTTTTCTTAAATGTTTGCAAAGTAAATAACAAATAGAACTCTTTATAACACAGTCATGACCAAAAGTTTTGGTAGTGATGCAAATTTTCTGTTTTCACAAATTTTGTTGCTTGGTTTTATGATTACCCCCCAACCCCCTTCACACACACACACACACACACACACACACACACACACACACACACACACACACACACACACACACACACGTTTCCATGGTGTGCCCAGGAACAATTACATGCATTATACATGTGACTTATTTTGGGAAATACATTCATGTTTTGCAGAGTCAGTGTTTACAGTGTGAACTCTTCTTCCAAACTTCAGCATTTCACTATGGCATGGATATCAGATTCTGGACTACATCCTGACTTATTGAGTCCCATTCTTTCCTTTTCACTGCTTGAAGTGGCTCACAATTTGCGGGCTTCTGATTGTTCACTTGTTTTGTTTTGTTTTTTGAGGATGGACCACAGGTTCTCCATTGGATTAAGATCTGGGGAGTTTCCTGGCCAAAACATCAATGTTATGATCTTTGAGCTACTTCATGATCACATGAATGGTCTCAAGATGTTTCACTGTTGGAACGACACAGGACTTATGGTGACATTCACCTTTTCTTGTCCTGACAGCCGCTTTTCCAGATGTCCCAAATATTCAAAACTGGGTTTGTTCAGAGAAAATAATTTTGCACCAGTCTTCTGCTTGCTGCTCACTTTCCTACCTGCAGAATTGTTGTTTGTCCTTGATGTTTTTCTTGGAGAGAAATTGCTTCTTTGCTGCCCTTCTTGATACCAGGCCTTTGTTCAAAAGTCTTCACCTCACTGTGTGTGTGGATGCTGTCGCACCTGCCTGCTGCCAATAGTGAGCAAGCTCTGCACTGATGGCAACATGATTCCATAGCTGACTCCTGACAAGGAGGCAGTCCTGCTGTTTGCTGGACACTTTGCGATGTCCTGAAGCCTTCTACGCTGTAGATGAACCTTCCTCAATGAAGGTTTTTTTTGTTTGTTTGCTTTTTTATGATTCAGTAAATGGTTCTTTCAGGTGCAATATTCTTTGCAACAATTTCCGTGCATGTGAGGCCATTTTGATGCGATGCAATGATTGCTGCACGGGTTTCTTTGGAGGTAACCATTGCTAATAGGGCTGCGCAATAAAACTGGTTTATCAGTTTGAACTGGTTCTTATGTGCAAACAATACATACTGCGATACTCTGAAGCAAAACCATTTTTGGACATGCATTCAGAAAACTTCGTAACAGTGAAAAAAAAAAAAAAAAAAAAAAAACTTTGGCTCTTCCCACTAATTGAGCCAGAAGTAATGCTTTAGTTGGAAGAAAAAAAATTGTGACCCGGTATGTAATCCTGACACAATTGTGTTTCCTCCTCGTATATACAGTCATTCAGTGTGTGGAGAGCCCTGTATAATAACAGCAAGGTTGTGATTGGGCAGTGCGGATTGTCACGAAGGCCTTCAGCCCATAGAATTTGTTTATATACAGGATACGGAAATTCCTGATAAAACCAAAACCACGGTTCATGTTGCTAATTGCTCAGAAATTTACTGACCTACTGCATTGAAATTTTCACTTAAACATTTATTTCAAAATGAGCAAAAGAGGGAAGCAGTCCCATGAACCCGATCTCAAATAAGGCACATTAACCATGCAGGGTGTTTTTTTTTTTTTTGCTAAATACGACAATGATATCTCTGTTGACTCTGAAAAAATTGACGTCACACAACTTGCGGACTCAGCCTCAGGCTCAACATGCTCCAACTCGGTCCCAGATTCTGGTAAATTACATTCCACTTCTCTCCAGAATAATGATCATATTAATGTGATTTAGATGATAAACGATATTGCATGTTATTATTGTAAAGTTTGTCTGACTTTCCTGAGCCGTCAGTATCACTGTAAGCGTTATACGTGCGGCACATACCCAGCAGGCAGGCCTAGGGCTCTCTCTCTCTCTCTCTCTCTCTCTCTCTCTCTCTGTATATATATATATATATATATATATATATATATATATATATATATATATATATATATATATACACATTAATTTACTGGGCGTAGGTTTGATGAGGTCCAGTCATGCATGATACAGTTATGTGCATGGGCAGATGATGCTCCACCTTTAATCCTGCCTTTTAAAATTAATATGCATGCATTAATGATTAAGGCTTCACAATATGCTAAAAAAAACTAATCTAAACTAGATGCACTTACACTATTGTAATGTTTCAGTGATAATGTTTGTGTCACAGAATAAAACATTAATTTTTATAAGTAGATTTTTTTATGTGGCTTAGAATTTTTATTTTAATGACTTAGTAGTTTCACATTTTCTTAATGCCAATAGCCTATTAAATATTAAATTCATTAAATACAAATGTACATCATTTTAATTATAGAAACATTAAGCAATATTGTACTTGACTCAATATAATAGTATAACATGTACATATACACAAACTGAAACTAGTGAAACTGAATCTATGTCGTCTAGACAAAGTCAGAGTGTGTCCTCAACAAAAACATTTGACCTCACTGGCTGGTTTGGGGGATAAGTTATAAGAAAACTTTACCACATGCTCAAGAAATTTCTGACAAAATTTCAAGACTCATCATTAAGGATTTACGTCCTTTCTTTATCGTAAATGCTCCAGAATTCAGAGATTTAGTATCAACTCTGGATAGAAGGTACACCTTTCCTGATAGGAAGATATTTTCTGAAACAATCATCCCAAGGATGTACCAGGAGACAAAACAATGTTTTTAATGTTGTTGATTTCACTTTTTGAAACAAAGAATAAATACTCTCAAGAACAGGCTCATTCTTAAAATCTTCTTGCAATATATCGCAATACATCTCGCAATACATGCTATAAATCGCAATAAATAAAATCTAGGCAATACCCACCCCTGATTGCTAACACAAAAAGATAACGATGTCAAGCATGTCTCTGACTTTTATAGCAATTAGTCTTCTCCTAAAATGAAATGAAAATGGAAGTGTAACTTCACCTGACCTGTACTCACTCAGACGTCCTTCTGTGTTGATCATATGATACTGAAATGATGTTAGCGAATCATTTTGCATCACGACCAAATACAGTCGACCCTCTTCTTACGAAATGAATCCGTTACAACACCCTTTTTGGAACCTGGAGTTCTCGTAAGTAGAGGTGCAATTTACATGTAAAACACGTGATTTGTTCCAAGGCTCCCAAGACTACCCTTTAAAAATTATAAAAGCATACCCTTTAAGGTACTTACTTCCTGTTGGGCATGTCTTATTAGCAGAGGTATAATCTTACAATGACCATGGTACCGGGAATCACTTTCACCGGGAATCACACGTGTCTGTGTGTGTGTGTGTGTGCGCGCGCACGTGTGTTGACCAGAGTAATAATCTTACAAATGTCTATGAAAGGTTAAAAGTCTGAGCCATAAAATACAGTTGGAATGACACACAAACATAAACAAAGTTGGAAGGAGAGCATCATCCCTTCCTAGCCAATTGGAGGCCAACGGGGCGGGATGTTGAGAGATAGCCAATGGGGGGGAGCTGCGTCATCCCTCCTAGCCAATGGGAGGCCAGCGAGGCGGGATGTTGGGAGACAGCCAATGAGAGAGCAACTTGCACATTGTTTGAATTTTTGAATGGCACGTTTGAATTTTTGAATTGTGCGTTTGGCACTTTTCGTAAGAAGCGGTTGTTTCGTGTACAGAGGATGAAAATTTAGGAAAATGTTTTTCGTAACCTGGATTTTTCGTATTCAGAGGCTTTCGTAAGTAGAGGGCCAACTGTACTGTGAAAATGGGCTTTTTGTGATAAAGTAAATGTTATGCCCAAGAAGCTTTTTGCAATTCATTAACATGCCTGTGATCACTCAGCATGATAGTTTAGAAACAGTGTGAATTACCACCACAAATTTTAAGCAACAAAATTTGCAAAAACAAAATTCGCATCACTGCCAAAACTTTTGTTCCTGACTGCAAACTTTTGTCAAGAGTAGCTGCATAGCTGTCAATGTGTTTGTGCCCTGGGACGGTCATTTTCTGTCTGCTGTCCATAATTGTGAGCCACTCCACCGAAAGTAGAAAATTGAGCTTTTCACACAGTCAGATAGAGGAGGCCCAACGCTGCAAAATGCAGCAAAAAGTTTGTCAATACCTTGAAAACTGAGCGAGTTATGCCATTTCTTGTGTCAGCATCCAACTAAAATTTTCAAAAGACGTTTTAGAGAAAAATAAGCACAAAGATTGCACTTCTTCCAACATCATTAGTCCTTACCAACCAAACATTTGTATGCACTTCAGCCATATAAACTTTTAGAAAACATGTCTAGGAAGAGTTTTAGGAAGAGATGATAAGAGAAATCATCCTCATTTTAATCTAACACGCCCTTTTTAAACCCATCAATCACCGTGGTAACCCCCAAAAATGAACAAAAAAAACTTTTTTTTTTTTCATTTCTGTTTATTCCAATAAGATCAGTATGTATCTTTTTGACCATTATATAAAGGTTCAAATGCCTTCAAATGATAGTGTTTTGTTTTTTTTTGTTTTTTCAATCAGTATCGGGTTCAAACAATCACACTGAAAATAAGAAATCTATATAACAAAACTCTCTGATCTCTTTATACAAGTAAGCTTCTTCAACTCTGCCCTCAGCATCATCTTCATCTAAACCCTGCTCAGCAGATAAAATCACATCTTCTTCACAAACACCAGTCATCACACTTTTATTAACAGATGCCTCTTCTTCATCAACATCAAAATCAAAATCATCAACAACACAGCTGGCATCATCATCATCAGTTTGTTTATATGTAAAAGATATGAAACAATTAAGTATTTTTCAAGTCTTGACCAATTTTCATACAAAACTAAACAACCCACGATCCAGCATGTCCAGTCCAGACAAGATTACACACAAATCAAATGATCAAAAAAATTCCATAATCGAATTTTGCATGCAGAGAAAAATACCATCACTCATACAATACTCATTAAGTTTCTAAACAATTTCCTGCAGCACAGATTTGCCCAGCAATGTAGCGTGATCACCTGCAGCCAATGATGGCCAAGCGGGGCGTGTCATCATGAATACGAGTCAGGTGTGTGTCTTGACCTCAGCTGAACCCCTGAGACTGACTCACTGAACCCCGAGGGTTTGCTCAAACCCAGGTTCAGAACCACTGTTCTCAAGTACATAATACTGAGCATATGGAATCAGGTCTTTCTTAATATTCCAGCAGACCCGAGTTATCTCACACACACACACACACACACAGACTGTAAGCAGTGGGAAACTGCTCATTTGCCCCACTCCCTTCATATACTGTATTTTCTTCCATTCAAACTGCACTAGTTCATCTGGATGCTGCTCATTTAACCGTTTGCACACTCTGTGTGTGTGTGTGTGTGTGTGACACTGACACACACACACACACACGTATGTGACAAAGAGACAGAGAGAGAGAGAGAGAGAGTATCTATTCTTCAAAGGTGAATTCCAGCGTGGAATTTAACATATATACTAATGCTGCTCGACATCACAGATGACATTTCACTCTCTTTTTCCAGAAATTATGTGTATTCATAATCTTATAAATAAACTTACTTGTTGTTATTGAAGAGAAAGTCAGATATAAGTTCCACATGCGGTATACTAGAGTCAGGAAGTAAACAGGAAGTTGACGTGTGATGGGCACTGAGCATGTGCAATGTGAGCATGTGACTGAGTTCACCAATCAGGGTGCTTCTTTCAGACCTTCCTTACCGAATAGCCTGCATGTTTATGCTAATATCGTCTTTATAACCTTTATTTTATTCACTGAAACGGCATTTTAATATTAAAACAGTATACAAGATGGAGAGACAACTTCACGACCGTTCTTCTGGTGTATAGATTATAGTTTGTCTTGTACCGAACCCAGTGAATAATTTCAACGAAAACTGGTAAGTTTGCTACTGTTTTTATCCAGTTTTATGAGGGTACTCAAAATGGAAATAAAAGACATTTTTAGTGAGTTTTACTGGATTTCACTTCAGCAAGTGATAGATGAATACTTGTTTTAATGGTTTATGCAAAAATTCAAATTTCGATTAAAAAATGACTGTCTTTACTTTTTTGGTTTTTATCTCAAAAGCAGTCCATGCGACAAGCGCCTACATTCGGTGGAGTGCCTCACAATTAACAAATTTGGCATAGTGAATTTGATGTAATGTGTAATGTGATGTACTTTGGTGTAGTGCAATGAATTCAATGTATTTATTTTTATAATATGATTTTAAATTTAGACTTGCACAGCTTGAAAAAGTGGAGGAGTGGAGCCCAACAGTTTGTAGAAAATAAATCTGTGGTTATTTCACCTGTAAGCCTCCTGAGTTTATGACCAAGAAGAAGCTTATCTTCTGGACAAATCATTATGATATAAAAATCAATTTAACAGGTGGAATAGGAACCTTATTCCATTGAGAAACATTATTGAAAATAACTTAATACACCATCATCATCATCATCATCACCATCCTCCTCTTCCTCCTCCTCCTCCTCCACTTATTCTGTGGTAGGCTCGGAGTTCAGCAGTCTAAGCAGTGAGGTCCAGATGTCTTTCTTGACAGTAATCTTCCAGGCGGACACCAAGGCATTCCCGGACCAACGGAAAACATCATCCCTCCAGCATGTTCTATGTCGACCCTGTGGTTTCTTCCTGGCTGGACATGTCCAAAACATCATACCAGGGAAGTTTGGGAGGCATTCTCACCAGATGCCCGAGTCACCTCAACTGGCTTCTCTCAACACGGAGGAGCAGCAGTTGCCTCTCACCCTACTGCTAAGGGAGAGCCCTGTCACCCAAAAAAGGAAGCTCATTTCAGTCTCTTTTAACCACGACCCAAAGCTCATGACCATAGGTGAGAGTTGGAATGTAGATCAACTGGTAAATTGAGATGTTCTTCTGCTCCCTCTTCACCAGACAGACCGGTACAGGCTCCACTTTACAGCAGAGGGTGCAGCGATCCGCCTGTCGATCTCTCGCTCCATCCTTCCCTCACTCATGAACAAGACCGCGAGAGCCAGACCCGGAGGGTGCAATCCACCCTTTTCCAGCTTATAATCATGGCCTTGGACTAGGAGGCACTAATTCTCATCTTGGCCCTTTCAACCTTGACTGCGACTCGCGACAATGAGAGCTGAAGGTCATGGATTGATAAAGCCAAAATGACATCATCCGCAAACTACAGGGATGAGATATGATGGCCACCAAACCAGAACCGCCGCAGCTGCGCCTAGAAATTCTGTCCATAAAATTTAAGAACAGATTCAGTGACAAATGACAGCCTTAATTAATTAATTGTCAATGGGTTAGAAATATAATTTTATCCATAAACCCCTGTCATGTTATTGGGGATGTGTGTTAATAAGTAAATAACTATGAACCAATTATTTTTTGTTTGTTTTGTATTGGGGTTTTTTTCACATGAAGATAAGTAATTCCCCTGTATAATGTTTAAATGTCAGCTAAGACTTGTGTTTCTAAAAATATGCTTACAGAATCCGGTCTGAATCCAAAGAAGAAAGCATGAAAATCCTGTCTGCAGTCAGATAAAATATAAAGCAATCATTTGAAAATGTGCACCATGGTGATTTGCATAATAATTTAATAAATGTTACTATTTGATCTTTAAATGGAAGGAGCAGGCTTTTACAAATTTCCCTTCAGTCTTATTACATTGGACACCATGTGTAGACACCTTTTTTTTTTTAATTGTGTTTTTTAACAAGAGCAACTGTGCACAGCTAATCTAGACTGACACTTTTAGGAGGGAACCAGTGATCCCACAGAATATGCAAACATAAAAACATGAACTAACATAAACATGTGGAACTCAACACAAATAACCTGAATTCAGGATTGAAACCACTGACCCTGGATGTAGGATGTGACATCACCTACTGCAACCCCCTCTCGCTTAACACACACACACACACATGCACGCATGTGAGCATCTTTATGTGTGTGTATTTGTCTTTTATTTACATTTTATGCAATATTTTTTTTTATGTTTATTTGTTATTATAAGCATTTATAGGGGCCGTGGTGGTCTAGTGGTATAGGGCGCTGGATCGCTGATCC
This sequence comes from Plotosus lineatus, assembly GCA_024760905.1. NCBI lineage: Eukaryota > Metazoa > Chordata > Actinopteri > Siluriformes > Plotosidae > Plotosus > Plotosus lineatus. The sequence continues at coordinate 30,638,180 of CM045731.1, forward strand.
AAAGGTTGGGGGTTCGAGTCCCACTCTCCACAAGGTTGTCACTGCCCCCCCAGTGCAGCTAACTGGGTTATCAAATGCGGGCCATGTCTCTCACTGTCTATGGTGAGAGGCATGTAAAAGAACCATTGCTGACTTTCGTAAAGAGTAGGCTGCAAAGTCGTCAGCGTGTTTCTGTCCCTTGCTAAAAAGGGTTGTGACAGGAAGGGCATCCGACGTAAAAACCTCTGCCAAATCAAACGTGCGAATCAGATGATTTGCTGTGGCAACTCCCGAGTAAAAGGGAAAAAGCCGAAAGGAAGACAGACAGCAGTGAATATATATTTATTGATGTTATATACACATATACATGTATGTATAAGTCAGTCAGGGAGGGGTTGGGGGGTGATCATACTTCGCGGATTTCAATTATCGCGAAAGGATCTCGGCATATATACAGATAGATAGTACACATTCAAGATTCAAATTCTTTAATCGCCATTTATGCTTTTCCACACAAAGGAATAGAAAGGAAGTCTCAAATCAACAAAAACACATTAATGGTTAAAAATGCTTATCAGACAACCACTAGACGGGGCATTGCATTATTTGTGAGGCGCTCCATCAATGTAGGCACTTGTCTCAAGTGCCGTATGATACTTGTGGACAAAGTGCGGCTTATTCGGACTTCCGATCTTTCAGGTGAGCAAGTGAAGGTTGAGTACTATACAAGTACATAAAGAACGTAAAAGTGTGACGTAATGAGCTTTCAGCCTTACCCAGAATGCAGTGTGAGGTGGCAGAGTGGATTTATTATTCAAAGGGGAAGCACTTAAGTAGCCAGCTTTCACTCAGGTGAACTGCATTCAGCCCAAACAGCTCAGCCACTCCCGGCGCAGAGGTGAGTGTGCTTGTGTTTATTGGGAGTAGATGAATTCATATTAGGAGAAGAGTGAATTCAGGTGTTCAGCTCAGCCACACCCCTCAGCCAGAGCGGAAAGAAAACAGCTAGTTGAGCACAGCTGTCAAAATCAAAGTCCGCCCAAAACACAGACCATAATATAAAGAACATAAAACAACATGAAGTGTAATAAATTGGATAAACAAAGCAAAAAGATAAACATGCTACACCGCAGTACATAAAATCACACACAAACATTCTAAACATTAACTTAGGTACTATACTGGTATAATAATTGAAAAAGACTTTAATTCTAAAGTGGTTTACAACAGTTCAGATGACGATTCCTCTTTAGGCACTATATATGTAATGCAGCTGTGAGGGGAGGCACAAGCCAGTGTCCACCCTCACACTGGTCCAAAGCCCGGATAAATGCAGAGGGTTGCGTCAGGAAGGGCATCCGGCATAAAACCAATGCCAAATAAAATATGCGAGTTAAAACAAAGAATTTCATACCGGATCGGTCTAGGCCTGGGTTAACAACAACCGCCATCAGTGCTGTTAACCAACAGGGTGCTGGTGGAAATTGGAAGTTGTTGGTCGAAGACATCGAAGAAGGAGAGGTGGTAGGCGTGTCCATAGGCAGAGCGAGAAGAGGAAAGGCATGAGTCTAGGACTGAAAGTAGGGACTTTGAGTGTTGGAACTATGACAGGAAAAGGTAGAGCTGGCTGACATGATGCAGAGGAGGAAGGTGGGCATACTGTGTGTTCAGGCGAATAGGTGGAAAGGTAGCAAGGCTAGAAGCTTAGGAGCAGGGTTTAAGCTGTTTTTCACCGTTGAGGAGACCGTTGAGGAGCAGGAAGCTCATCAGTTCATTTTCTGTACCCGCTTAATCCTAATTTGGGTCGCAGGGAGGCTGGTGCCCATCCCAGCCAACTTCGGGCGAGGGCAGAGTACACCCTGGACAGCTCGCCAGGCCATCGCAGGGCGGAAACACGCTGATGGCTTTGCAGCCTACTCTTGTCGAAAGTCAGCAATGGTTCTTTTACATGCCTCACACCATAGACAGTGAGAGACATGGCCGGCCTTTGATAACCCAGTTAGCTCCACTGGGGGGACAGTGACAACCTTTTGTGGAGAGTGGGACTCGAACCCCCAACCTTTGCATCAGCGATCCAGTGCCCTATACCACTAGACCACCACTGCCCCGGAGCAGGAAGTAGCAAAGATTATTAAAGGCGAAGTGAATATTCACCACGGTCTTAGAGAGTGAGAGGATGCCAGAGGAATTGAGGAGAAGTGTGATGGTGCCTATTTTTAAGAACAAGGGAGATGTGCAGACTTGTGGCAACTACAGAGGGATAAAGTTGATGAGCAATACGATGAAGTTATGGGGAAGAATAGTGAAAGCTCGACTAAGGGCAGAGGTCAGCATTTGTGAACAACAGTTTGGTTTCATGCCAAGAAAGAGCACCACAGATGTAGTGTTTGCTTTGAGGATGTTAATAGAGAAGTACAGAGAAGGTCAAAGGAGCTGCATTGTGCCTTTGTGGATCTAGAGAAAGCATATGACAGGGTGCCGAGAGAGGAAGTGAGGTACTGCATGAGGAAGTCTGGAGTGGCAGAGAAGTATGTTTGAGTGGTGCAGGACATGCATGAGAGATGTAAGACAGTGGTGAGGTGTGCTGTTGGTGTTACAGAAGAGTTGAAGGTGGAGGTACGACTGCATCAAGGATCAGCTCTCAGCCCCTTCTTGTTTGCTATGTTGATGGACAGGCTGACAGACGAGGTTAGACAAGATTCCCCATGGACTATGATGTTTGCAGATGACATTGTGATCTGTAGTGAGAGCAGAGAACAAGTGCAGGAAAATCTAGAGAGGTGGAGGTATGAACTGGAAAGGAGGGGATGAAGGTTAGCCTCAGTAAGACAGAATACATGCGTGTGAACGACAAGGACCCAAGGGGAACGGTGAGGTTACAGGGAGCAGAGATAAAGAAGTTAGAGGATTTTAAGTACTTAGGCTCAACAATTCAGAGCAATGGAGAGTTGCGAAAACAGGTGAAGAAAAGAGGTAAAATGCAGCCGTGAGGGGTGGGGTACAAACCAGTGTCTTTCCCTCACGCCGGTCCCAAGCCCGGGTAAATGCAGAGGGTTGTGCAGATCACAAATATTACCTCCATACCGGATCGGCCGAGGCCCGGTTAACAATGACCGCCATCAGTGCTGTTAACCAACAGGGTGCTGGTGGAAATTGGACTACTGTTGGTCGAAGAAGGAGAGGTGGGAGGCGTGTCCGTAGGCGGAGAGAGAAGAGTAAGGTTGGAATGGTTGGAGAAAAGAGTCCGGGGTGATGTGTGAGAGGAATGTATCGGCAAGAATGAAAGGAAAAGTGTACAAGACGGTGTTGAGGCCAGCGATGTTGTATGTTTTAGAAACAGTGGCCCTGGGGAAACGATAGGAAGCAGAGCTGGAGGTAGCAGAGAGGAAAATGTTGAGGTTCTTTTTGGGAGTAACGAGGATGGATAGGATCAGGAATGAGCACATCAGAGGGACAGCATGTAAGATATTTTGGAGACAAAGTCAGAGAGGCTAGATTGAGATGGTTTGGACATGTACAGAGGGATAGTGAGTGTACTAGTATGAATACAATGGTTGAGACTATTTGTTATTGGCTTCAGATCACCTAACAACAGTATAGCAAAGACACTCAAATTGCCCTCCGGGTGCATCAGCCACAGCTTATATTGCAATTCACATTCCCCGTTTACATTTCTCCAGGCCTAACGCTGTCTAATCTATGCTGTCTGAGGTGACACTGAGTTTGAAGAAAGCTCAAAGGGCATGTCTACACCTGCAGCACATGAAGAAATGATCATTTTCCACACTCCTGGAGGCATTTAATACCCTACACATGGACTTGAAGAATCATCATCGACACACTGTCAGTAGATGGAAGAGCTCATTTTACCTAAATGTATACATTTATTATAAGAAATGTACTTGAAATGTATTGTAACATTTTAAGCAGAAATCACATTTTCCCCACTTGGTTATAAACTTGATGATAATGCACTAAATGATCTATTTCCCTCCTTTTTTAATCATATACTGTATGTGTCATACATGTGAAAAATGACCTATGACAAATACATGTGACTATGTGACATCTTTGCTATATATTATATTATATGCTTAGCTCTATGACAAGGAATGTTATTGAAATCTTTTTTTCTGTAACTGCTTAATCCTAAATATTGTCACGGGGATGCTGATGCCCATCCCAGCCGCCTCCGGACGAGGGTAGAGTACACCCTGGACAACCCGCCAGGCCATCGCAGGGCAGAAAGTTATTGAAATCCAATGTTTAAATATTTTTTAAACAATACCTAACCCACTCTGTAAACAATTTCACACAATTATTTATACATTAATACTTGTATATGGAAGGTTAGCCCCATAATTACTATCAACTTAAGCTTTGGACAAAATAAATACATTTCCTGACTATGGTCTAGAAAAAAAATCAGAAAAGGCTAATACTAAATTTACTTTTCAGTGTGTTTAAGAACATGAGACAACCATCCAAGTCGTTTGATGATGTGAGACACTGATATCAGGGTGTGTTTAAGTTCCAGGGCAGTTAAGTTCATTCCATAGATGCTGAGTGAGGTTGAGGTTAGGACCCTGTGCAGAACACTCAGCCTGAGCACTTGCAAACTATGCCCAGAATAATTGCTACTTTATTTATTTATTTTAACCATTTGCCACTTGGGGTAGTGGTGGCCTAGTGGTAGGGTGCTAGATTACTGATCCCAAGGTTAGGGGTTCAAGCCCCAACCTCAGTGGGTTGTCACCGCTGTCCCCACAGTGCAGCTAACTTGGTTATCCAAGGCCAGCCATGTCTCTCACTGTCTATGGTGGGATTCATGTAAAGAACCATTCCTGACTTTCGTCATGAGTAGACTGCATAACCGTCAGTGTGTTTCTGCCCTCATCTAGAGTTAGCTGAGATGGACACCAGCTTCCCCACGACCCTAATTAGGATTAAGCAGTTCAGGAAATGAATTAATGAACTTAACACTGGTGAGTGCATCTTGCTCCACTTTTCAAGGTGGTACAATTTGTTCCAAAATATCTTGGAATCATGAATGTGGTCTTCTCCAGTGTTCTGCCTGCATATTTTCCCTCTAGCTTCTAGCTTGGCAGCAAGTTGAGGCTGACTGTTTATGCATGTGCAATTTGCTTCAAGTGCAAACTGCTCTGGGGCAACCTTGTCCCATTGGTCAGTGTAAAAGCATCTTTATTTCCAGTGAAGGGAAATTGTAATGCCACAGCATTAATATATTAATTATTTAAAAAAATATATTAATTATTGGTGATTTGGCGAAGGGTGTGATGGTGAAAAAGTGGTTTGTATGTCCGCCTTTCAGCAGTACTGTGTTCAGGTTCTGGGATCAAGTCTGTCAGGTTTGCTAAAGGTACTGCAATTTCCTCTCACTTTCAAAGGCATACACATTTGGCGAACTGGCTGTTCCAGATTGCCCTCAGGTGTTACTGTCATTGTGAATGGTTGTGTGAGGTGTTTTACTCGCACTGGTGTGTTAAGCTATACAGGGTGTACTCTGCCTTTGCCTCGTGTTGCCTGAAAAGCCTCTAGCCTTCCCATTACTGTAATAGAATTAAGCAGGTCAGTCAATGAGTGGCTTACTGATTTGAAGAAGAGGCACTGTAGGTCTTTCATCTATATTTAAAACCAGCCAATCCGTTTTGGACATATTGTCTGAGGAAGTGTACTAGTATTCCACCACATGGCTGCAGGACAGCAAGAAGGTTGGTTGAGTTGTAAGGTTAATTGTTGATTTTGTAGCCACTCCTAGGTTTTCTAAATTGTATCACTAGTGTGGAAGAAAGATGGGATAATAGGAGAAGGCAAATGGGAAGAAGTATTGGGCAGTCTTTTACTATCAAGTGGCAGAAGACTACATTCACCTGAGCGGGTTCTGGATGCTCCTCAAACCTGCTTAGCCAAGTCAGGTTAGTAAAGCGAAAAGTGAAGGATAGATGGTAGTTCAGAGTTCAGTTTCTGGTCTAATGCTGAGCTCCCTGGAGAATCTTTCTGGAGCGATCCTGATGTGATGTGAACATGTACCTCCAGGGATATACAGCAGCTTAGTCCTGCTGATTCAGTTTTATCTGCTATCCATGATTACATTTATATCTGAAACATGAGACTGGCAGAGGGAAGTGGAGGATGAGTTGAATGTCATCAGCATAGGAGTTGGAAGAGCAGCATAAGTAAACAATATTGCATACTGAGAGACAGCTTTAGGGGTTGAAACCAGAAACTACAGTTAGAAAGTATGGATGAAATAAAACATTTAGAGACCACACAGGCCTGGCATTAGACTACAGGGTGCCCAAGGCAAGATTCTACTTGAGACACCATCTGCAGCCATTGTTGTTTTTACTCTAAATCACCAAATGTTCCACCTTTAAAGGAGAGGTATGTGTTTTTTTCTACTTTTCTCATCCATGAATGTGGATACAGTATGGAATAATCATGTTAGATTATGGAAGCATGTAAAATAACAAGATTTGTGCATGGTTAGCTTTTCCCTTTGGACTTTTTGAGCCAGACAAAAACACATTTTTAAATGTATTTATGCTGTATACATATATAACTGCATTGTTTACTGTGGAGTTTGAAGTGTTTACACTCCCTATGCAGAGCAGTATGTCTGTCCATGGCACACTGAGTATAGAGCTATCAGTTGTTGGAAGGTGAATAATCAGAGCAGAGTAGGCACAGAAAATGCAAAGATCATAAATAGGAGTAGGAATCCAAACAGGCCGTCCATCACATGCACACCCAAAATCATTATTTCATGGGAGGTGGGAAAGCAACCTCCTAAAGACCAGTAAGGTTTGTTGGACTAGGAACTTTGGTGTCCTACTGGTGTCCAACATGGAAAAAAAAAGTCTGGAAAGTGGTATGTGATCTTTAAGGGGGGAAAACTATCACAAGGAAAAAGGGATGAGTAATCAGCAGAGAAGGTCCTGACCTGTTTATCTCTAGGTTTCATAATTTCTCCAACACTGAATCATCATCATCATCATCATCATCATCATCATCGGTCAGGTAGTGGGGGGAGCAGCCTAAGCAGTGAGGTCCAGACGTCCCTCTGCCCAGCCACTTCCTGCAGCTTTTCCGGGGAAACACCAAGGTGTTTCCAGACCAGCCGAGTTAAACACACTCGAAACATCACAACGGAGAGACATTCAGGAGGCATTCTAACCAGATGCACATGCAACTGCGAATGGCTCCTTTCAATGCTAAATGTTGAATTATTTAATTATAAAGCTTTGTAGGATTATTACCAAAGAATAACTGAACATTGAATGGAGGAAAACGTTTAACTTTTAATGTGACTAAAAATGCTTACAACTCACAGAAGGACATTCCAATCCACACTCTATCTTCTGGATGGTAGTGTTAGTATTTCAGTATTTTAAACAGTTCGTTAATGCCTTTTTTGTCAGGAGAAAGAACGGTGTGTTTCTGCTCTGCTGAAGCAGCACAACTCCCTGCAGCTCGGCATTTCAGGGAAACTTTGACTCACAGCGAGGAAGCAAGCAAAACTTTCCTTGCTATTATTAAATATGAAACAAAATATATGTCCAGCTGGAAGCACTGAAATTTGCTCCCTCATCCCTATCACCATACAGTTTACAAACTTAGGGGGTTAAAAAATAAATAAATAAATGCCATAAAACAACACACTGTGTGTGTATCTCTTATGCAACATTCTGTCATTTCTCTTGTAACTATTAAATATTGACCAATCACGTAAAAGGCGCATCCAAGCTTGGGTTGTAACTCTGAGGGTAGTGCACATCCAGTGTAGGAGTTGTCATTCTGTTAGACTTCAACTGTACACCAGGGAACCATAGCTAATTTCTAATCACATAGATTTCCTGTCCAAGTACACATCCTCCTTAATGTCCTGCATTACAGCAATGTAATGAGATTGAGCTCTGTGAAAGAAGAGCCGAGTTACACCAGATAAAATCCAAACACACTTAAAAGGCAACATCAATAAAATAAAGCAAAAATATGATGAAAATAGGAATCAAACACTTTTTGGTACGCTGCTATAGGGAAAGAATCAATGAAGGACAGCGTGATGAAGTGGAGATGCTTTTAATGTTGATCATTTTCCTGTAACAGCATGTCAGCAAGACTTTTATTAGTCTTTAACAGCAGCAAAGATCTTTTATGTACATATAAACAAGCAGTCATTTCCTTAGAGATAAACATAAGGGCTAGCTAAAAGAAAATACAGCTGGTCATGTGACACAGAAACTGTGAAGACTTACAAACTCCTTTGACCTGGGGATGTCATAAAACTTAAAGTTTCAGCTGTAACTCTGAGTGTTACAAAGAACTGACAATAGAGACTTTCATACATGTTAAACATCTTCCTGCAGAAAACTTCACCACTTCGACTATATGTTACACATTGGCAGAGTAAAGTGGGCATCTGATAAGTCATAGAAAATGTAATTTCTATGTGGCAAACCATAATCACTCAGCAATCTGTGTTTCATTCTCGCATATGATGAGTCTAAATGAACTCATCTTTGTTAACTGCAGGTTGATGGAAATTTATTGTTAGCTCACTGAGCTAATGTTATAAAGAATGAAAGGAAAAGTGTACAAGACGGTGATGAGGCCAGCGATGTTGTATTGTTTAGAAACAGTGGCACTGGCGGAAAGACAGGAGGCAGAGCTGGAGGTAGCAGAGATGAAAATATTGAGGTTCCCTTTAAGAGTAACGAGGATGGATAGGATCAGGACTGAGTACATCAGAGGGACAGCACATGTAAGACGTTTTGGAGACAAAGTCAGAGAGGCTAGATTGAGATGGTTTGGACATGTACAGAGGAGGGATAGTGAGTATATTGGTAGTAGGATGCTGAGGTTAGAACTACCAGGCAGAAGGCCCAGAGGAAGACCAAAGAGACGATTCATGGATGTGGTGAAGGAGGACATGACGGTAGTTGGTGTAAGAGAAGAAGATACAAAGGATAGGGTGAGATGGAGGTAGATGATTCGCTGTGGCTACCCCTGAAGGGAAAAGCCGAAAGGAAAAGAAGAAGCTGAGCTAATATTCTAATACATCGGGGTCAAACGACACATAAGATGACAACAGAGTACATTTCATTTGTTTGCTTACTTACACTCTTGTTTATTCAAAAATTCTCATTGTAATACAACAATCTTGTATTAGAAAAAAAAGTAGGTTTTTAATAATAACTGGCAGAACAAGAAATATCATCAGGCATTTCTTGAGAATAATACATTTACAATTATACAATTATAATGCATTTACAATATACAATAATACATCTGTAGATTTATCAGAAATATCACAATGATCAATAATAATCAAACTACACTCTAGAAAAATTGTGCAATTGTAATTGTTGTACAATGTATTGTTTAACATAAGTAGCTGTAGGTAGAAAAAAATAGCTATGTTGTGTGCTAAACCTTGTCAACATTAAAACAAAATTTACAATACATACTAAATTTTCAATTATTCATTCATTAATTTATTCATTTACTGAATTGCTTTATCCTACAAGGGTTGCTGGTAGGCTCAAGCCGATCTCAGTTGACTCCAGACGAAGGGCACACACCAAACTGCTCCCGAGTCTATCACAGAGCTAACACACACACACACACACACACACACACATAGACATACACACAGTCATTTACACTCACATATAGGGGAAATTTGGGGCAGCCATTTAGCCTAATGTGCAGAGGGGCAGTGGTGGTCTAGTGGTATAGGGCACTGGATTGCTGATCCTAAGGTTGGGGGTTCGAGTCCCACTCTCCACAAGGTTGTCACTGCCCCCCCCCCCCCCCCAACGCAGCTAACTGGGTTATCAAAGGCGGGCCACGTCTCTCACTGTTTATTGTGTGAGGCATGTAAAAGAACCATTGCTGACTTTTGTAAAGAGCATAAAAAGCATATTTCTGTCCACTGCTAAAGGGTTGCGTCAGGAAAGGCATCCTATCCCAAAACCTATGCCAAATCAAACGTGTGAATCATTCACTGTGGCGACCCCTGATAAAGGAAAAAAGCTAAAAGGAAATCTCTAAGTTAGCCAAATGTGCATAAGGTAAAAGCACGTTTGGATTGTGCTAATTGACTGGAGTACCTGGATGAAGTATGAGGAAAACATGCAAGCACCATACATAAACGACTGCACCAAGCCTGGGATTTGAATCCATGACCTTCCTACTGTGAGGTAGAGATGGTAAACAACCACACCGGTGTGCTGCCCCTCAACAGTTATTGATATTGTAATCCCCCTTATTTCACGATTAATGGGGACCCCCCCCCCCCTCCATATGCAAAAAAAATGCAAAATGACTTCTGCCACTTCTTAAGGGCACCCACCCACCTATATATTATATAAAATTCACATAGAAGTTAATTTTAAAGTGTTCTATGCATGTTAATGTCATCCAGGCAACGTGTATTAATATATAAATAAATCATACACCTTATAATATATATATATATATATATATATATATATATATATATATATATATATATATATATATATATATATATACTGTATTAACAAACCATATAAATAACAATACATGGCCACGTCGAGATGCAGAATCACTGGCATCACTGGTGCTTGGTTTGGGGCTCTTCAGCACCTCCAGAGCCTTTGATTTAGTACATATCATGTTAGTGTCCAAACTCTCTCTCTCCAGTTTGTGAGGGGCGTGGCTGTTACCCACCCTCAAAATCCAGAGAGCACACCTGAAGCCACTCAGCCATCAGCGCGCTATAAATAGCTCTATGCTGGACCAGTTTCCATGTTATACTCTCCCAGTCATTTTGGTTTTTGTTTTTCCCTTACCATTATGGTGAACACGATTTTCCCCGCACCACAGTGCTTCCCCTGAGCTCAATAAAAGTTATATCCCTCCTCATGAGAAAGGAAAGGTGTGTTAGGTGCTGGGAAATATAATCTCAACCAATCAGCTTGCTGGATTCACAGCCAATCAGAGAACGCTCAAGTCAAGCAGGAGAACAGAGCATGTTGGGTAGCGTAGTTGAATGTAGTGCGCATGGATTTTGCATGATCTCTCTCTCTCTCTCTCTCTCTCTCTCTCTCTTTAATTTTTTAATTTCCCCATGGGAAATCCCACGATATTGCAGGGACAGCGAAGTAGGAAACGCAAAGTGGCGGGGGATTACTGTATTTTGTTTTCCTCCAAAGAGATTGTTGCTGTCAATTTACCTGCTTGTTTGCATTTCTCACAATCCGGTGAATGTGGACATAATTAATCTATTTTCAAATCAGTCTCTTCATACTGGAATGATTGCTCATAAACGCCTCCATTTTGTATATAATAGGATAATTATTAATATAATATTGATATTTAGGTATTATTATTATTATTATTATTATTATTATTATTATTATTATATTTTTTGTTTGTTTGGTTTTTTTTTTGTTGTTTTTATTGCAAAAGTGTTCACCAACATTTTTCTGTTTTGTTGCCTTACAAAATGGTACACACATGTTTTGAAAGGCCCCAGAGTCTTTCATACTACTCAAGAGGCACCACCACACAAGTGACGCTGTAAAGACCAAGGGCTTCTCCATACTGATCAAGGATAAAAAATGTAAAGTCCGTTGGGCTTTTTACACCCGACCCTAGTGGCTCATCGGACCGATGCTTATCACCGGATTTTGTAGCATGAAGCGACTAGGAGTACAACTCCTCCTGGATGGGATGCTAGTCCATCGCAGGTTACCTTCCCAGTATATTTTTACTGGGACCCATTTATACTGCTGGGTGAACAGAGGAACACTTGAGGTTAAGACCTTTTGCCCAGGGGTCTTAGCACAGTGGGGGTCTCACTGTGATTTGAACTCAGAGCCTCCCTCCCGATCATGAGCCCAGCACCCTAACCACTACACCACTGGCCTCACATTGATCAAGGATGAATTGGTTTAAAAAAAAAAAAATCAGAAACCTTAAAAATCCTACCGACCATGACTAAACCCATCATCACAAACTAGAGAGAGAAAGGCATCCCCCGCCATCACCCCCACCCCAACACAAATAAATAAACAAATAACAAAATACCTGTCTAGAAAAATCTATCCACCAAAAGGGGTAATAATAATAATCGATCCAATAAAGAGACCAGAGGCAAAATGAATGAGCTGGAAACCTTTACAGTGAAGATTGTTGTATCTGCCCACACTCCACAGAATTGTTTGATGAAAGATTTTGCAGAAAATATGAAAACTTGCTGAGAGCTCATTTCAAGACCAGATGGAAGACTTTCCCAAAACACATGGAAATTAGTCCTGAGCTCTGATAAGTCCAAAATTGAACTGCTGGGGATAACAAAATAAATAAATAAAATAAAATAAAATAAAAAACTGTGTGGTACAAATCCTACACTTTTCATTAATCCAACATTCCACAGTGAAGTCTGGTGGCAGCAGTATTTAGTTTTTCATTTCCAGGGACTGGAAAACTGTTCAGAATTCTCTCTTGAGGTCATGATGAATCGTGACAAATGCAAGCAAATTCTTGAGTGAGAGAAATTCTTGTAGAAGCTGGAGCAGTTTTGCTATTGAAAAATGCGCATAAGTCTTAGGGGCTAGATGTGTCAAACTACTAGAGACTACCATACAAAGACTTTACTGATGTAGGGTTGTTGGTATAATTAGCACGCTCAAGTTTTTTGTTTGTTTGTTTGTTTGATTAGTTTTACTACTTCTTGTTTAATTCTGTAGTGGAAGTTTCAGGTTTTCTTATCCTTAATAAATATTCGTCTGTCTGGAAGAGAATACACTCGATGCCATCGTTGCCAACTTTTCGTTCTGTTTCTACTGTTAACTGTACACTTTCAAATACCTGGGCGTTCACCTTAACAATAAACTGGACTGGTCCCACAACACCAACGCCCTGTACAAGAAGGGCCAGAGTCGCCTCCACCTTCTGAGACATTTTATGACTCTGTGGTAGCCTCTGCAATCCTCTACGCTGCCATCTGTTGGGCCCCGGGCAACACAGAGCAGGACAGAAAAAGACTGAACAAGCTGGTCAGGAGGGCCAGCTCTGTCCTTGGCTGCCCACTGGACTCTGTGGAGGAGGTGAGTGAGAGGAGGATGGTAGCAAAGCTCACATCCATCATGAACAACAGCTCTCACCCACTGCACCAGACTGTAGAGAAGCTGAGTAGCTCCTTCAGTGGACGACTGAGACATCCTCAGTGCAGGAAGGAGCGCTACCGCAGGTCGTTCATTCCCACCGCTGTCAGACTGTACAACGCCACTTTGTAACTGTCTGTGAAAATACTGGTTATGTGCAATAAAAACCCCGTGCACTTTAATCAACCACATCTACCCCACTGACTGTGAACCATATCAACCCATCTACTCTGCACTCAGATACATTACACTTTAATATAGGCCAGTCTATAAAGTCGTTCCCTTCTTTTCTTTTATTGTTTATTAATTTATACTATTTATGTATCTATTTATTTATTTACTTATATAATATATATGTATGTGTGTATGTTTGTATTTGTATCTATTTTTGCACCCCCTACTGATGGTACCTCAAGAGCCTGTAACGGTGAATTTCTCCATTGTGAGATTAATAAAGTTGTATCTTATCTTACTGTCGACTGTGGATTGGGAATTGTTATGGTCTGTGCTGGCTGGAGACACTAACCTTTCCTCAGTTCATTGCAGGTGTGGGCGAGGGGCGTGACGATCGCCGGTAGAGAAGTTTCGGAGCGGTGCGCACCTGGTCCTAATCGGCAATCAGCCGCAGCCAGCGATAAAAGGGAGCAGCATGCTTCCCTTCGTTGTCAGAAGATTGATTCCAGTGACTCTGTTCCTCGACGATCTCTCTGATCCCTGGCCCGCGCTTCGTGCACGACCAGTTCCCGCCATTCTGCGTTTTCTAGCGATTTCCAGTTCCGAACGTTTAATAAATCGTTGAATCTTCTCACATGGTCTCCTGCATCTTTGGGTCTGACGCATATACTCCAGGCATGACAGAATCTTCTGACCTGATCATGGACCCAGCGGAGACCGCTCAGCTCCAGCAAGCCTTGTCCGACCGGGGAGCCCTGTTGGGACGACACGACTCCACCCTGCACCAAATGGTGGATACCCTCCAGCACATCACCACCAGCATGGCGCAGCTCGGCGGCAGGATGGACGCCATCGCCGCTCATCTCGCTGCCACGACCCCAACCGCGCACCCTTCACCCTCCGTTTCGGCAGCAGCACCAGCGTTTCTCCCCGCGCACCGAGAACCACTGATTCCCACGCCAGCCAGGTATTCAGGCGTGATCGGCTCCTGCGCACAGTTCCTCCACCAGTGCTCTCTCGTTTTCAGCCAGCAGCCTCACATACGCCACAGATCAAGCAAGAACCGCTTTCATCATGAGCTTACTTACGGAGCAAGCCTCGTTGTGGGCACTGGCAGTCGCTACCCACACCCCGGAATTATGCTCCCAGGCCGAACGGTTCATGCAAGAAATGAAGGTGTTTGATCATCCGGTGAAAAGGGAGGAGGCGAGCTCCCAGCTCCTCCGTATCCGGCAAGGCGCACAGTTGGTGTCAGAATACGCCATCCGATTCCGGATTCTCGCCATCGAGAGCGGCTGGAACGACCCCGCGCTTCGGGGGGCCTGCCTGCAAGGGCTCGACGAACGGCTGGAAGATGAGCTCGCGGCCCGAGACGAGACGACCACGCTGGAGGGATTAATAGCCTTGTCCACGAGATTGGACAACTGGCTGAGGGAGAGGGCTGGATCCCAGAAGTGGACCCCACCTCGCCACTTCCTCCCCTGAGGGAAAATGATTACCCAGAGCCCATTCAGGTGAACCACACCCGACTGACGGCCGAAGAGAGGCAACGGTGGCTAGACGACGGCCTCTGCATCTACTACGCTGGTAAGGGCCATTACCTTGCCCAGTTCCCCACGCGGCAGAGCCCACCAGCGACGTGAGGTTCCTCCACGACCCCGGGAAGTGCCTACGAATTCAAGGTATGCTACACTCTGCACAACACTCTCATCCTGTAGAGGTATTCATTGACTCAGGCGCTGAGGCGAACTTTATCAATCCGGAGATGGTTTAGCTTCACGTGCTCCCCGTGGAGGAAGTCGACACCCCCAAGGAGGTGGTGGCCATAGATGGCCCATGCATCGCTGCGTCACACACAAGACCAGGCCAGTGAAGCTCATGTTATCTGGTAATCACCAAGAATACCTGGAACTATTTGTTCTCCCTGCCTCTCTCTCTCTCCCCCTTAGTGCTGGGATGGCCCTGGTTGCAGACCCACAATCCCCACATAGACTGGCGCACCCTCACCATACGCGGCTGGAGCGAATACTGTCTGCAGCACTGTCTGATGGCGCCGTCCCCTCCCAAGCATCACGAACCCCGGTCGACCTGGAGGATCTGGATTTGGCTGGCGTACCCGAGAAATATCACGATCTGCAAGAAGTCTTCAGCAAAAAAAAAAAAAAAACTCATACAAGTAGGGGGGGAACATGCAAAGTCCACCTAGGAATGTTGTGGAAATCAAACCCTGGACCTTCTGGCTGTGAGGTGGGTGTGCTAACCACCATGCCAGCCCTTTGTTGTGAACTGATAAAAATTAATTAATTAATTAATTCATCATTAATTTTAACTATGGGCTGTATGACAAAATAGCAAAAATATAAATGGGGGATACTTCAGCATGCCATTGTAACATACCGCAACATACACAGTTTGTGGTTGGGGTTTTGGTAGAGTTTCATATTCTCCAAACGACAAAAGTAATGGGGAAAAAAAATCCATGAACATCTAGCTAATGAATTACACTTCTTCTTTTCCTTTCGGCTTTTCCCTTCAGGGGTCGCCACAGCAAATCATCTTCCTCCATTCCAACCTCAGTGTCCTACTACCAATATACTCACTATCCCTCCTCTGTACATGTCCAAAGCATCTCAATCTAGCCTCTCTGACGTTGTCTCCAAAACGTCTTACATGTGCTGTCCCTCTGATGTACTCATTCCTGATCCTATCCATCCTCGTTACTCCCAAAGAAAACCTGAACATTTTCATCTCTGAGCTAAGGAATTACACTATGTATTAATATTCTTTGAGAGTCCGTGTCAATGACTGAAAACTATAGTACTAGTCTTTGAGAGATAGTTCAGCTACCCAATTAATGCATTAGAAAATGATGGCCATTCTGAGATCTTACAGGTTAATCACCAGACAAAAAGCCTGAGTATTTGGCAGAAAAAAATGACAAAAAAAAAAAAAACATTACAACCATTATAAATAATTGAAAAAGCAATCTTCATTTTAATGCTCTTTTCTCAACTAAATATTATAAAATAAATCCAGATCATTTCCAAATAGACTTAGCATTGTACCAGGGGAAAAATGTTTTCCTTAACAAGTTGTTGCCTGTTAATCAGGAAATTAATAAATTCATTTTATTGTCCATGCTGTTTACAGCATAATTCTCAAGTATTTGCTGCATACACACCCCACCAGAACCGCAACAGATGTGGAAGACTGTGACCAATCTATGTGACGAATATCTTGTAGATAATTGGCCTTGGAGTGTAGAACTTAGAGCAGAAGGTAGCCAATAGAGAGAAGTTCTGCAAACATGTAATCGAGAGGTACAACACACATCCTAACAACTAAGAATGAATGAAATGTACAGTACACAGCATGATTAATATCAGTAAGTATGAAAATGCTATGCATGTATGTTTGATCTTTGCCTATTTATCTAGTTTCTGAACATAGTATATTTGTGTTTCAATTTTATTACAATTTTTGGAGGTTGCAAGGTTGTCATAGCCAGGAATAGCCCTGGGAACAAGCTCCCAGTGCTTATAAAATGTTCTTTATTGTGTGTGTCTCATATGGCCTCTGAAAATCTAGTCTACCTTCTAGCATGCTCATGTAGCTTAGTCTCAAAGCTCGGCAGAACTATTCCTACTGATGGGAGAAGGGGCCAAGGCGAATCTCTGGCACCCTAAAACCAGACACCTCGGGTAGATGGTGACTTGTCAGCCTGGGAAGGTAGCCCATCTAGAGGGTAAACCCTGATTACAAATCTCCATTAACTTGCACCATACTGAATCATGGGAGAGGCTTTGGGAGTTAACCCTAAGGAAAATTTGGAGCTGGAGTCCCCAAGGTCGTGAGCTGTTGTATTCATTGCCATGCTGTCACCTTCGACACTGTTGGGGCCAAATTGTACCAGCCCTTGCTGTTCCTAGGGATTCATTGTTAATATGGGGGGGCTGCTTGGGCTACAGCTGGTTCTCCATAAAACCTTGCCCAGATTTGCATCTTGTAGAGGACACTCCAGCTTCATCTCAAGATGTCGATGCAACACGGGAAGCAGCAGTTACCAGTGATAAGCCACGGTGATCAATTGGTGTCAAGTGTGTCACAAGGGGTTGCTCCTGACAATGGGCGGGACTTAGGTTCCACGGAACAGATCCTGCTCACCTCAAGCCGAGCAGACCCCAGTCAACAAGTTGTTGTCATGCCACAGTCTGCCTTCCTCATTGGGTGCATGGGATCAGGATAACACCAGCGAGCAGACTGAAAACTCAGCATCCATGAGGAAAGCAAGAAATAATCATATGAATTCAGCCTTCAAACTTGGAACCTTAAATGACTGAACTATGACCAGTGGATCTGGTCTTCTGTTGATCAAAAATGCAATGAAGACAGCTGTAATCAATGAGGAGCTGTTGCAACTATGGGTAGACGTCACAGCACAACAAGAAATGTGCCTCATCGAAACAGGCACACTCCATGTGAAAAACTAAACATTCTTCTGGTAAAGAAAAGGCACAGATGATCACTGAGAGCATGGAATGGGACTGACAGTCAGAAACTCCCTTCTTAGAATGGTTGAACCAGGTGACAAGGGAAATGAACATCCACTGACTCTCCGAATCCAAACCTTTGATGGCCCAGTCACCCTCATCAGTGCTTATGCTCTCATGTTGACATCAAGTCCAAAGGCAAAGGGTGAGTTCTATGCCAGCCTTACCAACATCATCCAGAAAGCTCTCTCTAGTGAGCAGGAGTGATTGTAACAACTACACAAGTATCCATTTCTGAGCAACATATGTAAAATGTATGCCTGAGTTGTGCTAACACCTGCAACAACTAGATGAGCTTGTCTATCCTGAGTCATGCAGCTTTTGAGCACAGTGTTCTATAGTGGACATGATCTTCTCACTCCACCAACTGCAAGAAAAGTGCAGAGAACTCTGTACATTGCCTTCATCAGCCTCATGAAAGCATCTGACTTTGTCAGCATGTAAGTTCCTTTTAGTATGCTGGCAAAAATTGGATGCCCCCAAAACCACACTGCATGATCAAGTCCTTCCACAACAGCATGAAGGTGACAGCGCAATACAAAGGCTGCATGTCCAAGCCTTTTGACATCAAAAGTGGTGTGAAACAAGGCTGCATATTGGCAGTCCCAAATGCATGTTTCAGAAGCAGGAAGAAAAATATCCCGAAGAGGGTGGGTGTCAGAATGCAGTCTGTAGGAGAAGTGACCTGCTCTTCACTCATGACACTGCTGTCACTTCCCCTACAGAGCAAGGGCTCCAGAAACTCATGGATAGATACTTTCAGGCCTGCAAAGACTTTGCGCTCACGATCAGCCTGAAAAAGACCAACATGCTAGCCCAAGGTGTGGAAACACCACCTTTCACCACCATCAACAATTATGAATGCAGCATTGTAGACCAGTTGACCTACTTTGTGTCCACAATAAGTGACAACCTGTCCCTGGATGTTGAGATTAACTAACGCATCAGGAAGGTTGTAACAATTTTTGGTCAGCTAACCACAGGTGTCTTGGAGAATGCCAAGCACACAATCACGAACACCATGGCAGTGTACAATATCTGCATTATCAGCATTATGTAGGGCAGTGAATAGTAGACGGAATACACAAAACAGGAGCAGAGATTGAACTTTTTACACATGGGCTGCCTCCACCGCATCCTTAACATCAAGTGGAGCGACAAAGTACCCAACGTTGAGGTTCTTACATGAGCTGGCATGTTCACCCTGCTCAGACAAATCAGG
The DNA here is from genome assembly GCA_024760905.1 of Plotosus lineatus. Classification (NCBI taxonomy): domain Eukaryota; kingdom Metazoa; phylum Chordata; class Actinopteri; order Siluriformes; family Plotosidae; genus Plotosus; species Plotosus lineatus. Next base: position 30,657,283 of record CM045731.1, read on the forward strand.
TTGCACTGGCCTGGCCATGTTCACCGGATGGAAGATGGCCGGATTCCAAAGACTTCCAGTACGGCTTGCTAGCCTGTGGCACAAGACCTGTTGGCCAACCCAAGCTGTGCTATAAAGATGTCTTCAAGACAGACATGAAAGCTCTATACATCAACACTAAGAGCTGCGAGACCACAGAGGTTGACCACAACAGCTGGCGGAGTACAGCGGAAGATGAAAGATTGGAACCAGGCAAAAGATAAGAGTCAGACAGAAGGCACATATGACTGAAGACATCCCAGCAACCACTCATACCTGCATCCACTGTGGCAGAGTCTGTCACTACCGGTTTGGCCTCACCAGTCAAAGCCGAAGCCTTTCCAGTTGCCGGTCCATCTAGGACAGGGGTGTTTCAGGAAAATTTATTTCCAAATAGGCAATACCAGAAAAATCATGGTTCTCAACTTAAAAATAACAACTTTAGATTGTCATTTTATTGAAACATTGCAGCTTATTTCTATACTTTACAAAATTATCTCACAGGTCGGATCAAACCCGTTTGGGGTCCAGATTGGACCTGTGGGGTGTACCTTTGACACCCCTGGCCTAGGCTTCAACTACGTTGCATGGTCGAGACTGACCAACGGAGGCCTACTACTACGACTACCATTTATTGGATTTGCCCAAATAGAGCACATGCTTATATATTAGACCATAAGTGTGTACCTGTCCTGCTAACAAACAGTGCACACGCAATGTTTTATTTGTGTAAAACTTAATGAAGAATTGCCATTTATTGTATGACTAATCAGAGGAACGTAAAATCGGACAAGCAGCAGAAGGTGGCCAAGTCACCACATATAACAATGTCAGAGAGCAAGCTAGGTGTTTAATCTATTTACTATCATGTTCACACTTCATGATTCTTGCATCTAATGTGGATAATTTTCTGAAGAAGTGCCAATCACTATCAGTTGATTACCCATGATGCCTAGTGGTTTGGATGGTAACCCTGAATTCTCTGCAAAGCTTCTTCACACACTCATCCTCGCTACACTGCCACTTCAGAGTCAAAGTGCTCTTCAGATGCAATGTGCCATTCTTGATGCTTTGCAAGGGCGTGTTGTTGGATAAAAGTGAGCCAAGCACACAGACGGTGACACACATGCACATACGTGCTCACACACACACACACACACACACACACACACACACAAGCACAGTGAGAGTGAGAGAGAGAGAAAGAGAGGTACTAAATGCTCCATTAACTACTGCAGTGCTGTGTATTATATCTCTTGCCTTATATATCCTTGAAAAAAATCTGAGAGAGGCCACATCGAGTAAAGTATAAAACAGTAGTGCAGATGTTATAGCTGGAAAAGAATACCATGTGCTTTTTATTTATTTGTAGTTATGCTTGATGCTGTGGAACATCTGTGAAAGAAGTTAGTTCCTGTTTTGCCATACCAGCCTGAGTCAGACTGAATGAAAAAAAAATAAAACAGAATGAAGAAGAACAAATGAGAATACAATGCTGGAAGAGAAATTTTGAAAAAACATGAGCACGATGTCATATACCCTGATCAGAAAATGACAGAAAGAGTTGGAGAAATTAAAAGGAGATAAGGAAAAAAAAGGAAAGAATAAAAATAAAATGAACACCAGATAGTATGGTCATGGATAGGGTGCAGGATCACTGATCCTAAGGTTGGGGGTTCGAGTCTCCACAGGGTTGTCACTGTCCCCCCAGTGCAGCTAATTGGGTTATCAAACTGTGGTGAGAGGCATGTAAAAGAACCATTGATGACTTTCGTAAAGAGTAGGTTGCAAAGCCGTCAGCGTGTTTCTGTCCCTTGCTAAAGGGTTGTGACAGGAAGGGCATCCAACTTAAAAACCTATGCCAAATCAAATGTGTGAATCAGATGATATGCAGAAAAGCCGAAAGGAAGAAAGAAAAATAGTATGGTCATGGAACAAATACTATGATCATTTGTATATGAGTGAGCCAGTCCTAACTGGGAAAAAAAAAAAATAATTTTGAAATAAGAACAATAGAAAGAGATTGAAAAAATAAAAATGAAAACAAACAAAAATAAAAGAGAGAGATATATAAGATAATAGACAGATGCAAACGTGGATAGAAAACCAAATGTCATTGAAATAGATAAGAATTTATGTGTGTCCAGTGGATACTTGCTAAATGCAGAGCTTTAAATCAGTCCATATATCTGTGGAAGACACCAAGTTTATGAATAATTAATGATCAAACACCACCATTAATGAATAAGTGATGAAGTCTTAAAAGTATTGTGCTTTGAGATATACAATGGCCGTGTTGAACACGGAGGCCTAAAGCATGATGAATTATAATGAATAATGAGATCAGCACATAGCACACACCAACACAGCCAAATGCTTACATGAGCACAAAGACATGAAACACGCTCTAAATTGACTAATTTGACATCAACAGTTTAATCTCAAGATATATAAAAATTTTAAAAATAAATAAATAGAAACCATGAGAATTGGTTTCCTCTGATACAGCTGTATTTTCTGAGACTTTGTTATCATTAGCACTAGCTAAGAATCTTTAACTGGGTAATATTTGTCTTGTTTATCCCAGCCATTTTTTTAATGAGGGATAAGAAATTCACGTGAGGTCATCTTTTTTATTTTTTTTTAGAAAGGAATCGTGTACTTTCCATCACTGCTTGCTGTTTGTGTGTACAGAAATGCATTGTGTACATTGTAATTTGTATTAACAAACAGTTAGACAGTAACTGAACAAGACCATTCTAACCTGTTTAGTGAGCCAGCCAGGGGATACACTAATATGATCTCATGTTGCAATTAGCAAGCCAGCGAAGAGGTATGATTCAAGTAAATGAGGAGTATATGTAATCCAGTCAGGATCTGTTAAAAACAAACAAACAAAACAGAAATTATGATCATCTTACAAATACTAAGTCAGCCAGAAACTCAGCATGCTAATCCATGAAATCCTAACCATGATAACTAACTAATAAGACAAGGGAGGACATGGGTGTACTTAAAAATTACTGAGGCAGCCAGAAGTTAATCAAAAACAAATTACAAAATCAGAATAGGGCAGTTGTGGCCCATTAGTAAGGTGCTGGATCACTGATCCTAAGGTTGGGGGTTCAAACCCCACTCTTAACAGGTTAACACTAACACCCCCCCCCCCCCCCCCATGTACAGCTAACTGGGTTATCAAAGGCTGGCCATATCTCTCACTGTCTATGGTGTGAGGCGTGTAAAAGAACCATTGCTGACGTTCAACAAGAGCAGCTGCATAGCTGTCAGTGTGTTTCTGCCCTTGATGGCCTGGCGAGCTGTCCAGGGTGTACTCTGCACTCGCTCAGAGTTGGCTGGGATGGGTGCCAGCCTCTCTGCAACCCTAATTGGGATTAAGCAGTTCAGGAAATGAATAAAAAGCAGAATAATTTAACCAATACTTATGTTATGGTCTGTGCTGGCTGGCGGAATTAACTCTTCTTTAATCATTGCAGGCGCTGGCGAGGGGTATGGCGGTTGCCGGTAGGTGAGTTCCAAGCAGAGCGCACCTGGTCCCAATCTGCAATCAGCAAGCAGCCAGCTATAAATGAGAGTGGCGCGCTTCCCTCCGATGTCAGAAGATTGTTTTCCCCGTGACTCTGTTCCTCAGCTTTCTCTTTGACCCCGGTTCTTGGTTCGTGCTCGTCCAGTTCCCTTGACTTAGTATTCCCATAATTTACTTTCCCTAGTGTTTAATAAATTGTTTGAACCTTCTTTTGGTTTCCTGCATCTCTGGGTCCAACGCATACACCCCAGGCTTAACAAATTATGGTCTATTGAACTTCCTGGCATGCCAAGGCTCTACAAAAGATTATAATCATTGGTTAAATTATCCTAGTTATTTTTTGTTTTGTTTTTGTTTTTTTTAACATTTTTGAATGAAAATATTTTGTAGAGTTTTTAATCATCTCACTAGCCAGGAGCTTATCGTAGTGTTTTTGAGGCTTAGTTTTAAAGTTATGTTTTACAGTTCTTTTTTTCAATTTCTGGATGGCTCAACATTTGCAATGTGACCATATCGTCATTTTGCAGACAATAATCATTTTACAATTAATGGCTGTCATTGTTTGATACCAGTCATCGTTTACTTGTATCATATGCTACACCATCCTCTCAGTCCCCAAGAATCCCAACATTGCACATCTCATTGACTTCAGGTCCACTGCCCTAAATATTATCGTTATGAAATCCTTCAAAGGACTGGTGTTGAGCCACCTTAAGGACACCGTAGTCAACATGGGTCTGCACTACATCCAGCATCGCATTATTCCAAATAAACATATGCCACGATCCTATTTGTGGATTTCAGCTGAGCGTTCAACATCATCATATCTGAAGTCCTCCACTGTAAGCTCTCTCAGCTCACAGTGCCTGCCTTCACCTGCTGGTGGATCAACAGCTTTCTGAGTGACAGGCAGTAGGTAAGCTGGGGAGTATCACATCCAGCACCCGGTCCATCAGCATTGGATCCCCCAGGGGTGTGTGCTCTTGCTGTTGCTTTTCTACTGCTGTACCTCAGGGGATACCACAGTGAAGCTTCTGAAATTTGCAGTCGACAAGTACTGCCTTCCCTATCACACTATCATCACTGACCAAAGAGAGGCGAGAGCATGCAAACGCAAAAGAGCATGCACCAAGGTGGTCATCCAACATAAACACAGCACAGAATAAGGCCCAATAGATGCTGTATTTCCTGCAACAAATCAGTAAATTTAACCTGCCACAGGAGCTGTTGATTACTTTCTACACCTCCATCATGCAATCTATCCTCTGCATATCCATCGCTGTGGGTTAGGTACTCTGAATTCTTATGTGAATTTGTAGACTTCATTTCACTTGGTTCTTTTTTTTTTTTACATAAAGCTTTAATTGTTGGTGACTTTAATTAATTTTGATAAATTGAAGAGTCCTTTAAGAACACTGTTTGTGTCTATCCTAGATTCAGTTGGTGTAAATCAGAATGTAATAGGACCCACTTATAATACTGACCACACTATGGATTTAATATTAACTTTTAGACCAAATGTTGAAAATATAGTTGCAGTTCCACAGTCAGAAACTATTTCAGATTATTATCTTGTCTCACTTACAATGCCTCTTCGGTGTAATATATACACCTGCCGCGTTGTCAAATTAAATGTAATTTTACATCAATTACTGCCCAGAGTTTGATTATTAATCTTCCAGAATTATCAACTATGATTAGCTCACCATCAGATCCTACAGAACTCAATCAAGCCATTGAGTCATATAATATACACACATATATTAGTCCTTCTCAAAAAATTAGCATATTGTGATAAAGTTCGTTATTTTCTGGAATGTACTGATAAAAATTAAACTTTCACAGATTTTAGATTCATTGCACACCAACTGAAATATTTCAGGTCTTTTATTGTTTTAATACTGATGATTTTGACATACAGCTCATGAAAACCCAAAATCCCTATCTCAAAAAATTAGCATATTTCATCCAACCAATTAAAAAAAAGTGTTTTTAATACAAAAAAAGTCAACCTTCAAATAATTATGTTCAGTTATACACTCAATCCTTGTTCTGGAATCCTTTTGCAGAAATGACTACTTCAATGCGGCGTGGCATGGAGGCAATCAGCCTGTGGCACTGCCGAGGTGTTATGGAAGCTCAGGATGCTTCAATAGTGGCCTTAAGCTCATCCACAGTGTTGGGTCTGGTGTCTCTCAACTTTCTCTTCACAATATCCCACAGATTCTCTATGGGGTTCAGGTCAGTGGAGTTGGCAGGCCAATTGAGCACAGTAATACCATGGTCAGTAAACCATTTAGCAGTGGTTTTGGCACTGTGAGCAGGTGCCAGGTTGTGCTGAAAAATGAAATCATCTCCATAAAGCTTTTCAGCAGATGGAAGCATGAAGTGCTCTAAAATCTCCTGATAGCTAGCTGCATTGACCCTGCCCTTGATAAAACACAGTGGACCAACACCAGCAGCTGACATGGCACCCCAGACCATCACTGACTGTGGGTACTTGACACTGGATTTCAGGCATTTCCTTCTCCCCAGTCTTCCTCCAGACTCTGGCACCTTGATTTCCGAATGACATGCAAAATTTGCTTTCATCCAAAAAAAGTACTTTGGACCACTGAGCAACAGTCCAGTGCTGCTTCTCTGTAGCCCAGGTCAGGCGCTTCTGCCGCTGTTTCTGGTTCAAAAGTGGCTTGACCTGGGGAATGCGGCACCTGTAGCCCAGTCCACTGCTTCCACAGGTCCCCCAAGGTCTGGAATCGGCCCTTCTCCACAATCTTCCTCAGGGTCCGGTCACCTCTGCTGGTTGTGCAGCGTTTTCTGACACACTTTTCCCTTCCCACAGACGTCCCACTGAGGTGCCTTGATACAGCACTCTGGGAACAGCCTATTCGCTCCGAGATTTCTTTCTGTGTCTTACCCTCTTGCTTGAGAGTGCCAGTGACGGCCTTCTGGACAGCAGTCAGGTCGGCAATCTTACCCATGATTGTGGTTTTGAGTAATGAACCAGGCTGGGAGTTTTAAAAGCCTCAGGAATCTTTTGCAGGTGTTTAGAGTTAATTGTTTGATTCAGATGATTAGGTTAATAGCTCGTTTAGACTACCTGACCATGATATGCTAATTTTTTGAGAAGGACTAATATATATATATATATATATATATATATATATATATATATATATATATATATATATATATATATATATATATATATATACATACACCATACACCAGTGGTCCCCAACCCCCAGTATCGGTCTGTGGATCAATTGGTACTGGGCCGCACAAGAAATAATTATATCTCTTTTATTTAATATCTGAGTTTGAACAATGTTTTATTTTGAAAATGACCGGATTCTCTCTGTTACATGTCGGTCATTTGATCCCCCACAATGGAACAGCACATGAACAGAGGCGAGTTGGACATGTTTCAAAGAATAGCAAGGATTTTCGGTAAGACTGAGCCTGAGCCTTCATTCTCTCAGCTGGTGCACCATCACCTATTTTTTGTTTGTTTGTTTTTTATTTTGTTTTTTTAAGAAGACACTTAATCCTGATTAGGGAGACTGACGCACGTCTCAGCCGACTCCGGGAAAGGGCGGGGTATTATATTTACATTATAAACAAGCTACACACCCCCACCCACCCCCGGGCCGCGGTAAAATTGTCAAGCGTTGGCCGGTCCGTGGTGATAAAAGGGCTGGGGACCACTGCCATACAGTATATAATGTAGCTGCTCTTATAAGGTGTGTCAGGCCAGGTTTTGCCGTGCTACTGGTAACATCTAAGCCAGTACATCCTGTGTATGGTCAAGTGGTCGATGACTCAGCTGGCTTCTCCACCAGGTTCCAAATTTGGTGAGTAGGGTGGCTAGCAACCCTTAGGAATAAAAATAAGATCTAACAAAGGGCGGATGAACTCTTGAAAGTCAATGGCCAGCTAGCTAGAGATGGTGTCTCAATAAAAACAACCTACAGAAAGAATTTTGGGCCGCTACTGCGGATTTTTTTCCCCTTGTATACAGCCATGACAAGGTTGTTATGGCTGTTGCCTATGCCAGAATTCTGGCATGACACCCAGATTGATTGACTTTTACAAGAAATCCAATCAGAGAGAAAAAAAATAGCACCCAGTTATAATGATGATACACACACACTAAAACAGAACACACATAAACTAGAACAAAAAGGGGGTCAAACTAAATGAATGATATTCAAAGTAGAATGGAAGGAGAGGCTCCTAAATTTACAGAAAAGCTTAGTGTAGCTCGAGTGGTATATTTCCCCAATTGAACAGTAGATAAGGTCCTTCTCAAAAAATTAGCATATTGTGATAAAGTTCATTATTTTCTGTAATGTACTGATAAAAATTAAACTTTCACAGATTTTAGATTCATTGCACACCAACTAAAATATTTCAGGTCTTTTATTGTTTTAATACTGATGATTTTGGCATACAGCTCATAAACACAAAATTCCTATCTCAAAAAATTAGCATATCATGAAAAGGTACTCTAAACGAGCTATTAACCTAATCATCTGAATCAACCAATTAACTCTAAACACCCATTCCTGAGGCTTTTAAAAACTCCCAGCCTGGTTCATTACTCAAAACTACAATCATGGGTAAGAATTCCGGCCTGACTGCTGTCCAGAAGGCCATTGACACCCTCAAGCAAGCGGGTAAGACATAGAAAGAAATCTCTGAGCGAACAGGCTGTTCCCAGAGTGCTGTATCAAGGCACCTCAGTGGGACGTCTGTGGGAAGGAAAAAGTGTGGCAGAAAACGCTGCACAACCAGAAGAGGTGACTGGACCCTGAGGAAGATTGTGCAGAAGGGCCGATTCCAGACCTTGGGGGACCTGTGGAAGCAGTGGACTGAGTCTGGAGTAGAAACATCCAGAGCCACCGTGCACAGGCGTGTGCAGGAAATGGGCTACAGGTGCCACATTCCCCAGGTCAAGCCACTTTTGAACCAGAAACAGCGGCAGAAGAACGTACTTTTTTCGGATGAAAGCAAATTTTGCATGTCATTCGGAAATCAAGGTGCCAGAGTCTGGAGGAAGACTGGGGAGAAGGAAATGCCTGAAGTCCAGTGTCAAGTACCCACAGTCAGTGATGGTCTGGGGTTCCATGTCAGCTGCTGGTGTTGGTCCACTGTGTTTTATCAAGGGCAGGGTCAATGCAGCTAGCTATCAGGAGATTTTAGAGCACTTCATGCTTCCATCTGCTGAAAAGCTTTATGGAGATGATTTCATTTTTCAGCACGACCTGGCACCTGCTCACAGTGCCAAAACCACTGCTAAATGGTTTACTGACCATGGTATTACTGTGCTCAATTGGCCTGCCAACTCTCCTGACCTGAACCCCATAGAGAATCTGTGGGATATTGTGAAGAGAAAGTTGAGAGACACCAGACCCAACACTGTGGATGAGCTTAAGGCCGCTATCGAAGCATCCTGAGCTTCCATAACACCTCAGCAGTGGTGCATGGAAGTCCTCTTCTGTCCAATATGTCCTTGTTGGACACCTTGTCTTTCCAGGTTATCTTCAAGATGAATTAAAGATGTACCATGGGGGCAGTGGTGGTCTAGTGGTATAGGGGGCTGGATCGCTGATCCAAAGGTTGGGGGTTCAAGTCCCACTCTCCACAAGATTGTCACTGTCCCCCAGTGCAGCTAACTGGGTTATCAAAGGCGGGCCATATCTCTCACTGTCTATGGTGAGAGGCATGTAAAAGAACCATTGCTGACTTTCGTAAAGAGTAGGCTGCAAAGTCTTCAGCGTGTTTCTGGCCCTTGCTGTAAAAACGTCCCTTGATGTAAAAACCTCTGCCAAATCAAACGTGTGAGTCAGATGTTTCGCTGTGGCGACTCTCGAGACTGGGGGGAAAAAGCCACAAAGAAAAGAAGATGAATTAAAGATGTACCATGAAGGCATGAAGCTTCTTCACATAACATCTGAATACTGCCCAGGATTTGACTCCATGAAAGAGAGTAAATATCCCAACTGCTCTATAGCTATTGGCGTTCACCTTCATGGACACATGGTGGCTGTTCTAGAGTTATTGGCACAGTCTGCCAAAGAAGGTACTAGCGCAGGCCATTCTACTTTGCATTTCAGCATCAATTTGTCTGTATTTTGAGCTGTGCTTCCAAGGTAGTTGAAATCTGGGACAGAATTAGGTTTGTTGCCATCAAGTTAATATCCACCTCCTTGGTCCTTGAAGAGTTTGGTTGGTACAGCACGTCTGTTTTCTTGATGTTGATCTTTAAGCAGAACTTTGTTGATGCAGAAGATTCAGAGAAAGCATTTATGAATCACTGAATCCCTTGTCACGAGTGGGAAATTAGTGAACTGTTATCTGCAAACATCAATTCCCTAATCAATATGAGGGTACTCTTGGTCCTTGCTTTAAAATGTGTGACATTGAAAAGGTCAGCATCTTGTCTAGATGGAATATAGACACCATATTCCATGCCCCGTAAAGCCTCTTCCAGCATTGCTGATAACAATTCGGTATTTGTTGATTTTACAAATAATTTTTTACAGTAGGTAGAACAGGATTGTGGCACATACTCGCAGACAAGTCCCACACAATGACAAGCTCATACTAACGGGGGATTTCAATGCGAGAATAGGGACCGACTATGACAAATGTCAGTAACTAAAAGAATAATTAATACCACTATCAGATCAGCAAATACTGCCCGATTCAAAAGACAGAGCTAATCTCATTAATTTCTTCATCTAAATCATCAATCTGTGTGCTTGATCCAGTGCCAGTTTCTTTAAATAAATACTCCCAGAAGTGATCAACCCTTTATTAAATGTAATCACTTCTTCCCTTCGCACTGGTTATGTACCTAAATCCTACACAATTTCCTCCCGGATTAATAAAGTATTCTGATTCTGATCCTTTAAACTAGTAGTTAACAAATCTTTGATTAAAAAACCTGACCTCGGTTCATATCATCTGTCCAAATATAGACCAACATCAAACCTCCCTTTTATCCCCAAGATCATAAAAAAGCTGTAGTGCAATTATGTTCATATCTTTGTTCATATCTTTTCAAGCGGTTATGTTCATATCTTTATAGGAATAACATTCATGAAATAAAATCAGGATTTAGGCCTCATCATCGCACAGAGACAGCATTCATTAAGGTGGTAAATAACCTATGACGATGGCTGTGTCACCCATCTTGAGTACAGGAAAGTGAGAAAGGACTTTGTATCATGGTGTGATTCCAACCTCCTGCACCTCAACACTACCAAAATGAAGGAAATGGAGGTGGACTTCAGAGAGCCCAGGCCACACCCAGAGCCAGTGATTAGAGAGGGGAACATGTAGCGAGTGTGCAGACATACCTGGGCATGCAGATGAATGACAAACTGGACTGGATGGCCAAAATCGATGCTCCGTACAAGAAAGGACAGAGCCATCTGTACTTCTGAAGAAGGCGAACATCCTTCAACATTTGCAAAGAAACTGCAGCAGCTGTTCTACCAGTCTTTGGTGGCAAGCGCCCCCCTTTATTCAGTAGTCTGGTGGGAGGGAAACATTAAGAAGGGCACCTCACGACTGGACAAGCTGATGAGGATTCTATAGTTGGGACGGAACTAGACAGTGTAAAATCTGGGGCAGAGGGACGGGTGCCGAGAAGGATCCTATCAATTATGGAAAATCCCCTGCATCAACCTCACAACATTTATTATCAGATAGAGGAGCAGCATCAGCAACAGATTGCTGGCATTGCCCTGTTCCACTGATAGACTGCTAAAAAAACTTTTTAACTCTAGCGTGGGGGTTGCGAGCACAACACTCACACAAGCACACACACACACACACACACACACACACACACACACCTGCCTTGCACCACTCACTGCACAGTACACACCTTAACCTGCACAAACATGTTTACACTAGACTTTTTTTAATTATTTGCTCTGGAGAGCCAATTACGAGGTCAGCAAAAAACTATGTATTGCATCACCACCTCTCACAGAACCTCATGCACCTTAATCTGCACATGAATGTTTAAACTGGACTTTTGTTCATCTCTGCACTAGACGGCCAATCTACACTATTGCAGCATAACATACAATTCTCATACTTTCTTGCACTTTCAAACAATGCATCATATATATATATATATATATATATATATATATATATATATATATATATATATATATATATATATATATATATATATATATATATATGATAAGTCGAAATAGTTTTACTATGCCTTAATTAAAGTTTATTATTTATAGAATAAGTGTGTGTCATTTCATAGCAATGCTGCTGGAAAATGTGAATTTCCCTCTAGGATTATGAAAGTATCTATCTATCTATCTATCTATCAATAAATAATAACTATAATACATATTATTTATTTATTCAATCATAGACAAAATTGATTTTTTTCTAGGCTCTAATGTTAGTTTTGGTGTTATACAATGTCCTGTTCTAGGCCTGTTTTGCTTTTTTCTCTATACACCGCTCCTTTGAGTAATATTATTTGTGATCATGGTATTTGCTTTCATTGTTTTGCTAATAATACACTGATTTATTTCAGCAAAACCAGATGAAAGACAACAACCTAATAAAGTTAAGACAAGTGTAAAGGACATTAGACATCGTATGCTTACTATCTTTCTCTTATTAAACTCTGACAAAACAGAATAACTTGTACTTGGATGACACGCAGCTATAAACAAGGCTTCTGATTATGTATTAAGTTTGCATGGTGTTTCAGTTTCATCACGTGTAACAGTAAAGGACCTTGGAGTGATTATTGATGTTGGTCTTTCATTTGAAGCTAATGTAAATACAGTGGTATGAAAAAGTATCTGAACCTTTTGGAATTTCTCACATTTCTGCATAAAATCACCATCAAATGTGATTTGATCTTTGTCAAAATCATGCAGATGAAAAAACAGTGTCTGCTTTAACTAAAACCACATAAACATTTATAGGTTTTCATATTTTAATGAGGATAGCATGCAAACAATGACACAAGGGGGAGGAATAAGTAACTGAACCATCACATTTAATATTTTGTGCCCCCCCCCCCCCCCTTTGGTAGCAATAACTTCAACCAGACGCTTCCTGTAGCTGCAGATCAGTCTGGCACATCGATCAGGACTAATCTTGGCCCATTCTTCTTTACAAAACTGCTGTCATTTAGTCAGATTCCTGGGATGTCTGGCATGAATCGCTGTCTTGAGGTCATGCCACAGCATCTCATGGGGTTCAAGTCTGGACTTTGACTTGGCCACTCCAGAACATGCATTTTGTTCTTCTGAAACCATTCTGAAGTTGATTTATTTCTGTGTTTTGGATCATTGTCTTGTTGCAGCATCTATCCTCTTTTTAGCTTCAACTGTCTGACAGACGGCCTCAGGTCTTCCTGCAAAACATCCTGATAAACTTTTGAATTCATTTTTTCATTAATGATTGCAAGTTGTCCAGGCCCCGAGGCAGCAAAACAGCTCCAAACCATGATGCACCCTCCACCATGCTTCACGATTGGGATGAGGTGTTGATGTTGGTGAGCTGTTCCATTTTTCCTCCACACATGACGTTGTGTGTTCCTCCCAAACGATTCAAATTTGGTTTCATCAGTCCACAAAATATTTTGCCAAAACTTCTGTGGAGTGTCCAAGTGCCTTTTTGCGAACATTAAACGAGCAACAATGTTTTTTTAGACAGCAGTGGCTTCCTCCTTGGAGTCCTCCCATGAACACCATTCTCGGCCATTGTTTTACATATAGTTGATGTGTGCACAGAGATATTGGACTGTGCCAGTGATTTCTGTAAGTCTTTAGCAGACACTTTAGGTTTTTTTTTTTTTTTACCTCTCTGAGTATTCTGCGCTGAATTCTTGGCATCATCTTTGGTGGACGGCCACTCCTTGGGAGAGAAGCAACAGTGCCAAACTCTCTCCTTTTGTAGACAACTTCTCTCTGACTGTCGATTGATGAACATCCAGACTTTTAGAGATGGTTTTGTATCCTTTCCCAGCTTTATACAAATCAACAATTCTTGATCGCAGATTTTCAGACAGCTCTTTTGAGCAAGCCATGGTGCACATCAGACAATGCTTCTCATCAAGACGATTCTTACCAGGTGTGTGTTTTATAGTGGGCAGGACAGCTTTAAGCCACTCATCAGTGATTAGGCACACACCTGACTTAAATTGTTTGGTAAAAATTAGTTTCAATTGCTCTTTAAGTCTCCTTAGGCAGAGGGCTCAGTTACTTACACGCTATCCTCATTAAAATATGAAAATCTATAAATGTTTTGGTGGTTTTAGTTAAAGCAGACACTATTTTTTCATCTGTGTGATTTTGACAAAGATCAGATCACATTTGATGGTGATTTTATGCAGAAATGTGAGAAATTCCAAAAGGTTCAGATACTTTTCATACCACTGTATATATATATATAAACATGTTGCATTTGCTCTTTTGCACATATTTCAATCACTTATGTTTCCCATGTCCTTGGAATAACCAACATAAAATAAATGTTTTTCTTTACGGTGAGTAATTAAGTCCTGTGTTTATATTCACAAGCCTGGCAAAAAAAAAGGAAAAAGAAAAAAAAAGCTGATTCTTATTTTTATTCTGACCTTGTAGCATATCTGGCTAGCTAAATGTCACTTTGTTAAATATGAACTTATATAAATATACTTCATGGCCTCGTCTCACATTGCCAGAATTATTTCATGGTAGATGCCAGTAGACCAGGGCTCAATTCAATTAATTTGGAATGGGGCCAGGTCATGAAAACAGTGGAATGGAGAACAAAGAAATATGGCCTGAAACATGAGTCATCACATTAAAAGCTGAAGATACAGTAATTTTATTTTGTAAATACATAATAACATGACACATAGGCAAAAGCATTATTATATTCAAATGGCAATTAACACCATGCTGAGCAATCCATCCAGGTAAGCCGCATCATGCACATTTAGAAATTATTACTAACAGACAACATTCACTTCACCCATATCTACCAATAAAAACAACAGGACTGTGGGGTGGTGTGATATTAAATACAACTATAACAGCATATGAGTGAATAGTAATATTATTATGCAGAATAGTAAATCATATCAAGAAGAAGGAGAAGATGATGAAGAAGCAGAAGAAGAAGAAGAAAAAGAAGAAGAAGAAGAAGAAGAAGAAGAAGCAGAAGAGAATTAACTGAATATAGAGAAAGAAAATAAGGATTCAAATGGTAACAAAACTAAGAAAAAGACAAAAAGAAGTGAATAATAAGACAGAAATGAGAAAAAATAATCAAGGGCGTAGGCTGGGGGGGGGGGGGGTACCCCACCCATAGCAGGAGTTGAGTTCCGCTGGACAAGAAATTATGTGTATTCACAATCTTATAAATTAACTTAATGACTGCTATTGAAGAGAAAGTCAGAGATAAGTTCTGCATGACGAGAATCAGCAAGTAAACTGGAAGTCAACGTGCAACAGGCACTGCACATGTGCATGCCCAAGCTGACCAATCAACAAACATAATATTATCAGTAAGCAATAATAGCTGAACACTGTCAATCATACAAAGTGCATGTGTGATAATAAAGCACAGTTTGTTAGTACCGCCTCCGGCTCCTGCACGTGTGTCAGAACACAAACACTGACGCACAGAGAATGAATGGCTAAAATAATCATAAGCCATCCAGCCTGGATCTGCAGCCTAATGCTCAGTACTTTTATAAAATTAATAGTATGTCTTTGTGCTGTAAATATGTATTAATATCTGTAAATCTATTTAACACATTTACTTGCAGATGTAGTTTGAAATATATTTGAGAATGTTTTTGGTTGAATTATAACATTTGATTCGTCTTCTGAGAGTAATAGATGAATCGTCTTCTGCTGAAAAACTGTGAATGTTGTTGGCGTGAGATTCCATGTTGTTTATGTCATATGTGGGACTTTGTACCAACCTGGTGACGTCACGGTAACTTTGTGTACGCGGGCACTTAGCAATGGCGGCTTTTGGGTCAATAACTTATACGACAAGCACATAAAACAAAACCGCTGTGTGCAATGGTTTATTTGTGATATAAAATTTAAGCCACAATCGCTTCAATAAACAATACTTAAGCTACCGCTAACTTATTTAGCCAGCGTTTCACTTCCCCTTTAAGGCTTAGGCCTATAGCTCCCGGAACTCGAGTTCCGGTCAACCGAGATGTGCACCCCCCCCCCCCCTTCCACGGTCAGACCAGCCTACGCCCTTGATAATGTAAACACAGATATAATGCTTTAACTGCGATAGTCAACTATTTCATAAATCAAGGACAATTGTTAATTTGAGGAAAAAAAACTATTACATTACTGATTTAGTCTCCAACATTCACATTCAATGAGAGAAATGACATGTTTTGATTTGGTAATAGCAGTGAAGTCAGGTGTTTATGTTGTCAGAGAAACAGGGGTGCTCATGAGTTTAAGAGTTCATATTCTATTTTAGATTTTTACTTAAAGTTTGTGTATATTGTATAATTGTATGTGTACATATTGTGCTCTTGACCGTATTAAAACACAGTTGACAAAACACAGAATCTTACACAAAATTCCGTTATGTGTGAATATAATGACAATAAATCTTATAAATTCTTAAATCTTGAATCTTGACTATGTGGAGTGAGAGACACACATTCATGAGGTTTAATGGTGTTTCGTGTGCCAAACACATGTGTTTTAATATGTTCATGTGTCACAAGCATAGAAGCATGAGATCCCAGTAGGACAATCATACCAGATTTATTGTGGCGTTTCTAAAGATGCCTTCCGAATCTATATACTGTACTTTATATACATTGTTGATAGTATAGCTAGGTAGTTTCATCAGCAGAAGAAATCAAGTTCAAACCGCCAGCAAAGTCTGATGGCTTCCCATAGCCTAATGCAGGGGTGGCAAACATGTGGCTCTCGAGCTGCATGCGGCTCTTGATCAATAAGAATGTGGCTCTTTGCCTCTTATCATATTTCTATATACTGTGGCTCTTTGCCTCTTTTTGTGTTTTTTTTTTTTTTTTTTTTTTTTTTTTTCTTAAAACACACATAAATCCTTCAGAGGTTATTAAAAACAAATAATAAATAATATTTTTAAATAATTTTGACAGGTTGGGTGTTTTTTATGCCACTTCTGACACGTAAGTGACCGCCAATCATCTGAGTGGATGACATCTAATGCTGGGAAATTAAGTAAACATTTTCTTTGCATGCAGGCTTACCCTCTTTGTAAAAATGGCAAAATGCAAAGCTAATCGAAAATATGAAGATGAACACAGGACATTTCTGAGAGAATGAGAAGATGCTTACTTTTTTTATTGAATGGAATGGCAAATCGCTCTGTTTATTACGCAGTACCACGATATCACATTTCAAGGATTCAAATCTTCAGCGTCATTTTAGCAACTCCATGCTAATATTGACACGGAATTCCCCAAAGGCAAAAACACCTGACTCAACATGATTGTGTGTATATTTCAATATTACTTTATATTATACAGGCCACATCTATGTATCTGAAGTGTATTTAGTAGTTGTGTGTGTGTCAGAGCAAGGGAGAAAGAGAGAGAGAGGTGTGTGTGTGTGTGTGTGTGTGTGTGTGTGTGTGTGTGTGTGTGTGTGTGTGTGTGTGTGTGTGTGTGTGTGTGTGTGTGTCTTGGCAGGTCAGCACGTGGTGTGGCTCTTTAACTCTCACAGTTAAAAAGTTTGGCACTTTGTGTCTAACTTGTTTGCCACCCCTGGCCTAATGGATAGAGAAGTGGTGTTGGAACTGAAAGGTTCCAAGGGAAAATGTGTGGAGGTGGGGGAATGAGCTGCACCTTCCCTTCCTGCACATTCATGGCTGAGTGTGAAGTGCCCTTCAGCAAGGCACCCTCAATGTGTGTTGCAGCCCACTGCTCCAAGTGTGTGTGTTCACTGTTTTTACATGCATGTGCTCACTTTGGATGGGCTTAAATGCAGAGGCAATAAGTATATGTATAAATAATACAGTACAGGGATCCCTCACTTTCCGTGGTTAATTGGGACCAAGATCCACTCGTAACCACCGTATTCCGCAAAGTAGCCTCCCCCTCCTCGACTGACGTATACGTACATGTATATGTGTATATAATATCAATAAATACATATGCAATGCTATAAATGCTTAGAATAACAATTAAACATTAAAAAATAATGCATAAGATGTAAATAAAATATGCACTCAGATGCGCACCTCACAAAAATTTGGTTTGGGTTTTTGTTTTGTGTGTATGTGTTTGATTAAAGGTTTTTTTGTTTGTTTTTTGGGGGTTTTTTGTTTGTTTGTTTGTTTTTGCATAATTGGCCCTGTTTTCGTGTCATTTTTCTTAACTTTTTCCCCTATTCTTCTTTCATTTTCCTATTTTTTAATCTGATGAATATTTTTTTTAATACCTGCGATGTTCTGAAGCCTCATGAATTGAAGCACAAAGTAGCAAGGGATCACTGTATATCATATATATATATATATATATATATATATATATATATATATATCAAAAACACAAGCTTCAAGCAGAAGATAA
The DNA here is from genome assembly GCA_024760905.1 of Plotosus lineatus. Taxonomy (NCBI): domain Eukaryota; kingdom Metazoa; phylum Chordata; class Actinopteri; order Siluriformes; family Plotosidae; genus Plotosus; species Plotosus lineatus. The sequence continues at coordinate 30,675,444 of CM045731.1, forward strand.
CTAAGAGCACATCTCTGTCTAGTCACTGTTAATCGTCCTGTTCAAAACCCGAAGGCATGACTTTATTCACTCAAAGTTTGGTCAGGTTGAAAATTAGACCAGTTGCAACCATGAAGGCAGCTGTGAGGTATATAAATGGCCTACCAGATGTTATCATAGATTTCCAGTAGACGGGACAATGGAGACATATGCATCACAGATGTTCACATCTGTGTGCATATTTCCTCTGCCAATGTTTTTGCAAAAGATCACTAAAAACCTCAAGTGGTCAAGAAAGTTCTATTTACAGTTTACACATATCAACTGCCTAAATGAGACCATTATGCCCTCAATACTGCCATTGCTATTCACATCCCTTCTATCATGAGGTGCAGAAGGATTTTTTTTCTCAAACTTGCTCCAAACTAAACTCTCAAGCTTTGCAGAATTTCATCACATTCACATTAACCCTGATAACAAGCCAATAACATGAACCCGAACACCGCAGACCTGTTGATATCTATGCACTAATCTCACAATTCACTTACCCCATATTAAGGGAGACTAAATAATTAACTGAAGTGGAAGAGCCAGCATTCTTTTTCCCTTTAAAGTACTGAATAATATGGTAATGTTCCAAATTTAGCCTCTTAATATCCAAGTCTGCTGTTGCACTCAGAACATGGTGTAAAAATATAATACACTTTTTTTTTTTTTTTTTCCGAGAGCAGAGAGATTTGTTTAGATTCTTAGCCGAGAATCTAATTACAGTCTTTTGCAAAACTATAGGGAACTATTCTTTTTATTTCATAAGCTTTTCTAACCTTTTGTGTATTTTTCTGTCAAAATGAAACCTCAAGACAAGATAAAATGAGTCATGCAGCCGGTGTATGGGTTTATTCATGTAGGACTGATGCGCTAATTATATAGCTGGACCCTCACATGCTCGTATTATAACTGTTTTTTCATCACACTGAAGCTCACATAGACATAAACCTTTGCCAAATATTAGTGAATAATGTGGATCATTAGCAAGAAGCGCAGTGACTGCAGTGATGTTGCTTTCTGGAGCCAAAAGTACAGTTTTGGCAGAGAAAAGACAAATGAAGACAAAAAAAAAAAAAATCACACAAGGAGGAGAATGAAAGAGACTGAATTCCATCCACAAGCAGTTTTTTTTTTTTTTTTTTTTTTAATTTTGTATATAAAGTAGAAAATATTTTGATACACAATCGTGGGTTTTTTCATGCACAATTGACTTTTGATATTGACACCTTAAATAGCCGGGCAGTGGTGGCCTAGTGGTATAGGGCACTGGATCGCTGATCTAAAGGTTAGGGGTTTGAGTTCCACTCTCCACAAGGTTGTCACTGTCCCGTCCCCCCCAGTGCGGCTAACTGGGTTATCAAAGGCCGGCCATGTCTTTCACTGTCTATGGTGTGAGGTTCATGTAAAATAGCCATTGCTGACTTTTGACAAGAGTAACTGCATAGCCGTCAGCGTGTTTCCGCCCTGCGATGGCCTGGGAAGCTGTCCAGGGTGTACTCTGCCCTCACCCGGAATCGGCTGGGATGGGCGCCAGTCTCCCTGCGACTCTAATTAGGATTAAACGGTTACAGAAAATTAACTGAACTGCACACTTTAAATATAAATGAAGGTATACATTAAAATAATAATAATAAAAAAAAACATTTTAATATATATTTTTAAACAATTTGAGAAATAAGAACAAGAAACATGGCAAATATTAAGATGACTATCATTAGAATCTTATATCATCATCATCTTCTGTGACCTGGCTGGCTTTTGATAATCCAGTTAGCTGCACTGGGGGGGGAGTGACAACTTGCCGTGAGTGGGGCTTGAACCCCCAACCTTAGAATCAGTGATCCAGCACCAATACCACTAGGCCACCACTGCCCTGTTATATAAATTTAGGTAGAAATCATTTTAAAAAAATTGGATAATTACAAGGATTGCTGTCACCTTCGAGAGATTCTGGGTTTATTTTTTTTGTCTTTATATCCAGGTTTTTTTCTGCCTGGAGTTGTTTTCTCGCTGTTCGTGTGTGGGTTGGTTACCTTTCGGTAGTCAGGTATACTTCCCCAGTCCAAATACATGCATATTGCTTCTATTGGCTAATCTAAACTCCTAGGTGTTAATGGTTGTTAAAAAGGTAAGGTAAAATATTTTGAGATTTTTACACCCAAGCCATAGTGGCTCATCAGGCCGGCACTTATCCCCAGTTTCCATAGCATCAAGCGACTAGGAGTACAAGTCCGTCTGAATGGGATGCTAGTCCATCACAGGTAACCTTCCCAGTATATTTTTACCGGTACCCATTTATACTGCTGGGTGAACAGAGGCACACTTGTAGTTGAGACCTTGCCCAGGGATCTTAGCAGAGTGGGGGTCTAACTGGGATTTGAACACACAACCTCCCAATCGTGAGCGCAGCACTACTTGGTGGTGGGATTGGAATCCGCATTGCATTTGTTTTTAAAAAAAATACTAACCACACATTTGCAAGGATGTTTAATGAACATGGCAGGGACACTTCCTTAACTTAGTTTCAAAGATTGTTTGATTTTATGATGTGAATGTCAAAAAGAAAGATCAGAGATTTACGAGTGCCCTAGGGAATGAGTGCGGATAAACATTATAGAGCCTGATAAGACAAGAACATGAGTAATTAAAGTCATTACAATCGGCCCTCTACTTACGAAAACCTCTGAATACAAAAAATCCAGGTTACGAAAAACATTTTCCTAAATTTTCATCCTCCTTTTACGAAAACAACCTCTTTTTACGAAAAGCGCCAAATGCGCCATTCAAAAATTCAAACGTTCAAACAATGCGCAAGTTGCTCTCTCATTGGCTGTCTCTCAGCATCCCGCCCCGCTGGCCTCCCATTGGCCAGGAGGGAGCTGAACTGTACCCATACTTCCTGGACCCATACTTCCTGTTTGTCACTTCCTGTTTGTCACATGCGTGAAGGAGAGTTGAACAGGGCTGTTGGCTCATGAGTTTTTTTGAGATTGATCATTGCAGCGTTATATTTCGTTATCCATCATGGACCCCAAGAAAGTGATTCCCGGTGACACAGAAAAGAAGAAGCAAAATATGAAAGTGGGATGCGGTTGACCGAAATTGCAAAGGAGTATTGCCGAAACTCCTATACAAACGGGACAATATTGAAGCAGAAGGAGAACTTAAAAGCGGAGATACGGGGACGCAGGCGATTATTTCGGAAAAAGCAACTGCCATATTTAAAGATCTCGTGAAAGAGGGTGGGGGTGGGGGTTCTTCAGACTAGCAACCCCTGGACTTTAAAGTGTCGCATGGATGGTTCGAGAGATTTAAAAAAAGCTAAATAATTTTCTTTTATTTTTAACACATATTTCATTCATATTACATACAAAATTGGTGTACTTTTATAATTTTAAAGGGTTTATGGGGTAGTCTTGGGAGCCTTGGAATGAATCATACATTTCACATGTAAAATGCACCTCTACTTACGAAAACTCCAGTTTGCGAAAAAGGCTCTGGAACAGCTTAATTTCAGAAGTAGAGGGCCCACTGGACCTATACTGTACAGGGGATATTTTCCACATTATCAATGCATGTAGCTACCTTAAATTCTATGAGTCCTCCTCTAGTGTTTCTGTGTTAGTTGTATAATAGACAGACCCCCACCCCCATACTAAAACCCAATTTTGCAATGATGATCAGCACGGACGTGGCCCATCTCTGACCACTTTGTTCTGCATGTGTGCTGGTTCACAGAGTACTTTGGTGATAGATGGATTTATCAATTAGTGATCCAGTCAGAAGCTACAAAAACAAACAAACAAACAAACAAACAAAAACTTCAAAACATAATTCAGGGAGAGTAAATGATTGTTAACATGGTATGAAATTTCAGTACAGTTCATCATCATTTTCTGTAACAGCTTCATCCTAATTAGGGTCACGGGGAGGCTGGTGCCCATCCCAGCCAACTCAGGGCAAGGGCAGAGTACACCCTGGACAGCTCACCAGGCCATCGCAGGGCGGAAACACGCTGACGGCTTTGCAGCTACTCTTTACGAAAGTCAGCAATGGTTCTTTTACATGCCTCACACCATAGACAGTGAGAGACATGGCCGGTCTTTGATAACCCAGTTCACTTCACTAGGGGGGACAGTGACAACCTTGTGGAGAGTGGGACTCGAACCCCCAACCTTTGGATCAGCGATCCAGCGCCTTATACCAATAGACCACCACTGCCGGTATGAAATTTCAGTGTATTTATTTAATATCTTTTAAACTATTTATAATTAGTATATTCACTTATTTATTTATTTTTACAACAAAAGAAAGTATATTTTTTACATCGCTCTTTCAGTGATTGCACCTTATCACCAAAGTTAAAAAACATGACTGTAATATTTGTGTTATTTTTTTCTGGCCCCACATTGACTTTCTAAAATCTTCTGCATTTGGATATGCATGGGTCACCTCTACATTGACCAGTCCATATCGGAGTTAGACTGTGTGAGAGAATGAATAGACCATAAAATGGTGTGCTTGGACAAATAATGATTTAAGCTGCCATATTTACTTGAGTACATTGTTTTCCCCCAGAGGTCACCTTCATCCTCAGCCTCTCATCTCACTTTCCTGAAATCCCGACATCCCATGGGAAAGATATTCTCCTATTCATATATATTCATATATAATAGCATCCCCTACATGCTACTATAAATGACCTCAGTCTCAGAGGGTTGTTGGCAGTTACATTATCCACTCTGCTAATATGCTTCAGCTGGGCCCAGACATTCAGTCATTCATTTTCTGAACTGCTTAATCCTAATTAGGCTTTCGAGAAGCCTGGCGCCCATCTCAGCTGTTTCTGGGCGAGGGTGGAGTACACACTGGACAGCTTGCCAGGCCACCTCAGTGCAGAAACACGCTGATGACTATGCAGCCGACTCTTGTCGAAGGTCAGCAATGGTTCTTTTACATGAACCTCACCATAGACAGTGACAAACATGGCCGGCCTTTGATAACCCAGTTGGCTGCACTGGGGGGGACAGTGTCAACCATTGAGTGTGGGGCTTGAACCCCCAACCTTGGGATCAGTAATCCAGCACCTTATCACCAGGCCACCACACCCTGACCCCCCCACCCTCTGACATGCAAATAGCTTTATTTCAATTGGACCAATGACGCAAGTGTAAGATATCATGCATCTTAGATTGTGTTTTCATGGTGCCAACTCCAGATTTGGACAGAAACCAAAATGAGGGAATATAAAGCCCATCTGTTCAGCTGTCCAGCCTCTTGGCAGGGGAAAAACCCTGTAATGTTCTGATGTTCATCATTTTAGAAATTTCACTTAGATCGCTCCTTGACATTTTGTGCTGCACATAAATGGAATAAGGGAAATGAAAAGCTTTTCATTCAGTACACAGGAGAGAAACACACACTCAAAAAAACAAAAACAAAAACAAAAAAAAAACAAAAAAAACCTATGCACGCTTCCTGTGGGTTGTATCCGTTAATTTCCCTATACAGCAGTTGAGGCAAAGTCCCCTACAGCCATGCAATCACTACGATACATTTGCAGGAGTTGTTGCTTTAATTTCACTGCTGTTTCCCCTGTAGATGCATTTATCTAGCTGCAGTTTGCATCGATTAAACAACCAACCCCTCCAGACATTTGTGTTCTTCATCAGGATAAAATTTATAGGAAATTACATGTTCTGTTACCCTTGTTGTTGTAAAAGAACATTAGTTTTTAAGTAAGGTCCATTTCAACTATAATGCCCCCTCTGGGGTCAACGCCACATAGAAGACAATTATTTTGGTTTATTGCAATGGGAAATTGCATTATGGTTAAAATGTACAACTGTTTCATCAACGCATCCATGGATAAATACAGGCATTCAGGAGAGAGTGTGAGTGAGATTCCAAAATCCATTCATCCATTTGACATCAAGGTAAACACTATAGTTAGGACAATAGCATGTGGCTGTTCTTCTTCTTCTTTTCCTTTCGGCTATTCCCTTCAGGGGTCGCCACAGCAAATGATCTTCCTCCATCTCACCCGATCCTCTGCATCTTCTACTCTTACTCCTACTACCTTCATGTCCTCCTTCACCACATCCATAAATCTTCTCTTTGGTCTTCCTCTAGGCCTTCTGCCTGGTCGTTCCAACCTCATTATCCTACTACCAATATACTCACTATCCCTCCTCTGTACATGTCCAAACCGTATCAATCTAGCCTCTCTGACATTGTCTCCAAAACCTCTTACATATGCTGTCCCGCTGATGTACTCATTCATGATCCTATCCATCCTCATTACTCCCAAATAGAACCTCAACATTTTCATCTCTGGTACCTCCAGCTCTGCCTCCTGTCTTTTCCCCAGGGCCACTGTATCTAAACCATACAACATCACTGACCTCAACACCGTCTTGTACACTTTTCTTTTCATTCTTGCCAATACTGTCCAATCACACATCACATCGGACACTTTTCTCCAACCATTCCAACCTGCCTGCACACGCTTCTTCACCTCTTTTCCACACTCTCCATTGCTCTGGATTGTTGAGCCTAAGTACTTAAAATCCTCCACCTTCTTTATCTCTGCCCCCTGTAACCTCACCGTTCCTCTTGGGTCCTTCTCGTTCACACACATATATTCTGTCTTACTGAGGCTAACCTTCATTTCTCTCCTTTCCAGGGCATACCTCCACCTCTCTAGATTTTCCTGCAATTGTTCTCTGCTCTCACTACAGATCACAATGTCATCTGCAAACATCATAGTCCATCGGGAATCTTGTCTAACCTCGTCTGTCAGCCTGTCCATCATCATAGCAAACAAGAAGGGGCTGAGAGCTGACCCTTGATGCAGTCCCACCTCCACCTTGAACTCTTCTGTCACACCGACAGCACACCTCAACACTGTCTTACATCTCTCATACATGTCCTGCACCACTCTAACATACTTCTCTGTCACTCCAGGCTTCCTCATGCAATACCACAGTTCTTCTCTCGGCACCCTGTCATATGCTTTCTCCAGATAAACAAAGGCACAATGCAGCTCCTTCTGACCTTCTCTGTACTTCTCTATGACCATCCTCAAAGCAAACACTGCATCTGTGTTGCTCTTTTTTGGCATGAAATCAAACTGTTGTTCACAAATTCTGACCTCTGCCCTTAGTCTAGCCTCCACTGTTCTTTCCCATAACTCCATCGTATGGCTCGTCAACTTTATCCCTCTGTATTACCCCATGGGCACCAGCACACTTCTCCTCCATTCCTCTGGCATCTGCTCACTCTCTAAGACCTTGTTAAATATTCTTGTCAGAAAATCTACTGCTATCTTCCCTAGACACTTCCATATCTCCACAGGTATGTCATCAGGACCAACCGCCTTTCCATTCTTTATCCTCTTCAATACCCTCCTCACTTCACCCTTCCTAATCTTTGCTACTTCCTGGTTCTCCACAGTCACCTCTTCTACTCTTTTTTCATTCTCATTTTCCTCATTCATCAGCTCTTCAAAATACTCATTCCATCTTCCCAGCACACTTCTGTCATCAGTCAATACATTTCCCTCTCTGTCCTTAATCACTCTAACTTGCTGCACGTCTTCCCCATCTCTATTTCTCTGCTGTGATAACCTGTATAAATCATTTTCACCCTCCTTACTGTCCAACCTATCATACAAGTCATCATACGCCCTCTGTTTGGCCTTTGACACTGCTACTATCGCCTTACGCTGTGTATCCCTGTACTCCTGTTTACTCTTTTCAGTCCTCTCTATGCCCCACTTCTTCTTAGCTAATCTCTTCCTTTGTACACACTCTTGCACTTCCTCATTCCACCACCAAGTCTCCTTATCTTATTTCCTTCCAGAGGACACACCAAGTACTCTCCTACCTGTCTCCATGATCACATTAACTGTAGTTGTTCAGTCATCTGGAAACACTTCCTGACCACCCAAGGCTTGTTTCAACTCCTCCTTGAAGACAACACGACACTCTTCTTTTTTCAGCTTCCACCACGTTGTCTTCTGCTCTGCCTTTTGCCTTTTTCTCCTTCCTCACCATCAGCGTCATCCTACACACCACCATCCCATGCTGTTTGGCAACACTCTCACCCAGTACTACTTTGCAGTGACTGACTTCTTTCAAATTACATCGCCTACACAAGATATAGTCTACCTGTGTGCTCCTACCTCAGCTTTTAGAAGTCACCCTATGCTCCTGTCTCTTCTGGAAGAAAGTATTCACCACAGCCATTTCCATCCTTTTTTGCAAAATCTATCAACACCTGTCCTTCTGTGTTCCTGTCCTGGATACCAAACCTGCCCATCACTTCCTCATCCCCTCTGTTGCTTGCACCAACATGTCCATTGAAGTCTGCCCTAATGACCACCCCTTCACCTCTGGGGGTACTCTGCATCACTTCATCTAACTCACTCCAGAACCTCTCCTTCTCTTCCAGCTTGCATCCTGCGGGGCATAAGCACTAACAACATTGAACATCACACCTTCAATTTCTAACTTGAGACTCATCACTCTGTCTGACACTCTTTTCACTTCTAGAACATTCCTGACCAACCCCTCCTTCAAGATTACTCCTGCTCAATTTCTCTTCCCATCCACACCATGATAAAACAGCTTAAACCCTGTTTCTAAGCTTCTAGCCTTGATACCTTTCCACCTAGTCTCCTGGACACACAGTATGCCCACATTTCTCCTCTGCATCATGTCAGCCAGCTCTCTACCTTTTTCTTTCATAGTTCCAACATTCAAAGTCCCTACTCTCAGTCCTAGACTCATGCCTCTCCTTCTTCGACCAACAGCAGTGCAATTTCCATCATCACCCTGTTGGTTCACAGCACTGATGGCGGTCATTGTTCACCCGGGCCTCGACTGATCCGGTATGAATTTCGTTTTGATAATTTGCATCACAATTTTAGCAGAAGTTTTATGCCGGATGCCCTTCCTGTCGCAACCCTCTGCATTTATCTGAGCTTAGGACCGGCATGAGGGTGAACACTGCCTCCCCCCCCCCCCCCCCCCCCATGGCTGCATTATCATGTGGCTCATCATACCTATGTTTGAGTCCAACTATGAAATTGCTAAAGCAATATGAATAAGATTTTTGTTGTTGCTGGTGTTGTTGTTGTTGTTGTTGTTGTTGTTGTCATAGCCTGTGCTTGCTGGCAGCATTTAATTCTCTGCTCTCTCTCCCCATACACAGCAGGCAGTGGCGAGGGGCGTGGCTGTTACCCACAGGTGAAATCCAGAGAGCGCACCTGCATTCACTCAGTCATCAGCGAACTATAAAGAGAAGTGACGCACTTTGCTCCAGTGTCAGAAGATTTATCCCTCTACGTGATTCCGTCTCCCCGTAATCTCTCTGACTCCTGGTTACCAGCTCCGTGCTCTACCAATTTCCCATGTTGATATTTCCCCAGTGATTTTGGTTTAGTGTTTTTTCCTCACCGCTATGGTGAACACGGTTTTCCCATACTCCAGTGCTTCGCCTGAGCTCAATAAAGTCTTTGTTTCATCGTACCTGGTCTCCTGCATCTTTGGGTCCGACGGATATGTTTCCGGCGTCACAGTTGTTGCCAAAAGAATCAACAGATTACACCATTCAGCATTAATTTACTCTCGGCACACTTTATCACTCTCCATAGCGCCAACTCCAACTAAAATTATGACGAAGCTGAAAGCTGTTTTTAATGCCATGCACAGGGTATGGCCATAGCCTGATCGATACAAGGCCCAAATGTGGTCCAGAAAAAAGCAGCAATGTAGCTAGGAGAAACTATTAGTCATCACGAAGCACAAACTGTAATGTTAATAATCACTATCAAAGCTTGTTGGCTCCTGCTATGATTGTGAATTGTCTGGCGAATTTAGCCTGCTTGAAAAAAAAAAAAAAACCTCTAGTAATCACTTATTGATCAACTGCAACCAATTGTTCCTCTGTCAGAATAAACAGAAGATGTCGATCCATGAAACAAATGAAGCAGCAAACACAAGAATGAGATCTCTCGATTTGTCTCCATGTAAATGGTGTTCGAGGAGTGCAGACTCTTTAACATAAATTACAGCTGAAGATCAATCGTCTTTATGTCATTAAGCTTCACTTCAGAAGCCAAAAGGGGAAAAAAGAGCTCTTGTGCTTTAATTGGAGCATGACCAAGCTGTCTGACTTTGAGCAGCTCTTGGAGACAAACAGCCATATGCTTCATTACGTTCTGAGCAAATAGACCTGGTTTCACTTTCTGCGAGAAAAAAGTGCTCAAAAAAATCACAGCATTCTTCTCACTTGAGTACTTTTATCTGAGCTGTTATAGAAATTATTCACTTTTTTTTTTAACAGAGGGGTTTCAAGAAAACGTGAGCAGTTTACAGAACAATGAATTTTGTTTATTTCGAGTTTTTTGTTCACTGCTTTCTTTTTTAGCAGGATGTGGTTGTCATAGTAACAAAGTGTTTCCACAGAGACCGATATCTGTAGTAAAAGAAATAGAAAGTGTCTTTCACAAAGACATTTTAGCCTGGGTACATAGGCCTGATGCTGATTCTCTAATGTCTTAAAAGCACCAGTGGGCATCAGTAACCAACAATGCTATACCGAACACACTTGCATAACTTTACTCATTCATGTGTGTAGTATTATCCCAAACCACAGGCATATTCGCTGTGCAGATTCAATAAAAATGTAATGTTTTCCATATTTTACAAACAGTTTTTAGTCAACATTGCCCAAAATATTTAAGATATGGCTCGTGTGGGGCACCTGTGGATTTAGCCTTCCTAGGGTCCCATTAGAAATGTTCTTCATTTTTATCTAATGTACTCTTATAACCTGTGGCACAAATAAAAAATATCACGTTTACATTGGGAAGTGACAAGTCCCTTATGTTGCTTGTGGTTTATTTCATGTGAGCCTTGTGACCGCTGATGCCCCTGCTCCTGAGCACACATTGTGCTGATATCAGCAACTTAAACAAATATTAAACAAGACAACTGCTCATAGGGTATGATGGTTCCTCTGTCATGCAGCATTGATAATGCAGCTGCTATAATTGCCTGTGTACACATTCTACAATATGTTCAATGGACCACAAAAGTGACCAAATTCACAAAAAATAATAATCCATTCATTTTCTGAGCCACTTAATCCTATTTAGGGTCAGGGGAAGGCTGGTGCCCATCTCAGCCAACTCTGCGACTCTGGATAAGGGCGGGGTACACCCAGGACAGCTTGCCAGTCCATCACAGGGCATAATAATAATAATAATAATAATAATAATAATAATAATAAATCCATATAAAGTTTAAACAAATACATTTTAAGGCTGTCTGGGATCTGATCTTTGAAGGTCATTCAACTTTAAAGGCAATTGTTTCATTTGAAAGTTTGTATGTATTTTCCTTTTAGTGTTTCAAAGTATTGGCTTGTCTCTCCAAAATTTTGTGACCTTGCTCTGATCCTCAGCTTTGAGCTTGATATTGCAAAATGAAAAATTAATTCATTCACGCGATCATTATTTTCTGAACCAATCAACACTAGTTAGGGTTGCATGGAGGCTGGTCCCCACCAAGTGTGACGTAGTGAACTTTCAGCTGGACTCAGAAATGCAGGAGACCATGGGAGATGACGCAGTTTATGACAATTTTTAAGCCTTGTTTCCAGGTTAGAGCTGCTCACTGGCTGTATATAATTACCCTGCAGGAATGTACTTCAAGGTTGCTGCTAAGCGCGACCATATAGGTCCATAGATCCTGTTATTCAGGTACCCATTTAACAGCTGGGAGGACTGAGTGCAATGCGGATTAAGTGCCTTGCCCAGGGACACAACACAGCTTCAGACCCAGGTCACAATTTTATTTTATTTTATTTATTTATTTATTTATTTGGTGTTTCCACCTGGATTCGAACCCGGCCCCTTGCAGTGATAGCCAGCAAGCTAATCATTACACCACCGTGCTCTGTACAGCTGATTTATTACTTAAAGGGGAATTACTCAAGCAGGATGCAAGCACGGTGACTCCTGGAGATGAAGAGACGCACAATAAAAACACGAAGACTGGGAACTAAGACGTAGGTAACTGATCGAGCGCGGAGCAGGAACCAGAGGGAACACAGGGAAACTGTGACATGAGGCGAGACAATCTTCTGGCACCGAGGTGAGTGCGCTGCTTGTCTTTATAACGTGGTAGGTTGGTGGGTGGGATCAGGTGTGCGTGCTGAAATCCACCCATGTATGTCAGCTATTCCACTCCACCGGAGCCTGCAGCGCTAGAAAGAGACAGAGTTAGAACTGAGCCACCAAAATCAAAGTCCCCCAACAACACAGTCCATAACACCAAGATTGTCAAAAATCCATGTAAATGTCGAAACTAAACTCTGTGTGAACTTGGGATGTTTAATTTCTTTTTGTTTTTTTGTTTTTTTCTCACAGATTAGTAAAAGTGAGCTAAATGCACTACATTTTGTAACTGTATATCACTGGATGAAACTACATTTATGCATTTTTTTTTTTCTTCCATCAAAAGTCATCTTGCATATATACACCTTCATAGAAAATTAACTGCCGTGTAGTTTAATTGTAGGGTAAGCAGAGCACAGGATAAATATGTACACTGTACTGTAGACCCTATTAAGTAAACACAAGCCGTTTCTATAGTAATGCTGTGATACCCAGCTGTGATTTGTGTTTTCACCCCACATAAGCCAGTTCTGCCACTTCACTTACTGACACACTTCATTTCAGTTAGTTACCTAGGAAACCATTCAGAGAGGAATAATACATGGCAGAGAGTGCTGAAAATATTTATCAAATGCGTGTGTGATAATCCAAAAATATGTCGGTAATAAGAGCTGATAAGCTTTATCTTATTATTCAGTAAAACTCAAACAAATCTACTAATATCCCTGAGCTCATTGTAGACATTGCAGATGCTGGGGGTAATTTAGCTCATAGTGAATATGTCAATGTGTGAATGGAAAATGAGAGCGTTAGCCAGGGAGAGCAGATGTAAATCTTTACACATCTGGCATGCAAATTATTTTTTGGGGAGAGTGGGAGGGGTGTTCTTTATATATACTGTCCCCCCCCCCCCCCTTCTTATGAAATTAATCTTTTCCAGCGCCTTTTCGGTACCTGGAGTTTTCGTAAGTAGAGGCGCATTTTACATGTAAAACACGTGATTCGTTCCAAGGCTCCCACGACTACCGTTTAAAAATTATAAAAGCAGACCTTTTAAGGTACTTACTTCATGTTGACTATGTCTTCTTAGCAGAGTTATAATGACCATGGCACCAGGAATCACTTTCACTGGGAATCACACGTGTGTGTGTTTGTGTGTGTGTGTGTGTGTGTGTGTGTGTGTGTGTGTGTGTGTGTGTGTGTGTGTGTGTGTGTGTGTGTGCGCGCACGCTCACGCATGTGTGTGTGTGTGTGTGTGTGTGTGTGTGTGTGTGTGTGTGTGTGTGTGTGTGTGTGTGTGTGCGTGTGTGCTCGTGTGTATTGACCATGTCTTCTTAGCAGAGTTATAATCTTACAATGACCATGGCACCCGGAATAACTTTCACCGGGAATCACGTGTGTGTGTGTGTGTGTGTGTGTGTGTGTGTGTGTGTGTGTGTGTGAGAGAGAGAGAGAGAGAGAGAGAGAGAGAGAGAGTTATAAAGCAGAGTTATAATCTTACAAATGTTTATGCAAGGTTAAAAGCCTGAGCCATAAAATACAGTTGGAATAACAGACAAACATGAACACAGTTCAAACAAACTTGAACAAAGTTGGACCGCATCATTCCTCCTAGCCAATGGGAGGCCAGTGGGGCGGGATGTTGAGAGATAGCCAATGGGAGGGAGCTGTGTCATCCCTCCTGGCCAATGGGAGGCCAGCAGGGCCGGATGTTGGGAGACAGTTGGGAGAAAGAGCAACCTGCGCATTGTTTGAATCTTTGAATGGTGCATTTTAATGTTTGAATCTCACGTTTGGCGCGTTTCGTAAAAAGTTGTTTCGTATACAGAGGAAAATGTTTTCATAACATGGATTTTTCGTATTCAGGAGTTTTCGTAAGAAGGGGCCGACTGTATATACAGTGATACCTCACCTTATGAAAGTCCCACCAAACGAAAAATGCAGGTTACAAAAAGCATTTTCCTAAAATTTTGGTCTCAGGATACAAAACATGTTCATGTTATGGGCGGATCGCTGATCCTAAGGTTAGGGGTTCGAGTCCAAGGTTGTCACTGTCCCCCCAGTGCAGCTAACTGGGTTATCAAAGGCCAACCATGTCTCTCACTGTCTATGGTGAGAAGTTCATGTAAAAGAACCATTGCTGATTTTCGACAAGAGTAGCTGCAAATCCGTTAGCGTGTTTCCGCCCTGTGATGGCTTGGCGAGCTGTCCAGGGTGTACTCTGCCCTCGATGGGTGCCAGCCTCCCTGCAACCCTAATTAGGATTAAGCGGTTACAGAAAATCAACTGAACTTAAAATATTTAAGTGAAGCATATAACTTAAAACATGCAAGTAAAAATGTACAACACCTCTGTACTGCTTTCTTTAAAATTGAATGTCTCCTAATTAGGAAGAAAGCCAAGGAACATATTAATCACTCTGCTGTTATGTTTTAGTGCTTAAATAAATTAACCAGTTTGCTCGGTGCACTCTTAGATAATTTGGACATGCTTTGAACTTGGTGAAAAATAAATGTAAAGCACAGTATAGGCTCAGTGCAGTTGCTGATGAATGTCACTTTGCTGACAGGTTGAGTAAATCAATAATCAGATTGCTGTGTGAAATACTTACACTGATTAAATTCTCTGTGGAAGTCTGAGACTCATCTATTTCTTTTTTTTTTTTGTTTTTTTTTAATACTCTTTGCTTTTCATTGCCCCCTGACTTTCCATTTAAGTTGTTATTTTAGGTCTGTAGCATCTCCATCGTACCTGCCTCTCCTCCGTAATTACAAGCTGCAGCTGATAGATGCAAAGAATTAAAGGTGTGTGTGTGTGTGTGTGTGTGTGTGTGTGTGTGTGTGTGTGTGTGTGTGTGTGTGTGTGTGTGTGTGTGTGTGTGTGGCTCACTCAGCCGAGAAAGAGCAACAATTCTGAGAAAAGGATATGAGGGACATGATTTGTTCTGTGCTAGGTGGACACTCAGGTCTTTAACCAGTTTAAAAACATTATTCAACAATGAATATTTAAATAATTTGTTATTTTTCTTTAAAGGAAAACACTAATAAAAACTCTTTACATGAGTGGGGGAAGGAATGGTTTCTACAGCTACATCAGTCTCACTGTAAGAGGTGGGGCTTCTTGGCTTATTAGTAGAGACTTAAACATGACAGAAGAGGGAAGGTGCTGGGTTTAATAGTTGTGCTGGAAAGGGTTTGGCCTCTGGATTTAGTTGTTATAATATGAGAGGTGGGGCATGCGAATTTAACAATCATAATGAGAGAAAAACGGTGCCTTGGGGTTTTTTTGTTGTGATGAGAGAGGTGAGGCATAGGATTTTGTCAGTCCTGGTTAATGAGCTATGGCATCATTTTTTAAGTGAAGTTCTTATGAATTTGAATAAAGGCATGACTTCATGACTGTTGTGGGTGAAGAGCAACAGTAAGTACGTGGTCTCCTAATGACGAATGTGTAGTCTATGTTTAAGTAGCTGTGTTCATCTCACTGAAGGTGTGAGCTTTCTTTTTTGTCTGTCCCAGTGAATGGGATGTAGGCTCTTTATTTGTCTTTTTCATTGAAGGAGGTGTGGTCTCTGTTTGTCTGTTTCAGTGAGGGAGGTGTAGTCTCTGTGTCTGTCTCTCATAGTGAAGAATATGTGCCCTCGCTGTCTGTCCCAGTGAAGCCAGTATAATCTCCGTGTCTGTCTGTCCAAGTGATGGGGGGTCTTTCTCTTTAACAGCTGACAAGTTGTGATAAGATATCAAGGAACTGGCACCTGTTACTTTATAATGTCTCATTGATTGACCTGGGGAAAAAAAGTAACATTATCCCCCTGATCCTGAAAACACATGCACACAGCATAAACACTCTTTTACACTCTTGTGGAATTGCATATATCTTTTTGAGAACGCAGCAGTGAAATGACTGAGTAATTGCATTACTGTGCACCAAGCCCAAACACGTACGCGCACTCTCTCTCTCTCTCTCTCTCTCTCTCTCTCTCTCTCTCTCTCTCTCGCTCTCTCTCTCTCTCTCTCTCTCTCTCTCTCTCTCTCTCACTCTCTCACACACACACACACACACACACACACACACACACACACACACACACACACACACAGACCAACCTTACCATTCTTTACAAAGTCCATGTCTTTCCCCCAGTAATGTGTAGAGCTGAAAGCATCCCTCATTCCTTTATGTTTTTCGTGTTTAACATAATT
Source organism: Plotosus lineatus (assembly GCA_024760905.1). NCBI lineage: Eukaryota > Metazoa > Chordata > Actinopteri > Siluriformes > Plotosidae > Plotosus > Plotosus lineatus. Next base: position 30,691,860 of record CM045731.1, read on the forward strand.
CTGCTAGATATTTGGCTTCATTTCTATCCTTCATTTCGCACTGCACAGCAATGGTAAGAATATGCTTTAATGTTCCTTGTTCAAAGGATTAACAAGCTTGATTGAGTGATTCAAATCTCTATGCATCCAGTGCATGTTTTATTCATTAAACAAAGCTGGAGAAGTTTAATTCAAAATTTGGCTCTGATGCTAACTGATCGTCGTTGTCATCGTTGGCATCCTTGACTCGTAGAGGCAATGGTTAGCACACATGGGGGCATGACAGGATCTTGTGTGGCTGTAAAGTCCAATCCTGGAGTGGCAGGCCTTCTTACAGTTGTCACAGATTTATATGGATTGGGCGTGCATGAAGGCTGCATTCTTCCTTCTCACTGCTTTCTTTGATACTACCCAAGTTCTCCCATCTTCCTCAGCTTTCGACACCCCAGCATTTACCCTTTGCCACCAGGAGTCACGGTTTACAGCAGTGTTCCCCCAGCTGATTTGGTTGATGTCAGCTGCTTTGAAGTCTTACTTGATCGTGTCTTTGAAGTGCAGCAAAGGTCGACCAACTCGATGAGTGCCATCACGCAGCTCACCATAGAGAATTTCTCATGGCAGGCGCTGAGATTCCATGTGGTGCACATGGCCGAGCTGACGGAGATGTCTCTGTATGGGCATGGAGGTTATGCTCATAAGGCCAGCGTGCTGAAGAACCTCGGTATTTGGAACTTTGTCCTGCCATCTGATATGCAGCAATCGGCCAAGTGAGTGGAGATGGAACACATTGAGGTATCGTCTCTCCTGTCTGGTGTAGGTCGTCCATGACTGCTGGAATAAAGCAGAGCAGATAGGACACAAGCTGGATACACACAGACCTTAGTCCTTTCGCTCAGCAGGCTGTTGTTCCACACTCGCATTTTGAGTTTCGTCATGACCCTGGCAGCTTTGGCAATTCTTGAGCTGATCTCAATGTCAAGAGATGTTGAGCTGGTCACAGTGAAGCCCAGATACATAAAGCCATCCACGACCTTAAGCTGTGAGTCCCAGAATGTGATACATGGTGGGGACTCAACACCCTGCCTTATGTTAGTTAGCAACCTTATGTTAGTTTTCTCAAGGCTGATTGTCAGCCCGAACTCCCTGCAGGCAGTGGACCGCTTGCTGACCAGGTAATGAAAGCCATCTTTGCTGTAAGATATTAGAGCAGTATCATCTGCAAACAGCAGCCCACGAATCAGCACTTTGTAGGTCTTGGTCTCGTCATGGAGTCTGGTAATGTCGAAGAGTTTACCATCTCGCTTCGTTAGGATGTAAACTCCATCATTACAGTAGGCAAAGGCGTAATGTAGGAGCATCGAGAAAAAGACCCCAAATAGGGTTGGTGCTAGGACACAGCCTTGCTTCATTCCACTTCTGACTGGGACAGGGTCAGAGTTAGCTGCATTCAAGCAAACCATGCTCTGCATGTCCTGATGTAAGGAGACAATGACTGCAAGGAGTTTGGGAGGACAGCCAATCTCTTGAATAATTTGGAAAATCCCGCTTATGCTCACCAAATAAAAGGCTTTGGTCAGGTCCACAAAAGCAAGGAACAATGGCTACTGCTGTTCACTGAACTTCTCCTACAACTGACAGAGAGAGAAGATCATATTTACTGTGGATCTCCCAGCTCTGAAGCCACATTGCGACTTGGGGTAGACACGTGAGGTGAGGCTCTGAAGGCGGTTGAGGGTGACTTGGGTGAAAATCTTGCCAACAATGCTCAGTAGAGAGATGCCCCAATAGTTATTACATTGCTACAATCTCCCTCATTTTTATACAGGACGATGATCTTAGCATCTCTCATGTCCTGAGGAATGTTGCCCTGCTCCCAGCACAGACACAGGACGTCATGCAGTGACTGCTGGATGATTTACTTCACTTGCTTCAGGACTTTTGGTGGAATACCGTCCTTCCCTGGCACCTTTCCATGGGCAAGAGAGTCAACGAGAGAGTCAATGGCTTTGTCGAGCTCCACCAGTGTGGGCGGATCTTCGAGCTCCTCCATAACTGGTAGGCAAAGCATTAAGGGCAGTCACCGAGACAGTATTCTGTGTCACGTAAAACTTGAGGGAATGCTCAGCCCATCATTGCAGCTGCTCACTCTGGTTGGTGATGGTTCCGCCAGACTTAGACTTGAGTGGGGCTGTTTTGATCCCCTCATAAAATCCCTTGGTATAGCCACAGTTAGTAGCTGACTGGATCTGGGTGCACAGGTTCTGATAGTACTTGTTTGCACAGTGGCAGAGTGACAGAGCCTTGATTCTAGGTGCTTTGAGAGTATCGTATGTGCTAGGGCAGAGATTCTGCTTGTGGTCCAACATTGCTTTCCTTCTGGCCTCTGTAGCAAATCTCTACCCAATGTGCCTCAAACCAATCTGCATTATTTCATTCTTTTTTACCAAAGGTGACCATGGCTGAGTCGTAGATGACAGTACGAAGGTAACTCCACATGGCATCAATGTTGCCTGAGTCACTTGGTGATGGCTGCGCAGTGAGCCTTTCCCAGAAGTTGTCGGCAAAGCACTGGGCATTGGTGGAGTTTGACATGCCACAGGTGTTGATGTGGGGGAGACCCTTTGTCTTGGCATGGTGGATCTTCCTGGGCTTCAGCCTGATCTTGATGGCAATGAGAGAATGATCTGTCGCAATCAGCACTGTGGTAGGATCGTATATTAAGCTTAAGCCAGGGATTAAGCTCGGGTCTGTCCTCCTGGTGATAACAAAGTCAAGCTGGTGCCAGTAGAGGAACCGGGGATGTCTCTAAGACACTTTCTGTATCACCTTGCACATGAAATAGGAGTTGGTGATGCAGAGGCCGTGATAGCAGCCGAATTTGAGCAGCCTCTGCCTGTTCTTATTCACCCTGCCAATGCCATGGTGACCAAGGCAGGTAGGCCATGCTTGCCAGTCAGCCCCCATATGAGAGTTGAAATCGCCAAGTAAGTATATGCCCTCGGTGTTCGGAATTTCTGACAGTGCATGTCCCAGGGCCTCGTAGAACTGATCCTTCGCTTCAGGAGTGGAGGAGAGCATGAGCGCATAGGCTGATAAGATGTTAATGTAGCCTAGCGACATCTTCATGCATAAGGTAAGCAATCTTGATGATCCTCTGGTGGGTGTTTCAATGGAGGCAAGCAGCGAATTCTTCATGGCAAAATTTACACCATGCTGCCCGGGCTCGTCCATGGACAAGCTCTGCCAGAAGTAAGTGTAATCTGTTTCACTGAGAGATCCATTGTCAGGCAGACTGGTTTCCTGGAGACAGGCTACATCAATGTTAAGTCTAGCCAGCTCCTTGTTTAGGATGGCTGTCTTGTAGGCGTTATAAATGAATTGAAGGTCGGAAGAGAGTCCAGGACACATTGTACACATATTCCAGCTGGCGAATCAAAGTGCCTGTTTATTTTGGGTTGCCTGGTGCAGGAATTACCCTAGTCGTTCAGTCGTATGCTCTAAGCACCCAGTATAACAAGCCAGACGTGACGGAGTAGCACCTTACTGTCCAGGGGCTTCCCAGCTTGAGGTGGGCAGTAGCTACCCAATGAGGCCTGAAGACCTCACCCACCCACAGACAAAGCCCCCAGCGCGCCAATATTATAACAATTGGTCGGAGCTTATCACCGGTAACTGCCTTGTCCCGTTGGTTGATACCTGAGTCATTTGACTCTGCTGGAGGCCACTATCCAGGTGTGTGCCAAAGGCTTGGGTGGGTAATATGGAGATGCTGAGCTGCCCAGCCTGCAGTGTCCCCCTCTTGGTATCACTGGCAGGATCCAAGGGAAAGGATGAACCAATACGACTTGATACCAGGAAAATTGCGGGAGCTGCCAGATGAAGGTGCAGTCCAGCTACAACCATCTCATGGGGCTTCACTCCAAGTCTTTATCCTCATAATGACCTTCCTGAAGCCTTTTCTGAGATCAGGCCTAGCCACAAGGCAGTGGCTGTTTGGAATCAGGGTTTTCCTTCCCCTAGATGAGCAGCCTTCTCTGGCTAAAGAGCCCCATCTACCCTGGGCAACTGGTTTTGAGGCACAACTTACTCACCTTCACCCCTGCTCCTGTCTGTAATACCAGTTTCGCCGAGTGGAGACAGGAGTCAGACTTGGCTGTCAGAGGTTATAAGAGACACACGCCATGAGGAGCACTTTGAGATGCTGTGAGAGCCCAACCTCACAACCCACTTCTCACGTATAATAGCCATTCCAAAACCTGCTAACTGATAGCAACATCAAAAACACCACATTGTTTTTTGTTGTTTTTTTTTCTGTGACCCTCATTACACACACAAATATATTATATGTACATATGTCACAACAAAGAATGTCATACCGGATCGGTCAAGGCCCGGGTTAAGAAAGACTGCCATCAGTGCTGTCAACCAACAGGGAACTGGTGGAAATTGGACTACTGTTGATCGAAGACGTCAAAGAAGGAGAGGTGGGAGGCGTGTCCGTAGGGACTTTGAATGTTGGAACTATTGCAGGAAAAAGTAAAGAGCCTGCTGACATGATGCAGAGGAGGAAGGTGGACATACTGTGTGTTCAGGAGACCAGGTGGAAAGGTAGCAAGGCTAGAAGCATAGGAGCAGGGTTTAAGCTGTTTGTTCATGGTGTGGATGGGAAGAGAAATGGAGTAGGAGTAATCTTGAAGGAGGAGTTTGTCAGGAATGTTCTAGAAGTGAAAAGAGTGACAGACAGAGTGATAAGTCTCAAGTTAGAAATTAAATGCATGATGTTCAATGTTGTTAGTGCCTATGCCCCACAGTATCACCAGTGAGTATATTGGTAGTAGGATGCTGAGGTTGGAACTACCAGGCAAAAGGCCAAGAGGAAGACCAAAGAGATGATTCATGGATGTGGTGAAGGAGGACATGAAGGTAATTGGTGTAAGAGAAGAAGATGCAAAGGATAGGGTGAGATGGAGGCAGATGATTCACTGTGGCGACCGCTGAAGGGAAAAGCCAAAAGCCAAAAGGAAAAGAATACATATATATATATATATATATATATATATATATATATATATATATATATATATATATATATATATATATATATATATATAAGATAGATAGATAGATAGATAGAATTCAAATCTATTTTATAGTTGCATGCATTGTCTATGTTTTGGTATATTATATCAAATATACCAGTCATTGGGAGACATAGAAAACAGCAGAGATGTCCAAAAAGCGCTCAAGAAGTGGCTTCAAACAATAGATGGAAGTTATCTTCAAGGCCGCTTCAAAGCATGGTGCTTCCAGTACGGTATTATCCCTAGACTGCAGTGGCCATTCCTGCTCTACGACATGGCCTTCTCTACAGTGAGTAGCGTAGCATCATGGATCGATGTTTAAAACCTATGTTTTTGACTGTGGGGAGAGTCCCATTGACCTTCGAGAAAGTTTGGATGACAGCTCGGAAAGACGGCATGCTATAGTGCTAGGGCCAGCAACCCGAAGCACTGCACATAATCGCTACAAGTTCCACTACAAGAGAATACCCCCCTTGCAGGCCGAGAGGCGGGGGAGGATGATCTGCAAACCCGGATGGATTCAAAGGATCACGAACCTGGCAATGAACCAAGGACTAGAAGTTTGATGCAAGCCCTCAAGCAAGCAGCACCAGAATCTAGACGGCGGTGTGGCAGCTGCGGAAGACTTTTTAAGAACGAAAAAGGCGTGAAAATACACCAAGGCAAAACCAAGTGCAAGGAGAAGTTAAGACAGTGCAAAGCTACTGAAACACCAGCAGCTAATAAGACACAGGAGGATCTGAGCCCGGAAGCTCACCACAGTGCTCAGAACCCCCACGTCGAGACCAATCCTGGCGCAACGGCTCAGGAAATAAGAGGTGTAGCAAGTAACGTAGCCCAGGAGAAGAAAGCTAGATTACAACTTCCACCATCAACAGACAAGAGGTGGCAAGTTCTGGACAACAACCTGGACAGCATTCTTGAAAACTGCCTGAAAGGAGAAGCTTGTAAAAAGATCCAGCTCCTGAGCAAGATAGTTTATGATGAATGCAGGAGTTTGTTTGGAGCTCAAATTGTGAAGTCAAGACCAACCCGAGGAGGAGCCAGCAGAAGACAAAAATAGATAGCTAAGCTGCGTCAAAACCTCCGCAGTGTCAAGAAATCATGGAAGAAAGCTCCAGAGTCCGAGAAGGGAGGTCTGCAAGAGCTGCACCACACTCTGCATAAGAGGCTGCTTCAACTCCGGGCAGCTGAGAGACTCCGCAAGAGGCAAAATGAGAAGAAGAAACAAAGAAAGGCATTCTTCAGCAACCCTTTCCAGTTTACCTCAGACCTACTAGGAAAACCCAAGAGTGGCAGACTCCAATGTTCTCAAGTAGAGGTTGAAAAGAGTGTAAAACAAGCTCATAGTGACCCTGACAGAACTACACCATTAGCAGAACCCCCGTATCCAAAAGAGGAGCCAGATCCAGAAACCCCCTTTGATCTCTCAGACCTGCGCTTCGAAGAAATCAAAAAGGTTGTCAAAGCTGCAAGATCAAACTGCTCCAGGTCCCTCCGGAATTACATACAAGATCTATAAGAATTGCCCAAAGCTTCTCAATCGTCTCTGCAAGCTTCTTCGTACAATCTGGAAAAAGAAACAGCTACCATCAGCATGGACCCTGGCAGAAGGTTGTTTTGTACCAAAGGAGCTAGATTTAAGAGGGCTGGACCAGTTCAGGGAAATCTCTCTTCTGGACGTAGAAGGAAAGATATTTTGGTCTGTAGTAGCAAAGAGAATCACCACCTTTCTCCTGATTAATCACTACATTGACACCAGCGTGCAGAAGGGAGGCATCCCAGGCCACTCAGGATGTCTAGAGCACACAGCAGCGATAAGCCAGCTGATCAAGGAGGCCAAGAAAAACAAGAGTAACTTATCAGTAGTGTGGCTGGACATTGCTAAGGCCTACCCTAGCGTACCCCATCTACTAATCGAGAAAGCACTGCAGCAGTACCATGTTCCAACAGAGGTCGTGCAGTTGGTCATGAATCATCTTACCAACATCAAGATGCGATTTACAGTGAACAACTTCACAACAGGCTGGCAGAGACTCGAGAAGGGAATTATGGCAGGGTGTACGGTTTCAGTAATACTATTCGTGGCAGCCATGAACTTGCTCCTTAAGGCAGGAAACAGCCAGTGCAGAGGTCCCAAGGCTGACGATGGCACCAGGCACCCATCTTGCAGAGCCTTTATGGACGATGTCACTATCATGACAGAGTCACCAGCAGGAACCCGTTGGATTCTCTCAGCCCTTGAAAAGATGGTGAACTGGGCTAGAATGAAAATCAAGCCACCCAAGTCAAGGAGCCTCACTATTATCAAAGGCCAGCTTGGTTCACATGTTTTCATTATCCAAGATGAAAAGATTCCCACAATCCAGGATGAGAGCATTAAATGCCTGGGGAAATGCTTTGACCAGTCATTGGGAGACATAGAAAACAGCAGAGATGTCCAAAAAGCGCTCAAGAAGTGGCTTCAAACAATAGATGGAAGTTATCTTCAAGGCCGCTTCAAAGCATGGTGCTTCCAGTACGGTATTATCCCTAGACTGCAGTGGCCATTCCTGCTCTACGACATGGCCTTCTCTACAGTGGAGTCAATGGAACGACTGTGCAGCAGATTTCTGCGTAAGTGGCTGGGAGTTCCACCAAGCTACAGCACTGTAAATCTTTACAGCAGGTCAGCTAAGCTAAGTTTGCCTCTGTCATCTGTGATTGAAGAATTTCAGACTGCAAAAGTTAGGGCCATTTCTACCCTACGTTTGTCTAAGGACACAGTAGTGCAGCAAGCAGGGGGAACTGTGAAGGCTGGTAGAAAATGGAATCCTCGCAAAGCAGTCCAAGTGGCAGAGGAGGACCTGCGTCATCAAGAGCTGGTGGGAACAGTTTGCAAAGGAAGATTAGGCCTTGGCAACTACGAGGGTAAGCGATGGAACACAGCAGATGACCAAACAAGAAGAGATATGGTTGTGCTACAAACTAGAAAAGAAGCGGAATACACCAGGTTTGTCAGAGCAGTGGGGTTAGGAAGCCAAGGCAGCTGGACCAAATGGGAATCAGCCATCCAGCGCCCATTCACATGGAAGGAACTGTGGAACACTGATCAAGGTCAGCTTAGCTTCCTACTACGTGCTGTGTCAGACCTGCTTCCTACACCTTCGAACTTGCAGATTTGGGGAAAAGAGGAGGACGCCTCATGCTCTCTGTGTAAAGGAAACAACTGCTCCCTGAATCACATCCTCTCAGCATGTCCTAAGGCTCTGGGAGAGGGGAGGTACCGATGGAGGCATGACACTGTCTTAAGAGAGATTGCCATAGTGGTGGACCAGCGCAGACTGGAAGTCAACCATCAAAATATTCAGGATACAGGAAAACCCATCCAATTCCTGAAAGAAGGAGAGATGAAGACCAAGCCGAGCAAGCCCGCAACTAGAGGCTCAGTCCTGTCTCCAGCCTCCAACTGGCAGCTTCTTGTGGATGTGCAGAGGAAGTTGAAATTTCCAGAAGATATAGCAGTTACTCAGGTGCGCCCAGATATGCTGCTATTATCTCGAGAAACGAAAGCCATCCACATAATCGAGCTTACAGTTCCCTGGGAGGATAGACTTGACATCTCACACGAACTGAAAGCCGCAAAATACCAGGACTTGGTAGATGAAGCTTGCATGAAAGGGTGGAAAGCAAGCCTGATGCCAATAGAGGTTGGATGCAGGGGTTTTGTTGCAACATCTACAAGAGACTTCCTGCACAAGATAGGTCTTACCCCTACCGCCACAAAGAAGGCGATAAAGACCATAGCTGCTTCAGCAGAGACATGCTCAAGGTGGCTGTGGATCAAGAGGAGAGAGAATTGGACCACAGTTAATTACAAGCCAGGAGAGTAGTGTGTGGATGCATGTTAGAAGACCTCTACAATCAATCAGAAGCCAGCCTGCAGGTGAAGACAGTCTTTTGTCTTTGCTGCCCCACTCAGGTGAAGCGTACAGGTTTTGGGGCGAAACGCTAAAGACCCTGAGATACCTGCTGATGATGCAGACTAGGCACGAAGAAACAACAACCACAAGCTGCTGATTATAAAGACGCTAATCAAGCTTTGAGTAGCGTAGCATCATGGATCGATGTTTAAAACCTATGCTGTTTGTGGAATAGTACTTTGAAGAGCTGATGAATGAGGAAAATGAGAGAGAAAAAAGAGTAGAAGAGGTGACTGTTGAGGACCAGGAAGTAGCAAAGATTAGTAAGGGTGAAGTGAGGAGGGCATTGAAGAGGATGAAGAATGGAAAGGCAGTTGGCCCTGATGACATACCGGTGGAGGTATGGAAGTGTCTAGGAGAGGTAGCAGTAGATTTTCTGCAATAACATTTAACAAGGTCTTAGAGAGTGAGCGGATGCCAGAGGAATGGAGGAGAAGTGTGCTGGTGCCCATTTTTAAGAACAAGGGAGACGAGCAGAGCTGTGGCAACTACAGAGGGATAAAGTTGATGAGCCATACGATGAAGTTATGGGAAAGAATACTGGAAGCTAGACTAAGGGCAGAGATCAGCATTTGTGAACAACAGTTTGGTTTCATGCCAAGAAAGAGCACCACAGATGCAGTGTTTGCCTTGAGGATGTTAATGGAGAAGTACAGAGAAGGTCAGAGGGAGCTGCATTGTGCCTTTGTGGATCTGGAGAAAGCATATGACAGGGTGCCGAGAGAAGAACTGTGGTATTGCATGAGGAAGTCTGGAGTGGCAGAGAAGTATGTTAGAGTGGTGCAGGACATGTATGAGAGATGTAAGACAGTGGTGAGGTGTGCTGTCGGTGTGACAGAAGAGTTCAAGGTGGAGGTGGGACTGCATCAAGGGTCAGCTCTCAGCCCCTTCTTGTTTGCTATGGTGATGGACAGGCTGACAGACGAGGTTAGACAAGATTCCCCATGGACTATGATGTTTGCAGATGGCATTGTGATCTGTAGTGAGAGCAGAGAACAAGTGCAGGAAAATCTAGAAAGGTGGAGGTATGCCCTGGAAAGGATGGGAATGAAGATTAGCCTCAGTAAAACAGAATACATGTGCATGAATGACAAGGACCCAAGAGGAATGGTGAGATTACAAGGAGCAGAGATAAGAAAGGTGGAGGATTTTAAGTACTTAGGCTCAACAATTTAGAGCAATGGAGAGTGTGGAAAAGAGGTGAAGAAGCGTGTGCAGGCAGGTTGGAATGGTTGGAGAAAAGTGTCCGGTGTGATGTGTGATAGGAGGGTATTGGCAAGAATGAAAGGAAAAGTGTACAAGACAGTCTTGAGGCCAACGATGTTGTATGGTTTAGAAACGGTGGCCCTGGGGAAAAGACAGGAGGCAGAGCTGGAGGTAGCAGAGATGAAAATGTTGAGGTTCTCTCTGGGAGTAACGAGGATGGATAGGATCAGAAATGAGTATATCAGAGGGACAGCCCACGTAAGATGTTTTGGAGACAAAGTCAGAGAGGCTAGATTGAGATGGTTTGGACATGTACAGAGGAGGGATAGTGAGTATGTTGGCACTACCAGGCAGAAGGCCTAGAGGAAGACCAAAGAGACGATTCATGGATGTGAGATGAAGGCAGATGATTCGCTGTGGCGACCCTGAAGGGAAAAGCCGAAAGGAAAAGAAGAAGAATGCTGTCTGTGGAATGTTGTAATCATGTTTCCCTTACCAGTCCTTGCCTTCCTCACTTCCCCTCCATGTGAAGTAACCACAAAGCACTTACTACTATACTAGTAAGAACAACAATGTATTATAGCAATACCTTCTGACCAAGCGCACCACAGTGCAGCTAACTGGGTTATCAAAGGCTGGCCATGTCTCTCACTGTCTATGGTGAGAGGCATGGAACCATTGCTGACATTTGTAAAGAGTAGCTGCAAAGCCATCAGCGTGTTTCTGCCACTTGCTAAAGGGTTGTGTCAGGAAGGGCATCCAACGTAAAAACCTATGCCATGTCAAATATACAAATCATGCGCTGTGGCGACCCCTGATTAAAGGGAAAAAGTCAAAAGGAAATCTCTCTCTTCTGACCAAGCACAATCTAGAATTTATAATATGCTGTAATATACTTTACTTTATACACAAGCACTTGGAAATCCCTAACCTCCATTGCTGCAGCTCATTTCCTTCCTTAGATTCATTACTGCGAAATATTATTCTTACAATTTTTTCTCATAAATTTCTACATAGTTTAATATTCTGATTAGCATATCTGGAAGGTACTTTGATCTTGGTTTGTGATAGACATTATGTAGATGTTTTACTGTATTTTTTTATCAAAGTATTATCGCGGCACCCTGAGTGGAGTCTGATAGCCATGAAACATAAGTTGTATGGTTGTCCTGTGTTCATGCCTGAGCTAATGATAACGAAAGGAATGGCAATGACAAAAAAAGATTTATTTAAGAACAAAACTGAACCCAGCTAAAAATCATGGCTCATACACCAACATTTAGACTTTCAAAATAGAAAAAATCACACAATCTAAATTAGGAATGAGAAAAACCCTCAGCAACTAAATTAAAACCAACCATGAGTGGTAACACTGAACAACAACTTTTAAAATGGACAATCACACTAAAAACACAGGTGATACCAGTGGCTGTGGATAACTGCTAGTGAAAGGCAATGATAAGAAACTGCTGCCTTTAAAGGAGTTGAGAGAGATGGGCAGTGGTGGTCTAGTGGTATAGGGTGCTGCATTGCTGATCCTAAGATTGGGGGTTCGAGCCCCACTCTCCACAAGGTTGTCACTTAGAGCTTTACTTTTAGGCAGTGCCTAATTTTGCATCAGTCTTTATTCATGAAAATGAATGTAAACATGTTTAAATTGCCCCTATCCCACAATAGTAAATAATCATTTTAAGACTTATTAAATATCTTTACCATGATGTAGATCACAATGGGGCAGTGGTGGTCTAGTAGTATAGGGTGCTGGATCGCTGATCCTAAGGTTGGGGGTTCGAGTTCCACTCTCCACAAGGTTGTCACTGTCCCCCCAGTGCAGCTAACTGGGTTATCAAAGGCGGGCCATGTCTCTCACTGTCTATGGTGAGAGGTTCATGTAAAAGAACCATTGCTGACTTTCGAAAGAGTAGCTGCAAAGCCATCAGCATGTTTCTGTCCCTTGCTAAAAAGGGTTGTGTCAGGAAGGGCATCTGAGGTAAAAACCCTATGCCAAATCAAACGTGTGAATCGTTCGCTGTGGCGACCCCTGAAAAAGGGAAAACCCTGAATGGAAATCTCTCTAGATCACAACCGAAATCTGTTACTTTGGACATAATTCATCCCTCTGAAGAAAAACAACAATCAAAGTCCATTATTTTTTTTGAATGAAGTTAGTGATAAATGAACAGACAAACAAACAAACAAAACAAACAAACAAAATACACCCTCATATGTTGGGGTAATAACTATTTGAATGTTTTTTTTTTTTAAACTCTTCATTATAATAATAAAAAATCAACATATGTTTAACCTCTGTATTCGTGGCATAAAGGTTAAAATCTGTGTTTCCATCCCATCACATCTCTCACACGAGTTCCATGTCTTGATATAATCATGCTATTATTGGTGTAATAGGACTATAAGTAGAACCGGAAAGCCCTTCTGACCGCATTAAGCACTTTTATTATCACGCTGTTCCACTCCCACAGGTTAAAACCTGCATATTTATCACGACCTTCGACTAGATCTCAAATCATCCAGGTCAAATAAACACACATGCTTTTCCCTCCCTCACAATGAGCTGCTGCATCGAACAGTTGAATGGAATACAGATTAGATCACAATCAGAGGGAAACGACCAAACAGCTGAAGGGAAGAGAGAATGCTAATCACTTACCTAGAGCTCCAGCTCCTTAATACACAACATAAAGCTGTAGACCTTGATGGGATCTTGTTAACTCAGTTTGTCTGCTAGAGGCAGATTTACTGCTGACCATAAAGCTGATTACTTCCCAAAAATATCTAAAGAAAAGTAAAATAAACAATTTATTTGAGAAATTCTGCTGGATTCGTGTGTGTTGGGATGATGATTAGAGGTCTATAGCAGCAACTCTTATGGTAGCAAAATTGCAAGTCATGCACATCAAAAAAAAAAAAAATCTGAAAAGCTTGTAGTTGAGTAGTAATCTTTAATTCTGGACAGAGGATGCCGTTTGGATCAGTTTAAATTATTTTCTCCTGTCAGCACAGAAAGGTCAATCTCATTATTCAGTAAACAAATGTCAGCAGGTACACTTTTGTCAGAACGTGCACTTCAGTAAACAGATGTGCACTTTTAGCTAAGAGACGGCCTTCAAGCACAAGGAGAAGGATTTCTCTGAAATAAATGACATAATTTTGTGTTGATTCTGAGCTTAAAGTTTAAAGCACTTAACGATTCTTTAGTGAACTCTGGTTCTCTGTTGGACATGCGAAGCATGATGGACACTGTTCTCCATTTCACTCTTTCTGTAGCGACAATCCCAATGTTAAAATAATACTCAATCGTCAACAGTCAAACGTCTGGAAAAATCTGTTGTAGCTTGTAGGATGCTGCTACCAAAAACAAACGCAGCTGTGAACTGAATACTCAGTTCATCGGTGATGATAAATCCTGTTTGCTTTATGCAGTATGTTTAATGGCTGGGGTACTTCTTGAAACCCTTATTTTACATTTCCTTTTCCCTTGATTCTTGCTTGAGCTGGACATTCTTCTGGTCTGCCATTTTTCCATGCCATCCCAATGCTCTATTTGTGTAAGCAATGATCCAGGAGCGATTGGCGTGGACCAATGCGCAAGGATATATGAGAGCAGCCTACCCAGAAGAGTTGCAATCCACCGTATAAGTAACCTGCCCCTTATATGATCTCAGGCACTTTAACAGAACAATTCGGCTGTGCTGCCTTCATCAGCAGTGGACATTGCTTTGCCCGATGCTTCAGGGGACACAAAGTCTAACTCCTCTGAAGCCAATTTCTTTGATTCTATACTCCTCACATTGATTCCTTGTGTCTTTCCCCGTGTTTTCTTAGTGGGAGGGACTAAAACACAATGATGAGATGGGAATGAGGGGAACTTGTATGCAATTTAAATGTTTCAGTAAAACCCCTGAACACTTGTGGATCCTGCTCTTTAATGAAGTTCTTTTCACAATTGTGGCAAACCTTGACAATACGGACAGTAGACATGTGTGAAGTTGGCTTGGTTTGCTCAGGAGCCTGATCAGTTTTGAGAGTAGCAGAACAGCAACATCTCTCAATTAGCAGATAAAACTAATCCCCATCCAGCCAGACCAAAAAAAAAAAAAATTACGGCAAAGTGCAACAACATCTTCAGAAAGAAATATAAGCAGAATGGAGTAGATGGGAAAACACACAGCGTAATTAACATTACTCAATTACTCAGATTTCAAGTTGTATTTTTGGCCCAAATTGTCTCTGACATCCTACCAACCATTGCTAATCTCTACACTGGGGAAACAGTAAGATGAATTCCTGCCCTTTAAGCTCCAAGAGCAACCCTCTAGCAATATCTGCTTAGGAGTTTCCAAAAAGCCCTGAGTAACAGATGATTCCATAAACCCGGTACTCTGAGAAGTCTGTGAATCTGTCTTGATATACTTCATCTCAAATAAGCACCACCACAAGCAAAATTTAAAAACAAAACAAAACAAAACAAAAAAACATTATTTTGTAAAGGCAGGTTAGAAGCCGCGACTCTTTGGCGTTTTGGTTAGCATGTCTGCCTCACAGCAAGAAGGTCCTGGTTTCGATTCCCAGCTTGAGCATTTCTGTGTGGAGTTTGCATGTTCTCCCTGTCTTGTGTGGGTTTCTTCTGGGTGTACTCCGGTTTCCACCCACAGCTCAAAAACATGCTCAATAGGTTATTTGGCTGTTCCAAATCACCCCTAGGTGTGAGTGTGAATATGAATGGTTGTATGCGTATCAGCCCTGAGATGGCCTGACGAGCTGTCTAGGGTGTACCCCACCCTCACCCAGACTCGGCTGAGATGGGCGCCGCCAGCCTTCCTCAACCCAAATTAGTATTCAGCAGTTTAGAAAATGAATAAAGGTTAGAAGCCCACCCACATCCAAGACTGACTCTTCTCACTGCTTCAGACGGGTAAGTGAGTGTGGATTTGGAGATTTCCGGATCACAAAATATAAAAAACATTTTACCAAGTAAGGGGTCATGCAGAAAATAATAATAATAAAAAAAAAACACATCAAGTTTTATATTTTATGAAAATCTGTACATTAGTAGTTGTCTTTTACATGTCTTTCAGGGAGGAGTTTGCATGTTATCCCTGTACAGTACTTGCAAAAGCTTACATCTGGTACTGTGGTTACTTCCCTGAGTCAAAAGACATGCACATTAGGTCAACGGACTACTCTAAATTACCCGTTGGTGTGAATGTGGGTGTGAATGATTGTTTGTGTTTCTTTGAGGCCTCAATAATAAAGATAAAGAGATCTTTATAGTCAACTATTGCATGAATAATGAGAATCGGTTTAGCCTCAATTAAAAACAAAAAGAAAATACACAAATGACAACTAAGAAACAACACTAAGCTATACACGTGCATATACCTGCATACACATATATACACACACACATACCTATATAGACACATATACAGTACATACATATATTCCATATACACCTGTATATCTATTCGCATATTCACACATTTAAAGTCCTGTACATTTAATTCACACATTCACACCTATTCACACATACACAGTATGGTGAATGATATGTGAAAGGTGCGTGCTATACACTGGGTAAGTGGCAGAGCTTTTAATTATAAGGTGCATGGTGCTAAAATGTTATGATTTACGAGACCTACTCTAAACATGAGTATTGCACTGAAACATGAGTATTGCACTGTCCAGGGAAATGGTCTGAATGCTGTTTATTCAGTCAGTATGTGTGACAGTGGTGGTGGTGGTGGTGGTAGTTTGGTTACACATTAACAGCTTGTGAGTAAAAGCTGTCCTTGAGTCTGTTAGTTTTTGTTTTTAGAGTCCTGTACCTTTTTTTTTTTGAGAGGGGAGAGGGGAGAAAGGGGGTGTCCAGGGAGTGTGGGGTCCCTTATAATTACACTGGCTCTTCTCTGAAGTCTGTCAGTGTAAATGTCACTGAGGGGGTTAGTCTAGTTCCAATTACCTGCTTTACTGTCCTCACCACCCACTGCAAGGCCTTCCGGTCCTCTGCAGGACAGTTTAAAAACCACACTGTACAGCAGTAGGTCAGAAGGCTCTCTATGGTGAAGTGCTAAAAGTTCATCAGTAGGTGTCAAGGTAGACGGGCTCGTCTAAGCTTTCTGAGGAAGTACATCCTTTATTGTGCTGTCCCCACCTGGTGGGAGATGTTTGTAGTCCAGGTGAAGTCAGCAGAGCCTCTACTTCCGTGTTTACTTCCTTTCCATGAATTTAGAGGGCCGAGTGCTCAGTTCGTTTCAATCTCCAGAACTACATTATCATTGCCTTGGTTTCGGATAGGTTTAGTTTCAGGTTATTTTTTGTTGCATCATTGCCATGGATGCAGGACCACCTTGATGTAGGCTTAATCATTGTTATCAGTAATCAAATCTATGACAGTAGTGGCATCAGCAAATATGATGATGGTGTTGCTGGTGTGAGTGAGCGAACAGTCATGTGTGCAGATGGAAAAGAGGAGTTGGCTAAAAACACACCCCGTGTTCAAGATGAGAGTGCAGGAAATGTATTCTCCTATCCTGATGTTCTGAGATCTGTTGCTCAGAAAGTCCAGTCTTCAGGTGCACAGTGAGTTCCCTAGGCCCAGATTGCCCAATTTCTGAACCAGTTTATGTGGTTGAACTGTGTTATAAGCAGGGCTGAAGTCTACAAACAGCATCTTTACATTGAAGTTGCTGCTATCCAGATGTGTGAGGGCTGTGGTAGGGCTATATTAATGGCATCCTCTGATTTCTTTGCTCTATATGCAAACTGATGTAGATCGAGATCTGCAGGGACAGCATCCTTAATGTGAAAAGAAGAAGCTGTAATATGAGGTTTAAAATGGTGAAGGAAACCCACTTTCCTCACGTTGACTATCAACAAGGTAGCTCTGATCAGGTGCTGATGTAGCTGGATGGGGACGTCACCCCTCTCTGAAGGAGCAGGGCAGGTGCACGCCTCTCTGTTGTGTTGGTTGAAAGAAGCAACGAACTGGTTCAGGGTGTTCAGCAGAGTGCTGTCCAAGGAGACTACTGATGTATGCTTGTCCTTCTAGCCAGTGAGAGTCTTGATCCCCTTCCACATATCCCTGGTGTTGTTTTAGTCAACGTACTCCTTGATGAGTTGTTTATAGTTGTGCTTATCTTTTTGATGCCTTTTTGTAGGGTCTGGCGTACATCTTTGTAACCCTGCTGATCTCCAGACTTGAAGGCATCATCCGGTGCTCAAAGAAGGTCTTGCACCTCACTGTTAAACCATGGTTTCTGGTTGAGGAACACTTTAACAGACCTTGTTGTGGTCACATCCTCTGTGCAGTAGTGAATTTTTGAAGTGCACAGCTGATATGTGACCCTCCAGGTCTGTGTCTTCTGTCAATATAGCCCAGTCTGTAGAGTCAAAACAATCCTGTAGAGCTGCAGTAGCTTCCTCAGTCAGCACCTTGACTGTTTTAACTGCTGGTCTTTGGCTACAGATAGGATTATAAACTGGAATCAGGGACAGGGAGATGTGATCTGAGAGCCCGAAATGTGACAGACGAATGATTTTATGGGTATCAAGGATGTTAGTGTAGACCTGTTAAAGTGTGGGGGTTTCTTTCTCATCAGAAAACTCACATTTTTTATAGAATGTGAGTAGGGAGACTTGAGGTTTGCATGAATAAAGTCTCCTGCTGCAGTTATAACACAGTCCAGCTGCTCTGATAACTGTTTGTTAATGGAGTGTTGTAGTAGCTCTATGGCTAGCTTTTGAATTAGCTTGGGGTGGCTCATAAAATGCGATTATAACTACAGATGTGAGCGCTCTCGGCAAGAAAAAAAGTCTACACTGTACCATCAGATACTTTATATTCAGACAGGAATGAAAATCTTTATTATGTAGTTGAAACACCAGTTGTT
>CM045731.1:30712500-30752500 GCA_024760905.1 Plotosus lineatus
TTTGGTAGAGCAAATAACAATAAAATAAAAGGACAGGACAAAGACTTTCTATTGAAACTCCATTTATCACTACAGATCTGTTTCGAGGGCTGGTGAAACCATCCTCTCTCTTCAGGTGATTATAGAAGAATTCACCACCCCTCGAAACAGATCTGTAGTGATAAATGGAGTTTCAATAGAAAGTCTTTGTCCTGTCCTTTTATTTTATTATATATATATATATATATATGTATATATATATATATATATATATATATATATATATATATATATATATATTATTGTTCATAGTTCATAGTTCAAAGTCTTTTTTTTTACTTTTGTGCCCAGACACAATAAAATATTTATTCACCTCAGGCTGTCGATATTTCCTCTTGACAAAAATTTACCAACATCTACCTCACCTTCGGCAAATAATTGGTAACCATCCCTAAGATAGCAATCTATTCAGGTCATGTCCTTCCTGTGTAGAATATTCAGTATACTGTATATCCGTGTCTCAGACCAACATGTTCACTCCAAAAACAAATCACATTATTCTAAATATAAAAAAAGACATATACATAAAATAATGAACAGGCAATCATAATTATAGCATAGGATTGTTTTTCTCAGTAAAGTTGGGTCTGGCAGTAAAGATGTGCTCTATAAGCACAAAGACATCACACATCGGTAAAAATACATACAATTCCAAATCCAGGCTGCAAGGTTGCAGTGACCTCCACTTTCTAGCTTACTGAGAGTCATTCAGGCTGTGTAATGTAATACACCTTGTTCTTTTAGAGTTAATACTTTCATTTAAAGTTTGAATTGAATGAACTCTGAAGTCTTGAAATATTACCGAAGACCTAATAAGTAACAAAAACACTGAGATGAAACACTGTTCAAATACATCTCAGTGATTTTTCTAATAAATAAGCTCTATTCCTGTCAGAATGGTTTATTCAGAGCAGATGAATATAATAATTCATATTCTTCTATATAACTGAGACACAAACGTGCACAAGCCGCCTTAACACACACGAATCTTAATCCAATTCAGAGGCAACGATTTCATCATTCATCTGAGTTGACAGGATAAAAACTGGGTGTAATGAGAGGTAGGGATGTCAATCTGTCCAATTATCTTTAGTGCACACACACACACACACACACACACACACACACACACACACACACACACACACACACACACACACACGCACATACACACACACAATCTATTGCGCTGACCTATAATAGATGAGGAACAAGACAAAAATACCAAACACACCATCAGGATACGCCAGCACTGTGGCATACTGGTTAGCAGGTTCGCTTCACAGCAAGAAGGTCCTGGGTTTGATTTCCAGATCAGGCATTTCTGTGTAGAGTTTGTATATTATCCCCATGCTTGCGTGGGTTTCCTTCCATAGTCCAAAAACATGCGTAGTTTTCAATCACCCTAGGTGTGAGTGTGAGTATGAATGGTTGTGTGAGTGCTGGCCCTGTGATGGCCTGACAAACTGTCTAGGGTGTGCCCTGCCTTCGTCCACAGTCTAAGGTTTATGCCAGCCTACCCATGACAATATTTGCGATTAAGCGGTTCAGAAAATAGATGGATGGGACATCAGGATAGAGATTGAGACCGCAAGCACTATTATCTCAACACAGAAGCACGCTGAGGAAAAATATAAATGTTTTTTGTTTGTTGTTTCATTTCATTTAAGGCTTTAAATAAGTAATATAAGAGTTAGAGAATATTAGCAAAGCGAGAATAATAACCAGTTCACTGTAAAAGTTTCTGTCAGGAGAAATTTGTTTCTGTAGCATGCATGGAAGGAGTCTCCAGGGTCAGTGCAGTGTAACAGTCTGAGGGAAAACTGTAACTTCGCTTTGCTTTGTTTTGTGATCACTTTGGTGGATCTTTTGCTTTTTGAGCACTGGGCACACTTGGACTATTTCTGAGGACTACCCATTCAGACTGTTTCTGTTATTGGCGATTTCTTGTTTCTTTGCTTTTTTTACTCTCTTTGTAGATTTTTGATGCCCCAACTTTTATTGACATAAACTGTATCTAAAACGTTCTGAAGTGCATTTTCCTATTGGTTCACCACTATTTTGTGCTTCAATGACTGGGAGTCAGGCTCTCATATTGAAAACCTAAGCTCAAATCTCAAGCCCTGAGAGAAACATCAAGCCTGCTGAGATCCCAGAGACACCCAGTACTCAAAAATGCTTCACTACCATCACTTGGCATGAGAATTTGTTTCAATATCACGAGGTGGCATTAGCCCAACAGGAGACCCTGAGTCACTGCCTACTACACATGCCGCTGCCTCTGCTGTTATCACTGATCCTTTTTGAAGTCCTCAAATGCCCCTCCCCAAGTATATCTATGCCTACTCCACCACAACACTTTTTGGGAGACCCCGGAGCTTGTCATGGATTCCTCAATCTGTTTTCCCTTATATTTTAATTATAGCCATCATCTTTCCTGTTAGACAGGGCCAAGATTGCATATGTCATCATGCTTCTCTCTGACGAAGCCCTCTTCTGAGCAACGTCTATATGGAAAGCCCATCACCTGTTCTATTCAAGCTTTTCTGCATTTGAAAAATAATTCGAGAGAGTCTTTGATCATCCCATTAGTGGCCTGAAGACATCTAAACAACTGTTGTGTATTCAACAGGGCAGCTGCAGTGCAGCAGAATATGCTATCCACTTCCGTACCATTACAGAGGGAAGTAGCTGGGACAGACAATGCATCTCAAAATTCCCAACAGTCTTTCTGAGGTGCTTCAGACTAAGTTTGCAATGTGAGAGCCTTTTAATAATCTTGAAGACCTTATTGACCTTGCAATTCAGCTAGATAACCACTTGAGGGAAAGAAGTCTGAGTCACCACTTTTTCACACCCCTTGTCAAACCAGTTCCCACAGAGAAGTTTCCACTGCTCCACAGATATCCTAAACCAATACAATAGGGTGGCAGTCAGATCTCCATATCAGAAAGTGATAGCCACATGAGAGAGTGGTGTTGCCTTTACTGTGGGCTGCCTGGACATGTCCATTCTGCTGGTCCCGTACAGGTAAAGAAGGACTGTAATAGGGATTACTTGGATTGCACCACCTTCCAACTTAGGACTGTTTCTCCCTGTCACACTCACTTGGGGTATGCATAAATGTCATCTCAAGGTCTTGGCAGATTCAGGTGCCACAGTGAACTTTTGGATGTTTCCTTTGTCAAGCATCTCCATTTCCCTTTTGATCCACTCCTTGCACTTTTGACCGTTATTATGGATGTTAGACCTCTGAGTCCTGGGAAGATAACACTTCTCACCTCTCCCCGGGGCCTTTTCATTCATCAACATCAGGGGAGGTTGAGCTTCCATCTGAAGCAGTCTCCAGATTTCACTGTGATCCTTGTTCACCCCTAGCTTGTTCAACATAACCCACATCTTGACTGATTCACTGGTATAGTCCTTTATTGGAGCTTGTCAAGATACCTACCTGGTCCAGAGTACTCATGACCTCTCAAGTACACAGAACCCCTAGACCTATCTCAAGTCCACAGTCAGTATAATCATCTCAAGCGAGTCTTCACCTCCTCACCATCCACATGACTGGGAAATTGGTTTGCTGCCTGGTGTCTGTTCTCCAAGAGGCAGCATCTTCTCCTTGTCATCTCCTCTGTGTGCCACCATGGAAAATTTAATTGAAAAGTCCCTTGCTCAGGAAATCAGTCATCCAGCCACCTCTTCTCCTGTTGATAAGTTTTTCTTTGTGGGTAAAACGTGAGAAGAGCTTTGCATCTGAATTGATTACAGAAGTCTGGACAAAATCACGATCGATAACTGTGCCACTTCGGGCTACAGTGTTTGAACTACTACAGGGAGCTTCCATCTTCATAAAACTTGACCCGGACAATGCCTATCACCTTGTGCACATTAGAAAAGGGAAGATTACCTTTAACACTCTCATTGGGCACTATGAATACCAAGCAATGCCCTTTCACCTTTCCAATGCATATGCAGTGTGCCGAGCCCTGATAAATGATGTTCTCAGGGAAATGGATAATATCCTTATATTTTATATTAGTATACTTATAATACTTATTTACTATATATTTGTGGATTTATGGATGTGGTGAAGGAAGACATGAAGGTCATTGGAGTAAGAGAAGAAGATGCAGAGGACAGGGTGAGATGGATGCAGATG
The DNA here is from genome assembly GCA_024760905.1 of Plotosus lineatus. Taxonomy (NCBI): domain Eukaryota; kingdom Metazoa; phylum Chordata; class Actinopteri; order Siluriformes; family Plotosidae; genus Plotosus; species Plotosus lineatus. The sequence continues at coordinate 30,716,699 of CM045731.1, forward strand.
ATTTGCTGTGGCGACCCCTGTAGGGAACAGCCGAAAGGAAAAGAAGAAGGCAGACTACACCCTGGACAGCGCACCTAGCCATCACAGGGCAAAAACGCACTGATGATGGTTATGCAGTCCACTCTTAATGAAAGTTAGCAATGGTTCTTTTACCTGCATCTTATCGCAGACATCGAGAGACATGGCCAGCCTTTGATAACCCAATGAATCGCATTAGGGAGTTTGCCAGCATTTACAGAAAATGAGTCTTAAAGTTACTGTACAGATGGCCACCATGTCTGCTCTCATCAAAGGGAGGAATGCTGATTTTCACTGGGGCTCTGAAGCATCTTACACCTACTGAGACAAGCTGCCATGTAGGAGACCAACGGTTGGCACACTGGTGTCTATTCTTTAACAGATTTCAGCTTATTTTGTCTTAATGACCTGGTTCCAAACTTCTGAAACCCAATGTCCTATCTCAAGTTTATGAGGTAGTAATTAAAGCAGTCTTGTCACATCCATTATATCGAGTTCCAAACTAATTTATCCTGTAAGATGGGATCTGAAAACTATGGTGAGCCAAGCATAGGTCCAAGAACCAGACCCAGGCGGGACCCAGGTGACCACCTGTTTGTCCCTAAATCTGTACACTCCCAAGTTCTCCAGTAGGGTCATTTTTCCTATCTAAATAGTTCACCCTGGTACTAATTGCATCCTTGAATTTTGAAAAAAAGTTTTGGTGGCGCACTATCAAGGAGGATACCAAATCTTTTGTAAGCATCTGTCCTAGTGGAGTCAAGGAAAAGTCTCCCATTACCGTCCTCATGGGTTACTCCTTTCTCTTCCAATACCTGACAGACCTTGGTCACTTTTCTCCATAGATTTCATCACCAGGGCCTTGTCATCTCAAGGTAATATTGTGTAGACAGCCTGTTCCCCTGATCTCACTTCTTTTGATATTCCTTTCTGTGGAGCTAAATTACAAATCCAAGCCCAAAATATTGAAACCTTTAAGATTGCAATTCAGCGGGGGATAGCTGCTGTTCCATATGACCTGACCCACCATGAGTCATGATAGGCTTCAGAAATTGCCTCCAAGTGTATATAGACAATGATTAACACTATTAGGAGGACAAACATCTTTAAAGCATGAAGCATATAAAAAAACTGGACTAGGTGACCTTTAATATGTGTAAACAATAATTATATATTTTTTATTTACTTATTTACCATTGAAATGTTGTGTCATTGATTCTTCCTGCATTTTATTTTTAAAATCACCAATTATAAAGTCAACAGACAAAGGTTACAAAAAGGAAATCTAAGCGATAAACTCTTAAAATGGTATGTCCTGCTTTTGTTCATATTACAGGAAGTTTTCTAATTCTTTAATGAACTAATCTTCAGTTACACCCTCAAGAAACATTCTTTACATTCTCAAATTGTTATAAATGTGTTCTCATGTATACTTATTTCCCAGGATAAATGTTATACACTATAAATAACAAAATAAATACTGCTCCCCTGAGTCCAACCACCTTGCTGTAAAATCTGTGCTTTTAAAGAAGGAAATAAAAGCAAAGCAGATTTGAAAAGTGGTGCATAATTAGATGATAATTGGAAATTTTTCATGCACAAACACAATTATTGCTGAACAAGTTCAACACACACAGCATTCAGCTGGAGGCCAAAGAGAACACGCTGACAAAACAAACACTCCGTCAAAACTCCAGATGATAACAGAGATCAGAGAGGAGAGGGGAGGATTCATTTACTCTGACAAGAAACATGTGAGCAGATAGACTGTAAAAGAGAGCAAGAGAAAGACATCGAGAGAATAAAAGACAAAAAGACGGAAAGAGAGACAGAAATAAAAAGAGACAGACAAAGAGATAGAGACAGATAGAAAAACAAAGAGAAAGAACAGAAAGGAAAAGAGAGATAGATAGAGAGAGAGAGAGAGAGAGAGAGAGACTCAAAAAGATAGATAAATAGATTGATAGATAGAATGAGACAGTTGTCTCCACTTAATATAAGGGTGTCAACAATGAAACTGTGGTTGTGGTGTACTGATTTTTTTTTACTTTTTTGCAGCTTTGTCACACTTAACATTTTCAGATCATCGAACAAATTTAAACATTATACAAAGATAACCCAAGTATTCAAAAAATGCAGTTTTCCTGTTGTGATTTTATTTGTTAAGAGAAAAATCCTATACAAACCTACATGAACCTCTGTGAAAAAGTAATTGCCCCCTTGTTAAGAGATGAGATAATTGTGATTGATCCTATTATTGGGGAAAACTGAGTTCAATTTCATGGCCACAAGCAGGGCTGATTGCTGCCAGACATTTCCAATCAGGACATCCCTAACATAAAACCTGTCTGACAAGGTGGGGTAGGCAATACTGAACACACGTCATCACGCCACGATCCAATGAGCTTCAAGAGCAAACAAGAACATTGAGATCCTTTCCAAAGTAATTGGTAAATCTTTGGGACTCCAGTGGACTACTGTCAGAGCCATTATCCATAAATGAAGGCATGGCGCAGTGGTGACCCTTCCCAGGAGCGGCCGACCTACCAAATTTACTCCAAGAGCATGGCAAAGACTAACTGGAGAAGTCACAAAGTATCCAAAAACCACTTCTAAACAACTACAAGCCTCACTTGCCTCAGTTAATGTCAATGTTCATGACTCCACCATCAGAAAGACACCAGGCGAAAATGGCATCCATGGAAGAGTTCTGAGGTGAAAGCCACTGTTAACATAAAAAAAAAAAAAAAAATAGAATATCAAGACATGACTTACTTTTGCTAAGAATCATCTTGATCATCCCCAAAGCTTTTGGAAAAATGTCCTCTGGACTGATAAAACTGAAGATGAACGTTTTGGGAGGAATGCATCCTGTTACATCTGGGGCAAAAGGAACATGGCATTTGATAAAAAGAACATTGTGCCAACAGTGAAACATGGGGGTGGAAGTGTGATGATCTGGGCCTGCTTTGCTGTTTCAGGACCTGGGCGACTTGATCATGATTGATGGAACCATGAATTCTGCTCGCTGCCAAGAAATCCTGGCAAAGAATGTTCATCCATCAGTTCGAAACCTCAAGCTGAAGCACATCTGGGTTCTGCAGCAAGACAATGATGTGAAATACACCAGCAAGTCCACTTCTGAATGGCGAGAAAATAACAATTGAGGGTTTTGGAGTGGCCTAGTCACAGTTCCGGCCTGAACCCAATTGAGATGCTGTGGCATGATCCTAAAAAGGCTTTTCATGCCCAAAAACCATCCAACCTGGTTGATCTCAAACAATTCTGCTGAGTAGAGTTGGCCAAAATGTCATCACAGCGACGTGAAAGACTCATCGCCTCTTACCGCAAACAGTTGACAGTTATTGCTGCAAAAGGTGGTTGAACCAGTTAAGTTTCGGGGGCAAATACTTATTCACATGAGCCCTTGTTGGTTGAGATTTTCCCCCCATTAATAAAAGCAATTGACACTGAAAACTGCATTTTGTGTTTTTTTGTGTTTTATCTGTTTATAATATTTAGGTTCTGAAATCTGAAATGGATGACTGTGACAAATGTGCAAAAACTGTCAGAAATTGGTCAGGGGGCAAAAACTTTTGAACAGCACCGAATCTGTACACTTCAGTAGAGAACCAGTGCATGATTTTCACCTCTGGTCATTAACCACTGTTTTAAACACATGTTTTTCTTGTGTGTTTACTGATGTCTTTGAACTACAATTGGAGTTCATGTCATTCAGTTCGACATGTCATCCAGACACCTGTTCCTGATCTACCATCACTGTCACAGTGACGGACAAAATACTGGCCATGTTGACCTTTAACAACACACACACACACACACACACACACACACACACACACACACACACACACACACACACACACACACACACACACACACACACACACACACACACCGAGACTACAGAACTTTGTGTTCATGTCAGGGGCAACCACTACATGTTATCATCTTACGACACACTTTATCAGATAAGAAACCCTTCTGTAACTCTTCTCTCCAAGACCACACCCAGTAGCAAAATAGCAAAACACTGAAAATTTGAGAGCTTCTAGGTTTTCCAATGACCAATAATTTTAAATTAATTGTTTGTTTATCTTTGAGGAAACATGTAAGGATTAATCACTTCAAGTCCTTAATTACACTGGGATACAAACAATTTCTTTTATGTTGTCTCTTTATTTTTTAATGAATTAGAACTATTTTGCACCACTGAATCCTAAAATGAAATTCATTTTTCTCAATCAGGTCAGACTTTTATGCTAATTTGATTTTGAAAAATCCGATCTTCTCACTAAATTGATTATATTTTTGTATCATTATCAGTTGATTTTTATTAATATTTCTCATCCAAAAAAGGTTTTAGGGGGAAAAAAATCATTTTCTAACAGAATGTCTCATTATTTATGTAAATATTATGTTTCTTCGAACCCCTCGAATGCTCGGAAGCAGGGATGTCTCTTCCTTCAAAGTCCAACAGTAGTCAGCCATCATGACTGCATCCCAGCGTCCCTGATACCTGGCCTCCATCTCTTTTATGTCCTGATGGAATCTCTCACCTGTTCATCACTCATTGATTCTCAGGAAACTGATCCATCCATATGTGAGAATAGTAATGCATTTTGATGCTCATGTTCCATCCAAGGTTTCTGAAACTAGTCAGCATATTGGTGACAAGTTCTGTATAATTCCTGGGCTTATTGTTGCCAAGAGAGTTCTTCACAACCAGAACAAAAGCCTTCCAGTTCCACTTCGTTTATTGAGTTTCCAATCTCAGGATCTCTGATGAGCTGCCGGATTTGAGGACCATCAAAGATGCCAGTTTTCAACCTCTCCAATGTTAATCCTGGAAAAGCATGGCACAAGTAAGTGAAGCAGCCACCATCCTTCTTTAGAGCCTTGGTGAACTGTTTAATCAAGCCAAGCTTGATGTGCAGCGGTGAGAGGAGTACCATGCCTCTGTCCACCAGAGGATTGTTGATGACGTTCCTTGCTCTGCAAGGCATCAATTCCTCCTGTACAGGCCAGTCATTCTCTGTGTACTGCTGAGCAGTGTTCCTACTATCCCACATGCATAGAAAGCATGGGCACTTGGTGAAGTATTGAGTCCCAACAAAAGAATTCACCATCTTCAGGTGAACATAAATAAGACACTCATGCTGATCAAGACTAATTTTCTCCAGCACGTAGTTCACCGCTTCATATTTCTCCTTCAGTGTAGTCGAGTGAGCAAGGGGTACCGAGGCAAACTGGTTGCTGTTCTGAAGATGAACACATTTCAGTGATCGCTTGCTGCTGTCAATGGACAGTCTCCAATCTTTGGGTTCATATTGTGGCACCCCAAGCTTGTGCAGAAGCGGAGCAGTATCTGAACAGTACACCAAGCCCTTCTCTTCAGAGAAAAGGCGAAGGAACACTTTGTCTGTTGCAGTAAAAGATGATATGAGCACTGTCAGAGAAGAGGTTCTTTTCCTTCAATATGGATGCCAATAGCTCAGCAGAGGACTTTTGAACTAGACCATTTAGCTTCTTTTTGGAAAAGGTATGTGGAGCATCATCATTAAGAACCACTTCTTCTTCTTCATCTTCTGGAACACTGGAGGAATATTCGTCACTAATGTCAGGAAGTATTCCAAAGATAGGTACTGGAATTTCATCACAGTGAGGGACATCACAAAGTGCTGATTCAAGATCATGATACTTGAGTCTGCTTCAATTCTCTCTGTTGATCCGAGTCACATCAATAGCGCAGAAGTAGAAGTCAGTGACATGGTTTGTCAGCTCCCTTCAAACCATGGGAATTCCAAACTTCAGACAAGTCGTCTTGCCTTTGGTTCACTGACACAGACACTCGGTGCATGATTTTCATACCATATGTAGAACCCAAACTTTATCCTAGTCACCAAGTTCAATACCAAAATAAGAATGGTAAGCACACTTTATGAAACTTATGACTTGATTCCTGTTGGGTACAATAGTGTATTCATCGCAGATGTAGCAGAATACGTCAGGCTTATTTTTACAAGATCTTCTAGTCAAAGCCATCTCATTCACCTGTAATATAAAAAAAACAATTAGTCATAAGTTAGCACATAAAAAATCTTCAGTATTTATTTATTGCAAGAAATATGAAAGAATTTTGTGTCATATGACATGAAAATACCCGTACATGTAAACATAAACTTAAAAAAAAACAAAAAAAAAGATGTAGCTTAGTTCAGAAAGTTGACCTGATTGAATAAAACCAATGTGATGTTTGGATTCAGCACATCCAAATTATCATAAATCATCTAGAAAAAATAAAATAAAATAAAATAAAAATAAAAATTAAAAAAAACTGTAAAGTGAAATGAACCTTCGAAAACTTTTTTTTAAAATTATTATTATTATTATTATTATTATTATTATTATTATCATTATCATTATTATTATTATTATTATTTTAATTTCAGGTCACTGGGGGATTTAAATATCTTATAAGAAATAATCTGCCAGAAAAAAACAAAAGAATACCTCAGCAAAGTGTCATACATGTGAATGGCTAGGAAAAGCACCTCACCAATCAGTTTACCTGTTATTCATCAAACAACAGGCAGAGGTACTCATATTTATGACATGTATTTTATAGATCACACTAGACACTGATGCTTCACTGTGTTCCCAGTTACACCTCTGGATCCAGACCACTGTCTTGCTACCTACAAACACACATTGGTGCAGCTTTGTTTGGTTCAGTGTAAACAACCAGCTGTGAAATAATGAGGAATCTTCCTTACTGCAGTGTACCAGAATCAAATGACTAACACAGAACAGGTGAAAACAATCAGATAACAAACCAATGGCAGGACAGAGTGGAGCAAACACAACAACTAAATCATTAAACATTAAAATGAACACATGGTGTTGTTCATTGCGGTGTGAAACATGATGCAAAGGCATTGACGGTCAAGCACTGAAAAGAAGTAGAATTAAATGCAGAAATAATAATAATAATAATAATAATAATAATAATAATAATAATAATAATTATTATTATTATTATTATTATTGTTGTTGTTATTATTAATATTATTATTATTATTATATTGCAATAGATAATCAATAAATATCTAAGTATAATGGTAAATAATCATATATTGATCTTTCTGTTTTTTTTTTTCTTTATTACCTTAATAATCCGATTGAACACATACCTGATGAAAGAAAACATTCATTCATTTTCTCAAGCATGGGGCAGTGGTGGTCTAGTGGTATAGGGCGTTGGATCGCTGATCCAAAGGTTGGGGGTTCAAGTCCCACTCTCCACAAGGTTGTCACTGTCCCCCCCAGTGCAGCTAACTGGGTTATCAAAGGCGGGCCATGTCTTTCACTGTCTATGGTGAGAGGTTCATGTAAAAGAACCATTGCTGACTTTCGTAAAGAGTAGGCTGCAAAGTCGTCAACGTGTTTCTGTCCCTTGCTAAAGGGTTGTGACAGGAAGGGCATCCGACGTAAAAACCTCTGCCAAATCAAATGTGCGAATCAGATGATTTGCTGTGGCGACTCCCGAGAAAGGGAAAAAGCCGGAAGACAGACAGACATTCATTTTCTCAAGCAGCTTAATCCTAATTAGGGTTGCATGGAGGCTGGCGCCCATCTCAGCCAACTCTGGGCGAGGGCAGGGTACACACTGAACAGGTTGCAAGGCCATTATAGGCCAACACACACACACACACACACACACACTAGACCTAAGGGCTATTTGGAACAGCCAATTAGCCTACTGTGCATGTTTTGGCTTGTGAGAGGAAACCAGACAACCCAGCTGAAACCCAAACATACGGAGGACATTTAAAATACACACACACGAAAAAAAACGAAGAGCCAGAATCAAATACAGGCCTTCCACCTGTAAGATGGACATGCTAACCACTGTGCCACCATGTGACCCTGAAAGAAACAAGCCTAAATAATTTTGCTCTTGCTCATTCATCCATTTTCTGAACCATTTAATCCTTATTATGGTAGCAAGGAAGCTGGTGTGTATCTCACCCAACTGGGAAAGAGCAGGGTACACCCTGGACAGCTCGCCAGGCCATTGCAGGACCAACACTCACACAACCATTCACACTCACATTTAGGAGCAATTTGAAACAGCCACTTCACCTATTCTGCATGTTTTTGGACTGTGGGTTCAAACTGGACTACCCAGAGGAAATCCCACACAAGCACAGGGAGAGCATACAAACTCCACACAGAAATGCCTGAACTATGAATTGAACCCCGGAGCTTCTTGCTGTGCAGCGGACATGGTAACTACTATGCCACCGTGCCAACCATTCAAATGAATGCAAAGGAAAAAGAAAATAAATTTCCAGTTAGTAAAGTTAATTTCACTCTATTCTGTGATAGAGGCTTGTACATGTCAAACATTTTTATTTAGGGCAGTGGTGGCCTGGTAGTATAGGGTGCTGGATCACTGATCCTAATGTTTGGGGTTCAAGCCCCACTGACTATAAGCCCCCACCTGTCTATGGTGAGAGGCATGTAAAAGAACCATTGCTGACTTTCATAAAGAGTAGCTGCAAAGCCGTCAGCGTGTTTCTGTCCCTTGCTAAAAGGGTTGTGACAGGAAGGGCATCCGACGTAAAAAAATCTCTGCCAAATCAAACGTGCGAATCAGATGATTCGCTGTGGCGACTCCCGAGTAAAAGGGAAAAAGCCGAAAGGAACACACACAATCACACATAACGCGCACACACACACACACACACACACACGGGGTGGGGGAGACAGACAGTATGGTACAGTTGAACTTTCATTTCTAAGAATTTTTAAGACAGAAAGAAGATAATAATTTTTCTTTCTCACTGCTGGTTCTTTCTTTCTTTCATTCTTTTTATTATTTATTTGTTTATTTATTTTATTTTGTTTTTCCCCTCTTTGGAAATTCTGGCTACCTTTCTTTCCTGTTTCTTTTTACTTACCCTATGTCAAATCTTTGAAAATGTATACATTTGGGCTGGGCTGCAATTTATTGCTTCCTGCTGCCTCCACTAGGATAGATTTGGGATTGTATTATTATTATTATTATTATTATTATTATTATTATTATTATTGTTATTATGTTGTTGTTGTTGTTGTTGTTGTTGAAGTACCAAGCCAACACATCACATATACACAAGGATTACACAGCTCCATGTTGAATTTTTAACTTTAGGTAAGGTGTTCCGACAGGATATGGGATGAAAAGATTAAACATACGGAGCTGGGAACATGTGACTATATCACCTGTACACCTTAATACACCTGTGCAGCTTTAAAGGAAATTCTTGCCTCAGGGATCTGCAGTCCATCCATATTATGATACTGATAATCAGAAAAAGCAATTACAATACAATTTATTTGGAAACTGCATTTAATCCCTTTCAATATGCCCTCTGATTAGCATAATGTGAGTGTTAGTACGAAACACACAGATGTCAGAACAGCTGACGGGGCAGGAAAGCTCAACTCCAATACGACTCATCACTGCTGCTTCACCATTTACAGTCTCGCCATTAAGGCTCTTCAGCTTCTGCGCTCTACTCAGATGAAGCTCTGAGGCCCACACTCACACACACACACACACACACACACACACACACACACACACACACACACACACACACACACACACACACACACACACACACACACTCTTTCCATACAGCCTGCTACTCTATACAATAAACCTGAAATGGAAAGAACAGACGGTGCAGAAAACATCAGCAAGAAAAAAACATCATAAGTGCACTTAAATGGGGTTCTCAAAGTGATGTGTTAAATCATATAGTCAATTACAATCCAAATACATGCAAATGCACACATGCATGCCCATACCCCCCACACACACACACACACACACCCATACACACACACACACACACACACACACACACACACACACACACACACACACACACACACACACACACCACAGTTTTTACTCCTCTCTCTCATGGTTTTAAATGATAATCTTCAACTGGATAAAATTCTGTTGTACTTTTGTGTGTGTGCGTGTGTGTGTTTCAGAGAGAAGAGAGAGAGAGAGAGAGAGAGAGAGAGAGAGAGAGAGAGAGAGAGAGAGAGAGAGAGTGAAGCAACCTGTTTTCTCAGAGATATGATTGGATGTGTAAATGTGGAAGTAGTCACGTGTTTGCATCCCTCACTTCACCGTATTTCATTCCGCTATGTTTTTCTTGACAAACTCACTGACATTTTTATTAAGAACACCCACACTCCTGTTCATTTATGTAATCATTCAATCAACCAATCAAAGGGCAACATCAGCGGAGCACAGGCCAAGTGCTTCTGAAATGAATGTACTCCTATGATCCTTCAGAAACCTCTGCAAGAGTGAAGAACTGGGCTTCAGTTTCACAGCCTGAGTAGAACCCTAAACCTAATACACTAAAACCAGTTAGAATTTTGATTCATCCAAATTATTTTCCATTTTTATAAAATCATTTAAAAAGGAAAAAATTAACTGCCTTTTAAACAGGGGCTAGATGTTCAGATGTTATTAGAACTTCTCTTTTTAACCAAGTTAAATAAGTTGTACAATTTGTAACTCTGCCCAGATTACTTGCATGAGGAAATAAGTATGCTGAAAATCTTGTTAGAGGTTAGGATTAAGGTTAAGGATTTGGCTGGAGGACAATAGAGGTGTTAGAGGTTAGAGCAGTACCGCCAGGAACACTCAAGATGCCCGCATGGCATGCTCTAAAAATATCACTGGTCAGAAAAGAATTTTATATATATATATATATATATATATATATATACATCTTCTTTTCCTTTCAGCTTTTCCCTTCAGGGGTCGCCACAGCGAATCATCTGCCTCCATCTCACCCTATCCTTTGCATCTTCTTCTTTTATACCAGCTACCTTCATGTCCTCCTTCACCACATCCATGAATCGTCTCTTTGGTCTTCCTCTCGGCCTTCTGCCTGGTAGTTCCAACCTCAGCATCCTATTACCAATATACTCACTCTCCCTCCTCTGTACATGTCCAAACCATCTCAATCTAGCCTCTCTGACTTTGTCTCCAAAACATCTTACATGTGCTGTCCCTCTGATCTGCTCATTCCTGATCCTATCCATCCTCGTTACTCCCAAAGAGAACCTCAACATTTTCATTTCTGCTACCTCCAGCTCTGCCTCCTGTCTTTCCCCCAGGGCCACTGTTTCTAAACCATCGCTGGCCTCACCACCGTCTTGTACACTTTTTCTTTCATTCTTGCCGATACCCTCCGATCACACATCACTCCGGACACTTTTCTCCAACCATTTCAACCTGCCTGCACACGCTTCTTCACCTCTTTTCCACACTCTCCACTTCTCTGGATTGTTGAGCCTAAGTACTTAAAATCCTCCACCTTCCTTATCTCTGCTCCCTGTAACCTCACCGTTCCTCTTGGGTCCTTGTGATTCACACACATTTGTTCTGTTTTACTGAGGCTAACCTTCATTCCCCTCCTTTCCAGGACATACCTCCACTTCTCCAGATTTTCCTCCACTTGTTCTCTGCTCTCACTACAGATCACAATGTCATCTGCAAACATCATAGTCCATGGAGATTCTTTTCTGATCTCATCTGTCAGCCTGTCCATCACCATAGCAAACAAGAAGTGGCTGAGAGCTGACCCTTGATGCAGTCCTACCTCCACCTTGAACTCTTCTGTCACACCAACAGCACACCTCCACCAATAAATGAGCAGACAAATCACAGAGATTACTTTCATTGATAAAACAAACAATATTAAGATAAAAATGTTGCACCAAATGTTAAACGTTCATTCATGAACTGTTCAAAGAACTGAATAACTTGTTCTGACAAGAAGACCGATGATTTCCTTGGCTTAAGAAATGTTAGAAATGATCTTTTGCACTACAGATACAGCAGATGTCCCTCCTAACTTTCAAATGTTTGAGCAGATAAACATAAATAAATTTTTCATGTTTATACATGTTTTTCTTATCATTACTATTGTGTGAATCATTGATTATAATTGTGGAAAATTATTTGTATTGATATATGAGCAGTCAGTTCCCATAGTAATAATTACTTCCATTATTATTATTATTATTATTATTATTATTATTATTATTATTATTATTGTGGTCCATGGTTTTGTTCTTTCGGAAGTTTGTAGCATAAAGATCCTGTGTAGCCCTTCGTACTACTCAGTACCCATGAAATAGCCCTCAGCTTCAAAAAGGTTGGTGACCCCTGGGTTAGAGGTTAGGGGTTGGAGTTCAGAGAAGTCCTTTCTGAAGGATTTTTATTCGGAAGTGTTAACAGGGGGTTATTCAAGTCATTATCCGTGTCTTCTGACACAGAATTCTAATCTATATGAGTTAAATCAAGCCCTTATTTATCCTCAAAAAATCTGCTCCTGTTACAAGTCAGTGTTCTGTGCATTCTCTTCCTCACTATGTCTATGTCGATGTTCAACAGAGATATTTCCTGCGTCAAATTGATTTGCGAAACTGCCTAAATAAAACAATTTCTTTAGCATTCATTGCTTTTGTGCTATCAAATACAAGCTGCTGAAATTCATTCGAAGGGAAATGAATCAGAGTAATAATAATAATAATAATAATAATAATAATAATAATAATAATAATAATAATAATAAATTAAAGAAATTCCTTTTTACTATTTAACCCTCTTGCTTGGTGCCATCCCAGCACAGAGAGGGGAAAAAAAAACTAATTTCTAAATTTCTCACCACGACAGATCAACTCTCTAGTGCCTGACCTGCCATTTCTGTCTGGCTCTGTTTCAAACTCCTAATCAGACAAACTGCTCTCTCGCTGTTTAAATGAGCTAAAGCGGCTGCCCACGCGTCTGGCACCTGCTCATCGCTGCAAGTGTCGTTATATTAGCAATGCCAGCTTCTTAGCATTGATATCTCTCTCTCTCTCTCTCTCTCTCTCTCTCTCTCTCTCTCTCTCTCTCTCTCTCTCTCTCTCTCTCTCTCTCTCTCTCTCTCTGTAGACATTACATTAAAATATCTTCTTATCCAGGTTCTTATTCCCATCTCACCCATGAACTTATTCATGTTTAGTATAAAATACTAATTTTGATCAACAAAGAACTCAGATTTGAGCATCAAAGCCAGGGGTCTCCGATCTTATCTACAAAGGGCCTGTTGGGTGCAGATTTTCACTTCAACCAAACAGTAGCCACACCTTCCACCTGTTTCAATCACTGATCATCAAAAGAAAAGAAAAAAAAATGCAATCATCCCTTGCCACTTCGCAATTTGAGTATCACGGTCTTGGTGCATCGCGGTATAAAAAAAAAAAAAAAAAAAAAAAAAAGCATTAAAATTTCAAAATTCGCACCGAAACTCGCAGTGACCTCCCATTCGCAAGCTGATTCGCTTAGATGCATGACACTGTAGCCTCGCACATCAATAAATCGCCGAGGGGAGGCAGAAGATGCCGAGTTCTCTCAAGCTTTGTTGGATTTCTTACCGCGCTACAGTATTTTTGAACATTTTGTTCCTTGCAGTGTTTTATTTTATTTATCTCGAAAATGGCTCCTAAATGTCCTGCACCATCTGTGGCATTCAATGAGCCCAAGAAAAAGTGGAAGGTGATAACCGTGAATGAGAAGGTGAAGTTGTTAGATATGCTTATGCCCACGTGGCACGCCATTACGGCCTAAACGAGTCGACCGTGCGGTACATCAAAAAAGACGAAGTGAACATTCGGAAAACGGCATCAATATCCTTTTCCAAGGACACTAAGCGAGTGGTAAGCACTAGGAATAAAAACATTGTTAAGATGGAGAATGCGCTATTGGTTTGGATCTCGGACTGTCAGGAGAAGATCAATCTCGACAGCAGCATGATTCCAACCAAAGCCAAGGCTTTGTATAATAGCTTAGCTCCGGACGATAAAGACGATGAAGATGAATCTCAGCCTAGTACCAGTACTGCTGAGCCACAAGACAGGCAGAGGATGACAATGAGGATGAAGAGCGTGGTCTAACTTTGAGAAATCTGCAAGAGATTTTCAATATGGCACGCAGTTTGCAACAAAGGGTCCAGGAGATTGATGACAACATGGTCAGAGCCATCGAATTTGGCAATCGTCTTGACGGTGACTTCCATCGATGATCCAATGCCTCTCGAATCTGACGAAGAGGCATGATCAGACTTGCAATAACCATCATCATCATTATCATTTTTACTTCATCTTCACTTCACCTTCCCCATACTGCGCAGGTCTCTCATCATCTCTCGTCGTCGCATGTCAAGCGGAGAAGAGCTTCTCAGAGGTGAGTACAGTACTTAAAGTATTTATACTGTACTTATACAATTTTTATACTTAGAAATATGTATATAAATTATATAAATATATAAACATTACTGTAATACATTACAGTATTTACATATGCATATACAGTGGGGCCAATAAGTATTGGGCAATGTAAAAATGTGCAAGTTGACCCGTTTAAAAAGATAAGAGAGGTTTGTAATTTTCATCATAGGTACACATCAAGCTTGAGATGGTAAGATAAGTCTGTTGGGTTTTTACACCCGAGCCTAGTGGCTTAGCCTCATGGCTCATCAGGCCGGTGCTTAGCCCTGGTTTCCGTAGCGTGAAGCGACCAGGAGTTCAACTCCACCTGGATGGGACGTTAGTCCATCGCAGGTTACCTTCCCAGTATATTTTACTGGTACCCATTTATACTGCTGGGTGAACAGAAGCACACTTGTGGTTGAGACCTTGCCCAGGGGTCTTAGCACAGTGAGGGTCTCAGTGGGATTCGAACTCACAACCTCCCGATCATGAGCGCAGCACCCTAACCGCTACGCCACCAGGCCCATGCAATCAGGTTTGAGAGACAGAATGTAAAAAAAAAAAATCCATGAAATCACATTGTATGATTTTTAAACAATTTATTTGTGAAAATTGGAGGCCAAAAAGTATTGGGCAGCTAGAAAACAAACATTTCGGCCCCGACTCGTTACCAGTATAAATGACACCTGTTTGAACTGATTAGATGCATAAGAGACACCTTCAAACCTGCTCACACCTTCAAACTGTCAGACTGCAGTCTTCACCATGACCAAGACCAGAGAGCTTCCCAAAGACACCAGAGATAAAATTGTACAACTGCACAAAGCTGGGATGAATCAAACTGCAATTGGTAAACAACTTTGTGAGAAAAGATCAACAGTTGGAAACATTATTAGAAAATGGAAGAAGTATAACATCACTGACAACCTCCCTAGGAGTGGCGCTCCATGCAAGATCTCACCTCGTGGGGTTCAAAGGATCCTGAGAACAGTGAGTAATCAGCCCAGAACTACATGGCAGGAACTGGTCAATGATTTGAAGACGGCAGGAACCACCGTCAGAAAGATGACAATAACTAACACATTACGTCTTCATGAGATGAAATCCTGCATTGCCCGAAAGGTTCCCCTACTAAACAAAAAACATGTAAAGGCCCGTCTGAAATATGCTAAAGACCATCTGGAAGATCCAGAGGAGGATTGGGAGAATGTGATGTGGTCAGATGAGACCAAAATTCAACTTTTTGGTTTAAACGGCACTCGCCGTGTTTGTAGGAAGAAGAATGTTGAGTTGCATCCCAAGAACACCATCCCTACTGTGAAGCATGGAGGTGGACACATCATGCTTTGGGGATGCTTTTCTGCAAAAGGGACAGGAAGACTGCACCGTATCACTGGCAACATGAATGGAGCCATGTATTGTGACATTTTGGGTAAAAACCTCCTTCCCTCTTTCAGAGCATTAAAGATGAAACATGGCTGGGTCTTCCAGCATGATAACGATCCAAAGTACACAGCCTAGAAACCAAGAAGTGGCTCCGTAAAAAGTATATCAAGGTTCTGGAGTGGCCTAGCCAGTCTCCAGACCTCAACCCAATTGAAAACCTGTGGAGGGAGTTAAAACTTCGAGTTGCCAAGTGACAGCCCTCAAACATCACAGCTCTAGAGAAGATCAGTACACAGGAGTGGGCCAAAATACCAACTAAAGTGTGTGTAGACCTGGTCAAGAACTACAGGAACCGTTTGACCTCTTTTATTGCCAACCAAGGCTATATTACAAATATTAAAAGTAACTTTTGCTGGCTGCCCAATACTTATTGGCCTCCCATTTTCACAAATTAATATACACGTCTTGATATTTTATAGACACTAAAACATATGCGTGTGGTAGAAATGAGAGGGGCGTTCCTACTTCGCAGTTTTTTTGAATATCGCGGCCAGGTCTGGTCGACATTATCCAAACTATTCAAGGGATGACTGTTATTTGGACATTACTGTTTCAATTTTGAAGTAGAGCCATCTTGGTGAGATCACCTTGCTTTAAGACTCAAAACAAAGTGATCTCACCAAGATGGCCCCACCCCAGAGTTGAAACATGAATGAGGACTCTATTTTTTTTTTTTTTGTGGCCCTTTGTGAATAAGACTGAAGACCCCTGATCAAAAAAGGATCAACAGAAACAGGAACACTGGCAGGGTGATGTATGGTGGGTTTCATTGATCTTCTCCTCTCATAGTCTTGTAGGAAGTGAAGAAACCAAGTGGGAAAAGAAGGTAAATCCTGCATTGAAGAGATGTTTCCAGTGATAAAGGGATACACCCTACCTGACCACATCATTTCACTGCTACTGGTCTCGATAGCAAAAGATGGTCCAGGACAGTTGGAGCCCCTGAGGTGCTTCATTACCGCTGATAATACTCTGGTGCGGTTGATGTTCCTCAACAAAGGTCTGTCAGTTGTTCCATTGGGGTTCCAGATGGGACTTTGTGCCAAGCAAGACAGCACCCAGAGACCCACTGCCTGCCAGCATAATATCCTGTTCCACACCGTGATGTGCCCACAACGGGCATGTTATTGCTGAATTCAGGGGAGTATTAGGAATTTTGAAAAAATTATGGGTATTAGGAAAGGCAGCACCATAAATGCATCAGTACCTTGGTTTTCACCTCTGAAGTGAATTTAGGAGGCAGGCAGCTGGATAATTGGTTGAAGAACTTCTTTAGCTCATTTGTCCAAGGTATACAGGACCTCCATCCGGTAACGTCATGCTCTTCTTATCAGTTTCATACAATTTCACATACTCTGTTCCTGATATTAACTTCCTACAGTTCATTTACCATTTCTTACACCCCATTAGCTTTACTATAAATAAATTCCCACTCTTTATGTCAACAGTAAAGAGAATACCATTTCAGAAAGTAAAGTGCATCAATACATCAATACACAGTTCTGAGACTTGACAGTTGAACCTTAGCAACAGACCAGCCACTTTTTAAATCTTTATCTCTTTTCATCAGTTCATTTTCTGAAACCGCTTAATCCTATTTAGGGTCGCGAGGAGGCTGGCACCCATCCCAGCCAACTCCAGGCGAGGGCAGAGTACACCCTGGACAGCTTGCCGGGCCATCGCAGGGTGGAAACACGATGACGGCTTTGCAGCTAATCTTGTCAAAAGTCAGCAATGGTTATTTTACATGAATCTCACACCACAGACAATGAGAGACATGGACGGACTTTGATAACCCAGTTAGCTGCACTGGGGGGTACAGTGACAACCTGTAGTGAGTGGGACTTGAACCCCCAAACTTAGGATCAGTGATCCAGCACCCTATAACACCAGGCCACCACTGCCCTCTTTATCTCTTTTCTGTGAGATATTTAGCAAAGAAGATCTGGAGTATTATGCTGAACTGTAATCTTTTTGTGCTTGTAAACTACAGAAATATCAACGATTCAGAGCAAAACTGAATAAGCAAACCAAGCATATCCACACTGTGTGATTACACTGGGGGTAGGGGGGTTAGGCAATTGGATTCTTGTCCAAAAATATTTCTTTATTCACTATTCATGAGTTTGCAAAGAGCGGGACATTATATGTTAAATCATCATCTATCACTAAATAGCACTCTGTACCTGCTGTAGCCTGTTGGAGGCCAAGTATAAACTTAGATCAGTGAGTGTGTGTGTGTGTGTGTGTGTGTGTGTGTGTGTGTGTGTGTGTGTGTGTGTGTGTGTGTGTGTGTGTGCGCGTGTGGGTAATGGGAGCGATTTATGAGCCATGTGCTTTAGGGTGTGTGTGCATTTGTTCGAGCATTATCAGCTCTATAAATTACACACACTGCAATGAGCCTGGCAAAGTGCTCTGCTCCATCATACTTAGTCGCTCTGTCCTTATCTGCGCTGCCTCTTGTCCCCAGAGCTCACATTCCCTCTGTTTCTCTCTCTCTCTCTCTCTCTCTCTCTCTCTCTCTCTCTCTCTCTCTCTCTCTCTCTCTCTCTCTCTCTCTCTCTCTCTCTCTGTATACATACATACATACATATATATATATATATATATATATATATATATATATATATATATATATATATATATATATATATATATATATATATATATATATATATATATATATATACAGACGCTCACCGACTTACCTTTTTGTTTGGTTCCGGATGGCCGACGTAAGTTGAAAATGAACGTAAGTTGTGACTGTATGTTCCAGTGATGTATGACGTTCATACTGTACTACACATCCATAAATACCATTACCGTATTTCATGAAACACCCCAAAATCAATTATTTTAAACATAACACTGTAAAATAATATCAAATATATCAAATATTTTTATCGGCATTAATTTCAAATAAATTAAATTCAAGCAAAATTATTTCAAATGGATAACTTTTAGTTAAATTCACTCATCAAATACAGTATCAAATATAACCTTTAACATTCTCTATGATGCGATCTTTCTGCTTGTAAATGGTTCCGATGGTCGACGGATGGTTCACTTGTTTGTGCTTGAGACAAAGCGCGGGTTATACAGACTTCCGTTCTTTCAAGTAAGCAAGGGTGCCGTTGAATACTTGTTTAGTACTCAGCCTGCACTGATGTAAATCACCAGCAAAGCAGAGAGTTCTCTTTCTTTTCTAGATTCGGGTTTTCATTCATTTAACAACTCTCTTTGCTTAACTGAGTATGCATGGTAGATTGCGCTTTAAATATAATATATATATATATATATATATATATATATATATATATATATATATATATATATATAATGTATATATAACTGAACTGGGAAGAAGGAGGAGCACGTTCAGTCTGTCGTTTGTAAACAATGGATGCAGCGTCATTACATCATTGCGTCATTACATTAGCATACTATATAGGTACGTCTAAACTCAAAATTTGACTTTTTTTTTTAATGTAAAATCGAAAAAAAACGTAAAACGATTGAACGTAAGTCGGGAGCGCGCTGTGTGTATATATATATATATATATATATATATATATATATATATATATATATATATATATATATATATATATATATATATATATATATATATATATATATATATATATATATATATATATATATATATATGTGTATATGATATCTTTTCCACCAAGACAGTTCAGGGTAACTCAGAGGCATTTTGTGAGCAGAGCCAATGCCTTGCTAGGCTAGGATGAAGAATTTGCTTAGGGCAGGATTGCTATGATCAAAGTCGAACTAAACCTTTGTGATCACCATTTGTAAAAAGAAAAACTCAGCCAGTGTTTTGTCCAGACCAAAAGAAAAACAGATGCTAGATTCTGTCATTGTTTTTATGCTGGATGTTAACTGGATTAATGTCGCTGACTAGCATGAAATATTAAATGTTTTAACAAGGCTCGACAGTGACTGTCTATCCCATGGAAAAGAGAATCAATTGGTCACTTTCTTTGAAATATTTGAAACTCACAACTTTGTACCAACTCTCAATCAGTACTCGCTAGTTTGGAGCCAATGAATTCATATATATTCATCCTCTTGTTGCTTCAGCTCCGTCACACCAGGTGCTGCACATAAAAAGATTTTAAATACAGTACAGTGTAAGTAATGATATATGGTGTGATTGAATATTTCTGTGATACCTTTAAATCTGATCTATATACAACACAACCAATAATGTAATGTCAATTAAAAAAATGCAGTTGCTTAGCAACAGTGCTCCATCAACCTCAGAGATTCGATCAGTTAGTGTAAATGTTTGCTGACCCTCCATCATAATCTCAGCATGAGCGTAACATTATAGAAATTACATGAAAAGTTTCATCATTTCCTACAAAAATGATTTTTTCACTCGGAGTTGAAATTTAACGTTTGAGACCAGAAAGAAAAAAAGGATAACTTATTTTCCCACACAGACTTTTTTTCTCTTAATCAAAATTTTTTGAGCGCTTTTGGTTCTAACGTGTTATTTACAACTGCACTTTCTTTAGAAGTGTGAGACACTGCCTCTTTTTGTACACTAACAATAAGGCGTACACTGTTCGCTGGTGTCAAAACCAAGTAAAAGATTTCACCCAAGGTGTCATCAAAAGTTCAGAGCAGACACAGTGTTTGCATTTTTTTTTTTTTTTAAGATGGTCATGGACCTGCATATTCTTGATAATCATGGGCTCTTTTCACACCTGAATGTGTGTTGGTTAGTATTAAGGGTCAGGGTTCACTTGTGACTGGACAGATTTTGCTGGTTTCTTTTCTGAGGAAGAAAAAAGAAAGATCTACACAATTTCTTCAAGCCTGCTCTCGGGGTTACTGTTGATTTGTTTTCTGTTAAAAGCGCTCAGTGTTCTTCAAACTTTTCTATTGTAATCAGGTTTGATGGGTATGAGTCCCTTAAAAAGTGTCTGTCACACTTTAATTCATCAAATTTGAGTAAATATAATGGCAATATTTAATAAATCAGCATGAACAAATTCAAACCCCTGCATGTTATTTTATTTTGCCATCTTCTTTAACTAATGACGGAAATGGCGTGAGGAGAAATTTATCCTCCGAAAAGCATCACAAAGACTCTTTATTTTTTACAATAATTTGTATCCCAATTCATTCTGTTGCTGTTTTTCTGATGATATTAACTTTTTGATTTGGGGTGAAGCCTTATCTGCATGATAAATGAACTATAGAAACCGAGAAAACTTTTTACCCTCAATCTCATCTCAAAGGAGCCAGTTGGGGTGGCTCGGGCTTCTGGTGTGGTGTATCAGGCTCATCCAACAGGGAAGAGACCCCGGGGTCAACCCAAAACACACTGGAGAGATCATATCACTCGGTGTCTCCCTAGAAGAGCTGGAGGAAGTGGCTGGGGAGAGGGACGTCTTCACCTCAAAGCTTAGGCTGCTGTCACACGACCCCGGATGAACCAGAGGAAGATGTGATGAGAAGCTCATCTTGAGCGTGCAGTGTCATGCTCATTTTAAGCCTGAACGTTTTGATTTTATTTCAGGGTTGAAAGTTTCACCTGGACGTAAATTTCAACACATTTGCCAGCTGGCAAATTAATTTAAAAAAAAAAAAAAAAAAGGTTACTATAATATTGGGGGGAAAGGTGTGATAATGTTATTTGTAGACTCTCAAAAAATGTTGTTGTATCATTACAGTAAAGTTGTCTGACTGTATGCATGTGTACTGGTTTTTCCCGGTAATGGATGTGTACAACATTTTCACAATTTAAAAGCAATGCTCTGCATAAAAGCTATGCTCAACATTATGGTTTGACACAGTGTTCAGATTATATTTTATGAAATCAACAAAATTATGATTGCAATAATGTTATAAAACAAAGTGTGTTATCTGGGTGTAACCAAAAGTGACTTTCAGGAGAGCCTGTTTCTCAGCATGAACAAATACAACAAACAATCAACATATGTTTCAGAATTTCAGCTGAGAAACATTAGAGCTTAAAATATAACTACAGTAAGCCCTTGCCCATTCACGGTTCAGCAGTCGCAGCCCCGGATACTCACAGATTAGCGGCTAAGAGCTTTTGTTTCTCCCTCCTGCTGATTGGTTCCTGATGATGTGTACACCTATTTTTTCTCCTTCGCGCACATGTCATCAGCGTGATTGCTTGAATTTTGAATTGACAGTTTTTGTGTGTTTTAAATTATTATTTAAGATGTATGATGCCACTCGTATGCCCTGAATCTTCTCGAGCTTTTGGTAAGGAGTCTAAGTTCCTAATTTACTCATATTATCACAGAACAAAATTATTTTTTAAATTTAATTATTCCTCCATGTTACTGCATTATTACCGTATTAATGAGTAAGACTGTCTATAGAATGTGTTTAATAAGCATATATTAGCCATGTAATATCATACATAGGGTTTTTAAACCGCGTTAATAATTTATGGTTTTTAGGATCCACGGGAAGGGGCAGAACAGAACCTCCACGAATAATGGGGCCCTACTGTATTTATTTATAGTTAAATTTTCCAATTATTTAGGTAGGATATTAAGATAACTAAAAAAAAAAAAAAAAAAAAAACCTCTCGCATTTCAAAGGTAAATTTTAAAGAAAAGGTTAAAGGTGTGTGACCGTTGTAATTTTATTTTCTGTAGGATTTAAAATTCTGTAGGACCTTCAGTCACGAGTGTATACTTGTTGTCTCCAAACTCCTCAATCCCCAAAGGTTACTGTTTAGCTTACTCCTGATATGACCCATCGAGCCACGGCAGCTTCAGAAGTTGTCTCCAAGGGTGTATAGACAATGACAAACATTTGGAGGGTGACATCATCATAAATTGTATAAACTATGCATGAACAAATGCAAGACTTGCAAATCTAGTACATATACTCATAATATAGTTGCAGACATATAAACATGTTGATGAAACATACATGTCCATTAAACATATAATCTATACTTATCATTTGATATTTTGTAATCTGGCTATCATGTCCTGCGCATGCTGAGCGTCTGTGAATGATGAATAATAAAATCATCACATTATATTTGATCAGTGTGATCATGGTAGGAAATCCTTTCCTCCTTTCTTTTATTTGCTTTTAACACATATTTTTACAACTTATTCAAGCAACGTTAATGTGAAAATATGTCAAAGTCTGCTAATACAGTCAAACAAGAAGAGTGTAACTAGAAAGTGATGTAATCTCGCCAACACTTGCTGTGAGACAAATCTACTTTGATCTTTCACTGGCCTGTTATGAGATGGGATTTTACTTTCATTATTTTTTACATACAGTGTGATTATATATGGTTTTCTAATAGCAAAAAGCATATAGATCCCAATATCAAGGGTCTGAGTGGCTGGTACATGTGGTCTATGTACAAGTTATATTTATAAATGAAACAAGTATATAATGTATAATTAAGGGATAAAGTACAGTGAGCTGGTATACAGAGTGGTGGGGAACCTGATGCATGGCACGGGAGTCGTGAATCATTCTGAAGAGGTATATTTCTTGTTAATGCCAAGGTCTCTGTTCATTATATGTCTTATTACAAGGCTACTTACAAAAAAATCAATAATATTGCTGAATAGTCACTGCTATTGAAGTTTGATGTGTAGTATGAACCCAAGGTGAGGTGGATGTTTCAAAATAGTACCAGAACCAGTACATTAAGGGAAGTACTTAATTTAGCATCTACAGAGCCTGGATTGAATGCATTTCATCTCTTTGACGCTGTTTAAGAGTTTTTTAAAGTGCACTGTATAATAATACACACACAAAACATAAACTCTATTTGTATTGGTTCTGCAATGGCCTTGTGAGCTGTCCAGGGTGTAATCTGCGGCTCTCCCACATATTTACATATTTTAAACAATGGCAAAGCCAGGTCAGTTAAGCTCTGCACAATATATTATAGAGTGAACTGGGTCTGTTTACAAAGAAACATGAATACATGGATCCCCACTCTCTGCAATTAATTGGCACCGAGATCCCCCTGCAACCACCAAATTCTGCAAAGTAGGACCACCACCCCCACCACCCCCGAACTGAGTATACGTACTAGTACATGTGTGTATATAGTTTCAATAAATACATATTCAGTGCTATAAACACTTATAATAACAATTAAACATATACAAAAATAATGCATATAATGTAAATAAAATATAAATACACACACACACACACACACACACACACACACACACACACACACACACACACACATACAGACGCACGCACGCCGTACGCACTCAGATGCGCACCTCACAAAAATGTACTGTATCTAGTTTTGATGGGAGGTTTTGGGTTGTTTTTTGTTTTATGTTTTGTTTAGGGGTCCCCCCCATAATTGGCCTTGTTTCTGCAGCATTTTCTTTAACGTTTCCCCTATTCATCCTTGATTTCCCTATTTTTTAAATCAATGAATATTTAAAAAAAAAAAAGATGAATTAAAATGCGAGGGATCCCTGTATAGTACATAGAGTGAACTGCATGTTGTAGAGGTATTTTAGACGATACAATCTGAAAAACACAAGACAAAAAATGCAAATCCAATGTTTTATATTTAATTTTTTCATTAAAGTGTAATAATTATGTCGTTTACTAACTGTGATAAACTATGAGTGTCTCTCATACCACTTAGGATAATATATTTTAATATCCAGATAGCAAACCAATCAGATAATAGTATATACTCATTCAAAATATTGATTTAAAAAAGATTGTATTAATTAAAACATATTGCATAGACTTAAATTAATATTTCTTCCACTAATGATTGGGTTCATATAAACAATGTGTTACGTTTAATAACAATGTATTATAAAGAAAATAATAGACCATTGAATACCAACACTGTCCTACCAGAAACATGTACAGTATTTGAATGAATGGTATAATAAACACTATTATCATTCAACAATTTAGTGAACTAAATTGCATCATTCCATGAATCTGTAGCTGCATTTAAGTCTAAAGATATTGTAAACCATTATACCAGATCTTTTCAGAAAGTGAAAAATATGTTACTTCAAATGTAGAAATGTATTTTTTTAGTGCAAAAGAAAGAAAGAAAGCAAAGGGGGTTGTTAAAAATAGCTGATTGACAATTCACAGCAGTTCAGCTTTAACCAAGAGCAAAAAAGAGAATAAATGAATGTAGTTATGGATGAATAATTGAAGACAGATCTGCCATTGCAAGCGAGAGAAGCAATCTAACAGGAAACAGCTTTTCCAGAAGCACGGCAATGCATTCAACTAACAAGAACAGTCTAACGAATCTGACAGCTTCAGGAAAATAAGGTGATACACAACAAAAGTATAGCAGATAAAACTCTGAGCACAGAGTAGAGACAAATGGTCTAAAGTTTGACTTTATATGGGGATGAACAAACAGAATATTTTGTATTTCTTGAGCATTCAGAGGAGCCAGTTTCCCCAACGTGAAGTGCTCACATGTGACTCCTCTACCAAATCCTTTTCCAAAAGGTATGTGTGATAGCTCTTAAAATTCAAGATTCTTGTGTTGTAAGCTCTTGCTACTTTCGCATCCAGATTTCTTAAACCCTTTTCACTCTTTGATGACCGACTCACTCCATGAAAAGCATGATGCAATCCGGAGTATACGGTTATCATGAAGAGGATTTAGGATTTGTGCACTACAGAAGTTGGATGAACTTTACGGACAAACACCATAATGAGCCTGTGATTGTTCCTTCAAACAATGGTGTGCCAAATCCAGTTTTGGATGGCACCAGATGCCAGTTACTGGCTAATGTCACTGTGAATGATAAGAATGGCATGTTAACATAATCACAACTCTATTGCATTGGTGGGCTGTATTGCTATCAACAAACTTTGCATCAGCCAGTCTTTTTCCTGTTATTGTGAAAATTGTCATAAAATTTTCATGGAAGATGTCGTCTTCACATGCTGACAACATTATGCATTATGCATAGAAGCTCTAAATGTTAAGATCAGGGTACATTTTGTGAGTAATTCCCCTCTCAAATGTCTAATGACACAGTTGACAGCTGTGTAGGTGTTTTGAAACTTTCAGTTGAAGCAGCTGACCCCCTGGAAGGCCGGTTCTCTTCACAGTCTAGCATTAGCAATGTTTTTTTGTTTTTGTTTTTTTTTTTTGTTTTCTCAAATAGATTTTTCCACATGAAAAAAAAACACTACTGTGGCATTTTCAATTAATTTTTCAGTAAATAGAAAATATTTGAAATTCATTAATGCCCCCCCACCCACACAAAGGTATAAATAACTTCCTCAGACAGCAGTGAGAAACACTTCTTTTTTCTATTTTATTTGTCTAGCCCACTCCAGAAACTACAAATAACCTTTAGTTTTCCTGACTCTGAATCTTTATATATTCCTCCAAACACGTCATGCTCTGCAAATCATCAATAATGTAAAGCATGTCTGAAAAAAGGCAAAGCTTTATTAAATGGAAGTGAACTGTGAAAGAGTAGAGATGAAGAGAAGTGATTGAAATGGGGAGAGAAGAAAGGAACAAAGCTTAGTTTTGTTCAGGTGTTTTTATCCTTCATGAAATGACATTATTCACATTTATTCAATACATGTACTTCAAAATAAGACACAAAAATAAAATGAATAAAAGACAAGAGTTTTGATCCAGCAACAACCTGTCACTGTGAATGCTTTTTTTGTTTCCTGCCCGATCGTATTCCTCCTAACTACGGTTTTCCTTTCTTACTTCAAGGGAGTGTGAGTGATTGACAAAAAACAGATTTTTTTGGACAGGAAGTAAAACATTTTAGGGGTATTTGAATATTATTATTATTATTATTCATTCATTTTCTGTAACCACATACTCCTAATTAGGGTCACAGGGAGGCTGCTGCCCATCCCAGCTGACTCTGGGCGAGGGCAGAGCACACCCTGGACAGCTCACCAGGCCATCAGAGGGCGGAAACTTGCTGATGGCTTTGCAGCTACTCTTGTCCAAAATCAACAATGGTTCTTTTAAAGCCTCACACCACAGACAGCGAGCGACATGGCCGGCATTTGATATTTGATAACCCAGTTAGCTGTACTGCGGAGGGGGGGGGGACAGTGACAACCTGTTGAGAGTGGGACTTGAACCCTCAACCTTAGTATCAGTGATCTAGCACCTTTACCACTAGGCCACCACTGCCCTATTATTATTATTATTATTATTATTATTATGATTATTATTATTATTATTATTACAAAACTAAAATATTTTTTATTCATTTTTCCATAGCTTAAAAGAAATGAAAAAAAAAAGGTTGAGTTAAAGTTGATTAAACCAAATTACAGTGGTACCTCACCTTACGAAATTAATCCATTCCAGAGCTTTTTTGTAAACTGCATTTTTCGTAAGTTGAACCGCATTTTACATGTAAAATGCGTGAATCATTCCAAGGCTCCCAATACTACCCCTAAAACCCTTTAAAAATTATAAAAGCATACCATTTAAGACCTCCTACTGCTTCAATATCGTATCGATGGTAGACTGGTTTGGCCATAATCCTTTGCGATATCACTCGAGCCAGTTTCTTTTTCTCACGTGTGTGTGTGTGTGTGTGTGTGTGTGTGTGTGTGTGTGTGTGTGTGTGTGTGTGTGTGTGTGTGTGTGTGTATGTGTGTGTGTGTGTGTGTGTGTGTGTAGAGCTGGAGGTAGCGGAGATGAAAATGTTGAGGTTCTCTCTGGGAGTAACGAGGATGGATAGGATCAGAAATGAGTATATCAGAGGGACAGCCCACGTAAGATGTTTTGGAGACAAAGTCAGAGAGGCTAGATTGAGATGGTTTGGACATGTACAGAGGAGGGATAGTGAGTATGTTGGCAGTAGGATGCTGAGGTTGGAACTACCAGGCAGAAGGTCTCGAGGAAGACCAAAGGAGAGATTTATGGATGTGGTGAAGGAAGACATGAAGGTCGTTGGAGTCAGAAAAGAAGATGCAGAGGACAGGGTGAGATGGAGGCGGATGATTTGCTGTGGCGACCCCTGAAGGGAGCAGCCGAAAGGAAAAGAAGAAGAAGAAGAAGAAGAAGTATGGATTAAAACATTAAGAAAGAAATCACATGACGTACCATCACAACAGTCACAATTCGACTACTGAGCACACAGACTTTCCTGCAGCACAGATTCACCAAGCAATGTAACGTGATCACCTGCAGACAATTATTGCCAAGTGGGGCATGTCATCACGAATATGAGTCGGGTGTGTGTTTTGACCTCTGCTGAACCCCTGAGACAGACTCACCGAACCCCTAGGGTTCAATCGAACCCAGGTTAGGAACCACTGGTCTATGGTGTGAGACATGTAAAAGAGCCATTGCTGACTTTCATAAAGAGTAGGCTACAAAGCCGTTAAGCGGTTACAGAAAATGATGATGAACAGACAATGCCAGATTATAAAGAAGGTATGTAATTGAAGGTGACTGGCATGTGCTCTGTACACAGACTGACCAATCAATTGCCTGAAGACTCAGATCAGTTGTTTAAATGAGCCAAGTTAGGTGTGCTGCTGCTTGGTTGAAACAAAAACCTGCAGCCACATTGCCCTTTGTGGCATGAGTCTGACACCTGTGCTTTAAGCCATGACTTTCACACCAAACCATATTTAATCTTCCTCAATGCCACACTTGTGATGGCAAAATGAAAATGGTAAGTATATACGTCTCCACCTTCTTTTATGCAAATCTTGCCATTGATGATAAATTTCATTATCCATGAGTAAATATTAAAATTAAATAAATTCATACTTAGGCATTTATTTAATATCATCCATACTGACTCAGTTTGAAAGACTACTAGTATGTTTATTCAGAAACATTTCAATACTTTAAAGCTTATCCAAACGGAAGAGTACACTTCTTTCTTTCGACTTAAAAAAAAACAGGAACTCATTGTCAGTAGGGTCACAAAACTCCAAGCAATGTTACCTTTTCCTTACCAGGTTTAAACTGAAGTGATTGAGACCATGTCTTAGTAGAAACCTCTTTCTTCATGGCTTGATATGATAAAATATATCCATTCGTGCATTAATTTTCTGTAACCGCTGAATCCTAATTAGGGTCAAGGGGAGGCTGGCGCCCATCCCAGCTGACTCCAGGCATGGCAAGAGAACACCCTGGATAGCTCGCCAAGCCATCGCAGGGCAGACACACGCTGACGACTATGCAGCCTACTATTGCTGAAAGTCAGCAATGGTTCTTTTACATGCCTCACACCATAGACAATGAGAGACATGGCATGTCTTTGATAACCCAATTAGCTGCACTGGTGGGGACAGTGACAACCCCATTGAGAGTGAGACTTGAACCCCAAACCTTAGGATCAGTGATTTGTGTGTGTGTGTGTGTGTGTGTGTGTGTGTGTGTGTGTGTGTGTGTGTGTGTGTGTGTGTGTGTGTGTGTGTGTTTGTGTGTGTGTGTGTGTGTGTGTGTGTATGTGTGTGTGTGTGTGTGTGTGTGTGTGTGTGTACCGTACTCAATTTGATAAGCGCCCAGGGCGCTTAAAAAAATTGGAGTGGTTGGGCACTTATTAAAATGTTACCAGTGAAGTACAACGGTAAGTTCTTCTTCCCATTGAGGTGGAAGACATGAATAATAACAGAACAATAAAAGAGTTTTACTGGTATTTGTGTTATTCATTATGTGGTATCAACCAAATTACTTACATCTTCTTTTCCTTTCAGCTATTCCCTTTAGGGGTCTCCACAGCGAAAATCTGCCTCCATCTTACCTTATCCTCCGCATTTTCTTCTCTTACACCAGCTACCTTCATGTCTTCCTTCACCACATCCATAAATCTCTTTGGTCTTCCTCTAGACCTTCTGCCTGGTAGTTCCAACCTCAGTATCCTACTACCAATGTACTCACTATCCCTCCTCTGCACATGTCCAAACCCTCTCAATCTAGCCTCTCTGACTTTGTCTCCAAAACTTCTTACATGTGCTGTCCCTCTGATGTACTCATTCCTGATCCTATCCATCCTCATTACTCCCAAAGAGAACCTCAACATTTTGGTCTCTGCTACCTCCATCTCTCCCTCCTGTCTTTCCCTCACTTCCCAGCACACTTCTGTCATCAGTCAATACATTTCCCACTCTGTCCTTAATCACTCTAACTTGCTGCACACCCTTCCCATCTCTATTCCTCTGCTGTGCCGACCTGTATAAATCATTTTCTCCCTCCTTACTGTCCAGCCTATCATACAATTCATCATATACCCTCTGTTTGGCCTTTTGACACTGCTACCTTCACCTCACGCTGTGTCAACCTGTACTCCTGTTTACTCTCTTAGGTCCTCTCTATGTCCCACTTCTTCTTAGCTAACCTCTTCCTTTGTACACATACCTGCACTTCCTCATTCCACCCCCATGTCTCCTTATCTACTTTCCTTCCAGATAAGACATCAAGTACTCTCCTACCTGTCTCCCTGATCACATTAGCTGTAATTTTCCATTCATCTGGAAGCACTTCCTGAGCACCCAAAGCCTGTTTCAACTTCTCCTTGAAGACAACAAGACACTCTTCCTTTTTCAGCTTCCACCACTTTGTCTTCTGCTCTGCCTTTATCTTATTCACCTCCAACCAAATTACTTACATGAAAGCTGAAAATATACAGAAAACAGCATAATTTAAAAAGGACCCTTTAATTTTCCCTTCTGGTGCTATTCCTTTAAACATTTTCCCAGAAGTAAAATCGAGCCAATCAGCAACAATGTCAATTTTAGCACATGGCACGTTGAACCAATCAACTCAAACATAATACCTCCATTTCACTGGAGCACAGCAGACTTGCAGAAGCAAAACCGTAGTGATCACCCAACATGCCTCAGTCGTTCCTCAGTCATCCGTGTCCCTCCGTACGATTCCGAAGGTATTCCTCCTCTTCCATCAGGCCAAAATTTTCTGACAGTGTTCCTTCACGTTTTGCAGTCCTTCCGCAAACGTTCCGTCCTTTCCGCAAACGTTCCGTGATCATTCCTTTTATTCCGCAAGTTTTCTGTGAACGTTCCGTGAACATTCCTCCTTCTTCTGGGTGGTCAAAAGCGGCCACATAATCCCCACGGAATACTCACGGAAGGTTTGCGGAACACATGTGGAACATTTGCGGAATGGTTGCGGATAAAACGGAAGATTTTCAGAACACTCAAGGAAGTTACTTCCACTATAAATTATTCCAGTTCATTTACTTTATTTTTCCTGTTTTCCTGTTCATGTAATAAAGTTTTAAAGTCACTGTGGTTTGGACTTGTGTGCATGGTTTTAGTCTGGAATAATTGAGGTGCAAATAAAAGGAATGTATTGACATTATTGATATTAAACATATGTTAAATTTTAAATTTATTGCACATTATAAACATATTATACATTATAAACATATAGAGAGAATGAGAGAATGTGCTTCCTTGGTCATTCCACGTATTTATAGACAGAATCAGGAGCAAATCCTTTGATCTTTGCCGATTTTTCCTCGCTGAAACGTGGTTACGCCGGCTATTCCTCATTCGTTCCTCAGTCATTACGTTTTGAACATGAATGTTTTGCCTTTATTCCACCTGTTCTGCGATCATTCTGTGGGTCTTCCTTCTAAAATGGAATAGTGCCATGGTCATTCCGCAAACATTCCGTCCTTTCCATGAACATTCCATAAGTTATCCGAAGGTCTTCCTTTGCAGTCCGCACTGGTTCTGAAGGTGATGCGAGCACTTTTACGCATGTATTCCGACATTGTACCTTAGTCTTTCCATGTCCTTTCCACACATTCTGTGATAGTTCCGTCGGTGTTCCGAAGGTGCAATTTTCTTTAGGTTTTTGACCCATTTTCCATGTAAAAATGATGAAGCTCCTTCATAGAGTGCGTCCCGTGCCTTTCTGCCATAATCCTTGCATTCTGCGATTCTGAGAAAGTGATGAGTCCATATCTGGCTTATCGCTCCGTTCATTCAGAGCATCCCATAGATTTGCTGTAGCAGTTTCTAGTGTTTCATCTTGCTGGACATTTACCAAGAGAACACAGCAAAATATTTTCCTGTTTTTTAAAGCACGGCGGAACAATCAAATGGTTTGTTACAGAAGAACATTATAGACATTCCCTAGTGGCAAGGGGTCTTGAAATATCGTGTAAACTCACTTTTACAGCCAGTGAATGCTTCATTTTATCGTTACAGAGACTGATCGAATAAAAACAGTAAGGTTGATCTACGATTTTGCTCCCACTACACATGGTCGGTTATTAGGCCTAAGATAAAAAACGCTTATTGGAGCAGGGCACTCATTATGTCGAATATGGTGTGTGTGTGTGTGTGTGTGTGTGTGTGTGTGTGTGTGTGTGTGTGTGTGTGTGTGTGTATATATATATATATATATATATATATATATATATATATATATATATATATATATATATGCACACTCATAAGGGGTGTACACATATAGATATTCATGGGAATTCTTCTATGCGGTTTGTCAGGGAGTGTTTATAAAACTTTAAGATTTGCTTGAACATATGAATGGGACCTAAGACACCATCATGAAGCAGCACAGCGAAAGGAATATGAGGAATGGGAGGAATCCCTCATGTAGACAATAGGGTTTATGCCAGGCTGGTAAAACCAATCATACACCATTAAAATGTTCAGTCCCCAGTAGAACCCATGAAAGAGACCGAAAGAGTCTCTGCTTAACATGCCAAGAGACAGTGCTGGGAGTCATACCATAACATATGACTCTCAATCTTTAAACAGTACAGAACCACAGTTTAGGGGGGAAAAAATGGACAGGTACAACAGCTTTCACATATTCTGACAACTCATGTTGCCTTTCTGTTTAAAACTGCCTTAAGCAAAGCCATCACATTCTCTGTCTGGTCTCGTTATAATCCAAAGTTTGTCAATATTATATCTCATTAATATTGTGTTCTGGCACAGTTATTTTGCTAATCCATTTATTATTTACCTTGTTTAGTCTTTGAAGCAATTGAATGTTTTTTGTTGTTGTTGTTGTTGTTGTTGTTTTGTAGTTATTAATCACTGTTTTTTTCTTTGTTTGTTTGTTTGTTTGTTTGTTTGTTTGTTTGTTTGTTTGTTTGTTTGTTTTTTAATTGTTGGAGATTGTGTGTTTTTTTTTAAATCAAAACCAGAGGTCAGTGTACTGTATCTGGCAAACCTAAGGTTTTTAAACATTAAATTTCCCTATGATTACAAACAAACTATTTTATGTGTAATTAAAAAAATAGTTTTACTCGTATTGTTTCTTTATGTCTCGTTAAACTATTTGCTGGGCAAAGTTGGTTTAATCCAGATGGAGTAATAATCCTGTGTAATTGATTCTCCACATTTGAGCTATTCCGCCTGTTACAAAAGTGGATGTCATCCAGCAGCTTAGATATTTTTGGTCTTAGAAGTAAAATGTCTCGGTTTTTCTTCTTGTTTTTTTTTGTCACAACAAATTTGGCAGCTATTTGTTGTTTTAAAAAGCTTCATATGTTGTACCCATTTATAGTCCCATTTCATTTTGTAGAAGTTAAAGTTAGTTCTTGTTCTCGTGTGACAGCAGGTATTACGAGTATTTCTCTTACCAGTATATTTTTATTCTTTATCTCTTTTTTGTTGCTGATCAAGTTCAAGAATTTTGAAACTGCAAAGAAATGTACAGTGGTATGAAAAAGTATCTGAACCTTTTGG
The DNA here is from genome assembly GCA_024760905.1 of Plotosus lineatus. Classification (NCBI taxonomy): domain Eukaryota; kingdom Metazoa; phylum Chordata; class Actinopteri; order Siluriformes; family Plotosidae; genus Plotosus; species Plotosus lineatus. Next base: position 30,750,251 of record CM045731.1, read on the forward strand.
AATTTCTCACATTTCTGAATAAAATCACCATCAAATGTGATCTGATCTTTGTCACAATCACACAGATGAAAAAACAGTGTCTGCTTTAACTAAAACCACCAAAACATTTATAGGTTTTCATATTTTAATGAGGATAGAATGCAAACAATGACAGAAGGGGGAGGAACAAGTAACTGAACCCTCTGCCTAAGAGACTTAAAGAGCAATTGAAACAAATTTTTACCAAACAATTTAAGTCAGGTGTGTGTCCAATCACTGATGAGTGGCTTAAAGCTGTCCTGCCCACTATAAAACACACACCTGGTAAGAATTGTCTTGATGAGAAGCATTGTCTGATGTGCACCATGGCTCGCTCAAAAGAGCTGTCTGAAGACTTGTGATCAAGAATTGTTGATTTGTATAAAGCTGGGAAAGGATACAAAACCATCTCTAAAAGTCTGGATGTTCATCAATCGACAGTCAGAGAAGTTGTATACAAAAGGAGAGAGTTTGGCACTGTTGCTTCTCTCCCGAGGAGTGGCCGTCCACCAAAGATGATGCCAAGAGTTCAGCGCAGAACACTCAGAGAGGTAAAAAAAAAAAAAAAAAACCTAGAGTGTCTGTTAAATCGATGTGCCGGACTGATCTGCAGCTACAGGAAGTGTCTGGTTGAAGTTATTGCTGCCAAAAGGGGGGGGGGGGGCACAAAATATTAAATGTGATGGTTCAGTTACTTATTCCTCCTCCTTCTGTCATTGTTTGCATTCTATCCTCATTAAAATATGAAAACCTATAAATGTTTGGGTGGTTTTAGTTAAAGCAGACACTGTTTTTCATCTGTGTGATTTTGACAAAGATCAGATCACATTTGATTGTGATTTTATGCAGAAATGTGAGAAATTCCAAAAGGTTCAGATACTTTTTCATACCACTGTAACTACTTCTGTCCTGAAGATGCCATTAAACTTAGCAACGGTTGTCATGTTCACCTCTGCCTTGCCATCCATGTGAAGTGTTTCTCTAACATTCTTCTTCATATGCAGCAGCAGTACACTACAGTATAGCCTTCGGAGAACTTCAAATATGTATACATATAGTAATGTATACAGCTATAGGTCATCAGGGAAAACTAGTATTATTAAGAACAAATGAGAAAAGACTTGCACAGTACATTTACATTTACAAACACATGTTTGTGTTTTTCCTCAGTGGTATTTGTTTGATGTGCTATTACCATTGAATAGTACAACATTGCAATGCCCTATGTGGGTTGGGCATGCTTCTGGTGTTATCTTCCCTTTAAAAGAATGTTTTTGTTGTTGTGCTCTGTTTGTGTTTCCCTGCGCTGTCTTTTTTATTGTTGTTGTTATAATAAAACTTGGCCCATGCCCTTGTGTCCTGCCTTCCTCTTGACTGGAAAAAGTTTATGCTATGTTTTACGTTTCACTTTTGCTTTAAACTTTAGTAATATTTTGCTGAAAAGCAGTAATCATTTTATAAAATTGCTTAGTTAGCATTAATAATTAGTTTTGATTAAGGCAAGTTTGTTCTGGATGAATTGGTCACAGGTCTCTGGTTGAGACAGAATGACCTACTCATGGGTGATGCGAGGTAGAGGCTGGAACTTGCGGGCTTTAAGGAATTCCAGGAAACTATGAAGGTCAGTGGTAAAGATGAGTCTGGCAGACACTGTATCACACTTCTTCTCCTCTTGAGAATGGCACGCCAGGTGACTGGTCTAAAGAAATAAATAAGGTGCATGTCCTGAGATTATGTAACCAGGTATAATCCTACTCAAAAAAGGCAAAACAGAAAGAATATGTAATAATGCTTAAAGGCTTTGGGCCCAGGATATGCACCTGAACTGTGTTAACTAACAACATTGATATAATAATATCCATGAAAATATAAACTACATCTAATAGCTGATTCTTCAATAAAAGATTAAATGTAGTGCCCCCTGTAGGAAGAACACCCGCCCCCACACCGCCCCACGAGCGACTATAAATTGTATTTGTCTATGAATTGTTATTAGTACACCTCTGCATAACGTTGTATGTTTATAAACATTAAAAACAAAAAAGAAAAATACAGTTCAACTTACAATAAAGGAAAACGTCATTAATGTTTTTTTTTAATCTGTAACAGAAAAGATGCACTAAAGCACTAATGTGCCTGAAATAAAAAAAATACATCGTTATTTAAATTCCTTAAACTTATTTGTGTCTTAACATCTTCTTCTCTCTCCACCTTTCTCTTCAATTCTAGAAA